>OW203659.1:2505000-3755000 GCA_934044485.1 Apeira syringaria
TTAGAATAAAACCACATAAAACATCGAGTTGGCGGTCCAGATTTGTTTACGAGTAGGTCATATCAAGGTAAGCCTCCACCTAAAATATTAACTTGTGGAAACAAATACTTTTTAGAAGTAATTAAATGAAATTCGTAAATAATTTCGAACTGTTTACAAAATTCTGACATGGAACCACATACTAAGGTGCGTTTCTTTTTGAGCTTTAAGCGCTTTGAGCACAGATAGCGTGCTTAAAGTCAAAATGCACTGCCAGCTGCACACAAAAGTCACAAAATTTATATGACATCATCCATGACGTCATCGCCCTGTGCTTAGAAAACTCTCACGAGTACGAGGGGTGTGTTTTAATTTAGGCTCACAGTGCATTCGTTCGTTCGTAAGGATTTAGTAAAGCAGTGTGAGCGCTGTCAAACACATAGATAGTTAATTATATACTGAGAGTCAAACATCTGACTCATTTAGAGAATCTGTCGAAAAATTATTAGTCCGTCCACAAAAAATTAAAAACGTAACATAAACACTGACATTTAAGGAATTCGCGCGCATTCTCACACAAAAAGCCGTTCCGATTTGCTTACGAGCGTCAGCACTGTCAGTACTAAATTCATTTCGGAACAGCTAAATCCTTATGTACTAACGTATGCACTGTGAGCGCAAAATGAAACACACCATTCGTTACTATAACCACAAACTAAACAAGTGACAACAAATAACAAACACTACTGATCAGAAAGGGAAATATTACACTAAGGGTGTGTTTCAATTTGGGCTCACAGTGCATACGTTCGTACGTGAGGATTGAGCTGTTCCGAGATAAATTTAGTACTGACAGTGCTGGCGCTCGTAAGCATATCGGTACGGCTTTTTGTGTGTGAATGCGCACGAATTCTTTAAATGTCAGTTACCATTAAATTCATATTAAATAATTCACTTCCGTACTTCATGGGCACTAAATGGGTCATTTTTTTCTGATATATATTGCGTTTTTTTTTTTTGGGGGACGGTCTACCAATTTTTCGACAGATTCTCTTAATGAGTCTTATGTTCGACTCTCAGTGCATAGTATTTAATATATGTGTTTGACAGCGCTCACACTTTCTTAATGCGTACTGCCAAGGAATGTAACTCGTTGCCCGAGTCTGCGTTTCCCGATATGTACAATCCTGGAGTCTTCAAGTCGCGAGTGAATAGGTACCTTCTAGGTTTGCGTGCTAAATCCTAGATAACGTCATCACTTAACATCAGGTGAGACAGTTGTCAAACGTAAACTTATAATATGTAAAAAAAACACTGCTCTACGTCGTACTCGTGAGCGTTCTAAGTACAGGATGATGACGTCATGGATGACGTAATATAAATTTTGTGTGCAACTGTCAGTGCATTTCGGAATGACTTTAAGCACGTTATCTGTGCTCAAAGCGCTCAAAGCTCAATTAGAAACGCACCCAAATACATAACCGAGGGCTGGTGGGCTGGTAATAACAAACAATTTAAGGAGAAACTAACTTCAAACATTTAGAGATGTCTAAAGAGTTGGCTCCAGGGCAAGAAGCCCAGGAGTCTCTCCTTTATTCCGCAAGACATGGTGAACTGTCAGTAGTTAAAGCTTTACTGGCAGCTAGAGCGGAAGGAAAGCTTACTCTAAATATAAATTGTAAAGGTAAGATCACATTGCTTACATTACACACTTAGCTCCATTCAATAATAATAAAAATTGGTAAAAATTTTACACTTCATTCTCTTTAAGCCCAAACTTTGGCTATAACGTCAGCCAATTTAAGTTACTGATAAAAGTTCATGACCATTATCAAAAGATGGCTTTTAATCTGGTGTAATCTAAGGGAATTATAGTCTAATATTTTGTTGTAACTGTCAAGGCCTACATCGCTTTACATGCATCTGAGTTTGTGGGAAGCTATCAACTGGTGTGTGTGGGTTTGTTGCGCTACAGCGTTACTGAAAATCAATAAGCTTTTACAGGATTTATGTTTTATCAATGTTGCCTATCAGACTTAAAAGATTGGAGAGTATCAACTTAGGAGCTACAACATAAATGACTAACTTAAAAATTATGGCTTAAAATGCAAATAGACTCCAGCATCCAGATGAGCTGCAAGTAGTTTTGCATATAGAAAATGTGGTTTTGTGTCTAATTTTTGAGTCACATTTCACTAGAGAATCTTGCAACAAGTTCAAACTCACTACAGGCTATAGAATATTTCATGCACTTCACCCCTATGCAAAAGCCACACGGGATAGTGCAGTATTAATAAAGGAAAGTATTGATCATTATGAAGAATGTCAGTACGAGGAAAGATATTTACAAAGAGTAGCTGTTAGTGTTTAAACTACAAGATACCCTATTACAATAGCACCTACCAGCCAGGATATTTACTAAAAGCTGAACACTACAAAAGTTCTGTAAACATACTATGAATCAGGTAAATAGACGGAGGCGACTTTAATGCAAAAAATCCCAATGAGGCTCAAGGCTTCAACACAACCAAAAGAAGAGAATTATAGTGCGATTAGAGAAATATAAATATATATTATATCAACAATACTGTGACATGAGATTAGATTTGGTAGGTGGTAGGTACTCATCTAATTTTAAGTGTGCTATTTTTTAATGTAAATTGGGCTTATATGGAAGTTTAGATCAAATTCATATAAGGGATTCTGAAATGTCTATCCTATTGAAACAAAACTATGTGAACTAAACCATGACCTTTTTTTAATTAAGTCTTTTTATACTCTCAAAAACCCCCTGCACTAGGATTCCGTGTGACGCGGGAGGCATGGACACAAGTAGACTAGTAGTACACAAGTAGGTAGTATGCCAGGATGTGGAACGCACTGCGGGAGTATGTGTTCCCTGATAGGTACAACCCCGGAGTCTTCAAGTCGCGAGTGAATAGGTTCCTTCTAAGTTTACGTGCAAGACCTTAGACCGCGTCGTCACATCAGTAACATCAGGTGAAACAGTGGTCAAACGTAAGCTCATAATAAGTAAAAAAAATTACAGCACACAAACATCCAAAGCCCAGAACAAACACCTACACTCATTACATAAATGTTTTGGAGTGTGTTTAGGATTGTAGCTTAGCGATACCTTGCCCTTGCCGGTCCCAACACATATTGGGGTAAGTGAAAGATATAATGAAGCCACAATGTGTAGTAGGTAGTGTAAAAATCCAACGGGTGCTTGGGATTCTGCTACATTTTGGTGTGCAGATCGTGGTATGGATTCTCCAATTCAATGAAGATTTCTACATGTTTGATAGAAGGAAAGAAACAATTATTTACCATCTTTGGCATGTGCATTTGTTAACCTCTCAAACAGATTTATCAATAAAATAAAAAAATATATAATCTATTAAAATGGTTTACAGGCTTCTAGACTTAGGCTATTAGACTTTAAGAGTGATGTCTGCTTATGTGACAATGAATGTGCACATGAATGGGATTAGTACGTATGATATTCCATATTAATATAATTAAATATATTGAATTGAAAAATTCTGTTGCCAGGTAAAATGAAGAGCAACTTAGGATGGACCCCTCTCCATCTAGCAACATATTTTGGCCATGTAGCGGTGGTAGATGCATTGTTAGATGCAGGAGTTAATGTGGATGAAGTCAATGACACTGGAGACACTGCGTTGCACAAGGCCTCTTTTATTGGAAATGAGGTAGGTTGACCAAGGTCTTATATATTCACCCAGATTAAGATCATGATGAACAGAAGACCTGACTGAGATAGCAGGTAAGGTCTGGATGCGAGCTGCTTCTATCTGGTCCTTGTGGTAATCAATGGGGGAAGCCTATGTCCAGCGATGGATGTCCTATAGCTGAGATAATGATGAAGATCATGATATGAATTTTACATTGCTACCACAAGGACTAAAATACACTGTGTTGAATGGATAGAAGAAACCCTTTTATTGAACACCCCCAATTTCACCTAACCTGCTGCAACCCATGCTCCATTATTGCCAAAAAAAAAACAACAGGTTGTACTCCGGGAGTGCCGGCAGAAGTGAAAACTTGAACATTAAAATCGTGCATGTTTTAATATTTTGAAATGATTAGGGAATAATTTCGCACAAATTGCTTTATTTATCAGTATAAAATAACTATCATGTATGTGGTAAAATACAATATTCATTTATTGAACTATCATACACAAACAAGTTTATTGATTTATGTACCTACACACAGAATTGAGATGATGAAGTTTTTTTGAAACAATGAAATCTGTTCTGCTTTATTAGTATAGATAAAAACATGATTTGATTTATCAAAATAAATCTTTTGTACAATATTTTTTTGCCTTATTAAGTTGCTTTTTTTTCGACTCCCACCACAAACACATTTATCAAAATGATCTCAAATCTGTTTAGTCGGTCGTATTATACCTACCAACAAATGAAAATGTTCCTTATTCGTAGAAAAATATAAGTTTAAATTTCGCTACGCCACCTCCGTCTTACGAATTCAATGACGTCACGCGCCTGACGCGAGGTGTCAGGACGCGAGTGTAACATTTTTTCCTTATACAAAAGTGCACAACGCCTCAAAAGTTATCACTTCAAAAAAACGCCAAGAAACCCTTTATTTTCTTTTATACATTATTGTAGGGCTTAGTAGAAGTGTATGATTCCAAGCATATTTTCTCTAATTCTAAAGAAAATGTTAAGAATGTTTGCTAATAGATTTATTTTCCTTTTGTGGGCTATATATGGCTAAATAAAAGTAAAATATATGGCCATATAACGTTGTATAAGTCTGGTTTAGTATGGACATTACAATTCCAGTTTAATATATTTACTTTTGGTGCCGTGGTGGTACCGGCCTAGAATAGTACTCCCCCATTTCTTCCCGCGGGTGCCGTAAGAGTCGGCTAAGGGACCACGTACCAGAAGGTGGGCAGCAGCGCCTTCTGAGCATCGGAAATCATACTGCGCTCGCCAACCCGCCTGCCAAGCGTGGCGAGTATTGGCAATTCCCCCCAATTGGGGGAGGCATTTGTCCAACAGTGGACACCCAATGGCTGAGATGAATATGGCTAATATCTAAATATATTCATTGATCTGATCATCATGGGTTTTTGGCCTTGAAGCCTTCACCTTAATTTGGTGTACACTTGTCTATAGTTCAATACACTTAAATGAAGCATTTTCTATATATTTTATTGGAGTTGTACCATAGTCAATTTCTATTTAAAAAGTAACATGTGTTTGTGATTACTTCTCAATTGTTTAATGCATTTCACGTTTTTTTAGTCAATTGACAATACAACCTATCAACTTTTCAGGAACTCGTAATGCTTCTTCTCAGCCATAAAGCCGATGTGAACATCTCGAATGGCGATGGCCATATCGCCTGTGATATATCCAAGACTAAAGATGTCCAGCGGTTGTTGGATGCTGCACAAAAATCAGAGAGACTTGAACGGGAGCGTAACCTACTGACTGCTGCTAAAGAGGGCAGGATTGAGGATGTGCAAGATATGGTATATGAAATGTTGTTGTGGGGATTAGAAAGTAAGCCATTCAGCTCGAGGTCTCTGCCATGCTAGAAGCATGGAGTCCAGTAGTGCTGGAATATTTTAGGGTTATAAGTTACAAAAAATCTGAAGTTAACATTTTTTTACTTGTAGATACAATTGTACTTACACAGCTCACATTTGTGTCATATTGTATCTTAAAAATTCGAAGAACAGTGAATTGAAAGGCCTGGCCTTTCAAGCGCCTTTGGAGCGGTAGTACTAATGATACAGCAAAATTATTAACAGAAATTAAATATATGTGATGAATTGATGATCTAGTCATCTCGTCAATGAGTTGCATTCAATTTTGAAACCTGTCAGCCGTTTATTTTACTGAAAAAGCCTCTGTCTATAAATATTCAACATCCTCTTACAGCTAAGCAGCACATATCCACCAAACATCAACTGCGTGGACGCGCAGGGCAACACGTGCTTGCATTGTGCCGCGTACAGAGGCCACGCCAGGCTCGCAGTGCTACTGCTGCAGAACGGAGTGGATACAACCGTCAAGAATCACTCTGGTAAGTGGTGTGTGGCTCTTGTTAGCTCAAAACAGTTCTCTGCCTTTGCAAAGATAAAAGGAACATCACTCTAATATTATAAAGGCGAAACATTGTTTGTCGTCTGTATGTGAAGGAATAAAACTACGAGTACCTACTTAATGTTTAATGTTAATTCCGCGAAACACACATTACTAAATATTTCCGAAAAGTAACGCTTGATTCTATAAACTGTCATGGCGAAACCCTAACGTTGGAATCCTACTAATATTATAAATGCGAAAGTTTGTGTGTAGTGTGTATGCTTGTTACTTCTCCACTCTCAAACGGTTACACTGATTTTGATGAAATTTAGTATGTAGATAGTTTAAACTCTGGATTAACGCATAGGTACTTTTATCACGGAAAAAGTATAGTTCCCGTGGTATAATTGAGGTAGCGGGAAAACCGTAAAAAGACTAAAAGTAAATGTTAGCCATTAAAGTGTCCCGCGTTAGTGATTAGTCGCGTCGTGTCGCCAGGCCAGCTCGCCATAGACATAGCGAGGGACAACGAGATGCGCGAAGTGCTGAGCGTGCGGCCCGTGCGCCGGCCGCAGCGCACCGCGGCGCGCTTCGAGGGGCCGCTGCTCAAGCGGGCGCGCTTCCTCGGCTGGAGACTACTCTGGGTGAGCCTTATTCAACACTTTTTGTAAAATGGCACTTCTATTTTTTTATACTGTATAGATCTAGCGTTTGACCACTATCTCACTTGATGGTCAGTTACGATGTGGTCGAAGATGTTATCATGCTAGACCTAGAATGCTCACTGGCTTTCAAGGACTGCTGCCTGAACACACTATGTGTTTGGTGACAGTTTTTCAAACTTGAGGGTGGTAGCTAGCCAGGCGGGTATTCGAAAGTACCCTACCACCATGCTGGGAATTTGATAACAAACCTTCACCGGAAGCTCAAGCTCTTGTTGGGGATCGAACTAGTGTCCGCCAGTTTGACAGACAACGCTCCCCCCGCTTAGCTATCATCGCTTCAAATTCTAAAAGAAAATTAAACTCTAGTAGTACTTATATAGACAGACTGACACATGAGATAGCCAAGTTTCGTGCACCAGGTGGTTTTACAACGTGGCGTTCTCTTCTACTACGGGTCTCGAGCGGAAGCGGCGCGGGCGGGGACGGAAGACGGTGCGGAGGCGCGGTGCCGCGGACGGAAGTACTTGGACGCGGCGAAAGTGGTGCCCTCAGCCACCGAACCGGCGCTGATGCTGCTTCACTTCAGCGACGGCGATACGCATCGGCTGGCCGTACCCAATACTGAGAAAGACATTGCCGCTGTCAGACAGGTAACATTTGGTGTCCTCCTTGTCGACAAGGACATGGAGGCCTGTTTCTATATACTTCCTGGCGTGCGTCCTAAAATGACTCGCCAGGCCAAACTATGTCTTGAATGGAATACGATCTCAGTATATTGCAGTAGAGCTGACCGGGACTGAGGTTTTAGTTTTGTTATAGTTTACTTATAGTGTGCTATGTCATCTACATATTTATATCGAACAAACGGTTTTTGAGTTACACTCCAATAACTAACAAGTATGCATATCTCGACGATATTATAGTTGCGGTTGAAGACAGCTGAAAACATATACAATCACAATTGATCCCGTGAGTAGCAAAGGTCACCAAAAAGGGTGAAAAAAAACTTGTATACCCAAAAATGGAACCGTTTTCAACACTCAAAAGTGTGAAACAAACTTGTCTAAGTCGGTACCATGCGCACAATATTGTGATGATAGTTTTAAAAAATAAAGGAATTTTTCCTTTGAATTTGTTATCTCTAGTATTTAGAGTACTTTTCCTTCGGGTGCGGCGTCTGAAAATTCCAATTTGTATTTAAAATGTCTTATTGTAAGTTATATAAACATTTGGTCGTGTCCAGTCATGGGTGACAGCATTGAACGAGCACATCTCGTTCTCTGGCCACTACCTGTGGGCCGGCGCCTCGCCCGACCACGCGAGGGAGGCCACCGAAGATATGGAGGATGACTCCAAACCTCTAGGTCAGTACTGCACGCGATAATAGCTCTAAGCAGAAACACGAGACGGCTGGGAAATGCAAAAGACTCTATGAAGCGAAGGTCTAAAGGATAAATCGTAACGCAAGCACTCAAGGTCTTTTACATGAACTAGCACATTCTCTCAGGTTCTCTATACGTTGCGTACTCTCCTAGTAACAGCCGGGTAATAGATGCAGTGATAGGGGCGTCCGCGATATCCGCTATTTTCTTTAATCTAGTTTTTTTATTGTTCCCTATATGGGGCAATAAAAAATAAATCATTTTTATTTACTTATTATAAGCTTGCGTTTGACAAGTGTTTATATTTTTTATACAATCAATTGAGTTTCCCGATATGTACAATCCTGGAGTCTTCAAGTCGCGAGTGAATAGGTACCTTCTAGGTTTGCGTGCTAAATCCTAGACAACGTCATCACTTAACATCAGATGAGACAGTTGTCAAACGCAAACTTATAATATGTAAAAAATAAACCAATTTACTATAATATATTGTTGATAATTTAATTCGGTGAATTGCAATGGTGCTCTTGTTGTGTAGATAGGGTTTCCACGAAATCAATTAGTAGCGGCAGCGGAGGTCATAAATATTTGTATATCCCAAAATAATTGATTCATTGATATGAAATTAAGATATATTATGAACTATGGCCATGCAAGCTCCACTTTCTATGCAGATACTTTTGATGCAAATACTCACGAAAAACCATAATGTGACATATAAGTAATATTTTTATAGTAGTCAATGTTTAGGTTCATGGTAGCTGGCTCTATTGAAATTTATTGTTAAATCATAATCCGGGAATTACTCACGTAATAGGTCAGAGTGTTCCGACTATCCGTCTTTTATTGTTATTATATTGTTATGATTCAATGATTATGTTAGAAACAATATAATAGAAGCGTATGACACAGGATCGATGCAAGAGGCCCTGACAGCCGCCACCAACCACCTGGCGGTGCTCCAGAGGCAGCTGCGCGAGTGCGAGACTATAGTCGCGGCGCTGGACAAGAGCGTCAACGTCGGGAACTCGCTCCATCACTCCGCTTACATGGTACACTATACACACTTCACTACTCAGCAAAATGTAACAGCCAACTCCCGGGACTTACCCGCACTTCATATAACTCAAGTTTGGCTGAAATCTATTGATGGTACTTGGACTTTGCTCAGTACTTGCTTTTAACGCCGAACTTTGCTATGCAAACATTCAGTAAATAAATCATTAAGTTTCGAATTTGTAGCCCCTGTGCTGTGATGCTGAATATATCCAGCTACTAGTCCGTGAGCCCTCTTCAAAATTGCCTACATCATATGACATCATGATAAAATGCATGGCACACGGTCGAGAAAGTGCTGAGCGAAAATTATAGCACCTAAAATTAGCCGGAAGTATGATCAGATCCTTCACTTCCGGTCAATATCAATAATAATAAATAAAGTCAATAAACAAATATGACGTAGGCAACTTTGGAGCGAGCTCACACACTTACGTATGAGCAAATTAAATTAAATTATTTATTCTGCGATAAGAGGAAAAATAGTTTCGATATTGATTCTTACGTTAGAAATTAACTTTCATTGATTTCAAAATATACGAGAAAGAAAGGATGCAAACTTAAGTACTTTCATAAAGTTATATATTATATCTGTTCTTGACTTAAGATCGAATAACATTATTAGTATAATCATTCATTATTAATAATGTCATTATTCATTAATTCATTCATTCACGAGTGAATAGGTATCTTCTAGGCAGGCGTGCTCCATCGTAGACCGCATCATCACTTAACATCAGGTGAGATAGTGGTCAAACGCCTGCCTATTCCCAATAAAAGCTAACATATTTGCCCTGGGAAAAAAAATTGGTTACATGATCTTTCAATGAATTATATTAATTATTGATGAATAATCAGAATATTTTTTAGGAATAAATAATTACATTAATACTAAATGTAATAAACATAATTAAAAAATTTATCACACTTCAAGCATATGTAACTAACTTTTCGAAAAAGTGTTGTTTCTCTATTTGGTTACTAATATTTTAAATATTTTGTATTACACATATTGAAATATTGTTGTATGTATTATATTAAATATTGTAATATCATTGTACAGTATTCCTTGTAAATAAAGAGATATATTGAACAGAATTTAATAATAATATTTTCTATGGGACATCTAAAAGTATATACTTACGAATTAAAAAAATATTTTTCCAGCAGTTTAAAAATAACATGAGTACAAAACTTTCGACTTATAAGTAGTAGAGGTCGGTTTTTAATGTTTATATAGTTATCAGAAACGTAAGTTTAACATGAGTAATTTAAATATGAAAACATGGCATTTGGGAATATCCACTATGTCAGTCATTTGACGTCCACCGCTGGACATCTGCTACCCATCTCCACAAGGACCGATCGGAAGCGGCCCGCATCCTCAGACCCATTCTGCGAACTCGGTCAGTAGGCCTAGACAAAGTAACATTCTACAAGCGTTAACGCTAGAGAAAACATAAAAAATGTATGAGATTGACACTTCAAGCGATAGATCACGTGATATATCGCATTGAAGTGTCAATCTTATACATTTTTTATGTTTTTCTCTAGCATTAACACTTTTTAGGATGTGGCTTTGTCTAGGCCTACTGCGTCCGCCCACCTTGTTGTGCACGACTTACGCTGCGCTCGTTTTCATTCCATCAGCCATCAGTTCTGCGTCCCCCGAGCCATGTCGTTCTTGTACGTATCTCCTAATTTCCTATTCGATCTCGTACCGCAATGTCGAGTGTAGCTCTCTCCGAAGCTCGTAGTGTCTGTGAGTGTCTGTGTTGACGCGTGTAGTGTGCACAGCGGTTCCAGCACGCGTGCGGCACGGGGCAGGACACGCTCGCAGCGCTGCAGCACTGCCGCGCCGTGGTGGCGCAGGCGCACGACGCCGGCGCTGCCAGGCTGCACAGGGAGGTAACTACTCCACTACCTGACCCACTAGCGGCTTTGCTCACGTGGCCTACGGGCACATGGTATAAACTTTGATCTCTGGCTAGAATACACGGTAAAATGAACAGTTATCATTCATCATCGAGTTTTATGAGCTGCTCGCTCTAAACGCAAGAAGACTACATGAGAAGAAACGAGGAATTAAATATAAAGAATCATCATAATCATGAAACTTTGCTATTACACATATCTTTAGTTTATGCTAAAAGCTTTCTTCGGACATTACTTGTTTTTACCCTGTAGGTAACCCGGTACCCCGTGGTGGTACCGGTCTAGAATAGTACTCCCCCATTTCTTCCCGTGGGTGCCGTAAGAGTCGGCTAAGGGATCATGTACCAGAAGGTGGGCAGCAGCGCCTTCTGAGGATAAGAAATCATACTGCGCTCGCCAACCCGCCTGCCAAGCGTGGCGAGTATTGGCAAATCCCCCTACATGGGGAGGCATATGTCCAGCAGTGGACGACCTATTGCTGTTATGAATGAATGAAAATGAATGAACCCTGTAGTCCTCAAATATGCCAAAAAGCACACAAAAAAGAGCTGTGTCTTCGTTTTTGATTTGCTATTATTTTTGATTGGAAATTCTCGTGAGTTTGACACATTATTATATAGATGTAGTATCCGGTTTTACTCACGTTTATAGTCGAAGTGTCGACCTAGGTTTCGGGCATGTCCGATGCTCATCCGTAGGTGAGTTTACGCTGCCAGATCGCGGCGACCACATTGCTATTATTGCCTCAATTCAAAGTAACACACACGTAATACATCGCTCTCTAACGTTTTATTAAAATAAAACTACCCGTTGAATGAAATTGAAACTATTACATAGGATTGACAACTATTACATAGGATCGACAACTATTACATAGTTTTTTCATTCATAAATTCACATGCAGCTGTGAAACACCGCCGAGTTGTTAGCATTTCATGAGTTAAGCTATTTAACTTGGCTCCTTGGCGTCCTATTGTCCTTTTTTTTTCTATAATGTAGTATATATAAATGTAAGTGTGTGTAGCTTTAAAATATCATTTCGTGCGTGACGTCACTTGCCGGTCCCAAAGGAACACCAGCGCTGGTTGCTACCAGCACTATGCTGATTTGGGGTTGGTTTTGTGACAAAAAACAAATTTGATATAATTTGAAACAGATTGTGCTTATTTATAATGTTTTTTGTCAGAAAATAAAGTATATGTCTATGTCTATGTCTATTGTAAACTCTAAGGCTTTCACGGCCGGCGTTGCAAGTTGTATCAGTAGCAGAAAAGACGCCGCGAAGGAGAGTTCTACGCTCTTGTCGCCGCTCGGACCTGAACCACTGAAGATGTCGACCGCAGTGATCGACGAAACGTCTGGAACACAAGTTTCACTTAGACCACGGCCAAACAGCCCGGAAGCAATACATACAACTCTATGTCTATTGCACTGAAATATACCCTACCTAGCAATCTCGATAATAGGAAAAACTACCTGTGGAAACAGTATTCAATCATTTCCATCAAGTCTTCAGTTATAACGTTGTTTCGCTTCACTGCTCAATACACACACTGCGCGGAGCCTAAATTGAAAAAAACAAAACAAATGACAACCCGAAATATTACAAAACACAGCTGATTTTATTTTATTGTTCACAGATCGAAAGAAATCGAGTGTTAGAGGAAGCCTTAGCAGCCTTGGCGCGAACGCATCACGCTTTAGAAATGTCTGTCGCAGAGGAACTTACCAAGGTAGACTTTATAGCTCAAGCATTGAGTTCAAATTGCAACGATGTTGTAGGCATTAATTAATGATTGTTTGGTTACAGAGCAAAAGGAAGAAGAAATCGAAATCTTCATCGACAATAAATGATTCTAAAGAGAATTTCTTTGATGTGTTTGAAGGTAAAGTATGTAGTCATGATAGACATGTCTAGATGTTGCACCGAGAGCTTTTCACTAGCTTACTTTTATAATTAGGTAATGGCTATTTTAATTTTTTTAAGATGCTTTATAGGAAGTTGTAATAGGAATTATTTTTTAATATTCGGTCCTTACATGTGAAATTGGCGTTTTGTAGGGAAAAATCATGATGATTTTTGTAAAATGATACTATTTCAATTAACCAATCAAAGTATGCACTATTCTTATCTATGCACTTTCGCCATTTTTATCTGTAGATTATTAATTCCTTTGCTGAAAAAATTGTGGGAGCGTGAATCAATAAAACTTTGAAGGTGGTTTTGACAGCTACCCGGAATTGTTTGTTTTTTTCTTAGCAAGATATCCAAATTCCTGAAAAATCTGATGGAGCGAGTTCCGGAGACATTCCAACTGCAGCCCTCTAATTTAACGGCCGCTTTTTGTCCAGATATTATAGATCAAAGTGTGCAGTTTGACAAACCGCCAATTTCATATGTAACGACCTACTAGCATGCTATTTTTATATATACATAATACAATTATATACAATGACCCATTTAGTGCCCATGAAGTACGGAAGTGAATGATTTAATATGAATTTAATGGGAACTGACATTTAACGAACGTGTGCACTGTGAGCCCAAATTGAAACGCAGCCCTAGCCTCATCGCCTGTGTTTCTGCAGCGCCCTCCTAGATTTACAAAAAATAATCTAGCCTTAGTTTATTAACAACTGCTAATACATAATATCAGAAGGTGGGCAGCAGCGCCTTCTGAGGATCGGAATTCATACTGCGTTCGCCAACCCGCCTGCCAAGCGTGGCGAATATTGGCAAATCCCCCCTATATGGGGGGGCATATGTCCAGCAGTGGACATTCTATTGCTGTGATGAATGAATGAATACATAATATAGAAAAATATCTTGTATATGACACCCCTAAACAAGCGTACCGGCACGCACGCGAAGCCGACCGGTACTGCCGCGGGCAGCGGGGGGACTCCGCTCCCCGCGCATACCGCGTCCCAGCGTAACTCCGTCGAGTCGCCGATTTGACACACTATTATAATAAAAAATGTATTTATTACACATATGATGCGTTGGCATATAAGACACGTAATATAAACTGAGCTAATTTAATACCCGTAAGCCCACACTAGGATTTGCTTGTATTGTGTACACCCACCCAACTATAGAAATAATTAAAAGTTAATTTACAAGTTTAGCATTATTGAAGAAATAACTTGTTACACAACACAATTTTAAAATTGTAAATATCGAGTGTGATCAAAGACTTGCGTTGAATATTGTTTTAGAATCCGATGACGAAGACGACACATTAGTGACAGCGGGCTTGTCCAGCCCCCTGGGAGCCCTGAGCCCGTGGGGCAGCAGTCCCGATCTCACCAGAAGAACTCCCATCGGCAGCGTTGATGGTAAGGTGCACACGTGCATTTTAATCAGCTCTGGTAATTTTTAACCGACTGCTGAAAAGGAGGAGGTTATCGAGCAGTTCACTTGAATACAGACCTCTGTACCTAGTGGACCGATGTGGAAAATGTGTGAATGCTATTCCATTGTAGGCGACAGAACGCCAACAAACGAGGAGCGCGAGTCGCATTCGTCTCCGGAGGCCGGAGCAGGAGTGGGGGTAGGCGCGGGGTCGGGGTCGCGGGACTCGTGGGGCTCGGAGCGGTCGCTGGTGTCGGCGTTGAGCGCGGCCAGCTCCCGCGGGACGCTGGTGTCGCAGGGCGGGCACGTCTACCGGAACGCGAGGCCCTACCCCAAGAACACACGCCACAGGTACGTACCGATTTCGGCAGTGCAGGGGCGGGGAGCCGGGGAATCCCGACTGGTTGCTATGAGAACAGAACACAACACACCAACATAGCGACACTACCCATCATATAGAATATATAAATTCTAGATGTACCTCCAAATTTAGGTCATCAAAAGTTTATTCTCGGCTAGGTTAGACGGAAATATTTTTTGTTACAATTCCTCGGACTACATATTAGTATGAGGGTAGCGAACGTTATCAAAATGTTGTAAATACTGCAACACCTTCAATTGAGCCGTATAAACAGTCTATTAAAAAACCCATAGACTACATAATTTCATGGACCAATATACTACAAGATGACTGACAGTCGCCTAAAGAAAATCGTGCACCTAAAAAACCCCATAATTTCAGGCTCAATCTAGATGGCGCTACTAGCGATAATTAAGACAAGTCCCTAGCGACTGGAAGTAGCTACAGTACAGCACATGTAGTTAACTTCAGAGGATCAAATTTACGTTGTCCCTACTACCCAATTCTATGGTCTATGGTCTATTACTGACCAGGTGTAATGCTACCATTTGGTTGAACAGGCTGCAGTGCTTTTTCTAAACAAATGTTTTGACCAATGAATTGCACCAATTTTGACGGTCGTCGTGGCTCAGTGATCAGCGACACTGACTTTGAAACCGCGACCCCGGGCTCGAATCCCGACCGGGGCAAACATTTCTGTGATGAGCAAAGATGTTTGTTCTCGGGTCTTGGATGTTTGTGTATTGTCATTGTGTGTGTCTATGCCTCCCGCGATACAGGTTATCCTAGTGCGGGGGTGTAAGTGTTTGAAAAAAATAAATATAGTCAACTTTGCCTATTGGCTTCTCATTCAACGCCACAAAAGTAGTTATTAAAATAATGTATACTGAATAAATGAAAGAAGTGATTAGAAAATGAACGTAGTCTCATTTGAAATTAATGTATGTACATTAAATTATCGTACTCAAGCATAGTGATAAAGAGCTTCAAGACTGATCTGCTATATATGTGTTTTTTTATCGCATTTAATTTTCATTAATTAGATAAAGATCATTAGTAAATTAATAAGTTTTGAGGCAAATTTTATTTATAACGTTGTATAAGTCTGGTTTAGTATGGACATTACAATTCCAGTTTAATATATTTACTTTTGGTGCCGTGGTGGTCCCGGCCTAGAATTGTACCCCCCATCTCTTCCCGTGGCTGCCGTAAGTGTCGGCTAAGGGATCACGTACCAAAAGGTGGGCAGCAGCGCCTTCTGAGGGTCAAAAAATATACTGTGCTCGCCAAACCGCGTGCCAAGCGTGGCAAGTATTGGCAATACCCCCTCATGGGGGAGGCTTATGTTCATAAGAACAGGGCGATTTGAAGACATGTTACCAGGGTCTTTAATTAAGCTACGTTGATAATAGATCATAGGCTCTCGAATTGGGTAGTAGGGACAACGCAAGTGTGATCCTCTGAAGTTACCTACATGTGGTGTGCTGTAGCTAATTGTCTGTGTAAATAATGTCTTAATTATTGTTTAACTGCCTTGCTCACTCTTACAAGTCTAGCATGGTGTTATCTCGCTTACTGTGCTCCACGACGAACCTGTTTTACTTTTGTCAGACTATGTATATGAGTGATATATGAGTTATATGATATATATACTCATATATGAGTCTGTGTTTCCCGATATGTACAATCCTGGAGTCTTCAAGTCGCGAGTGAATAGGTACCTTCTAAGTTTGCGTGCTAAATCCTAGATAACGTCATCACTTAACATCAGGTGAGACAGTTGTCAAACGCAAACTTATAATATGTAAAAAAAAAAAATATTCAGTCTAATTTTAATCTATTTACATCTTTTTCTATGCTTTTTATTGTGTTCTTATCGTTTATTAATTTATTTTAATTTTTGTTTCAGTTATGAGTGGTAGTTTTAGACTATAAGTTCTGGTCAGTGTAACAATGCACAATTAGCATTTAATGAACTATGTATTGACGAACGCACTAATTCTAATAAGTGCAGATTATTATGTAACTAACAATGTGCCTTATAATTAAATGTATTGATTTTTGTCGCCTGCGTAAAACATTGCGTATTTATATAGATCATAGATTATTCTAAAATATACAAATCTCGCGTCAGTGTTTGCTATCGGACTCCTCCAAAATAGGTTGCCTGATTTTTTTATGAAATTGTGCGCATACGGTCCCGCTTCGCCCAGTACTAGACTGGGCGAAGCGGGACCGCGTCCGCGAGCGTATTCTTCTTGAAAAAGACCACCGAATATGGTTGAAACTATAGTCGGAACCCTCTGACTTATTACGTGACTAATTCCCGTGTATGTCCATTCATAATGTGTCCAAACCACGTCAGTTTATCGTCCACCGTTTCTTCAAAATATTTTCATAATTCATACTTTAGTACAGTTATGCCTTAAACATTTGCTCTTCTATTTTACTGGCAATAAATCGAGTTAGGTAATATAAAATATTAAACTTTTGTGTTTATAGACCTCTATCGACATTTGAAGGTTATGTCAGTGAATTCGTATTTTGTATTTCTTTTATATCAAACGACACAAATAGGTCTACTTATTTAAGTCTAGGTTCGAATCACAATTTGAGCAGTGATACAAATAAAAGTTAGATTCGCCATGTTAAAAAATGCTAACTGAAGTTACGGCGGTGACGGGGTGACTGATCGGTCCTTTCTTTAAGACATACAATGCACTGTATTATATCTCGATTGGTATAACGGCGCCATTTTGGTATTGCAGTGTTGTAAGTTTAGATTTACGAATTGTGTTATTGTTTTAACGTAGGGTGGCGATGGTAACCATCTTTAACTACGTATAAATACGCTTTGCCTTGGCATTTTTTGAATAAATATAGATTTAGTACGGCAGATTTATTGTCTATAAGGCTCAATTACAAGATTTCTCTTTGATATTAACAACGCTATGAATGTGATGGTAAACTTCACGCCTGTCCGAACGACTTCAGATTTATTCACCCACTGTACTCTTCACCATAAGACAGCTCTTCAGTCACATTTGCTCAGTTTCAATATGACAGTGGATAATTGGGAATAATTCTCTATCAAACGTTAAGATCATTATGTTAAAACATTTTGCTTACAAATAGGCCTTTACAGACAAGCTCTGTGATCAGAATTAAATACTTTTTTTTAGCACACTCAAAACCCCGCACTAGGATTTCCTGTGTCGCGGGAGGCATGGATACACAATCACAGAACACAAATACCCAAGACCCGAGACAAACACCTACACTCATCGCACAAATGTTTTCCTCTGCCAGGATTCGAACCCAGGGTCCCGGAGATACAGAAGTCATGTCACTGACCACTGTGCCACGGCGACCGTCAAATATATATTTGTATATTCCCACTATTAAATATATACTATATATATTCGTATAAAATTATGTTCCCACTGCTCCTCTCTCTGACAAGAAGGCAGGTATGAGACACATTTGCCTTCCTGTCAGAGAGAGGACGATTGGCCCCAATACATTACCCTCAACTATACGGGTAGGACGATATGCCAGCTTATTGTAGAAGTGTTCGGACCGCCTCTATAGACGTTTTAAAGGGAACATCAAAGCACGGTAACGTTCAGTACGAAAATGGCCCCAATCTCTAGGGGTTTTTCTTTTATGCTTTTAACTTATGCATATATCCTCTCTATACATAGCACTGGCATTGCGACCTGTCTCTGCTGAGTCAGAACCGCGGCGGAACTCTTATAAAAAGCCTTAATCTAGCAACCTGGTCCAAGCAGGTTGCGTGACCATACAAACTGTGACCTGCATGGTCGTCAATTCAACATTCGAAACATAAATAATATTCTAAATTTAAAAGCTCTCATCTCGAAGTGAATATTGTCTATGTCCTTATATATAATCACTTAAAGCTTATACATCAACAGATGTATAGCTTTAATGTATTTTAGAATATTATCCCACTTTTGATCGCAGTGATTAGTGTGATGCGGTGACGTGGACTTTACTTGTAATGATTCGAAAAGTACAAAAACACATACCATCAGGAGAATAATTAAAAGAAATACGTACCAAAAACAATGTATTAACCTGACGCACAACTAACATTATCTACTTCAGTCTCTAGTATATATCTAATCTAAACATATATCTATAGTTCTTTTTATGAAATTTCACAATAAGAAGCACAACTGCGCCGAAATATCGCAAAACGGCAAACTAATTACATAATATTAAAACCCACGATCATTATTTTACTTTATACTGTTTCTACGTGTATGGGTTTCTACGGCTCGCCCCGCTAGACGGAACGTTGCGACGAACGCACCGCACTCAAGATCCTGATGAAGGCTTCCGTAAGAAGCCGAAACAATTGACGATCGTGATATCGACTACGCCTGAGTGCCACGTTAAACCCGTACAAACAGTATAAAATAAAATAAATTGGTAAATATTCCGATAATAATGTAAACATTTGTTCTACACATTACTTAGTCAAGTACGTGATGCATTTATCATAAAGAGTTGTCAAAGTATTTTGTTGCTCAATTGTGCTTTGCTCTGATAAAATATACCTATATAATATATATATATATATATATATATATATATCTGATAGCCTGTTTTATTTTGAGTAAGGTAATGCTATAATAATCGATTTATATGTACCTAATCTCGAATAAATATTGTATAATTTTAATGCAAACAATTCCAATTTAATTGTATAAGTTTCAGTGAATACTAAGTACCTGATAAGGCTTTTGCGTTACCCAATTGTGATAAATGTATGTACCTTTATATTTTTTATATAATTTATTTTGTAAGCATCATTTTGTGACATATTATTATGTTAACGTATTAAAGTGTGTATTTTTCAATATTGATTTTGTTGGCGTTTTTTTACTTATTTCATTGATTTTTCTTATATGGTTAGAGATAATCATTTCATTTATTTTTATTTACATACGGACTATTTTAATAAAAATAAATGTAATGATTTAGTGTATTTCATGGACCAATATACTACAAGAAGACTGACAATCGCCTAAAGAAAATCGTACGCCGGAAAAATCCGCATAATATCCAGGCTAAATCTAGATGGCGCTACAGGTTTGGAAAATTATGTAGTCACAGAACGAATACCGACTAGTTTTACTAAGTTATCGATTTCTACTCTTTAAAAGAATTCATCAAATTAAAATGGGTGGTCTCATTTTTAATAAATAAACTTTTATTTATTAAAAATGAGACCACCCATTTTAATTTGATCGAAATCGGTCAAACGGTATTTGAGTTAGACTCGAGGGTGGAGAAATCGGTGAACATACACAATGACAATTGATCCCGTGCGTAGCAAAGGTCACTAAAAAGGGTTAAAAAAATTTTTTTCCAAAAAATCGAACCGACTCAACACTCAAAAGTGTGAAATAACTTGTCCAATTTGGCACCATGCGCACAATATTGTGATGAAAGTTACTTTTGTGAACTATCATGGTATCGACTTCGATTCGGTTCATTTTTTGATATATTTTTTTTATCGGTTATGGTAGGGTGCACGCAAACTTAGACCTATTGAAACTTAATCAATTTAAATACAATAATTCAGAGTCAGGCGGGTATCCTCTAGATTGCAGGTCCACTACTTTGCTGAGCTCCTGTAGTGACCAGAACAACGTTAGAGTTCTTAGGCTTAAGGACTATTATCCTAAAACATCAACCCAGACCGACGGCTTAGCTTGCTCTACGGAAGCGCCCTGTTGTTATGGTCACTAGTGGCCTCTAATTCAAGGTATGAAGAGAGTAAGTACGTTCCTTAACGCAGTTGATTGTTTATGATCGCATGGTACAGCTGCTAAGACGCTGTCACATTAATTCCTAAAAAACAATATACCTACCTACAATCTTCGGCATAAGGAGCAACAATTCAATAAGCTTATACCGCCCCACGGTGGGCGCCAGTGGGCATTTATGCGGCGGCGCGAGGAGCGAGGGGCGCCACCCAGTCTCGCTCACCTCGTCTCGCCGCTACTTGCCAGTTGCGCCGCAGCGTCTGCCGCGAGCACTCGTCTGTGTTGCGCTCGGCCACGATTACTTCTCGCCCACACATGTCACTGGCACTGATTTATTAGTGAGTCACTCAATTCGGTTATATAACTCACATATTTTGAAACATGTTTTATTTTCACTTTTATTACAAACAAGTTAACAGCGCGGCACCAACCTTGATTGAATGCTACTGATTTAGATAAAGTATAAAAAGAACTTGAAATTCCCGTACTCGTATACTTACATTATCCATATGTCAATGGATATTTCGAAATGTCGTACATTAAGTAAGGTATAGTTTGTGATATAATATGTAGCCTGAAATTGAACGCAATAGTATAACATAGAGAAGCGCAACAGGGAGAAGAGTGTATCCCATGTATAACGTCCCTTTCTGGCCATTGTGAATAGTGACCGGCTCTACTTTCAGCAGAACGTTAATAATTTAGGCGTAGGTACATACCTTCTAATATATTTCATAGGAGGACGTAATACATGTAAGTAGTTATAATATATGTATATTCCAGTCATACTAAAGTTGAAATGAAATTTGATTTTATAGTAGGTACCAATATTTCATATCTAAATTATTTCAATTTTATAAAGTCCCCACATAGGTACCTAATCTGTAATACTGGTGTTAGCTGCTTTGCGCTGGATATATTTGTCAGTCTGATTATTTTTCGCCTTCAAGTTAATAACTACTTAGTAAATGGAAAAAAATACTTATAGTAAAAACTATGATGTACAGAGACTACATCCATGACCTCGTATTATAATATACCTAGGTGCTTTTTCTCTCTCAACTGCATATTTTTTCTTATTACTACAGACATAGAATATTCTATGAGTACCTACAGACATATCCGTCGCGCACCATCTCAACTGGTGAAATATTTTCACTAAGCATGGAAGTTTCAGTTTTATTTCGGTTATTCGTTCCTACCAGATCTCGATCGCAACACTTAGGTACTTAATACATTTATTGGAAACATTTGAAAATTATAAACGTAGGTATGTCTGAGAGGTTTATTTCTACCTCAATGCAATATGCAATTATTACTTTATATTGTATTATATTTGTATACAGCTTGCCCCTTAGCCCTTTGTGTGGATCCGCTTGTGGACCATCGCCTCGTTACTGAAAAGCATATTGTGAGATTTTAGTCAAAACAGGAAGTAATTTCCCTATTTTTTTTTAAATACATACAAATGCGTACATGCGTATGTCACCCGGGGATAGTGTAGTTTTCTAACAGTGAAAGATTTTTTTAAATCGGTTCAGTAGTTTCGGAGCCTACTCAATGCAACCAAACAAACAATCAAATCCTTCCTTTCTTTATAATATTAGTATAGATATAGTATAATAATAATAGTATAATAGATAATAATAGGCCAAACAATATTTCCATTCAAATTATATGTTGAATTAATTTCAATGAATCTATCATCTATATTTATAGTATCAGTAGTTCAAATATCTTCACTGGCTTTTTAGGAAACATACCTCTATATCAAATATGCGATACATTAAGTGTCTTGGTTTTCTGATAGGTATAGGTAAAGCTCTTTGGTTGGTGTTTGAAAGAATGGTACAGAGTTTTGATATTTTTGTTTTAGACTGAAACGGCAGATCACCATACATCTATTAGATATTCAACCCATGTTACTTGATAAATGATATTCCTAAATACTTAGCTTCGATATAATGTATTGATATGCTATTCATAAATGAACATAACACATCAATCACGAGATTGAAACTTGAGATGATGTGGGATGAACAATAGATCGTGTTCGAATTTGTATCTCTGTGGGTGCGTTGGTATTCTGCAAATGTTTGTAGATAGTTATGTAATGACACGTTTGTGTCTAGGGAACTAACCTCTGGGTCACAAAAGTGTCGTCATAGACCTGGTATATACAGGTGATTCGATACTCAGTTATAGTATTTATGGCATCATATTTATCACATTTTTAATCGTTTAAAAATGTTTAACTTAAAATAAATAAATAAAACCTATAATAAAATATATTATTATATTAGAGTAAGACAATTCAACGCCATGAATTTTTCAGAAGGTCGAAAACGTAGGTACTTTTGCTTTTGATGTCTTGCTGTATTCGTGTATTTTATAAATGAATATGTACCTATATTGTATACCTACATACAATAATATTATATGTTTATATGAGGTAGATGTCGCACAAGCGCGCGGAAACTGAGGCGGCAAAATTAAGTCAATTGTAGTAATTTTGATTACGACGCGTATTTCAAGCGCAAGTCTAAACATATAGCTATCCTTTTCTATATTATTTGTACCGTAAGTAAACATGTTTATGTCGTAAAGGAACAAAATCTGAGCACCGCGCTGTATGAATATACGTCATCTTTTGTAAAACATACGTGAAATAGGTCGCGTCCCGAGGGTAACCATGAGGCCAGGTATGTTCGTTAATATTTTAGAATAAGGTTTTAAACATTGGTACATAGTTATTAATGCCAAGATTGTGTGTCTGTCTCTATCCTTTGTAATTTACACCGATACTGAATAAAAACCATTAATTACATAATACAGTGTAAGTGTGCCAAAATGTTTTGAGTTCCCCTGTCGTGTCTTGCTGTCGTTCATTTAGTATCTAAATAACTATCGGTTGAAGGTTAATAACTTGGTCTGGCGCACAAATGATTACAAGTACCTAGGTATTAGAATAATTATCATTTAAACGGTTGATTAATCTAACTATAGGACGAAAACAATTCTATACTTGTTCCTTCAACCATCGTCATCTTCAGGCCATTGTTAACTGACTCAAAAAAGGGAGGTTTCAATTCGGAGGGATCTTTGATTATTCTCATTCACGAATCGTATATATAATATACTGATATATTGTTATACCTTGATGAAGACATCTTAATAATGATACCAATGTGAAAGTTTGTATGTTTGGATGTTTGTTGCACAAACACGCCAGAACAGCTTTGCAGGCCTTAATGAAATTTGGCACAGAGATAGAATACGCTATAAGCTACCTTTAATCCAGAAAATGTACGGCAACGGAAAAGCCGTAGTCCACGCAGGTGAAACCGCGGCACGCCGCCTGTATGTTATAAAGGTTTTTGCATTTTAGTTTTTTTATATATTGTGTCTCTTGTTATGTAAAATGTATTATAAGGAACCATTTGTGAGGTAAAATAATATCAGTTTTAAATTTAATTTTTTGACTTAGGTACCTAAACCTAACTTATACATCTTATTTATATTCAAAGTACCTACATTCAACTTTGCTTTTATATTCTAAGTTACAGCATTAAACAGAGACAATTTACATAAAATGAAGACAGATAGCATCGAGTTACTGCCTCTATGAGCTCGAAAAACTAGAGTAGGTAATCCAATTTTACGAACAAATAACTAGGTAGGACTCAAGAGTTTTGTGTTTGTCGAACCGTGTGTCACGTTTGAGAAAACATTTAACTTTCCGATACATTTACCTGTACCGTTAACGTTAGCAATAAAAACGTTTGACATGGTCTATAGATTATTAATTAATTGCAGAAATTCGTTGATTCATACGATTGTAATACAAATTTAAATCTCCCATATTTATCATTATCATCGCTTGCATGGTGGTAATAGTTATCATCCTGGAGTTTGATAATTTATGGCAGTGTTTAAGTCGAGGTTAAAATACTGGCTAATCGATGAAGCTTTTTATGCGGAATTTATTAGGTACTAAGATTCCGCAAAAAATAAAATTTCTTAATCTTGTTACTTTACTATTTATGTATCTATACATAATATATGGTATTTAAGACATTGAAATTACCAGAATGACATTGAAATTAAAATTTGTTAATGTTTTAGATTAGATGATTTTTATTGTTAATCCTATTTTTGACGTGTATGGAATGTATTCCAATAAATTATATGAATATTAATAAACACAATAATGTGTTCTTCAGGCAGCTATGTCCTTGAAAGGCTCAAGACACACTGGGTAGAGTGATTTAGGTGGCTTTACCATAAATATAATCTCAGCTGAAGGTTCTGCTTTGTCTACTTTTTTTATGCTTTATAAATCCAGCGTTTGACCACTATATAAGTGAATGGTCAGTAACGATGTGCTCGAAAGAAATTACGCTAAACCTAGATGTTTACTGTCTCTCAAGGACTGCTGTCTGAACAAACTATGTGTTTGATGACAGTTTTTCATCTTGAGGGTAATAGCTAGCCAGGTAGGTTTTGGAAATACCGGTAGGGTACTTTTAAGATGCCTGAAGAGCTATGCTATGTTGATGATACCGGTGTTGCTTTCATCGGCAGCTCAAGCCGTTGGCGGGGATCGAACCAGAATCCATGCTACCACATCCACATCATTGCTATCATTGCTTCATAGAAAGATACTTAAAAATCTTACTGAAATTGATGAATTACATAAATAAAGAGCAGTGGTACCTAATCATGATTGCACTACGACACTTAGATGGATAAGATAATAATGTGAGTGATGCTGAACCTTTGAGCACTCGTTCTCTGTTTCTCATCTTGATACCTATTAATACGTTCACCTCCTCCTCGCGTCGTTTTCCTCAGTGCAGAGGGTTGTGACCCCCGCCATGGATCACTTTTCGACGGACGATGCTACGCCATCCTGACCAGTCTTCGACAGTGTGCATAGCTTCGTGCTTATTAGTATTGATAATTATATAATATATAATAGAATTATACGTTCACATTAGATTGTTAATGAATACATTCGACATAATTCTTATCGCAATCAAAAGTCACGTTTTCTGATAAATATCCATAGCAATTCCCTTGACTCTAGTCTAGTTGTCGATCGCTAACGAAGCCCCAGCTGACGAAGTCCGTCGCCCAAACTTTGGCTCCATCGCTTATTCCACATTTCACTGTTTTTAAAAAAAAAAATTATAATGGAACATCAAGTCTCCACAGGCTCTCCGGTCCGTGCCATTTTTTAGGAATTTGTTACAATTTTTACTTTGAAAAAGAGAACATTAATAAGTGGACAACTTGTACTTAATTAGGGACAAAGAATTATCTTAGACTCTATGGATTAGCAACGTACGAAGCACGCATGAGAATTCGGAGCAGACCAGTGTCCGCGAGCAGCACCCCGTTCACGAGTTGACGTGAGCACCAGCCATCGCCTTTTTTTTTTTTTTTTTTTTTTTTTTTTTTTTTTTTTACGTGGGCGAAATGCATTTACGCACTTCCGCCTACCGGGAAGTAGGCGGGGTGTGTCGGGCTCGCTCGAGCATCACCGCTCCCTGGGGGGCCTCATGGCCCCCAACCCTAACTGCACCCACAGCAGCCAGGGTCCACTACCGACTAAAACCCACGGTGTCCATCCTGCCGCTATAACGGAGGGAGCGCGGGGTATTGCATACCGCGCCCCCACCACGGCCGTCCGTTTCCGGACCCCTCCAGGGGGGAGGATGACCCTCCCCCTCGCGACCGTGCCGGGACCAAGAGCACGGCCGCACCACCCCGGGGACCACACAGTGCAAGGAACGCCAGACTTCCCACATCCGACGCTCGTGGTCCCCTGCGATGGGCCAGATGGAGCAGCCCCATCGCCAGCCGCTTCGGCCGCCACCCTCCGACGGCGGCCATATCGGCGCCACAGCAGGAGACGAACTGAATCACTCCCGCCGCAGCGCCTCCTCAGCTGCAGCGCCGTCCCACAGCGCCGCTGCCCCCCTCAGTTGCAGTGCTTTGCAGCACCGCAACCTACCGTCTGATGGACCGCTCCTCGTCGGCTTGGCGAGCAAAGCCTATCGGGAGCAGTCCCGGCCAAAATACTATAAACATACATAAATAAATGGATATAAATAAACTTACATAGATATGAGACACGCGAGTCGCCGGACGATGTCTAGTTACGTCTAATTCAGAGGAATTAGACCAAGAACAGGCAGCACCGCGAGAAGGTAATCGCCAGACTTGCCTTGAGGATCATCACGACCTGCGCTTCCCCCAAGACCGTAGCCTCCCTACTCATCACGGGATGAGTAAAGAAGGCCTGGACTTATCCAAAACAAGTAACGTAAACGCTGCAAGCATAGGCATAGCAACTATTTAATGGATAAACCCAGACCCGCCCACCAGCCATCGCCTTCCTCAACCCTAATTGGGGGAAAAAACATTTCACTGTTAATATCTAAGATGTTTTCACCTGCTCACTGGCCAATATGTCTCATATTCAAAGCATCAATTTGTTTTGTAGATATAAAGTTTTGATTAGTAATTTATTTCGATTTATCACAAGCAGCGTTGTAGGTTTTTTACAGGTAGGTATCATTATTTTCACCTCGCGTTACATTTTTGGAGTTTACGTAGGGATCCCTAATTTTAAAATAAAATGGGCATATTTTACGTGGTGTTGGCATACATTCTAATAGTGAATGCAATTAAAAAATAATCTCAATCGTTTTTGAGTTTATTAAATACAAACCATAATAAAAAAAATAGATGTAGATTAGGTTAGATTACCAACTCAATGTGAGTTAAGTAGCGGGTCAACTGACGAGGTATGTTGTAAACTGGCGAAGTGCCAAAGCAACCCGACAGATCGATTTTACATGTCGTCCGCTTTGATACAACGGATAATTTTCCAACGAGGTTATGTGTATGGCCAGTCTACATATACATTCATAGTGAAACACCTTAGTGTCAACTATACTACGTCATCATCATCATTTATACAGGTCTTCATAGCACAGGAAGCTATCGCTATCATGCAAAAATATTTTTTTTTCTACAACAATCACACAAGGTTTTAGGTCCCAAACTAGGCAGAGCCTGTACTATGGTAACCTGATGACTGATATATATACTTATATGCATACTTACATACATATACCCAGACACAGGTCAAACAGACATATTCATACACACAAATGTTTGACCTGTCCGGGAATCGAACTCGGGACCAGCGGCTCAGAAGGCAGAGAGCTACCAATTGCGCCAACCGGCCAGTCAAAAAATGATTTAAAAGGCTTTGCTTACCTTCGTTATCAGTTACATAGGCGAAGTCCGATACAAATGTACTGTCATAGTAAATAATGTTAGACAATTACATATATAAACAGATAATGAATGATGTGATTCGTGACAGTACTCACTGATTTTTATAGTATACTAGTAGTGCCCCGCGGTTTCACCCGCTTGGATTACGGTTTTCCCGTTACCTCAATAATCGCACGGGAATCACTTTTTCCGGGATAAAAGTAGCAGTGTTAATCCAGGGTTTAAACTATCTCCATACCAAATTCATTGAATTCGGTGTAGCCGTTTAAGCGTTAAAAAGTAACAAACATACACATATACACACAAACTTTCGCATTTATAATATTAGTAGGAGTAGGATGGGCATGGTTTAAATAAAAGATAACCACCAAATCCTTCGTAGGAGCTGAGAACAGAGACTTAAGCGCTCAGTTGGAAATACCGCTTCAAGTTATGCAATCAAAAAGTGATAGTAGCAGGATTTACTTCAATCATATAATGCTTTTCTCAATGTATACACATATTATGAGCCAAACCTTTAAAGCAGTTGATTAAACAGAAGAAATATTTTTATACAAGTCGAAAAAGTAAAAACTCACAGTTTCTTCAAGTTTACTAGAAAGTTTATGCAGGGCAGTTGCATCGGAGACCTGCTCGATATGTGGGAAATACTCCCTAGTCAGGGGGTATGGCCTCCCTCTCCTATTCCCTCCCAATCTGCAGTGGGTGCAGGTGAACATAGTTGGTCAGAATATTAAATTGCTGACTAGTTATAATGCTTTTTTTAACCGACTTCAAATAAAGAAGGAGGTTCACAATTCGACCCGTATGATTTTGTTATGTTCAAACTCAAACTACAACACTCAAAAGTGTGAAATAACTTGTCGAAGTCGGTACCATGAGCACAATATTTTGATAATAGTTACTTTTGAACTATCAACTAACTAATACTGAGACATTGGTCAACGCTAGATATAAAACATACAAAAACTTGATAAAGCAGTGCCAGTTTACATTTTATTCGAACTCAAAACAGGTTTTGGATACACAATAAAGTGATATTCCAACAATAATGGATATCAAATAGAGTGCACAAATAGACAACAGACTTTGACCTAGTGACCCGAGTGCCACGGAGTGTCAGAGACTTCTTCCTGAGATCTTCAAGTGTCAAGTGTAACAGGAAAGTGAAGAGGGGAGTCGACGACTAGCGGCGTGAGGTGTAAGATGGAAGATAATGCTGACCAGATTAAATACAGGTAAGATATTTTTCTAATTATATTTGCTTCTCTGTCTTACGTTGATTATAACGCAATTATCATGTTAACTTTGATTATAACGCAATTATCATGTTAACTTTGATTATAACGCAATTATCATGTTAAAATAATATTGAATGTTGTATCCGTGTAAATTTTTGATACAATATTTTAACGTAATCAACAGTTTGCGGCAGCGGAGCGGCCGAAGAAGTTTCGAACATAATTGACAGTTTTCTTTATACAGAGATAGCGTGGGGCACTATTTGGAAATATGTTAGTGCTTATAGCTTCCCCGCTGCCGATAAGAAAAGGTTTTTTAGCAATTCTATATCTAGAATGTACTATCGGCACCGTTGTCACATTAAAGCTCATCAATCCTTACTAAGAGAAAAAACCTACGCTATTGATTTATTCGCCTCTTCGAGAAAAAAAAAAGCTCATCAATCCTTACTCAGAGAAAAAACCTACGCTATTGATTTATTCGCCTCTACGAGCGTATTTTGTCTTTATAAATAGAGCTACCTACAGGAGTATCTGATAGCGGCAACGGAAGAAATTGTTTTTTTATAAAGTCAATTAAAAACAGTAATATATTTTTTTTTAAAAAGAGATGCAGCGTTATATCTTCGGGTGTGGATGTGCTGCATAAATTACGTTCACGCACCTAATTTACTTTAGTCGCAATCGGACCAGCAGTCCTGCAGCACGTACAATTCTAATTAAACATTTCTATAATTTAGTCGAAATAATGACTTCGATATCCAAATCCTAATCTTACAATAATGCCTACAAATACACAATTAGATCCTGTCAAAGTAACAACTGGTTGTGAGTTTGCCTGTAATCGTATCTGGCCCAGTTCATATTTTTAACCGTGCTTCCTGGTATAAGAAGTATAACAAAACATGTAGGGGTACTTAAGCTAAGTGTCTTACCTTTTTTAAGCTGTCTAGCGTCTAGTGTTGAACTATCTCACTTGATGGTCCGTGACGATGTGGTTGAAGATGTTATCACGCTAGATCTAAAATGCTTACTGGCTCTAAGGGCTGCTGCCTGAACACACATTTGTTTAGTCACATATTTAAGCTTGAGGGTGGTAGCTAACCCGGGGAGTACTCGAAAATGCCCTGCCATGCTCGGAAATTGATTATTATGTTATCTTCACCTGAAGCTCAAGCCATTGGAGGGAATCGAACAAGAGTGACGCTCCCACCGCCGCGCTATCATCGCTTCAAAAAACCTGCATTCAGACCACCGTATAATAAAAGTAGTTAAATAAATTGAATCAACCTTTTTTTTTTCTAGTCCTTCCACATAAATATGTATAGTTGATGACATTGAATCTTTAAACGTAGTGATCTGAGAGATGCATGGACATAAGACGAAGCTTAAAAAGCTCTACGTAAGGTAAAATATCCGTAATGTTTAGAAAACGAGACTGTTTTTCGGCAGAATATTATTTGTTTATGAAGTTGCTAATGCCGCAAACCTGTCGGCGCGTTGATTTAGGACGTACCAAATTTAAGGGACCTCCTTTGTTACCTTTTCAGTAAACACCGTGGACACGGGAGGGTAGCATTTTGATTATAGCAATACTGGCTAGATGGCTTATTTTGCTTCATCACATTTATATTTTTTGTTGCTGGCAGCCTATTTGGCTGGAATTTTACCATGCTTTATCTCTTTCAGCGTACTTTCCACAAGTGGTAATATTTTATAACACACAGATTTTACAAACTTTTAACGTCCTCAAGCTTCAGTAATTGTATGAGATATTTATAATTTTATTACATCTAATAAGTTTGATAGAGTAACTTATATGTCGGAGTGTGTTAGATATTAAAATAGGATAGATGGTTAATGTTACGTTAAATGTAATGTTTAGGTGTTGTTAGTGTCGGAGAATTATGATAGATGGCGTTGTCAAAGCGTTTCAAACTATTGAAGTAGATGGCGCTGAATCTAAGTGTGGATTTTAAGATCAGTAAGATTCTCTAGTACCTACTTGATTTGTTAACTAAGTGAAGGTAGGTAGGACTTGTTATTCGATTTGTGTAATAGTGATACTTATTGTGTAAATACTTAGGTGATACTATTTATCGAATACTACCCGTATTCGATAAAAGTTAGTATAAAAGCTGTGGCAACCGTTGCCGGCGTACAGCCTCGATCCGATAACTCCCTGTCCTGGCGACAGCTCAAGCCGAGGTCCGAACCTCAGTGGTGCCCTTGAGCTAGTCGCCTCGTCCTCTCCTAGTGGCACTGGGCCGTCAGCGCTAGCCTCACTAGGCGGTGCGCCTTCTGCGCCCGCACAAATACCGGGATGAGCACCGTCAGTGCTCGCCCCCACTCCGGTGAAGCTGTAAATGCCGGTAGAGGCAAACAGAATTAGTCCGTTAGAAAAAAAATGCCGGCGTACAGTCTAGTCGTAGAAGCCGAACTGAACAGACACTCTCGTAGTCCAAGAGGTGCCTTGTCAAATGAAGCCTCCAATGGCCGTATTAAGAGGCGAGTAGCAGCGGAATAGTGTAATGATTGTATTATGTATGGATATTGTAAGTGATTAATTGTATTACTTTATAACTATTATTCTCTATAATTTTGTGTGCTAGTCCATGACTATGATAATGTTATCATTATATCATCCTGAAATACAAACCTGATTACCGCATTTAAGGCGTTATAACCGCTCGCGCGCTACACGCGCTGAGATATATTTTCACACCTTGTAGACCCTCCGCCCCGCACCTTAACGTGTGGCTTATGTGAATACAGAATGAAAATGTTATCATAAAATATATTGTTAAACCCATTAACCAGCGCAAACTTAAGAGTTCCTAAAAGTAAACGGTTTATACGCGTGCAGATCGCAAACATAATAAACACCAATTTATTTATTTTCATTTTTACTACTTACTCTGACATCACGAAAAAAAGAAATTCTGCGTCACGGTATCGTAAAAGGGTTTGGTAATTTTACCATACCCTTTTACAGTACAGTGACGCGAACGTTTTAGAAATATTGTTGCTCTCAATCCTTTTAGAAATAATATTCTTTCTATTCTGTGTTCAAAATTCCATTCTGCGAAATCATAAGGTTTTCTCACAATGAAAAGGTCCCAAGGCCCAAGGTCGCTACGTAGGCGGGAGGTATCGATCCAATAACTTTAGGAATGTGTCACCTTGAGCCAGAAGGGCACTAGGGCTGGTTCATTGAGAAAACATATCATTGTTAAAAAAATACAAATATTAGATAATGTGCGTTACAAAATATTAGTCAAATCGGTTTCGTAATGTACCTAAAATACGCCTAATTCTGTATTTCTCAAGGGCTATAACCCTACTCTCTTATTAATAAATTTAGACTAAGGCAAGAGTAACGTTACTCTGAGTATTTAGACAGGAGTAAACAATTTCATTATTAATAAACACAGAGTAAGGAATATGTAAGTTAATACGACTCTACTATCGGAGTAAAAGTTAGGGGTTACCTAGTATAGCGAGGGAGTAATAGTGTTTTGTGGTGTCTATGGCGTAATAATTGCAATAAAACTAACTGTGAGCTAAGAATTGATTTGATATAAAGTTCTTCTTTGTTTACTTACGCGTTTTGTGATTATTGTTATTTTATATTTTCCACACGCATTTTATATATAATAAACATGATTTACCTTTTCCTCTTCGTCCGAATTAACAGAGCGAGTACGTTTAGACTAATTATATAATTTATATATAAATACAAATTACAATTATATAAATATATAATTGTAATTATAAATAAATACAAAATGAATGTATTTAGTATATGAAACAACCACCTTTTTGCCTAATGTATTCTATAGGCGGGTTTTGACGCGAAATAGAAATTTAATTTCGTAGGATTTCTTATACAATTGCTGAATAGAAACGGTGCGCTTACATCTTACTCAAGTTAGTTGTTTCTTGACTTAATTACAACCGAGTTCGGTTTGAAGAAGACTGTTCCCTTTGAGATACTTCCTTATGTAACGAAATAATGTAGTAAAGTTGAGGGTAGATCTTTTTTTATCCTAATTCCAGTTGTCATATTTAATCCGGTTTAATGTCCAGTTAAATGTTCTAGTTTAATGCTAACGCTACCAAACATTATGTTTTTTTCCTTTGATTATATTTTTTGAGGAAGCGCATACCCAGGGTGCATCTTGCTTCGTGCAATACAGAATGAATATGTGGTTGAAATTATAGTCGGAACTCACCAACTTATTTAATTTGTGATGCTGCCCGTAAAAATGTTTTACGGGCACACCTCGCCTCATAATCATAATCTATGGCACATATTAATAAAAATGCTTCCCGCCTATTTCATCATTCATCGCAGCCATAGGACGTCCACTGATGAACATATGCCTCCCCATATAGGGGGGATTTACCAATACTCGCCACGCTTGGCATGCGGGTTGGCGAGCGCAGTATGGTTTCCTCTCCTCAGAAGGCGCTGCTGTCCACCTCCTGGTACGTGATCCCTTAGCCGGCTCTTACGGCACCCGCGGGAAGAGATGGAGGAGGAGATACTATTCTAGGCCGGTTCCACCACGGCACCTTACCACCCGCCTATTTATCTACAGCTAAATAGGCAGCTAATCCCTCGCTGCAGATAAACACAACATTACTACACAGCCAATCTCGGTTGTATGGGCTGCAAGGCGGACGATGATTAATTTTCCTCTACCTCCGCAAAACGCGGCGCTTGGGGCGAGTGAGGGTAAACTACGTTGGAAGGGGTGAGGGGGTGTAATAGAGGTAGATCTATTTACACTCCACTTGTTATTATATGTTAAGAGTCAGCTTGGGTATAATTTTATTAATTAACCTCATTCTACGTTAGCAGTATACAGAATGAGGGGTTAATATATTATGTATATGAGACGCGTAAAAAAAAATCATTTATTAAATATCATAAATGATTTTTTACGCGTCTCTACGTCTCTACTAGCTATGAAGATGGCTTTCAAGTATTTAGATGTTATTACACTTTGGAATTAAGCGTGAAGATTAATAGTAGTAGATAATAATAGTTAATAGTTTAAACATATAATAAACCCATTTAACTCTGAGTCACTGCCATATAAAGATTTGCAAAATATGCATCGTATACGAAGTCGATGGACACGCGATTGAATCTCCGAAGTAAAGTCTACTTTTTTAATATGTAATCGTTTTAAACGAATCATTTTGTTTGGTATCGTTTAATGCACACGTCAATAGTTTCAATTAGACTTTCGAAAATAAATTTAATGACTATTAATTATGAATTTAGAAGTATATCTATTAAGATTTTATTTATAGAAGATTTGTGAAGCGATGATAGCTCAGCGGGGGAAACGTCGGCAGTCAAATTGACGAACACTGGTTCGACTCCCAACAACATCTTGACTTCCGGTGAAGGTAATAACGTTATCGAATTCCCAGCTTGGTGGTAGGGTACTTTCGAGTACCCGCCTGGCTAGCTACCACCCTCAAGTTTGAACTAGTTTGTCACCAAACACATAGTGTGTTCAGGCAGCAGTCCTTGAGAGCCAGTGAGAATACTAGGCTATATTATTATATTTTACTTAAAAGTACCTACTCTAAGTAATTTTCAGGATTATCATTCTGATAGCTATAATAGAAAATTTAAGTTACTTTAATGTATGAATGTTCCATTTGCACAATTATTTGTATTGTTTGCTATAAAGAGATTTCTTTATTTAGATAGTTAATAGGAGGGTCGTCTTTGAATTTTAAACATATATAAATATTATAATTTAAGTATATACTTAAGTTATAATATTTATATATGTTTTAAATAAAAACATTAATCTTTACATTTAAGAAAATACACATGTATTTTCTTTAATGCAAAGACTAGCGCTAAATCAACTCTTTTGCCGCAACATAGTGTTCAATGAACATTGAACATACTTATATAATTTTAATAAATGTAATAAAAAATCTCGCTATTCCGAAACGGCTTCACCGATTGTTGTGTACGTTCGGTAGATCTGAGAATAGATCGTAAAGTATTTTTCACCCTCCTACCCCTCCCCCCATTGTTTATCACAATTTGATAAACAGATATACTTTATAGCTTTGTCATTTCGATATGGCAGAACAACGTTTGCCAGGTTAGTTAGTTTAACTATATAAAGTATGTACTTCTCTAAATAATCAATAATTATAACTTTAAAAAAATATTATAAGTTTGCGTTTAACCACTGTCTCACCTGACACAGTCTAAGATGGATCACGCAAGCCTAGAAGGTACCTATTCACTCGTGACTTCAAGACTCCAGAATTGTACGTATCAGGAAACGGACTCAGGCAACGAGTCTCATTCCTTAGCAGTACGCACTAAGAAAGTAGAAGAAAAACGCTTACGTAGGTACAGGTGGTAAATCCTACTAATATTATAAATGCCAAAGCTTGTGTGTTTGTGTGTATGTTTGTTACTTCTTCACGCTCAAACGGCTACACCGATTTAGGCATACCGATAGGCAGCTCAATTAAATAATTTATTTTCAATATATTCATGCCTACACGTAGATAACCGACTTCAAAAAAAGGAGGAGGTTCTCAATTATTCTCAAGCTATGTTTTTTTTATGTTTGTTACCTCAGAACTTTCGACTGGGTGAACCGATTGCGATGTTTCTTTTATTATTTAAAAGCTGTTGCTTCCCGTGCGGTCCCATTTAAATCAATTTCATCAAAATCGGTCAGGCGGTTTTTGAGTTACACTCCAATAATTGAAAAGAGTGTGAGAGCGTGTAATTAAATAGAATTTCCTAAACAATGTACCTTAGTGATTAATATCAAAAGGCTCACGATTTAAGAATGACCGTGAATTCAAGGCTCTTCGGGATAATATCGATCCAAGCTTGGAAGCCAAGGTCTGCTTTGCGAACCAACGTCCGGGGTACACCCCCGATGATGGTTCACCCTAGTCCATCTAACTTGACCCTTTTCAGACCTCGCCTTTTATATTAGTGAAATATCAGATCATGTTAAATTATTAATGTTAAATGGTATTAAATATATTAAATACACAATGTTTAGTATTAATTCCACTAGATACATTATTCCAATCTCCAGGACTGTTGTCCTGAAGATGCCTCGTGAAGAGGCGAAACATGTGTCGAAAAGTTTAGCGTTTGAGTAAGATTGGAATAATGTATCTCGCGGACTGAATACTAAATAATGTATATTTCATATCAATTTCTTACACCTCAAATGTCACAATTATAATACGAAAAATGATACTTCATCCAAGTAATACACAGTGTACTTAAGCAGGTGCCTGTATACAAATGGACAGATCTATGAATAACGAATTTCTTGGAAGCGGCGGCCTGAGGTGGCCGGCGGGCTAAACGCAATATATTTTGATCAAATGTGGAACAAAAGGAGATACAAATAATATTTACATCACAGCATTGCGTTGAACAATACCCCGACCTGAATACCCGAAACAGAAAATAAATTTGCGAAACGGAATGGAAAAAACCGTTGGGTATTCTATAATTTTATTATTTATGGTCCATTAGTATCAGAGTTGCGAAGCGAGCAGCTGGGCTGAGGTATTGATCGGTCGCGTGACCCTGAACGGAGGATGCCGGCGCCTCTGGTTACTTGTGCGAGGTGGACAGGTATCTCTGTTCTCCTTTTGCAGCACGAACTGCATTTACTTGATCCTTAGCCTGTTGCTTTTATTTAAATAAGTTTGACCAGTACTTTGCTAAATGCGTGCATTGGATCACGCCACGCATTAGTTCACGCGTCACTTGAAGCACAAATGCTTTTAATTTACCGGCTACAGCTATTTTTAGACAAGTGTCTGAAAGTAACTGTCAAAAATAATAGTAGTTTAAAAACACAAAAAAAAAACACTTGTTTTTTTACACAGTTAGCCGAAGAAAAAACAGCTGATAAAGGATATCCTGGTAAGGATAATGTAATTAACAATTAAAATTACTGCAGTGTTATTGGTGCTTTAGAAATGAGCAAAGTTTCAAATTAATTTGTTTGTGTTACCTATTGCCAACTGCAGTGCATATTATATAGATTCAAATATAATAGTATGTCAAAGAAGGTTGCAGATCTCCACAGCAAAATGTTATAGGTATCTTAGTGCGGTCTCTGTGAGACATTTTAATATAACTAAAAACTTATATGCGACCAAAGTTTGTATTGTAGTTAATTATACGTTTTACTGTGAAATAAAAACTTTATACATTTAATTTAAATGATTGCAGTGACCTTTATAAATGAGCTAAGTTTCAAACTAACACGACGATTTGAAGGGGGTGGAGAGCTCGTTCCAAGATTTCGTTACAATCTGGTATGCACAGTTACACGGGGATATCGGCGTGGAGATACGATGGTTAAATTGACTAATAAATACTTGAACAACTGTAGCACCTTGCTTTATTTTCTCTTACAATAATCTAAGCCACAGTCCTCTCAAGTTTTGTATAGCATATCCTATTCACAAATATAATAAATTCGGGAATTCAAAATATTTCGGGGAAACGAGTATATATATATATATATATATATATATATATATATATATATATATATATATATATATACTCCTTTCCCGCAAATATTTTGATAGCCGAGGTCGGGAGTTGTAATATTTGTTTATTGCATATATTTACGAGGTGTTTGGGACTGAATCAATTTTGTATTTGTGTGCGAATACGAATGGGCCTTCTGAGCAGGCTCAGAGTCGCAAAACGTGCTATGGCTGGGCTATGCTCGGGGTTTCTCTACGTGATCGAATCAGAAATGAGGAGACCCGTAGAAGAACAAGTCACCGTTACAGCCCAGCGGATTAGCAAGTTGAAGTGGCAGTGGGCAAGGCACATAGCTCGAAGAACTGATGGCCTTTGGAATCGAAAAGTTCTCGAATGGAGACCACGGACTGGCAAGCGCAGCATAGGACGGCCACCGACCAGGTGGACAGACGACCTGACTAAGATCTAAGGCAAGGGCTGAATGCGGGCCGCTTCCAGCAGGTCCTTGTGGAAATCAATGGGGGAGGCCTATGTCCAGCAGTGGATGTCCTACGGCTGAGATGATGATTATGATGATGATGTGCGAACACGCGATAAATTATGCGGCGAAGAACAATTACCTTAATGACTAGACGAAATCAATCAAAATTCACGAAATCATAAATTTATGAATACTAGAAAGTATTCGTAAATTTTATAAAAATTCTTTTACATCCCATCCTCGTCGCCACTGAGATGTCTGGTATGCACAGTTACACCGGGATATCGGTGATGACATGACAATCTATGATACTCTTTCGAACCCACAACATTGTTTATCAAGCTTGTAATGGTTTAATAAACGCTCGACCACTTCAGGCGTGTTGATTGAGATACTCATCTGAAACCTTTCTTGAGGATCATTTATTTGCGAGAGCGAGGGGTTGAGTAATTTATTTACTCAACCCCTCTGTTGGATCAAGGTAGATCACAATAAAACAAAACCAATCTAAAATTATCTATATAATCATAAAGATTGTTATAGTCAATTCGATCAAGCTATAAAATAACTAAGATTAAGCTTGTTAGTCAAAACAGGAGACTGAAAAAACTTAGATCACAAAGTGTAATGTCAAAAGCAAAGTTCAATAAAACACCATAACCGTTGCACCATAGCAATAAAAACAATCACAGGAATATTATATCATTATTTTATTTATTCATATATGTAGATCGAGCGTTTGAGCACTATCTCTCTTGATGGTCAGAGACGATGTGATCAAAGGTTCACAATAAACACGAACATACGGAGGTTCTCACAGTAAACTTTTATTTATAAAAATGTTGAATCCGATTACACTACGTTAATGGTTATTTATAAAATACCCTTAACGGTTTATGCCTACATCGTAATAACTTTCTCTGTGCAAATCCTAGCTCAGTCCGCTCAGTGGTTTCGGCTGTATGTTGACACGTCATCACGGTTTCCTTTTTATATAATATAGATATTTTATACAAATATGGCAGTGCTTTCTTCAATATTCTCTAACTTTGTGAAGGTGTTCAATAAACGTATATTATTTTACTCAATTTGATGAAGGTACTATACGTAAATAGCCGACCTAACCTTCAACATTATACCCTCAGGCACGTACATTACCCTCAAATACTGATACATATTCTGTGACTCCAAAGGGATGGGAAAACGCGGTGGTGCGAGATGTCTAAAGGGGACAGCATCGGAGCGCGCCCTTGGCCGCTTTACGTGGGTCGATAGCATTTCCCGCATGAAATACGAGCATTTTCATAAGTAGAAACGCTTCCATTGTTTGCATCCGGAAGCTGTCTTCTCTTGATGTATCTATACGAATACCGGTTTCTATTATTAAAAGCTATAGCTGAACCACTCGTGGTGTTGACATCGTTTCTGTGGCTTATCTAGGTTTTCACGGCAAAAATGTAATTGGTAATGGTAGCAGGGTGAAGCCGCAGGGTACGTCTTGACAAAATAAGGGTATTTATTATAATTTGGTCAGTAGTTACTTTTGTAAAGCTTTTCCCACAAATATCAAATTATATAAAACTAGCGGAACAAAAAATTCAACTAGTATTTGTGTGATGAAATTATAACACAAAGTCCTAAGGGTAGATAATTCAGCCGGATCGATTACGCTAGGCCGTATTTATTATGATGACAATAAGCTTTCGGTCCACGTCGTTATGAAATGAGTTTTAGTGATTTTCCTACAGATATTGGGTATTTTAATGATAACTAGTTACAGCTAAGCCGAATATAGACGTACAATTCTAACCATGATAGACGAGCTACGTTGTTTAGAAAATTGTTAGCCAAAGAATAAGTACTTACAACTTCTTTATTTGTGCAACTATTTTGAATTTACGGCTAATTTCAATACAAATCTGTGGTGAAAATTATTAGCCATTTATGATTGATTTAGTTTTTGAATATTTTTAAAACATATTTGGCACTCTTCTTTTATTTGCAACTAGCGGTCCGCCCCGGCTTCGCACGGGTAAAAAATGTCAAAATTAAAAATTGTAAGGATCTATATTTTTTTATAAATATAAGAAGCCTTGGGCACCTGGGGATATTGTAGCTTCCCAACAATGAAATAATTTTTCAAATCGGTTCAATAGTTTCGAAGCCTATTCAATGCAAACTAACAATGGGTGGGGGGGAAATGACCTTTTCTTGGTGGGAAGTAGAGCTCCCGATATCTGTTAATGCGCTCACGTAAACAGTGTCTGTGGGAACTATAACGCCCGTTGTCTGGTATCACATTGATATATTTTTTTATAGTCTATAGGATTAATCCCGTCGTCCCTCAAACAAAGCTTTTGCTGCGCAGCCAGGCGCAGGAGTGTTGTGCATGTCTGGTAATAATTTGAGGTAACTGGGTTGGTTAAACGCGGCCAGTATGCGGTTTTAATATTTGAGGTTTTTTATTTTTAGTTTATTATCGTTATACATTCACTTATAGAGTTACACTAATAGAGTCATTAATCTTAAGAATATTTTCATTATTTAATTATAACATGAACATTTTAAAGAAGAAAGATAGGTGTACTAGAATGGCAGCAAGTGGAAAACCGTGATCTCTGCCTGCCTCTCCGGAAAATAGATTAGTGTATGCGAAGGTAGTTCGTGGGTGCGTTTCTCTTATATAACAATTTGATATGTCGTAATACGAGTATAATAGTAATCATAACTGTATTACGTTCAAATTATTTGGAGGAAAAAATTCGGCTACTACTGGAACATAATACACTTGAACTTCGTGGGTTCAAGCACAAAACAGATAGGTACAGAATTTAATCTTTATACAAAGTCCGCTCGAGCAACGCACACATAGACACCTCCCACGGACACGATATCTCAAATCATTTCAAATCAGTGCGAGAGCGATATTTTAGTTATTATTGGTTTATATTTCCATACTTCCTGTTTCATTGTCAATGATAAATCAAACAAATAGATACGAGTGCCACTACTACTTTATATAGTTATATAGTATAGTTTTTGTGCATAAGCCAAAGTTCGCAACCTTAGCGCGACCGCCGAGCGTAGGTATTAAAAGTGAAGTATATACATGTGATTGACTTCTGTACATATCTGTTTTGTGGTTCAAGTCCCATTAGTAGCCGAATTTTTTCTTTCATATAATTTGAACTTACGCCTAGCATGTTGTTAATGCAAAAACCAGAAAACTCTTATGACTGATATTGTCTACAGTGCTCAGATGTTAAATATTTATTGACATACCTATTTTTATTGTCTAAAATAAGTTTTCTGCGGAAATGTATGATATTTATACTAACACCTAAGTGTTACTCGCTACACTCGTGCGCATTTTCCGGAATGTCAACAAGTGTGGGCAAGCGGAAGGGAAGATTTCGTTTCATTGTATAATTCCACGAAGGCCTAGTAATGCCTTTTTTTTTTTTTTTTTTTTTACGTGGGGAAAATGCATTTACGCACTTCCGCCTACCGGGAAAGTAGGCGGGGTGTGTCGGGCTCGCTCGAGCATCACCGCTCCCTGGGGGGCCTCATGGCCCCCAACCCTAACTGCACCCACAGCAGCCAGGGTCCACTACCGACTAAAACCCACGGTGTCCATCCTGCCGCTAGAACGGAGGGAGCGCGGGGTACATTTGCATACCGCGCCCCCACCACGGCCGTCCGTTTCCGGACCCCTCCAGGGGGGTGGATGACCCTCCCCCTCGCGACCGTGCCGGGACCAAGAGCACGGCCGCACCACCCCGGGGACCACACAGTGCAAGGAACGCCAGACTTCCCACATCCGACGCTCGTGGTCCCCTGCGATGGGCCAGATGGAGCAGCCCCATCGCCAGCCGCTTCGGCCGCCACTCTCCGACGGCGGCCATATCGGCGCCACAGCAGGAGACGAACTGAATCACTCCCGCCGCAGCGCCTCCTCAGCTGCAGCACCGTCCAACACGGCGCCGCTGCCCCCCTCAGTTGCAGTGCCTTGCAGCAGCACCGCAACCTACCGTCAAGTGGACCGCTCCTCGTCGGCTTGGCGAGCAAAGCCTATCGGGAGCAGTCCCGGCCTGAATATAATAAACATACATAAATAAATGGATATAAATAAACTTACATAGGTATGAGACACGCGAGGCGCCGGACGATGTCTAGTTACGTCTAATTCAGAGGAATTAGACCAAGAACAGGCAGCACCGCGAGAAGGTAATCGCCAGACTTGCCTTGAGGATCATCACGACCTGCGCTTCCCCCAAGACCGTAACCTCCCTACCCATCACGGGATGAGTAAAGAAGGCCTGGACTTAACCAAAACAAGCTGCGCGAACGCCGCAAGCATAGGCATAGCAACTATTTAATGGATAAACCCAGACCCGCCCAGGCCTAGTAATGCCTACCTCAATTGCTTACAATATCTCAGATCGAATGAATATAAAACTTTGGTACGTTTTGTAAAAATAAATAAAAATAAAAACATACCGCGTTGTTACTTTCGGAGACACATAGTTACAAACTCTTTTATTTTGTCCAGGACCTCACTCCCCGTCGCTCAATTCAGCCGGTGCGACTTCTCCCTCTGGTCGGTGTTGAAGAACTGCGTAGGAAAGGAGCTGTCGAAGATCACAATGCCGGTCGTGTTCAACGAGCCTCTGAGCTTCCTCCAGAGGATGCTGGAGTACCTCGAGTATGCGCACCTCCTGCGCATGGCGTCTGAACAGACGGACCCTGTGTCTAGAATGGAATACATTGCTGGTAAGATTCAATCTCTTACACCACTTACATCATCATCAGTAGGTACCTCTCCATTACTGGAAGTTGGCCATCAGCTCGGCGAACTTCGCCCTGTCGTGTGCCAAGCGAAATAGGTCTTCGACGCTGGAAATGTTGGTTCACTCCCAGATGTTGCGTAGCCACGATTTTTTCTCATACCAAATTAGGTAAATAAACAAGTTTATAAATTTTGTTATTTAAACTGACGTGGTTTTGACACATGTATAAAAATACATGTATAAAACACGGGAGCTGTTACTCACGTAAGGGTTCCGACTAGTCGGGACCTTCTCATTACGTGAGTGGGAGTTACTCACGTAATAAGAGGGTTCCGCCTAGAAAGCCACCTGGTTTGTGAATTCTTCGTAAAAATACGTGCTAAGCCGTGCTGAAGAATTGTATCATACATGCACTCGGTGTGTGTACCCTCCTTGTGGTTAGTTCTTCTTAGCCGAACCCTTTTCTTGGTTCACCACATACTCATTCTATAGTATCGCGTAAATTGTATTTTTTGTATAATTTCCAGCATTCGCTGTAAGCGCTTTAGCATCCAACTGGGAACGTCTCGGCAAACCCTTCAACCCCCTCCTCGGTGAAACCTACGAGCTTGAGAGGCCTGAATTCAGGGCTGTTTGTGAACAGGTAAAGTAGTTTATAAACATCGTACAGATATTTTTGTTTAATACTAGTAGCGACCGCCGTTTCACCCGCATGGATTACGATTTTCCCGTTACCTCAATTATCCCACGGGAACTATACTTTTTCCTGGATAGAAGTAGCTTATGTGTTAATCCAAGACTCAAACTATATCCATACCAAATTTCATGGAAATCGGTGTAGCCGTTTGAGGGTGAAGAAGTAACAAACATACACACATACACACAAAATTTCGTATTTATAATATTTATGGGATTATTTTTACACATTAGAATGGTTGAGGTCTGATGAGGCACATACATAGAATCCTATATTATCTGTTTATCGGTGAAGTAATTAAGTGTGTCGTGTGTAATTGATGACATCGGTGTGTTTTCATTTACGAGCAAGAAGTGGGTTGTGTGATCGGAGAACCCTGCGAATCTATAGGTGACTTTTATTTTGGAACAAATCAAAGGTTTTCTTTATCTTTATAGTATGATAAAGATTTACGATTTAAGACACACATTTAAGTTTACAGTTATATGATGTGATTGGATAGATATTTAATTTTCTGATAATTTTATTGTACAACATTGAACGTATAATATGACATTGCTGACTCACTACTACCCTCTTATTTCTTCGCTACAAATATTCATCGTCACGTTTGGTATTGATAAGAACAGGATCAAACAAAAGTTGAGAATTTTTTATTAAAACTGTTTTCAGAATTAGATGTTCCGTATCAATATGAATACCTAACAAGCGTTTCATAATTATGACTGGTATACTGTGTCCGATAGTTGGTGGCTTTTTGGACTAAGTATATCGATTGACATGGTTGCAATCATCATAACCTCTCCGCTAAAAAAAGTGGAAATCTTTTACCTAAAATATTCAATGGGCCAATGCCCAACGGCTTCTTACGTCAATGGATATCATAACTAGTAGTCTTTGTATAATTTATTTAATCTAATTAATATTATCTCAAAATATAAAAAATTTGTAACTTCAAGTAATAATATTATACTAATTAATAAAATTTTAAGATCAAAGTGTTTGTTAGGCACTCTAACAAACACTTGGATCTTAAAATTTTTGTCATATTCGACTGTGTTTTTTACGAAATTTAATCGTTATCTAAATAAGTACTTAGGGTCTATTTTAGATATTTTAAGTCAGTAGTTAGTGAAAAGTGAAATTTTCACAACAGTTTCGCTTTATTTGTCCAGGTATCCCACCATCCCCCAGTATCGGCCTTCCACGCCGACAGTCCCCACTTCGTGTTTCACGGCTCAGTGCACCCTAAACTCAAATTTTGTGGAAAAAGCGTCGAGATCCAGCCCAAGGGACACGTCACAGTCGAGTTGCCAAGGTAAGGCTTGTTCTCCACTGGTTTATTATCGCTACCTTTTGTTTAAAATTTTTTATGCATTACAAAAAAAAAAACTTATAGATTCAGGCGATACTTTGGGCCGATCCATAACAAAAAGATAATAATAATAAGCAATATGTAGTGTTAATCCCGCGATTTCAAAATTATTCCAGGCTCTTATGGAGTGTGCACCGCCCTCCCTCCCGCATATATTGCAGGGATTAACACCAAATATTGTTTATTAATATCTTTTTGTTATGCATTACAAAAATTGACTAAACTCACATGCCAAACAACGGCAAAATAGGAGTACGATGTACAAAATACAATAGACCATTAAGAATACCTTATTATTAGTGAATACATTTATTTGATTTCGTGGAAAACCTAGACAGTCATAGCGCCCAGGCGATCCCATATAAATACTTAGTATAATAGTTTATTTACATATATACGTGTCAAACATTCAAGTCAGATATTACATTATATACCTATAGCCCGAGCCCGTCAGTTCAGTTAAACTGAACCCTAAGCAAGGTACTGGTCGGTCATGCCTTGGACGATACACCGCTTATGGCATGGTAAAGCATTGGTGGCGGAGTTGACTTTGGATTAAAGTCGTTAGGGGGTGTCCATAAATTACGTGAGGTAGTTTTAGCGATTTGCAACCCCCCTTCTCCCCTTGGTGAGATGTCGTGAGATTTTACTGGACCCCCTCCCCCCACCCATAATCTCACGTGAAACTTTTGAAAATGCATATTTTAAATGTAAATAAATGAATATGTGCTTGATTGTGTTGGATTTACATAAAAAATATTTTTACCTAATTTATCCTAGTTTTCTCGCTATATTACAATGTTCCTTGTGGAAAAAAAATTACGTGAGTATTTGTTGATAATGTGAGTTTGGGTGAGATTCGGCTTGACCCCCTCCCCCCCGTAAACACCTCACGTAATTATTGGACGCCCCCTTAGGCCATGTTGTAAGGCTCTTGGGTAGTCTGAACCTTGGACTGGCCTTTACTAGTTTATCCGATGACCAGCGTTATGTCCCACAAACCTCTATGACAGGCTCGTGAGCTAAAAAAGGGAACATATTGGGCTGAGCATGCTGTGCAATCAATATATCGACTGCCATGCCCGCGGATTTTCAGAAATAGAAATAATTTCTCATTTCCTGAGTTTCAAGATAGTGAATGGTTTGTAGATCGCTGAAATCGTTTAAGACAGGTGATGTTTTCAGGTGGGGCGAAGCCTACACCTGGACGAATGTAAACTGCTGTGTCCACAACGTGATTGTGGGAAAGCTCTGGATCGAGCAGTATGGAGCCATGGAGGTGGTATGCCACGGTGGAGCTGGACTAAAGGCAAACCTGGCCTTTAAACCAGCTGGATTTAATAACCGGGACCTGCATCGAGTAGACGGATTTATTGTTGACGCCAAGTACGTATTAGTGACCAAGTTCTTTTTAATTCAGTAATTTAAGACTTTAGATATTTCTTTGTATAAAAGATCTTTCAAAAATGTATCAAATGAGATATATAGGTAATGACTTGATGCTAGGATGTACGAAATTTGTGAAGCATTGAGTAGAATTATTTATTTATGCTACGGTAATAATAATTTTATAAAGAAAAATGAAACAGTAAGCAAGCTTAAGCCATCATTGTAGCCAACATACTTATAACAAATCCATTTCATCATCATCATCCCCATCTCAGCCATAGGATGTCCACTGCTGGACATAGGCCTCCCCCATTTATTTCCATAAGGACCTGTTGGAAGCGGCCCGCATCCAGCCCTTGCCTGCGATCTTAGTCAGGTCGTCTGTCCACCTGGTCGGTGGCCGTCCTAGGACACTAGGGACGGTCTAGTACACTTTTTAATGCCCGCCTCCATTATCATCCACGGCAACCATTTTCAGCAGCCTCAGCCATTAAATTTTGATTCTACCACGGCGGGGAATCTACATCCGCAAACCATATCAAGCGTGACATCACTTACGGATCTAACCCTCATGTCGAAAAGACGTAGTTCTTTGTAGCCTAATTTCTTATGTTTTTGTAAATAAAACAAGCGGAACAATATAATGACCAATACCATCGTCTGGTCGTACCATCGTGCTTGACGCTGGCAATAACATTGGTATTCGGCACAGTCAACGTTAAACTCTGTTAAGACTAAAAGAAAGAAGTTTTGTATCTATATAGGTATGCAGTTTAAAAGACCGCTTAATAATATTAAGCTGTCTTGTAAACTGTAATGTACGTATTAAGTTAATACGTATATTACATGTCCAAATCTGTAAAACGTAAGGTCAAAATATATTCACCAAAAAGAACTTGTTCTTATGTTTCTAAACGGTTTGTAGAATTGTATAATAACCGATACACGATTCCAATTCCAGCAAGAAGCGGCTCCGCTTCTTATACGGCAAATGGACGGAGTTCATCAAGTGCTGCAGTGAGTCCGCGCACGAGGTGTGGGCGCGGGAGCGCGGGGAAGAGGGCCCCGCGCACACCCCCGCACACACGCCCAAGAAGGTCCTCGCTAAGCTCAACAGCTTTAAAGTTGGCGCGCTCCGGTCTATGTCTATACAAGATGTAAGTCGACATGCACAACTATTATTCTTAATACTGTAACGACTGTTATACAGGCATGACTGATAAATCTGAGAGATTTTATCAACCGTCTCTTTCTTAACCATATAGCGCTATCTTCGTCCCCTATTTGAACGCTGACTATTTTTGCAGTTCGATCGCAAGTCGATTTCTGTGGGTTGAGAATGTTCCCTGAGTTCTCATACAGAATGTGAGTTAAGTGACATATTGGTACAAAAAGCGGTTATCTGGTTATCGTGGCTAGCTATGTGATCTTCATTTTTACATGAATGCAACGCTTATGTGTTTGTATGTTCAACTAAAAGTTCACACACACACACACAAGCGTACATGCAAAATTATATTTTGAAGTTGGTTGTATATGAATAAGACCAATTCAAAAAACACTAAATTTACGAGGAAAAAGATCACTGAATGTGGTTGAAACTATAATCGGAACCCTCTGACTTACTACGTCAGTAACTGCCGCGTTTAATACATTCATAATGTGTCACAACCCTGTCAGTTTGAATAATATTATTTTATACTTCATAGCCTTTCAGACGAACGCTAACACGTGGAAAGAAGGTTCGTTGACATCACGAGGTCGAGTTCGAAGTGAATAGATATTTTTTTAATTTTTTTTTTAAGATAATAATGACTATTATTAGTCAAGGTCTTAGTTTATAGTAATTATTAGTTACGAATCTCTTGATCTTTGTAATAATTAATAAAAAAACATTCTTTGAAAAATGTAATTAAATTATTTGCAGAACGATGATGCTGAAGGGTCTGAGGATGTGCCGAAGTCTGACGAGACGTATAACATCGACATCCCGGGCTCCACGACTCTGTGGGAGGCAACTCCGAGGCCTCCCAACAGCGCTCAGGTATATTTACGTATAGTAGACGCAATCGATTTTTGAGATGTTGAAATTAGGATCTACGATCGTTGGCGCATAACATTACACCGGTAAAACAGTTTGTCATCGAGCCGAGTAAGCGAGATAGTAAGATGCGATAAATATAAGCAAGTGGGCGAGACCCTTATAATCATAATTATTACTGTGACTATTGGCTTAGTATATACAAAGTTGACTCTATTTATGCCTAAATATTTACTAGTTTGTGAGTTGTGACCCAAGTACGATTTATTATCAAAATCTTAGCGTAAGTTAGTATCTCGTAAATACTTACACGAAAACAAATCGGCTACATATGGATCTTGAATTTTCGACATTCGGAAATGTAGTGATAAGATATTCTAAGAGTTTTATGTTTTATTGCATAAACATCCTAGGCTGAACTCACGTTCAAATTATTAGAAGGAAAAAAATCGGCTGCTAATGGGGTGGCTGCTATAGCTGAGATGGACAAAGTGACAGGACGGTATTCTGTAGCCTTGGGTTCAAGTCCCACTAGCAGCCGAAATTTTACCTTCGAATAATTTGTACGGAATAAGATATTGATGTTACCGGAGCGCCGATAGCGGATCCTTTGTTCCCGATATTTGTGAATTACTCTAGCTTGTAGAATTCTCTGATACTTTCTATTTGCACATGTTCCACTCAATAACAATAAAACAGTATCACAATGAAGTTACCTTACCGTTACGATATTTTAATATTATAACCGCTCGCTTAAAATATAAGAACTTACAATTATCGTCGCGTCTGTGTGTTGGTGCAAATGGGCTATATAACTAAAGACCATATTTTTCGTTGATCCCAGTTCTACCAATTCACTGAGTTCGCAATGTCCCTTAATGAAGTAGACCGGGACATGAAGGGCCAACTGTGCCCAACTGACAGCCGACTGAGGCCAGATGTCAAGATGTTGGAGCAAGGAGACATAGACGGTGCTGCAGCGGAGAAGACTAGATTGGAAGAGAAACAACGAACAGCGAGGAAGGCGCTTAAGAAATCTCCTGATTCATGGCAGCCGAGGTAACGAAGCAACCCTGTATAAAAAGTTGCATGCACCATATAATATAAGCCCTTTTATAACCAACTTCAAAAAAGGAGGTTCTCAATTCGACCCGTATGTTTTTGTTTTATTTTAATTTGTGTTTGTCTAACAAATCAAAATCGAACGAGCACTTTTTGAGTTAGAAGTCAAAAACTGTAAAATGCGTGCTTATACTACACGATATAACAAAGGTCACTAAAAAGAGTGAAAAAAATATTTTTTACCAAAAAATGGAACCGACTTCAACACTCAAAAGTATGAAATAACTTGTCGAAGTCGGTACCATGAGCACAATATTTTGATATCAGTTACTTTCAACTATCATGGTACCGACTTCAACAAGTTATTTCATACTTTTGAGTGTTGAAGTCGGTTCCATTTTTTGGTAAAAATTATTACAACCTTTTATCTTCGTCACTGAGTATATATTAGTGGAAATTGTTTGCTGACTATTTCTTGAGGACCTGCACGCACGATGTACTTGACCAGATTAGATCAAAACAGATTTTCAAACTTGACAGTGGGTTCTACGGTTTTTTATTAGAGCTGGAAGTAGTAGATTGATATACCTACAAGAGCAGAAAGGGACCTATTTAGGAACGTGATGGTGTGGCCAATAGTTCAAGTGCCTTACTAGATCTGTCAATCTGTTTTCCATTTCAAATATGAGGAAAGTCAATAAAATCCTGACTGGTTAACCAATCAATTTATTTAAAAGTAAATTAACATTATTTGTAAAAAATATATTTAATAATATTAATAAAATTAGAGCCATTATGATGTAAAGTTTGTTGATTAAATTTTTAATTTAAATTTTATGCAGGAATAAAGCAGTGTGTCTGCATTTAACTAAATGACCACTCAGGATGAATAAAAGATGACATTTTTAACTAAGCCTTTTTATAATTTGAAGGGTACACTAAGTCCTGGACTCGGTTAGTTATCACAAAGCAGCAATCGTTCAATATACCATAGCAGACTACTCCTGGATGGAGGCTCGCCTACAAACCCAAGATTACAGAGAGCCACATATTCTTGTTTCTGAAAGGCTTGTGTCCCAGTAGTGAGATCGGCCCAGCTTGTATGAGTTTACCCACGGGTGGAATCCCAAAGCATAAATAACCAATCTATGAACACAGCAAACCAATACTTAATAAAACAACCATATTCTTATCATTAATAACAAAAAAGTCAATTCCATTTTCACTGCAATTATATCCATTGCAATGAAGATGGAATTGAATTTTAACAGCATCCTTTAATATAACCTGTTTTATATAATTATTCTTATATATATTTCAGATGGTTCAGTCAAGGCACAAATCCGTATACTAAGCAGGAGGACTGGCTGTACAATGGAGGCTATTGGGACAGAAATTATCAGCATCTCCAAGATATTGATATATTTTAATTTAAAATTTTCGAAAATATTCTACAGTGCAAGATTGTATTGGGTATTCGAATGAAAATCTAGAATCAGTTTCAGTTATCTGTTATAAATTAGGCCATTTCAATAAAAATAGGTGTTTACTTTTTATTTTTTATAATTTTAGATTTATATCGATACATCATTTTAGAACTCGTTCATATACGTAAACACTATAATATGCTTAGAACCACGCCTTTAGACCACGCCAAAGAAATATATCTTTGGCAAAGATATATTTCTAGTAATTTCTATGGATCCCGATAAACTTCTTTTTTGATCGTTTTCATATTTGCTCGGTGTGCACTCCTTCGCCTTTCTATAATATTCTCGTCCTCCGTTGGTCCGTATTGCCATGTGCTATAATTCCATCCATTTGTCGGGATCATCCACGTAGGTATATTTGTCTTTTTCACTACATCTTCAGTTGTTTAATAAATTGCATCGCTTCTCATATAAACAGTTCTTCACTTTTTTACGTATTTATGTTGTCACAATACCCAATATTTCCTATTTTCTTATTGTAGTATCATAGACAAAGTATATATACCTATTTTATACTCATGCGTCACCTATATGTGCTAAAACTGTTGTTATATCATGTACTCGTATATATTATGGTATGTACAACTTACCAATTATCCTATTTAGTAAGTTCTGTGTAAATTACGTATAAAAACTATCTATTATGTTCTAAGTTTAGTAGCTTTGAATAAACTTAGGTTTAAGGTTACTTTTGATAGTATATATAAATGAATGGTGTTTCAATACTACTTACATAACTTACAAAGTAGTATGTTATAATATATCAAGTGGTTAGCGAGTAGGCTTAGATACGTTTTTGGTGTTAGAAATAGGTATAAGTACTTCCTTAACCCTTTCATAACCCTCAGCGCATCATAGGACGGCCACCGACTAGTAGGACACTGAACAGACAACCCAAGTAAGATCGCAAGAGGGCTAGATAGGACCGGTTCCATCTGGCCCTTATGGGAATCACCCTGTGTCCAGCATTGGACGTCCTATGGCTGAGATGATGATGATGTTGATGACTTCCTTAACCATAAGTAAAACCTTCATGCAGATATTTCTTGTCTCTTTCGTTCCTACATAAATATATGTCACGCTTGCACAGAAGTCATATCGTTCATTGCCTCTGTGTGAGCGTAACGCAATATATTTACACAGGAGCGGCAGAGACAGGCAATAACAGGTCAATGTACGAAATTCTTCGAGTAAGTAACTGTACTTTGAGTATTTATTTTATTATATGACGCACAATAAATAGTTTATGCTAGAGCATGCTTAGCTTAGTGCCAAAACGAAAAACATTACTTATTTACCCGGTTATTATATGAAGTACAATTGTATAAATAATAGTTTTCTGCCAGTAGCTAGTCATTCTAGTTAAGATTAGGTTTATTAGAAGTCCTGCAGTGTTGCGAACAGTTATATTTTTGAACCACGTTTTCACATGTCCAACTTGGACACCGAATCCAGCAGTTATTACAGAATATATTACACCGAGCATATACTTATGCCTAAGCTTAAAAGCAAACATCTACTGCATTGCTATAAATATCCTAGGGATTGTTTAAAAGTTCATTCAGATTAGACTAGATTGGTATGCGAAAATGAAAGTCAATTACTACTTTGATATTTATTGTAGATATTAGTGAAGTATCAATAAATGTAAATTATGTTTTACATTAGCTTAATACAATGTTACTTGATATTACCGTAGATGAAGTTTATCTGAGTTAAGTACTGTGGAATCTCAACTTAGATCCTTTACTGTTAGTTTTATTTTCAAATATCAGACAATAGAAAATAAAGAACTGCACTGGAAACTAGAAAAAATAAAGCTACATTTTCAGATATATATATGCGAAAGTGTTTCCCACTGAAAGAAAATAGCTCAATAATGTGGGTAATTTGTTATTTCGATAACTTAAATATTTCTTTCTTAGAAAGGTTTTTGTGAGAGACGCGTCTCCCGACGGATAAAATATTAACGGTCTTCTAAAACCAAGGTTTCTACCTTATCGATGGTTTTAGAAGAAAATCCTACATAAATCCGATAAAGTAGTTGTATTGGATCTAAATGTTTGTTGGTAATCAGAAAATTTTAAACATAATAAAAAATCTATACCTGAGTAGGTAGAAAGCAAAGCATATACATGTACATATATGACTACTCACGACGTCTTTATATACGTTCATAAATGTGGGCCTTTTGGGGCAAAAAGGAAAAAACTTTTTGCAGCACTGGTACTCAATGAATTACTTTGTGGCCATGGTATTGATTGCGCTGTGTCACGCGCTCATCCGCGTGTGATTACTAGTAAGCCATGATTTTCACGGCTTCACTAGTTTGTTCGTAATGAAGTGTCTTGCTTGTTTTCTTTCGTCTGAGTTTCAAATGAGTGATGGAGCGCTTTCCCAGTTCATGCTTCCAACATAGCAACAACAGCCTAGTAATATTTATGATCGAGGATTTCGAGTAGCAAAGGTCTTTAAAATACATAACTCAATTTGTCATATAATATAATCAAGTGTACCTGCATTTCTTATATTTCATATGTGCTCTAAACAATAAGTGCATGATAATTTTTATAGAGCATTGAAGAGCTTTGAGCATTAAACTAAACCTTTTTTTGTGACGAATGAAATTTTGCTGGTCTGGAAGTGGGCAAAAGTTTTCAATTTTAAAAATTAAGTAGTAAATAATTGCAGTTCCATAATTTATGTTTGTTTACATATTAAAGTAGTGAGATACATAAATAACTACATACCACAATTATGTATCATAAAAATGAGATGGTGTAGTCGTATACACGTTTATAATTATAGTAAAAACTATTTTTGTTTATAATTATTATTATTTCGGTAATATAACCGAATTGTTTGGGTTAAATATAAATATCTGATTTTTCCATGTCGTTTGCGAAATATGTTTGTATTTATATATTTTCAGCATATAATATAATATTTAAAGCATAAAACATACCGCATAAATTATATGGTTTATGCTTATTTTTAATAAGTTGTTTCAGTTATTTATTAGTCGTTCTGAATTAGGACCCTAAAGATTATAAAGTTATTATAATTATTTATTATCTAATAGGTGTCAATATGTACTTAACATCATCACCAAGATAAAAAATGTATACCTTATTATATATGTATCATATGTATTAATAATTTATGTAGTCAACTACAAATAACTAACTCTATAAATTTACCGTACTTAATGTTATGAATGAAAAGTTCATTTGTGAAGGTACCTACCTACCTTTATATAAAACGTGATTGTACCTAGTAAAAACATACTAAGCCGAAGGTTTTTAGATAAAAGTGAGAAAGGGAATAAAACACAAAGGAAACGGCTGACAAGAATAATTTGTAAAATAAAGTTTTTATATCGTAACACAACAACGCCTGAGGCCGGTATCACGAACGCATTCGAATCGCAGCGTAAAATAAATGAATACCGTATTATGTAGTTGTCTTTTACCTAGAACGGGTGTTAAAGAGAATTGATAGTCTGTATGTGCATTTTTGTGCGATGTTCATTTTTTAAATAAAATGTATTACGTTTTGTTACTTATTCCAGCGTAGCTATAGTAGCTGGAAAACTTTGAACTGAACGCTTAGGACGAAAATTGTTCCTGCTAGCACCAATACTCGTAATTAGCGCCAAAGTATCTGTATCGCAATCTTATAAACCGTTGAGCATCGCATCGATTCCTTATGTCATATATATGGATAGATAGCAATCATGATATTTTACTACTGTTGAGAGTTCCGACGTTCCATTGTTTTATAATGGACGATTTCAATGGTGATTGCTTATGCTTTAGAGCATCATCACAGTAACTATTACAAACCAACTATAGAAACTTTTTAAAGCATATTTATTATCTTCATTGACTAACTCAGTTAGTCAATTACTGGACAAAAATAAGTAGAAGTAGTTTGTAATTGGAAGAAAGATATATGCATATTAATAAGATATAAACTAAAACATAGATATCCTTAATATAGTTGTGTAAACATTCCGAACTTTTATTAACCTATTAGGTAACAAAAACACACACAGCTTTTGTATTTAATTAATACATTTTTTACGAAAAGCACGGTTTTTATTGCATAAACACATTATATTAAGCATTAAATTTGTAAAATGTGATAAAACAAATCTATTAATACCTACATGGCAAAAGCGAGCCAAAAAACTTGAGCTTTCGTCTGTAGAAGGTAGCGTGAAAAAATATTTATTGAACGTGTATAAATAATAAATTATAACCAAATATTATGTAATGTGATGATTAAATAGGTTGAATAATATTTGTTTTTTTTTGCTCATTTTGCCTCCGCTTTTCATGTCCAGTGCCACTCTAACACCTATTGCCATGTTTGGGTACGATAGCGCAATAAATGAATATTGTATTTTACCACATAACTGATAGTACTTTTTGTGCGTTAATTTGTGCGAAATTATTCCCTAAGCATTCCAAAATATTTAAAAACGCACAACGTTAATGTTCAAGTTTTTACTTTCGCCGGCACTCCCGGAGTGCAACCGGTTGTTTTTTTTCTCGTTTTGGCTCCGTAGTCATGTCCATTGCCAATGTTAAGTATTTGAATATTCATGCACGTTTCTTGCATCAAGTTGTTTGCGTAAGCTTCAAGATCAGCCCGTCGGGTATGAAACTCCTCGTTTCCCATTTGATTCAGTCATGTAAGCGCCTTACTTGTAGATTGCGGTGAAAAATAAGACGTGAAGATTTGCCATTTAGTCCATTTTGTTTCAAATTCATGATGATGCGGTCTACAAAGGATCACGCGTCCTTTGCCAAAATTGTATCTATGCGGAATTACAGACTTGGACAATGTTTCCACTCGTTAGCTGTATGCACTATGAATGTGGAAGCAAAACGTTTCGGGTGACTATATGGATCAGCCACCATGTATGGGCGTCGTATTGCTGTCCGTCTGGTCCTTGATGCAAAGGGGAAGGAGGAACCAAATTAAATACCTCCAGAGCATACTCCTGACAAGAATCTGGTAACCGGTGTGTAGATGGAGCTACAAGCGTCAATCGTGATCATAAAATTACGATTTAAATGTTACATTTAAGGTTTCTAAATTCATTCGACCTCAAGTTTAGCGGCAACTGATCACTTCTATTCTTATATTCCTGCCGTGGTGGTACCGGCGAAGGGATCACGTACCACAATCTAGGCATTAGTGCCTTCTGAGTGTCACACAATATACTGCGCTCGCCAACCCGTCTTCTAAGCGTGGCGAGTATTGGCAAAATCCCCCATGGGGGAGGCATATGTTCAGCAGTGGACGTCTTATGGCTGACATGACTTCTTTGGAGGGCATTGTTCCTTTTTGTCGTTGGTCCCGGTGGTAACATAATAAATATAATAGCTGTGAGACCACACAGGCGTCGAAGGTCTGAAAACTGCTCCATTGTAATGAATACCGCTAGCCCGCATTTGCCAGTATGCTGGCGTGCGTTCAACAGTTCCATCGGCCAAGCCATATCTTGCTCTGACAGCGGATGCGCGGCGTTCACGAACTCAACTAGAGCATTATTTGCTCCACCCAATATTTGATCATGACCGTTCACGTCAACCTGTCAGAGCAAATTATGCTCGACGAGACCATAATCTTTCTACCTCTAGAATCGATCAAATCTTGGTCGGCTGTCAAAAGTGGCATATGCAGTAGTAACTATCATGTGATCCATGAACAATGTAAGTGACTTCTTCTCCTTCTTCTGCAACATGCTATGAAGTAGCCGTTCGTGAGACATCGATCAAATATAAGTCGATCAATATTTGGCCGACAAAGCTCCTGAACGCAGCCCTGGATCATAGGTAACACACCTAACCAATCTCAGCAGTAGAAGTATATTGGGCCATTTCAGGTTACATAATGTTTCTCATAAGTAGTGTGTAGGGGTTAATTTGTGTGTCGATGTTTGAATTGAGTTTTTGCAATTGAAAGTACCTACTGTGCGAATAGCGTGTACATGTAGCGTGAACTACGATTTTACATATTTCCATTTTACATATCTTAATACACCCAATTTGCGTAAGTATTTCAGTGCAAAATCATAAAATACTTCTGTAATTATACAATATGAAAATTTTAGCAATTACTGATTTGAATATCATATTTGTTTCGTAGATTAAGAAGTACAGATACAGATACAAAGAAACATTTTAATTACCATGAAAGGGTTGGATTAATTTACAACACTGTAACAAGCCAGATTTGATCGCTGAAAGGCCCAAAAGGACGAACTTATTTACTGAAATAATTTAGACACCAAGTAATTTCATCATATATTTTATTACGACAAAGGCATCACATGCAATATGGACTTCAACTTGCAACCTTAATACTAGAAAAAGAGATTACAAAAATAAAATATACATAACCAGAGGATGTGATGTAATGTCTGAAATGGCACTTAAACAATTCGTACTTACTTAAATTTATTTGTACATCAAATCTAGCCTTTCGACCATTGGTACTGTTAAAAGGAGAAGATAAGTTACACACGTTAAGAAACTCACACTTCTGCCTTAATCCAGCATTAAACAATGTATATCTGTCTCAATTAGACAAGGGTGAAGAGACGTGCCGAACCATTTATGCGAGTGAGACAGTATGAAACATCGGCCGATGGCGTTCGATCCGGCCGAAAGTTCACGTATATTCTATATCTTGCTCTCACGAAATGGCGAATCAACAATATTATTGTAATTTACAACTATCATTATAGTCTGTATTTACGAGTGAAAAGTTGTAAACTGCACAACAGGGCATTCTGATGCGTGTCGTTAGAACAATGTAAATAATCAGACTGTATTATTAACTAGGAGCGTTCAAGACGACGTTCCGCGCGTGACTGAGTGTAGGTAAGATCACAGGACTCACTTGAGAAGGAATAGGCGCTGTTACATATCTCCCCTTTTTAACAGTATCAATGCTTTCGACAATTTATTGTATCAGCAGCAGAGATCATAATATTGTGGAGGGGCTAGAAGTGATCGATGACTGTTTCTGCTCAATAGTCAGATCTTTTTGATGGCTAAGTGACTGAATATATTCGATTGGATAGAAACTGTCGTTGTATTGAATTCTTGGTTACGGTAAAGACCTAGTGAAACCTATTCGAAATATTTATTGTGCGATTTCGTTCGCTTAGGTATCATAGATTTTATTATGATGATTAGAATATATCGTAAAAATTTCGGAGTATTTCTGTGAAGTAATGAATAAATGTGTACCTAATAAGCAATGAATGAATTAAAGTGAATGATTTATATTCAAACAAATTAATTAGTTATATAAAAGTATCTCAAGTTTAAATAGTTGGACTATTTTTCCTTCTCTAATTAATAACCGTTGTATTTTAAAATATTGGTCCCTAATTATCTATCGTGAATGTGGATAATCATGATTCTGACGACTAAGTCCTACAAAGCTAATACAAAAAAGAGCTAAATTTAAAGTTTATATGAAAGTTCATTGAAAAACAATTTATTTATTACAAAAGTATGACTGTTTAAAGTGACCGAATTAAGAAGCCAAATCACAAGAAAATTAACCTTTAATTTTAACTTCACTCAAAACACGGATACACTTTACGGCTCAATGTATAGATACTGGTAGATGTGTAGACGTAATATCGTCGCGCAAAAAACAGCACTTAAATATAAAGTAAAGGAAAACGATATAAACATTTTTTTCACACCGAGACCAAAATACATTCAAATATAACGTTCACACAAGTTGTAACGAGTAGCTTAAAAATATGTATTACAATATTGCTTCGTATATATACGACTTTCAGTGTCATAAATGATTTCTTTCAAGCTACATATAACTACCAACAAGAAATATTCAAGGGAAATTTAATTATATCATACGATATTATCTAGATTTTTCTGGACTATAAAGTTAGACTTCAGCTTTAAACATAGGCGGCTGTACACATAAGTATGATTTTAAATATAAAGCTTCAAAGGATATGTTAGTTAGTTAGGATATGACAGATACCATAAGTACAAGGAACAAAGAAAGTAAATATTAAATTTTTTCCGTTCCAATTATGGACATACATAAACTTTAACCTTTTAAACAATGCAAAGTAACACGTAAGTAATTATAATACAATAAAACAATAACATATTATCATAATTAAATGCAAAAGACAGAAAAAAATTGAAGATGTAGGTTTATTCAAATTATATATAATTTAAATAAAATAATAAATTAAATATCAGCATAGGTACAATATAAAGGTACACGGTATAAGTGGTAGGCAACATTGATTTTCACAAACTATATGTCTATCGCTGGTTTTACTCATCAATTTCTGACAGGAAAATTCTATTAAATTCACAAGAGAGTAAAAGATTTTAAAATTCGAGGACGCACCTTACAAAGTTAACGTTGACTCGTCGACCAATCAGAGAAGAGTGCATTGTTATTATGACAATGCTAATCAGCAATTCAAACAAAATTTCCAACTACTTGCTCGTTGCTTAAAAGTTAGTTTTTTAGTGCCAGTCACTGATTTTCGGGGAGCCTTGAGCGTCCCTGGGTACAAGCAGAAGAAAAGAACAGTTTTCAACCAAAAATGTTGTATTTGAAACTCATCAGATTGAATTCATATTTGTTCTTAGTAACCTTCGAACATTATACTCTATAGAAGGTGTTTTTACCTACAGCGCCATCTTTCAGACGTAAGCTACAAATTCGCTATGTGTGACAGTTTACTTGACTCACCACGCAATGATAATGTACCGATAGAAGCTTTATATAGCTTCTTCAAAATGGCGTATACGTCGCGCATTTACTAGGCTTCTGTAGAGTTTATGTGGGAAGTTAGTAACATAATTAAGAATAACAGTTAGTTGAAGGTCAGCGGTATCCGAATAATGGCAAGACCAATATTAAAGATAATGATTTCTTTCGTTTTCAGCAAAGTTTAAGAAAAAATTAACAGTTCTGTTTGCCCTGTTAAGTACTTAATCAAAATCATACAAAAAATCATTATTTTAAGACTTACAAATATATATTATCTACCCTAACATTATGATAACTTAGCGATGACAATGGCTTAACCAACCAAGCGATGCGTATTGTGATAATGACTAGGTGTTTCAATTAATGTTGGTTGTCTTTCACTATTTACCTACGCTTTAAATACTTTAAATTAAATCACTCTTGATTTTGAATTGGCATACAACTACTTGTAGGCTATTATTGGAGATATGTTTTTATTACATCATTGAGTATAGGGGTGTAAAGGGTGCACACAAAATGCAGCAGTCAGAAATGTGAGCTAAAAACTTACATTTTAGGTAATGTTTGTAATTGTGTTATTCACTCAAACTAACTAAAATTGTCTGGTTTTGTTAACTCTGTTTCCGCTAGAATTGAACTAAATTCAAAAGTAACTACATAATATTAAAATATTGTGCTCATGGTACCGAATTCGACAAGTTATTTCACACTTTTGAGTGTTGAAGTCGGTTCCATTTTTTGGTAAAAATTTTTTTCACTCTTTTCAGTGACCTTTGTTACTCATGGGATCAATTTTCATTGTGGTGTAGGTATGTTCATCGATGTCTTCACCCCTAGAGTACTAGGCGAACCACAACCGCGACCGCGTCCGCGAGCGCCCCGTATTCTCGTAGAAAAAGACCACCGTATATGGTTGAAACTATAGTCGGAACCCTCTGACTTATTACGTGAGTAATTCCCGTGTTTTACATTCATACCACAAATGTTTTCCAGCACATACCTTAAGTTGCTATAACGCTGCATTCTGTGTTAATTGTATATTATGATACAAGTGGGCATTGGTCATTACACATGAGGCTGTGCGTTGCAGGGGGAGCCGCAGCCGAGGGCGTGATGAGCAGAACTCACGAGTTTCATACGACATTTTTAACACATTTACGAGAAAACAATCATGTAATACTTATTATATTACTATAACTTGCAGCAAGCCACTAATTTCACTTTGTAGGGTACCCCCTACAGTTGTAGCTGGGTTTATGTAAATTGTATATTTCCATATAAGTAACCCCATTCATATGAACAGTGTAATTATTTTAATATATTATAATAATTAATTATATTATATTAATTTATCAAACATATAAGTAATATGGCTCTAAAAGGGGTGTAATAAGGCTCACTTTACGAGCAAATGTGTTGAAAAAGTATGTGTTGCAGATATTTTATGTGTATGCATTTGAATACACAAAAACACTATAGACAGATTATATTCATTGATTTTTATATATTAAATATATAAAAACGGTAAATAGTGGAGACAACGTAACATTAATGCAAATACCTGTTGCTTTCTCAATTCCCCGTCAGTAAACCATATTCCCTAAGCGCGGGAAAGCTTACGAGGGAAACTAAGAAACCATAAGACTTATTGATCCCTCCACTTACTATATTATAAACATGTTCTGTTTTCATTCACTAACGAAATAAACGGTTTCATTACTAAATATATACGACGCGCACTTCTTATAAAATACGTGTGCATCATAACTTTTAATCAAATGTAATGCTTACCTGTAATTATATTATATTTATTACTCCCCGGGAACCACGGAATCTAAAACCCTGAACAAAACTTCAACAGTTCTACGAGCTGAAGCCATGGGCCTAATGCTAGCGGCAAAAGCCATATCAAATATGGGCGCTGCAGCACAAGGAAAAATCACAAGGGAGAACTTTTAAGTTTCGTCACTGACAGTGTAGCTGTAATCTACGCACTCAAAAAACCGATTACCAGATCAAGAGTGGTATCGGAGTGTCATGAAGCACTACAAAACTTAACGGGTAAATACAGAATAATTGTAAAATGGACAAAAAGTCACAGCTCATGCACAGGAAACAATAAAGATGACACCCTAGCAAGAGAAGGTATCAAGAAGAAGATCAATAAAGACATACCGATCCTTTGTAAACCAACGGCAATGGAAGTCCGAAACATGCTGAATCTTCATATAGAAAAAGAACATCAGAAATTGTGGGATAAGAGAACGGACTGTGGACATTGTCTAAGTTTTGACCACTTATGTTCCCACTACTAAACAGAAAAATTACAAGCAACTTGCTAAGGTTGACGAGACAAGACCTACATCTCATGATTGGTCTCATCACTGGTCACTGTAACCTCAACTATCACCTGCACGATACTGGGTCCACAGACAGCCCGGTGTGCAGGGATTGTATGCGGGAGCGCTTAAAAAAAATCGCTGCATATGTAATGTATGAATTCATTACATATGCAGCGATTTTTTTTAACGGACCAATGCTGTTTGCCTCTACTATATTACACTACTATTTAGGTACAGCTTCACCGGAGGGGGCAGTAATTGTACCTACATTATATATACACTATATATATATATATATGGGGCAGTAATTGTACCTACATTATATATACACTATATATATATATATATATATATATATAGTGTATATATAATGTAGGTACAATTACTGCCCCCTCCGTACATATAGTACATATAGTAGTAGTACATATAGTAGTATATATAGTAGTGTATATATATATATATATATATATATACACTACTATATATACTACTATATGTACTACTACTATACTACATATATACTACTTACATATATATGTAAGTAGTAGTAGTAATAGTACGTAGTAGTAAGTAGTAGTAGTACATGTAAATATATATGGATATATATAAGTATATATATATACTTATCAGGCAATACAGATAATCAGATAATAGGTAACTACAATTTTGGGATAGTTGACAATTCACTTGTCCACCCGTATGAAGCCGGTGCTAGCCGCTAGTTTTGTATATATATAAAGGTATGAAGGTATTGATACTAACCATTTAGTAAGTATTTTTTGCGGACATGAGAGCCTCAACTTTACATCAAAAGAGGTATATGATCTCGCCAGCCCCAGGTTGCTGACCTCTGTTCTAGTTAATTTGCTCGCAATTGTATAAATAGTGTCGTTAGAACACAAATGAAAATGTGAACGTAACAATCATTTAATATTGAATCAACTGGCACAAAAAATATTAATCTTGATAAAATGATATTAAAATATAATTTATCAAGATTAATTTTTAATGCATAACGCCGGGGATACAAGGGGTAGCTAGGGTGCGGAAGCGGGGTACACCTTAATAAAACGGAATCCACACGCCAAGGCAGTGGTGGTCGTTCCATGATGAGATCGAATGAATCCTATTATAAAATATACGCCATGAAAATGTTCGATTTTTTATACCTTATAGCACACTGACCACTATTTCATCTGATGGGCAGTGACTATGTAGTATGTAATCATGCTAGACTGAGACTGTTCACTGGCTCTCAAGGAATACTACTTGAACACACTATGTGTTTGGTGACAGTATTTAAAACTTGAGGGTGGTGGTTAGCCAGGCAGATAATCGAAAATACACTACGATTATATTAAAAAAACATTTCGAGATTTTTATATTTTCTTAGGGAGGTACTCATTAATATTGTAACAATAATTACCATTCACGCATTTAACCTACCGTTAAAGTAATCACCGTTTAAATTCGTTAGTGAATAAAATTCAGATGACATGTATGCTGTTTCAGTTCGTACTAGAAACTTCCACATTATTATACAATCGTAATGTATATAAGAAGCTCATTAATACTATGTACTCATTGGGCCTCGAGGCCAGAGTCCAGGAAGTCCTTCAAGTAGATGGGTACTTGCCGAGGGAACATTCTGCAGATCTGTAAAAAAGAAATGTTCAGATTTATTTGAATGCTATATTATTACATATTATGTAATAATATCATAAAGGCGTCTCTCGTTTGTCAGCTATAAATATATTTCATATTATATGTATTAAGTCATCGGCACCTGTGCACTTAATACATTATCATTATGACATTACAGAGACTCGCGGGTGTTTACAGGCAGAGAGGGCAGGACTAATCCTGATTGATTTTAAATATTACAAATAGGTACTTTAGGTCGCCGTGGCGCAGTGGTTAGTGTCAGTGACATGACTACTGTGTCTCAGGGACCCTGGGTTCGAACTTTGGCAGGGGCAAACATTTGTGCGATGAGTGTAGATGTTTGTCCCGGGTCTTGGATGTTTGTGGGCTTTAGGTGTAAGACGCAGTTCAAGCGCACATTTTGTTGTTACCGCGAGAAATTTTAATAGAAAAAAGTATGGTTGCTACAAAAATATTAGTATTTTTAATATTCCAGCTGTTTTTTGCCTATATAGGTAGTCCAAACGTTTAATTTATTTCTGGCTACGCCTACTGATATTATATCGGACCTACGGGCAACATAGCTTCATCTTAAATTGTGGTCGGAAAAAGGTCGATAGCGCTAATATCAATAAACCAAATGAAAAACATCACGGTCCAAGAAGCATTCCTTCGTGTTATGCTTATTCCTTCGTGTTATGCTTATTCCTTCGTGTTATGCTTATTCCTTCGTGTTATGCTTATTCCTTCGTGTTATGCTTATTCCTTCGTGTCAAAGCGAAGTTAAGTTGGTTTGCCTTCTTGAAGTAACTTAAGACGCATTCGGTTCGCTGAATCTAAATATTCCTATGATATTCCTTCTATAATATATCACTATGATACATAACAATTCTTCTTTACTTATTCTTATAGTTAGATAATTAGTATAACTACTAAGAAAACTCTGTATATATCATAACCAAAGTAATTCAATTTGTGATCGAACTTAGATAAAACTTCTGGTACTTGTACTATTTTATTATTTATTTTTCCTGGTCTATGCATCAGAAGGTACATGCATCATAATAATAACTCTTTATCACAGGAATACACTTGCATGGTTGTATATAATAATGCCATATTAAGAGCATGTACGTACCTCATAAATAAACATGCGATGTCATTAAAGTGTACAGACTGGGGTTAAGATCATAAGTCGCTATCATAGACTTTGTCTATGGTCGCTATTGAGTGGAATTTTCCCGCTAGATTAGATACCTGTTTTTAAATTTAAAGGTATGCACGCATTGTGAGGTGAGACTAGCCTGAGGTCTTTTCGCACTCGCAATAAAAATATTGAGTCCGTTCAAAAATAAATAGTGTCACACCGAGAATGATAGGATTATTTTATATGTCAACTTGTAACTCGGAATGTATAATAGAAGTGGAAAATACAAGAAACTAAATAAGTTTGGATTTTGAAGTGGAAAGTTGTAGTCTCTGCGAACCGTGATAGGAGAGGAATATTTTATTATGTATGTTAACATACCCAATTGATGTAATAAAGTGAACCAGGGATAGTGATCTCGTAGATATTTCTCCTGACTGCATCCACGATGTTGTCTGCGGCCTCCTGGGGAGTCAAGATCTTCATCAGCTGAGGGAACTTGATCTTTGGGTTCTTGCATAAACCAGTGTCTACGATGTAGGGACAGATTACTGTCATTTTAATCTGAAAAAGTAAAATAACTTATTAGAGATGGGATTTATAAAAGAAAATATAAAAGGTACAATGCAACGAATTTTCTTCTAAAAATAGGGAAACAAGCATTCGGGCCGCCTGATGGTGTTAAGATACACACGTATATGAATATCTGTAACACTGAAGGCAAAGCGATACGTTGCTTGTACAAGACTATTAACTCTCCAATGATATTATTAAAAACGAAGATAGGGTTCGCTTTAATATCATGTCACTGACATGCCCAGCAGATTAGCACGTTAAAGTGGCAGTGGGCAAGGCACATAGCTCGAAGAACTGATGGCCGTTGGGGTTGGAAGTTTCTCGAATGGAGACCGCGAACTGCAAAGCGTAGCTTAAGACGGCCACCGACAAGGTGGACCGACGACCTGACTAAGATCGCAGGCAAGGGCTAGATGCTGGCCACTTCTATCCGGTCCTTGTGAAAATCAATGGAGGATGCCTATGTATTTGTAGAGCAGTGGACAGATTCTTTAGGCTGAGATGATGATGGTGACAATATTTTAGCTACTTTAGAATGGACTAACGAGCTACGGAAGCTACGACCTTACAGAGATGGAGCGTAAGTATATTTGTCGATACACCTATTCTATGTAGATGGCCTTAACCATTGACTGTGAAACCTGTGTGATCTGTGGCCATAACCGACCAGCTGAGAACAGCCTTTTCTAACTCTCATATTGTAATGATCACTCTACTACTTTTAAATGTTTGTAGGCCGTAACACAGTCGGTTTAAGTGCTATGTACGTGACGCCCAAAATGCGTTGAATTTTCTACGCGTGACATGGAAAATGCTTGAAACGTTTAATTGCATATCTGTATTAATGAATAAATGTAGGAAGAAACTCTAGTCATGGTTTGACGTATGTCTTTTATCATTATAACACATCATCATATATTTAATAGGTATTATTAGAACCTTCTGTAATAAATCAGCATGCAAGTGTCCAACTAAAGTAACTGAGAGAGAGAAATAGATTCATAGATATGTGTCTTCACAATGCAAAGGAAAACTTTTTTTTCCTGTTTCTCATGCAACATTCCTGATAACTCCTCGGGGCAGATGTACCGACATTGAACAATGTTTCATCACCCAAAAGAAATGTATTACAGTTTTTTTGGCTTACGGCAAAAAGAATCCTGTAGACCTTATTTTAGAATTAACAAAATATTGACCTCGACCTCTATATATGTTCTTTTAAACAAGATAGTTCGTTGAAAACTCGTACTATCATACGTACATCATATACTTATAGAATGTATATAGACCTACAACAAGATTGACACTCACTCGTAATAATAGGTTATGTATAATGTGCATTAAAATTTATAACAAAATTCCCAATAAATTCAATGAATTGATATTTAGTAGATTTATCATAAACCTGACGCAGTGGTTAACTGAGAAATGTTTCTATAGTTTAAGCGAATTTTCGGTCTATAAAATATGACTAAACTGATATAAGTCTGTGATCATTTTTAAAACTATTTTAAATAAATAATATTCATACGTCTGTAAAGATGGATTTTGGCAGGAAATAACTATATTAGAACAGCATGTACCTACTACCCGCAATCTATGAATAAAGTTATTTCATTTCTAGATCGACTAAACTTTAACTTCTAAGTATTCCATCGTATAGTTCTTATCTATTCTGTGGTTTGCCCAAAGGCAGAGTACAAGTTCTAGGACACGAAGAACTTTAACACTTTACGGTTCCTCTATAGCCCATAATACGGGAGCAAGTTCTACAAGCCGTCTTCTACTCTGGTCTACTTTGCTATACACATTGTGGTATTATCCTTTGCGTAACTTGTCTGTACACCTTCAGCAACTCCGATAGTCTCCAACTAAAAAAACAGGTTCAACTAGCCCACCGCTTATCCTGTAGTCTACTTTGATTTACTCACTCCGCTGTAATCCTTCTGCTTGTCTTCTCTGAGCTCCTCATGCAATGCTTCCATCAGGCCCCGGACGGCCCACTTGGTACCGCAGTACGGCACCAGGTTCCGTAGTCCGACCACGCCGGCCATCGATGACATAGCCACGATGTGCCCGTGGTTACGCTCCATCATTGAGGGGAGGAAAGCTTGGAGAAGCTATAAAAAACGTAGTGTGTATTAGTGTAGCAGGTAGAATCGTCGTGACTAAAATGGACTGTCCGTATTTGTGATAATTTGAAATTACATAAAACAAGATTTTTTATTAAAATATGACGAGATATTGGCTATGTAATTGTTGTAACTGAAATAAGAATTATTATTTACTTACAAGAAAGTAAAAGTTATTGATCTGTATATTGCTAAGTTATAGTTAGTCAAAGTTAACACGAATTCGTGTGATATGCTAAAGTGACCTCTTTTGCTTCTCAGTTTTATTTTTAGTAATTTAAATTAGTTAAAAATGCGGTGTATTTTACATTTTATTAAAAGCTAGTTATTCAAACTACACTAAAAAAAAATCTGCATAGAATGTTAAGCTATAAATGATTGAAAATTGCTCTAGTATTGTTGTGACTGTGATTTTTATACCATCCCAATTATACGTACGGCAATTCGCCATCGCTATATGGTAGATATACCACCTATACGCACGAAGCGTTATGCTTCCACTTTTTTAATGCGTACTGCCAAGGAATGGAACTCGTTGCCCGAGTCTGTGTTTCCCGATATGTACAATCCTGGAGTCTTCAAGTCGCGAGTGAATAGGTACCTTCTAGGTTTGCGTGCTAAGTCCTAGACAACGTCATCACTTAACATCAGGTGAGACAGTTGTCAAACGCAAACTTATAATATGTAAAAAAAAAAAAAAAACCTTTTTGTCCGGAATGACCCAGTTATGAATTTAAATTGGACACTCATCCCACTCCGATTATCTTAATCGATGCAACTAAAGTCATTTCAAAGACAGCATTTTATTTAACACGTATTAAAACATAATGGATACATTTAAAAACGTAAATGTCTTTACTTTTTTAAATTTTTTAATGGTGTTTAACTTAATAACTTTACTACTTAATTAGTAACTGAGGTTTAAATTTATGACTACAAATGCCATCCTGTCAATTTGCCAACTAAGCACTCACACAATTTACTATGTTTGTCTGTTTAGTCTGTCAGTTCTATAACTGCTGGACCCATAACTGATGTGTCAGGTAGGATCACTGTAAGACAAACTAACAGACTGTTTGATCAATACACAGTCAAAACAGCTGAGTGTAGATACATGACATTTTGCATAAAGGTTCCCTACAAAATGTAACAAAGGCTTTTTGAAACTTCATCCACAACTTCTAAATTCGTCGCTCGTGTCGGAATTAGGGATAAAAGTAGACATTATGTCACTTCTGAAGTACCTACATAATAAATGTAAAAAATGACGTATGAGCTCCTAGTTAGAAACGTAGGTACTCGCAATTATTCTATTATTTATGAAGGTTTAATCAAGAAGTTTTATTCATAAATACCTTCATTGTGAAACTGTTTGGTGAACCTTAAAAAAATATATTTTTTTAAAGGTGAATTCTGAATTTACCTTACGATAACTTTATAATCGGTCCGAAGCGACGCGTTAGATATGACACATGTGGGCTAAAGCTCATCATATCGGTATGGTAATATCTTATCATTTTTCACCAGAGAAACACCGACTGGTCGAAGGCTTACGTCATCACGTGTATATTTACTCACCCACATATGTGAGAGGACGTTGACGTCGAACGCAGCTCGGATCTCCTTCTCCGACGTGTTCAGCAGAGATTTGCACGGCATGATACCAGCGTTGTTTACGAGCATCGTCACTTCGCCGACTTCTCGCCGGATCTTGTCGGCCATGGCGAACACAGCCTCGCGGTCCGTCACGTCACATCTGAAAAATGGTTTGGTGTCAACTCACTGTCTTCAGTGTATTTTTAACGGACTTCAAAAAAGGAGGATGTTAAAGTTCGACAGATATTTTTTTGGTTTTTTCTTTTTTATGTATGTTCACCGATTACTTCCCCATTTAGGGACCAATTTTCAAATATTTTTTTTTATAGAGTGTACTTTCGAGATAGTCCCATTTAAATTTCATCAAAATCGGACAAGCAGTTTTTGAGTTACATTCCAATAACTGAAAAGTGTTACTTAGACGGCTTCCTACTAATCGCAGATGAAGGAATCTGTGAGCATACATTCCGTGAGTAGCAAAGGGTGAAAACAAAAATTTTACCAAAATTTGAAACGGCTCAACACTCAAAAAATGTCATACGTACACATTACTTTACGAAGTCGGTACCATGAGCATAATATTTTATATAATAGTTACCTTTGAACCTTGATCATACGAATATCAACAAGTTATTTCACAGTTCACACTTTTGAGTGTTGAAGTCGTTTCCATTTTTCGGGAACAACTATTCTTGGAAATAAAGATTTTTTGGGACATTTCTGAGAGTGATGAGCTGAGAGAACTGAGGTTCAGTACTGTGTTTGTTATGACAATCTATTTAAAGAATATTTTTTTGTTATAGTGCAATTTAATAGTTTCAGTTCAAATATTTGAAGGAAAAAATTCGGCTGCTAAATAAAGAAAAACATTAATATAATTAATTGTTCATACAATTAAAGGTAGATGGCGCTAATAACACACCCGCAAGATGTTAATAAGGAAGGAAGTATTTCGGCCCTAGTGGTATGGGCTGCTATAGCTTAGTTGGACAAAGCGACAGGACGGTATTCTGTAGTCGTGGGTTCAAGTCCCACTAGCAGCCGAATTTTTTCCTTCAAATATTTGAACTGAAGTTCTGCCTAGCATGAGGTTAATGCGATACACAATAAAAAAAAAAATTCTTAAAATTTAATAGTTGACAAATGATTAAAAATTTAAAGGTACATTGGCTTAGGTGTAGGTAAATAAGGTATTTTATGAAAATTGCAGTTAATGACCTTAATAGCTATTTAATGATCAAATAGTATGCGGTGAGGCCAGCGACGACGTTGTAGCAAACATTAATTATCAAACAAACTGCTACTGAATGATGTGACAATGAAGATCGGCCTTCTACCATAGAATAAATAACAATGCACTCCCACACTAACATTTAATTTAAAAAATACAAGAAGGACTTCCGTATCTTGAAACAAGAACATAATAACACAATAACATAATTGGTGACAGACGTACACTCACGTTTTTAATGTATCCATTTTGTTTTTTTTTTATTCTAGATATTTAGGGACTTTTAAATCTCAGTTTATGACAGTCCCATCACAGGACGGTACTCTGTAGTCGTGGGTTCAAGTCCCACTAGCAGCCGAATTTTTTCCTTCAAATATTTGAAGTGAAGTTTTGCCTAGCATAGCGTTAATGCGATACACAATAAAATCTCTTAAAATAAGGGTAGGGTGCCTTCGTTTGATACGATATCAACTGTAATGTTGGTCTATCAGTCCTATTAATTAATTGTTCATACAATTAAAGGTAGATGGCGCTAATAACATCACCGCAAGATGTTAATAAGGAAGGAAGTAATTCGGCCCTAGTGGTATGGGCTGCTATAGCTTAGTTGGACAAAGCTACAGGACGGTATTCTGTAGTCGTGGGTTCAGGTCTCACTAGCAGCCGAATTTTTTCCTTCAAATATTTGAACTGAAGTCCCATCATAGCCTTTGTTTAGCATCATAGCAATCATTATAGTTACATTGTATTCAGACGTTATATGCATATGTAATGTAAATACGATAAACAATTATATACATAGATATCATAAGTAATGAGATATTATTATAATTTTTAAGAGTACTAATAATTTTAAAATATTAAAGTGGCAAACCAGCAGACAGGCAGGCTGATGGTAAACAATAAATATCGTCTTTGGATACCTGGGGGCATCAGCAAGATATATTTTATGTTGCTAGTCTAAACATTTATATTTTAAAGAGATGTATAAATTGTTAAATAATATTAAATTATTTAACAATTTATACATTATTCTCTAACTCTAATAAAATAAAATAAACTTATAAAGTAAGATGCAAGCTATTGCTGAAATGATTCATGGACTAAGACAAGGTGTCATTAGCGCGTAAACCATTTCAACATCACTTGATGTAGGTTTCAATAAAATATACAATATGTCAGCTATACTGACTTCCCTTTTACACATATCAAATACTATTCTTTTTCTCTCAGCCTGATTCCGGACACACTCCATGAGTATATGATATACATCCTCGGGCTTATCACACACTTCGCAGTTAGGTGACGCCACTTATACGCTGGTGACGCCCATCATATGTGCAAATTTCCTAAGTGGAATGTGAGTGTATCAATTTAAGGCTCAAGCATTTGCTGAATAGATGCTGGCTGAGAGTATTTTCAGGTTATTTCATTAAAAGTCCTACAATATATGTGTAATAATCTTTTGAAAATACCACTTCGATAAGATCAGTTCATAATTCAGATTGAACAAAATTTCACTTCATTGGCTAATTTATTACCGCAAAATATTTTCGACGAATATTAGAGCACTATTTCTCCTCTAAAAAAAATGTTGGTAATTAAAAAATGCTCTTGAGCTGTGTTTTACACCATAAGAACGAAAGATTAAAACGTCTAAAATTATAATGAGTGTTGTTTTGGAACCCGTAGGTCATTTGTAAAGTACATATTTTATATTATATATTGTTATATGTATATTATTATTATTATATTTTTTTGTTAAATTCTATTTAATATTTTATATGACACACCACCCTCCGAGATTATCTATTATCAATTATTCTCCATCCAAAGGTTGTCTGGAAGAGATCGCTTTTAGCGATAAGACCGCCTAATGAACATTTCTCATTGTAAATATTCTTTTTTTTTAATTTCTGTAATTTTGTGTCAATAAAGTGTATTTGTATTGTATTGTTGTATATTTGTAATATTTTACATCAACATGCATCAGGATTTGTTCCGCCCTCTCTGCCTGTAAACACCCGCGAGCCTCTGTATTGTCATCGGCACCTGTTAAACTCGTACGTGACATCCTTGAATCCTAAGAGTTTTATGGTTCACTGCATTAACAACATGCTAGGTGGAACTTACATTCAAATTTTTTGATGGAATAAATTGGCTAATACTTGGACTTGAACCCACGACTACAGAATACCGTCCTGTCGTGGGTTCAAGTCCCAGTATTAGCCAATTTTTTCCATCAAAAAATTTGAATGTAAATCCTTGAATAAGTCCGTGAAGGACTTCAAAAATGCTTATTTTAATATTAACATTTTTTAATTTCACTCGTCTACATATCCAACTTACAAATAACTTGAGTGATTTTCCTGACAGCGTATAATTGTATATCAGGCTGTAGGAAAGTAGACTATAGGTTGCACTTTTGCTGATAGATAATATTCCAGATTTCCAATGCTCTGAAATATAAACAATGAGCAATTGCCAGTATAGTACAATCTTGGAATTGATACATGTTAATTTCTTATACAATCTTGAACATGCAACATGACTTACGCTGTAGTTAGTAAATGCTGTTATCAAAATTACCCAAATTATTCGTACTGATGGAGCGTAAGTTTTCTTCTTTTTCCTGTCTGAACAAGAAGCGTCATTGAGGCCTATCTAAAATGCGTTCACAGATATGTGTGGCCAACCTTAGTATCAGATATTTCAGACGGCTGTTTTCTATTATTAACAATTGGGGCTGAGGCAAGGCTTTTCAGAGGGTTAAATACTTAGACCTAGAGATCAAGTAAACGTACATAAGCTGCACGAAGTATGAGGCAGTTGTATAGCCCAGCCCAGTCATCAGGTAGGTGGTTCGCGTTGTGGATACCGTAACGTAGGGATGCAATTTTCTTTAGTTTGTGGCCAATGCAATAACAATGCATGCCTCAATGCATCATCATACCCATCAGATGTTCATGAAGACGATGCATACTGTCTAATTTAATAAATTTGTTGAGAATTATACTATAACTTTCATATTAATACAAACACGGTAGGAGGCAGAAAAAACGAGATATTCTCAAATAACTGTTTTTTGAGACTTTTATACTTCAATATCTAAAGGTGCTCACACGTTGGCATAATATGTGAGTTTTGAGACAATATTTGTAATGTTAAAATAAAGGTCTATATTCAAATTCATTGAATAAATGTGGTTTCTTTCTTTCTTTCTTTCTATATATCAAATAGTTTGATTACTATATACATATTACTTGATGGTCAGAGACGATGTCATCGAGGTGTAATAATAACGGTAAGGCTGGAACATCGACTGACGCTAGCGCCCTGAATTACGAAATATATATCTCTCTCAGCCATGGGACGTCCACAGCTGGACATATGTCCAGCTATGGACGCCGTATGTTATTAAATTACGAAATACGTATAATATTAAACGCGAGACATAATATGACCGTTCTGTGGGTTTCTACAAGGAACGCTCAAGCTCATATTGAGGTTCCATTCAGCGACCATCTCTCCAACGTGGACAGTCGACACTTGGGTATACTCCCTCTCTAGCTAATGACACTTCAAATAGAAGAGATACCGGGGTATAATCGTATAACTTACATGGACTTAGAGCTTGATACAACAAACTACTTATTCAATTTATAGGATTTAAGACTTACTCGTAACGATGTGCCTTCCCCTTGAGATCCTTGATGATGTCTACAGTCTCCTGGTTGCCCTTGGGGTTGATGTCAACGCAGACGATGATTCCACCGAGCTTGGCGAATCGCATCGCACTCTCACGGCCCATGCCGTGGCCCGTGCCTGTTATCTGAAACAATTAAATAATTCATTTATAATTGTCTTGCTAGAAGTCGTTCATTTTATACTGCCTCGTCGTAACAGTAGAAGTACTGACCATACTCATCTCAGTGTTTGGACAGCGGCCTAGCTCTCTAAGGAAAAGTATGACTCCACACATTGGATTCCACATTGAACCGCAATGGAGGGTGAAATGATCCCGCCAGTGCTGCGTGGAATTCTACAATTTGTGATAATTATATTGAGGCCAAGGTAGACAGGTCAGTTATAGCTCATTTGCCATTCATGCGACTACCGGCTCGTGTGTTCACTATGGAGGAAACGTGATAAAAAAAAATTCCAAAAAAAAGGAACCGACTTCAACACTCAAAAGTGTAAAATAACTTGTCGAAGTCGGTACTATGCACATAATATTTATAATACTACTTTTCTTCACCCTCAATAAGGGGATCGTCCAGATAGACGTATTACTTTTTAGTTATTGGAGTATAACTCAAAAACAGCTTAACCGATTTTGATAAAATTTAAAATGGGACCACACATGAAGCACCAGCATTCAAATAAAAAAAACATCAAAATCAGTTTACCCAGCCGAAAGTTCTGAGGTGACAAAAAAATATATAGGTCTAATTGAGAACCTCCTCCTTTTTAGAAGTCGGTTAAAAATTACCAGGCATGCCCAACAGTAAGCACCTGACCTATCGCTTACTTGCCGCTCCTTGTTGAAGAAGGGGAAGGCTTGTGTGTACTACAGTGGAATCCCTAGGCTGATATGATGAAGATCATTATTTTCTCCTTGATTTTATTTCGTTTAAAAGTAGATATATATCATATTTCAATAAACTCGCCAATTTGCCTTTCTTGTCCAGTCACTTCGCACAGATCGTGGGTCTATTAGCCTCAGGGCGGATGCGGATTACGTGCTCGTGTGTACAACAGGTTTTTCGATTTATACGTGGTTTCTACTCAATAACTCAAATGTATACTTACAAGTATAATCTCCCCGTTGACGCTCTTAGGCTCTGGGGGCACAAAGATCTGGTAAAGGCAGTGCAGCCACGTGACCGTCATCTTAATGTACAGCACCAGGATCTCGAGGGCAAGCGCGATGCCGTTGTACACCTTCATGGCTATGCCTTGTTCGTCAGTCCTGGAGACAACGTGATCAAGTCAGTTCGGACACTTGGGACAGTTCAAGCACATAGATAAGTTAGGTAGATTGGGGTTATTTAAAAACAACAAACGTGAAAGAAAGAATGTACGCAGATTTGTCCGCTCATAAAAAACACCTACCCTCCAAAACTTCACTTTACTCGTGAATTATAGCCCGTGTATACTGTGCCGAAATATCGAGAAAATAAAATAATTAAATATGTGGCAAATATCCCGATAATAATGTTAATTCTTGTGGTGCGTCATGTCTGTTTAAAATTTATATCAATGAGATTTATTTTTCTATTTATTATAAGCCCGCGTTTGACCACTGTCCCATTTGATGTTAAGTGTTGACCCAGTCTAAGATGAAGCACGTAAGCCTAGAAGGTACATCCCTATTCACTCGCGACTTGAAGACTCCCTGGATTGTACCTATTGGGAAACACGGACTCAGGCAACGAGTTCCAATTCCTGGATGGTGCCACCCAGGCACCATCTTAGTGCGTTCCTTGGCAGTACGCACTAAGAAAGTAGATGAAAAACGTTTTGTACGTATCGGTGGTATAAGTACCATATTATGGTACTTATTACTTACGCGATGGCGCGTTCCCGTACAGATGAAATCTGTACGGGAACGCGGACAGGAAAGTTATGTAATTCCAGTGCAAGTTTATAAGTTATTATTCCGTTAACGCTAAAATACAATTTAATATTAACGAAGCTATATCTATTATAGGAACAGTTTTAAGCGTTTTCTCGTTAGTAGTTTGAGTCAACACTAATTGTACATTAATAATTGTACGTTAATACATAGCAACTTATTTCACGTAAAAGTACCCGCATTTTAATAAAATAAACAAATTTTAGTCGTCGCAATTATTATTATATTAACGTAATCGTGAATGTATACTCTCTCATTGTAAACAATTGTAGCTAGTGATTTGATTAAACAAAATTGTTAACTATTAAACTAAATTATAAAAATCCTAATGACGTATGCATCAGAACCTAGAATTTGATTTTTATTGGAATACTCGAGGACTTAATGGTCGTGGCCAACTGTAATGATTATTTTTTTCGTTATTCAGAGTTAGCTATTATTTAATTGACTATAATAAGTAGTCTCATGCAGACAGAAAAGTCCAATGTACAAATAAAACCGGTACCTACGTTGGTCGTGAATCTGGTGAGGTGTTGTTCAAACCGGTTGGTGCGGCATGATACCGCTTTTGACACTGTGCCTATCATAGAAATAACTACAGTTTTCAAACGATTCCATGCGTTCAGTAGGATTTTATATTTAACTAGCAGACCGCCCCGGCCTCGCATATAATATATATATTTAAAAACATATAAACTTCAACACACTCTTAGTAGACTTTCCATGCTGTGAACACTCTATCAAGTCTGCTTTAAAAATATATATACAAACTAAATAAAAAAAGTTCACCCGTTTGAGAGCTACTCCTGTGATACCGCAACCGGCCTATGGACAGATACGCAGACAGACATACAGAACACCAATACCACACGTCAAACTTATAACAGCCCTCTATTTTTGTCGAAAGAGAACGGCCGCTGAATTAGAGCTTTACAAACATTTAAAAAGTGAAAAAATGTAATGGTTAACATAAATGTTATCACGGACTTTATTGGATATATCAATTAGCTTTATAAAACTGTAGAACACCACTTTGTTCTATAGTCAATAGTTGTCGCAACTCACGTGGTGCACATTTTTTTTTTTAAATTTTGTTTACAGTTAGTAAGCTAGCGTTACATTATTGATTTATAATACGGACCTCTAATTGTTTTTAAATAAATTAGAGTATATGTATTCAGCATAAACAATGTAGCATTGTAATGGTGATAGAATTATTCATATCAGTCAAGTAGTTTCGGAGCCTATTCAATACAAACAAAATCTTTTTTTTTATTTGGAACAAAAACGGGCGATTTTGAATAATTTGCTGCTTGCAAAAAATACAATACAAAAAAGGTTTTAATCATTGGAACATGTTACTGGCCAGTTATAATAGTGCCGTGAAGTTTAAAAAAGTACGTTCCGAGATGACTGAAACTGGTTTAAAAAAAATCAACAACAAAGATTTGTGGCGCATTTTTATTTATTAAATTACGTCATGCCCTTGACATTTCATTTAATTTTGGTTTCTTGACATTGTTATTGTTATTGCAAATAACAATAATAGGAGTCCCGAACATGGTAAATAAAGTGATAAAAGCCAAAATTAGTGCGCTGCGTGAGGAACATTGCAGCCTTGCCGTTATCAGATTCGTAGCTCATGTTAAATGTGAGTCAATCGACAGTCCAATGGACCTGGCAGTGCTATAGTACAATTAATTAGTTTTATTATTTTATCGTAGAAGCACGCAAGTCACCGATATAGCCCAGCGGTTGCAAGTTGAAGTGGCAGTGGGCAGGGCACATAGCTCGACGAACTGACGGCCATTGGGGCCGAAAAGTTCTCGAATGGAGACCACGGAAAGGCAAGCGCAGCATAGGACGGCCACCAGGTGGACAGACGACCTGACTAAGATCGCAGACAAGGGCTGGATGCGGACCGCTTCCAACAGGTCCTTGTGGAATTCAATGGGGGAGGCCTATGTCCAGCAGTGGACGTCCTATGGCTGAGATGATGATGATGATGATTATTATTATTTTATGGCTTGACCATTTGCTAAGTAGACCATTTTAAGCTTATTTTATTGAAATGCCTACATGACTAATAAACTTAAAAAATACCCTTATGAGAACAGTTCATAAAGGTTAATTCTGATTGAACAAAATTTGATTACATTTGCTAATACTAGTAGTGAAATAATATTTATAAGCAACCATATTTTTGTTTTACATACAATTTTCGCTATAACCAATATTCGCATGAACTGTGTCATTCATCAGAAGAATGGAAAAAGTCTAAAAATGTGAATACGTTTTTTTGAGCCTGTACGTCTCATTTGGAAAGTTCACATTTGTAATATTTTAAATCAACACGCATTAGGGTTATTCCCGCTCTCTCTGCCTGTAAACACCCGCGAGCATCTGTAAATTCTGTTATTTTTTTTTAATATTATCATAATAAAACAAAAAGGATTTTCATAAAATGCTTACAAATCCTAACAAAGTCTAAAGTCTTAATAAATTGTGTTAAGAAACGAACTACCGAAGAAGGGAACTCATTTTCGAGTTTCTGTCCTCTGTAAGTGCCCAGAGAACGAACCAAGCGAAGTAGTAACGCTCGGCGTTTTCCCGGGCAGGATACGTAAATAAACTTGTTAGGCGTTAAACATGTACAAAGTTTCATCCAAATTGAGAATTCCAAACACACTCGGGTAAATAGAACCCTTTTCGAGATCTTGGAAATATATTCAAGAATTTTTCATTAGTGTGATTATAATCGTGAACTTGTCTCGTCACGAGTTACATTACATAAACTTGCATTCTACACCTTAGACCACAGCATCGCTGTGATATAGTATCTAAACGCAAAATTATAAAAAACTAACTGCGCCCTGCGGTTTCACCTGCGTGGTGGTGAAAAACGGTGATGATGGTAATGATTAAAATAAGCCTATGTGTTGTCCAGAATCTAAACTATCTCCATACCAATTTCCATCGAAATGGGTGTAGCCGTTTGAGCGTGAAGAAGTAACAAACATACACACATACGCACGAACTTACGCTTTTACTTATACTACAATCATCGATTAGCACGCGTCTGAATCTTCACAAGCTAAAAGATTTCCTAGAGCTGTTATATATTTGCAGCTGTGCAAAGGCTAAGGCAGGCGTTATTAATTAGCGTTCATGCCGCATCGTCAGTGAAGAAAATTGTTATATCGCTGTCAAGGCTTGCAAGGCTGTTATGAGAATAAAGAGATAATTGACAAAACGTGAGCTTTGCATGTATGAGGTCGCGCTAGCTTTGACGATTCATTCAACCTTGCTATGAGATGTACTTTGACGCATTTCGACTTAACATGTTGTTGGACCCTAAAACAATACCTACGCAAAAGTTTGTACGGATGTTTGTTACTCTCACGCCTGAACGGCTATCCATAACATAATAACAGTTGAAGTAATTCTGTTAATCACTTGAACCATTTTTTTTTACTAAATATAAGCTTGCGTTTGACAACTGTCTCACCTGATGTTAAGTGATGACGTTGTTTTTGTTTTAAGCACGATGAATGATATCACATTCAAATATTTATTTGCACAGAACACTTACAATACATTATACATTAATAGAATACATGGTTAAAGATAGATTAATACGTATGTATGTGAATACAATATGAAAGGCCTTTAGCAGCCGTGCTAGGGTCACCTGTGTGACCGCTGCTCAGCTACTTCCTATAATCAAAGCAATACATAATAATATGCAACGGGTCGGTATAGGTATACATCGGTAGTCTTTTTCCAGTTATGGCGTGACCAAAGAAAATACGGATACATTTATATGTACATATATAGGTATAAAGATGAAGTATATAGCTTCCGATGCAAATAAATTGAAGACTAAAAATATTGTTTAACACGGGATACGCACCATGATTTAGGGAACTCAATCAAAATCTAAATCATGGTGCCTATCCCGTGTTAAACAATATTTTAATTGTGAAAAGCCATGAAAGTTTAAAATAATACTTAAATTGAAGAAGTATATAATAGTTTCGTAATTATTTTTTTTATGGTTTATGTGTATAATATTATTGTACTTTCTAGTGGGGATGGGAATGGGATGGATAGATGGATGGATGGATGGATGTTTGTTACCCAATCACGCCAGAACGGATAAATGGATCTGGATGAAAATTGGCACAGGGATACATTATATCCGGAATAGCACATATGCTACTTTTCATCACACACGACTCTCGTGAAATAATTGATGTTGCGGGAAAACGGTAATCCAGCGGGTGAAACCGCGGGGCGGTACTAGTGTGAATACAATCATTTATCAACAATAGATGACTATTGTTGATAAATTCGCTTAGATGATGATGGTGGTGATAGGTTACATTAAGCTTAGTTTAGACTGACTTGAAGCAATCCTCGATGCACTTATCTGCCGGTGTACGTCAGGTGCGTGTACTTGACTCAGATCTGATTACCAGGACTAGTAACTAACTAGTTCTACCGGTTTATACATAATCACGTACATAGTTAAAGCATATGGCTGTTACAGACGTGATCTTTGACGGTTGAGTCTATCTGACCTTCCTTTTAAAGGCGAAGGATTTGAACCTTAATCATTTACACATAAACACTAACGCAAAATGTACCTACATACTGGTATCATAAATCTGTCATAAAAAACTAGTATGCAAAAATTATTCGTAACGATGTTGTAAGATTAATCTTGTGGAAATCGAATGAGTGTTTATAAGCACACTTAAATAACATCATAATCATGCTAGCCCTAAGACGACCACTGCTGCCCATCGGTTTCCTGTATCGAAATCCGGTGGAAGCAGCCCGCATCCAGCATCTTGGTCATGTCATCTGACACCTTGTCGGTCGACGTCCTACGCTGCCCTTGCCATGAGAGAACTTTATACCCCAATGGTCGTCAGATCTACGTAACTAATTCTCTGAGCTATTTTGGCGACTTTCGTTCTTCTATGTATCTCCTCTTTTTTTTCGGTCTCGTAGTTAAACGCTGAGCACAGCCGTCTCCTTGTGCGACCCTGACCTTGCTTATAAAGCCATCATCGAGCTTAAAATAGTGGCTTGAATGCCATGAATATTACCAACGATTTATATTAAAGAAAAATTATCGTTAACTGAAAGTAATTCTAACAATACTTTGTATATATAGAGGTAGAGGAAGGCCGAAGAAGGTATGGATGGACTTTGTGAAGAATGATGTGTCTACGAAGAGCACTGAGACGACTAATGATAGAAGAGAATGGAAGAGGAAAACATGTTGTAACACACCTAGTGTGGGATAAGGACAAGAAGAAGAATAATACTTTGTATGTCTCGACCGTTGATGCCCTTTTTTGTTTTTTATCCTAAAATCTCTAATACCTATCGATATTTATTTTAATAAACATATAACATTCTTCGAATTCGGCTTATGACATTGATCCTTATGTAGAACTGTTTAAAAACATTGTTGGCCCTTAGACCTTCGCCGATATTACAATTAGTGGAAGTACGTTATCTAATTATATCCACAACAGCGGTGATTGCGTATGTAGGCTGTAATCTTTGCATACTAATAATGGTAAGTGGTAGTTTTTTTTTCAATATATATATCGGTACCTACCTAGTCAATCTATTGCAGGTAAACTAATTAGAAGTTTGCAAAATATTTATTTTGTTTACGATAAAATACATTCGATTCGGCGACTATGGTATTAGTGTAATAAAAATGATGTTCCGTGTTCAACGAAATCAAACCAATTTTGCACCACCGGAGAGGTACTACGTAAATTCTACATTTCTATTAAAATGTGGGTACTTTTACGTTAACTAATTCACGTAAAAGTAACTGCATTTTGTTAATCTGTCGTGGAAATGATGCTAGTTAAGTTAGTTAAATTTGAATTCGGACGCGTTGACCAAACAATTTTGGTATTGTTAACAGGTTTAAGTTTGTTATTTCCTTAGTCTAATCAGTAGGTACCCGTGTATGTCAAGCGTCGGGCTAAAGACAAGAATGACATTGCACAAAACAATAAAAAATTAAGCCACTTTTTATGGTAAGTGAAAGTGATTTCATACGAAAGGGAAAACCAGAGCTTTTACACGGTGATAAATAAATCCTTATTGCAATAAATGTATCAAAAATGTGTTTTTTTGGTAGCACGTTTTCCAAAATCTCCTTTTCATACATGCATTCTTAAAATATATAATTATATTAATCAAATTTTATTTAGGAGCGATTCCCAACAAGGTATGTTGCGAAACGCCATTGTAGTTCTCTGTAGGAAAAGCATCTTCAAAATCTGGTTTTTGAATATACCTACCACCATTTGTATGTATTAAATATGCATAAATTCAATTCGTTTAAGAAAAGGACTATCTGTACTATAGCTTCGGCCGCAGTGACCTGTTATTCAATGATCAGGAATCCTGCAGTGTATTATCACGAGAGATTCGTATGTTAACTCTCACCTATGATTGTGGGCGACATTGAACGTATAGTTTGGAAACGCACTCGGTCGATATCTCGCGGCGTTAAGCCGGATGGTGCAAGATGCTATCTTACAATATTGGTGATGCAAATGGAAGCAAACACGTTACAAATATGGACAAACGTGTACGTTATTTCGATATCGCCAATTGGACGGTATTGAGAAAGGTGTTTGTAAGACGCTCTGGGGCAAAAATGTTCACTCTTTAAGTACAAAACCCTAAATAAGAATTTTAATTTTGATTGATGATAAAGTTAGTAAATGCTGGCTTTTATCTTGTACAAAGAATTGCGATTCTACGTGGCGATGCTGCCAGGATTTTGCCCACTGGTAGCGGCTTAATGCACTAGATCATTGTTATTATTTCATTTGTTCATGTATTGATTCATAATAAGTGGCATTCATGCTTCACAGCATGAATGCCACTTATTACTGGCGCACTGGTTCGAAGTAAACAGGAGGCCAGTTGGTGTATGTGGCACTTGCATGAAAACCATTGTACCATCATGTTGGAGAAAGTTCAGAAGGCTTTTCTCAGATACCTTTAGAAGCGCATGTATGGGTTCTATCCATAGGTACAGGTATCCGACAATTTTAATGCTGGGGTCTCTAGGACACAACTTCTCAGAAGTTGAAAGGAGATGTTAAAATAATTTGTGGAAGAGTGGACCCCTATTTTAAGTTCCCTAATGTGTAATCTCTTTCTATCCCAGATTGTTATATTCGAGGCATTAGAACCGCAAGTGTTTTCCGTTACTAAGTGCGGGATAATTGTTCATGCAAGTTCCCCGATACCGCGGTCCCTGTTAGAGCATAACGAGATTCATGACGCCAAAAACTATGGTGACATATTCTCTGACGACAAAAAGGAATATTACGTGAATGTTAGAAATACTGTGATGCAAAATGCTACCGTGTTTCGGGCATTCAATAATACTAATAATACGTAATCCTTTATATCCAACTAAGATTATAAATGCGAAAGTTAAGCAAGTGGATGTATGGATGTATGTATGTTTGTTACTCTTTCACGCATAAACTACTGAACGGATTTGAATGCAAATTAAAATACAGATACCTTGGATTAACATAGGTTTATTTTCATCATCACCATCATCACCGTTTTCATCACCACGTGAGTAAAGCAGATTTGAATGAAATTTGGTATGTAGATACTTCAGATCCCGGAATACACATACGCTACTTTTCATCATCATTATCATCATCATCATCAATCATCACCACAACAAACCGCAGGCGCAGATAGTAGAATCATAAATTACTGACCTTTTTCAATATTTATTGACTAGATCTATTTAAAACTGATATTAATTTTAATTATTTAAACATTATTTATTATTTATCTTAAAGTATTGTAACATAATTTTATGGTATAATCTAGGTAGTATAATTGCGCAAGCCAATAAACTGGTTGTCCGCGAACCACTGCACTGGTTCCTGGCAGCGCCCGAAAGCATTCGAAAAAATTTAGCTGCTAGAAGAATAAAAACTTTCCTATAAAATATTTAGTAAAAGAAAGTGACAGTGATATAGTTTTTAAAAGTTCATCTCGTAGTGGCTCGTAAATGCAGGATGGAAGTGTGATTTTTTTTGGCTAATTTCAGGAGTGATTACTTTAGTTCTCAATAGATTCTACAATGTGTGTATTGACGTAATGTTTTAATCATTCAACTAGATATCGGACAATCACCGGACAGGATCTATCAAGAGCGTTTACTTCGACATGTAAGTAGTATGTTTGAGCACAAATTAAGTACTCATATTTGTAGATACTCGTATTTAACACACATGTGCATACCAAATGATTACCAAATCATTCAAGCCAATTTTGGCATGAACTATAAATAGGTATACATGTTTTTATTTGCTGTATATATATCAAAGTAAGCAATTCACGTCAGTAAAGAATTTGACATTTACTATGTTTGTTATGTGTATTGTAGGTAAATCAAAATATCTTCACGTTCGATAAGTTGTATAATTTTTATCACTTTATTTTATTTATTTATTTATTTTAATTTGTTTATTCAGGCAATAAGACCCATTTGTTAGTAAACTTATATATATGTTAGTAAACACTTATTTAAAGGTACTTTTTATCTATCTATCTGGCCAACACCCCAACAAAATGTCTATTTATTGGCGAATCTAGCTTACCGGCTATTACTTGTAGTATGGTGTTGGGGCTGCCACGCACTCTTTGCAGCAACGATGCGGTTCTTTTGCGTAATATAGCGTGGAAACCATCGACGCGTGCCTCCGCGAACATGTTCGATGCACTGCAGAAGCGGGGCAGCCCCATCAGCATACGAAACCCGTTGTTATACTGAATACGCAGGGCACTAAAAGCTCTTCGCGTGTATCTGGTCCACAGGCTGCAGGTGTAGAAAGTCTGACAATAGGCTTTAAAAAGTGTAATTTTTACTTGATCACTACACCTAGCAAACCTACGGGCCAGCATGTTACATCGAACTGCCAGCGCCCTGCGTTCTCTTTCCATATCAACTTGATCATCAAGATCTTCAGTGACGAAGTGTCCTAAATACTTATACTGATAAACACGCCTAAGATCGATACCGTTAAGCTCAATCTTAGGAACTGTTTGGGGTGCTTTACCTGCCGCCCTAAATACAATGTATTCACTTTTCCTACTGTTATATACAAGTCCATGTTTACTGGCATAGGTTTCACACATGTTTAAAAGCACACGAAGGGCCCTGACCATTGGGCACAGCAGCACCATATCATCCGCATAGGTAATATTATTCATAGAAACATTGTTAATATGGCATCCGATATGGCGCCGGCCTAGCCCAACGACCAGGTCGTTCACATACAAATTGAAAAGCTTGGGAGAGGTTAACCCCCCCTGTCTCACCCCGCATTCCAACCTGTATGCTTCCGAGTAGCCGTCTGCCCATCTTACACAATTTTTCTGGTTAGCATAGCAGTATTGAAAGATCTGTATCACCTGTTTAGGCATGCCTGTCCTAGCCAGCTTCGTCCACAATATATCATATGATACCAAGTCAAAAGCTTTGCTCAAGTCAAGGAAGCATGCATACACAGGCGTACGCCTCCCAGTATAATATTGTACAGTGTGCTTCAAACTCAAAATTGCACTCTCTGTCGATAGTCCAGATCTAAACCCGAATTGAGCGTCATGAAGAGTAACATGTTTATCGAGTTCCGAGCCCAATATACTATCGAAGACCTTCGCTATAACAGTCGCGAGTGATATTGGTCTGTAATTACTCTTATCCGACAAATCCCCCGTTTTGTTTTTAACAATAGGAACAACGATAGTTTTAATGAGATTCTGAGGCAAATAAGAGTGACTTATACATAACGTATAAAAGGTCGCCAGCACACGCGGCAATTGCACTCCCGCATACTCCAAGTGTTCGATGCTCTTTATATACATACATATATTTTTTAGGATTTTATAAATTATGTAAATACTACAAAAAATAGACGAGCGATTTTGATTAATACAATAATTCAAACTTTATGCAATCGGTACCGTCACATATACAAGAAGTGAAAAAGTTTTATAAAAGCAAAAGGTGTGTCGGGCTATACTTCAGTATCTGGTAAGATTTTATAAACGACATCACGTATATGTATATTTTACTAAAAACAGAGAAATGGTTTCCAATTACACAATATTACAATAATTTTAACTGCATTGATTACCAGCCTGCAGTAAAGTTTTGGTAGTGAAGTGATGAAATCTCTAAAAGCGGACGAGGTAATCAATTTGGATTAAATATTTTCGTATATTAAATTTAGAACTTAGAATAAACTTTCAGATTCAGCCAATAAAAAACATTAATATTGTTATCTATATCAATATTATGTATCATATCAAAATTCGTTTATTTGAGGGCATATTTCTACCTAGGCTCGTAACCTGTGGCATGGGATCCAGGCCTCTTATGTCTAAATTACAGAAGTACTGCCTAAATAATGTAGTGGTTATAGCAGATAAGTGGCTTATGCAACTAATATCATCAACTAATTTGATCATAGTGTGTGTGTGTGTGTGTGTTAGTATGTGTGTGTTTATGTGATCTATACCTATAAAAAACATATGATCCTCCCACTGTATCATATTTTAAATATCTCTTTGAAATATGGTAACTATCCCAGCCAGTGGAAGCTATCAAGAGTGACGCCTATCCCTAAGGATGTATCGCCCTAAAGCAATTTTATCTGCGCCTGCCAAAGTCTTCGAATACACTCTTCATAATAAAATGTATAAACTAGTAAAACAACAATTGGGTGATGAGCAACATGGTTTTAGGGTTATATGGTCCTGTTAATCTTTGTTGACTACATCTCGTGCGCCATGGACCATGGTCTGCAGGAAGATGTAGTATATTTCGACCTCGAGAAAGAGTTTGACAAAATTGATAATGGTAAATTGCTAGGCAAGCTATATGACATCGATTTTACTACAGTTAAAATAAAATATTTATAAATAGAGTTTACTGTATTAAAGATTTAGGAGTATCTTTCGATCGCAGCCCCACTTTTTACGACCACATACTAAATCTACCGAAAGAAACATATAGTCGTTTGGGTTTTGTGTTACGGAACGCAAAATATTTCCAGAACCCACGAATCATTAAAGTTTTATTTAACTCTCTGGTAAGAAGCAAGCTAAAATCTTGAATCAATTGCTTGCATTTGCTTGCATATCAATGCTTGCAGCTATGAATACTATATAAAGGCTGGGACCCACTAGTGGGAGCTCAATAACTCGTAGCTGTAATATGTAATGTATATGTAATAAGTCGTAACTGTAGCGCTTGAGTTTTTAATAAAAAATTGTCGTTAAAAAAATATCACGTATTCGTAATTAAGAACACCTATTATTTTTTAACGACTAATCAATACAACCGAATCCTATGTGTTAAAACTGTAGATCGCATACGACACAATGCACGCGTCAATATCAGTTCACAACTTTATATTATGCAGTAATATACAGAATCACAAATATGAGGCCATGCTTCTATTATTAGCACGTACTATTACTTGATCTGTGACCATGATTAGAATTTCAACTACATACCAAATTGTAAATACAAAACCAATTGTTATGTTAGTACTCATACATACACATCAGAATCGAATTATAATGTGGGCACATTCTCATCCGAGTTTAAACCTTACGTGACCGTGATAATAAATAAAAAACTGCGCATGATTTTAGATGACGCGTAACGTAACCTTTATTACCCACCGACGCTAGTAATTGGAGCGATATTAACCGCTCCAATGACTAGCGTCAGTGGGTAATAAAGCTGTGATTCGAAGAAAGGTGGACCAAGATATCAAAAATCTTTCTATGAACATGCGAAAATTTGGATAAGTGGATGTTTTTCTATTACTCAATCACGCCAGAATGGCAATAAATGAAATTTGGAATAGTGATACTGTGTGGAATGGTACATATGTTGATTTTTATTACAGGAAAAGTATTGGTTAGACCGTATATGACGCCGGTGAAACAGCGAGTCGCAGCTTGCAGCGAATTTAAAATCAAATTATATAAAACCACACTACCATACTAATGATAGCACCCATAAGCACGCTACAACTCCATGAATAGTTTTTTCTTTTTTATTTAGAATTAGCGGTCCACCCTGGTTTCGCACGGTTACATGACTGAAGTTTTAGTAAGGATCCCATACTAAAACTTAAATCATGAAATCTTCAACTTTGAAATCGGTCCAGTAGTTTTCGAGTTATACGTTACAGACATACAAATCTTTGGTCTTTATAATGTTATTGTAGACAAGGTAAATATTTAATAATTAGAGAGTAAACTACGCTTGCTAAATCGGACGTGTTTTGTGTAGGAACACAATCCACAATGAAATGTAACGACTTGAAAATATAATTTAACCTGTTAACCATGAGTTTATTTGCATTCATATTAACATTTCATTTCTACATAATTTTGTAATAAGTTAACCGCGAACCGGCCACTGCCGCCTGCTTTAGCAATACAGTTATTGCATAAACGCGCCGGTTTTGCAGTATAGTGCGTATCCAAGTTCAAGGACGCATTTATGTATCGTACCTGGAACTATTACTTCATCTGTGTCCACGATTCTTGTTTATGACGTGAAATCTATAGATTGGCTCTCGGAAATTTTGTAATAAATAATTGCCACATATCTAAAAACGGGTGCGTAATACATTTATTTCTAAGGTAGATATTGGTAGTGATTCGCTTATTCAACTGAACTAAACTAAAATTTTGGAAAACTAAATCAGTTCTTATACGGTTACGATAAAGTCTAAATTAGTATGAGACTTATCAATAACATCACTAAAGTTAAAGTATATTTATTAAATTTGCGGGTAGTTTTAGCGAAATTAAGTTGCCATTTATTTGGTGCCTACCAAAACTACCCGCAATTGGCCAACAGTTGAATAAAACTCGTCTAATATTAGTGAGAGCGTTGTATGGAGTTATACGAATTTGAATTTTAGCGTAAATAGAATACGAGCTATTTCAATTTGAAGAATTTTAGTGAATTTTAGCTAGTTTATGTGATTAACAGAATTAGGGCCTATTAAATTAAGAAAGTGGGGCCGTCTTCGAAAAGGGATTTTCCGATGAAAGAATAATCCACAGAGTACAGAAAAGAGCTAGCTTATCAAGATAGATGAAAACTTTATTCTATCTCCATATTACAAGACACACCTGTTAAAAACAAATACCTTATAATCTGTGTTACAATGGGCGGTCTTATCGATCATAGCGATCCTTTTCAGACATCTAATAAGTGCCATGACTTAGTTCATGAGGTGACCGCTATGCGGGTTGTCGAAGGTCCAAACAGGGACAACCTGTTTGGGGCCATGCCTCGATGCCAGCATGTAACTAGGATTAGGGTTTTTATTATATTTTTCCTCACTCTTATAGAGTATTATAAAGAGAATAGTATATTAAACCCAAGTATGTAGGTACATAAATAAAAACAATAAACTCTTGAATTATTAAAGCACAGTCATCATAAATATTTAAATAATTATTACATTAAGTAGATACCTAATTGCCGTGCTACCGCAATATAATTACTGGATGTAACAATGCATCTATTTTATTACTGAATAAATAAAATTGAGTTTTAATTTTCTGGAGAGTGAGACAGGTAATAAACGTTTTTAAAAAAGTATGTATAATTAAGCAGGTATATATAATTAATTATGTATTTTTTTAGTCACACGCTAGGCGGAACTTGCATTCAAATTTTTGAAGGATAAAATTCGGCTTGTAGTGACATTTGAGCCCACGACTACAGAATCTCACAGGCAGCTGCGTGACCACACGACTACACTTAATACATGGTGACAGATTTTAACCAAGAAGGTAGTAGACTTACCAGGGGCCTTATTATCAGCTTTGTAAAAACCATGCAAGTTCCGAGCAGTTCTAAATCCTGGCTTAAACCGCTTAGTGTAAAGTCATACCATCACCACGGCATCACGCTCCTTTAGGTGAACGGTTAGAACATTGATATCCTCAAACGTGAACGGTTATTGTTGTCTCTGGCATGTTTTAGCCAGGTTTTAGAACTGCTCGGAACTTGCATGGTTTTTTCAAAGCTGATAGTAAGGCTCCAGATTTCCTGACACAAAGAAAAACAGCAAAGCCACGAGGAAATGCTTTGCGTATGTGAGTGTTTGGTGAGCCTAATACGTTCCCACTGTTGGGAAACCGGCTTACCTCTCCAAGGTAGGCCTCCAACACGGCCTTACGACTATTATCCTGAGACAACCATCGGGACCGACGACTTCACGTAACATAATATTCTTATTATTATATCTTTTTTTATGAGTACATATATTATAATAACTGTGATAATGGTTTTTATTACTTTATATCTGTAGTTATAAATATTTGTACGTCGCAAGGCAGAACATGCTGGCAACTTTGCACATGATACTATAAGTCCAATAAATGTACCCATGTTTTTGACTAATAAACGATCATTCATTTATTCATTCATTCATTCAAAAACCATGGCAGCGCTCTGTTGAAATGCTACAAGCGGTCACCCATCCAACATATTATGTAGGAATATAAAACATTAGTAGCGCCCCGCGGTTTCACCCGCGTGGATTACGGTTTTCCCGCTACATCATTTATTCCACGGGAATCATACATTTTACCGAGATAAATGTGTTATTCCAGACTATAATTTATCTCTGTGTCAAATTTTATCCCAGATCCGTTCAACCGTTCTGGCGTGATTGAGAAACAAACATCCATCCATCCAAACTTTGACATTTATAATATTAGTGGTATTGGTTGACGCAGTTGATCCGTCAAGATTTCATACTTAAACTCTGCACAGACCGCTCTTTTTTGCTTCGTGTTTACGAATAAATAAAAAATATATTGCCTTATGTAATAAAAATATTATGATCAGAAGCACAAGGTTATTTTTTTATCAATAATAACCAGGAAACCAGTGATAATGAACCATTTCTCACGGAACACAATTTATTATTTTAATACTTATTAGCTATTTTTCTGCTCGTAATCCTATAGACGTATATATGTGTTTTTTATTTGTCAGCTGATTAAACTTTAAATCATTTGACTTTAATCATTGGACGTGGTATCTCTACAATAATAATAATAATATGTAGATTTAGAGGGGGAATTATTAAGTTTTTTGACCGACTTCAAAAAAGAAGGAGGTTCTTAATTCGACCCATATGTTTTTATAAATGTTTGTTACCGCATTACTTTCGACTGGGTGAACCGATTATGATCGTTCTTTTTTTATTTCAAAGCTGGTGCTTCCTGTGTGGTCAATTTTTTATTAAAATCGGCAAGCGGATGTTGAGTTACACTCCAATAACCGAAAAGTGTTACGCATACGTCGATATTATAGTTGCAAGTGAAGAAATCGGTAAACATACACAATGACAAAAAAACCGCGTGAGTACAAAGGTCACTGAAATCCGACTTCAACAAGTTATTTCATACTTTTGAGTGTTGAAGTCGCTTCCATTTTTTGAAAAAACATAGTCGGTACGATGAAATATGTAATATGGTATATTATGTAATCAGTAATGCATACAACGTATATCACCACGTATATAGATAAATAACTGTTGATAAATAATCATTTCTCTCGTTGCAACACTGACCTTACTCGTGCTGCAACCATTTACGACATTGCTTCTAGTTCGTAGATATCACATAATAATTTATCTAAGTGAATACGTAGGTACCTACTCTCTAATAGACAATATTTGTTAAGAAGAGAAAATTCCTTTTTTATAGTTCCAATTTTTGTATATATGTCAAAATTAGTTTTTTTTTTATTTTCACAAAAGACTTACGCTAAGAATACAAGACACATTATAATGGAAAAGATTATGATTAAGTTATGATTATTATGCAATATAGCATACATAGCAATATAGCATACATAGCAATATAGCACGATGTGGCTGCTAAATTAGACTTATGTACGGAAGGCTGGAGTATGAGTGTACGATGAGCAATTTGAAGCAACCCTTGAAGCTGTTGTTTATGTGTATGTAGGGTGAGCAGGAGTTTTGGTCGGCTGTTGGCCAGTCTTTCATAAAAATGAGCTGTTCAAAGACGTATATTATGGGTTATACAGGCCAAGTGAAGCTCTCTTCTTGCAATCATATTTAGTATGTTTTATTCTGTACAGGATTAGGAGTGACATGATTTCTCCGAGGTATGCCAAAACAGTATCTTGCGCATACATTCTGAAGTCTTTGAATAGCTTTTTCGGTTTTAGCATACAATCTCTATAATCTACATAAATGTCATAAATGATAGTCTGGCCGGGATTCGAACCCAGGACCGTGGATTTGAAGTCATCGTCACTGATTACTGAGCTAGATTTAATATCTAATACAATATTATTCTAATATCCGTCTAAAATTGTCCACATTTTCTTAAAAAGTCTTAATAATTAACTGATTTTAATGAAATGAATACGGGAAACGTAGAAAATTATACGTTCAAGTCAGTTGAATGAAAAAAAAATATTATACAATGGTTCGAATCCCGGCAGGGGCAAACATTTAAGTGATAAGCGTGGATGTTTGTCCCGGGTCTTGGATGTTTGTTGTGATGTCATTATGTATGTCCATTTCTCCCGCGACACACAGACTTCTAGTGCGTGGTTGAGTGTCATAAAAAATAATAATATTTTAAAAAAATGGTTCTTAAGACGCAGTTCTGAGGTGCCACATATAAAACAAATTGAGTGCGTTCTCCTTTTTCGGAAGCCCGAAAAATACTGGAAATATTTTGTTTTCAGTGATCTAAAAGATAATTGAAACACGTTCCAACTCACAGATAGAATAATAATAGTAAACACACAAGGGAAACTAGCTAATCAACGAGCCAAACGCAAGGCCTAAGGATCCGTGCGTGCGGGATGTTTCCAACCATTACATCACTTTATTGCTATCTTACTCCCATTATCTGCCCATTAACCAACGGTAACGGTCAGACAAAGCCTGCTTAGCATATTACCAACATAACATCATGGAGGATGCCTATGTCCAGCAGGTAGACTGATGATGGTTACGATAATTTTGAACATTATGACACGTATTTCCCGTAAGGGTAGCTGGAGGTTTCCACGAGCCACAATCCTGATACATTGCATCTTTCGCTACATACATGCTTGTCAAACCTTCACCTTTCACAAGACAGGTGAACGCATCGCCAAAACTAAAACCTAACAAACCTTGGATGTATGTCAATCGTCCTAGTAACAAATAAACAAAACAAACTCCACCAAACTCACACCCACGAACTAAAATACCCCGTGTCGCGTGGGAAATGACTACATTACACAAACATCTAAAATCCGAAAACAAACAGATGATCACTAAAATGTTTGCCTCAGACGAATTCCGATCGCTTCTAGTCACTGTCACATATCACTGAGCGACAACGACGATCGCGATGGCGTCGTCGACGAATACTTTCAGAAGAGATATGTACCTACCACTAAAAAGGAACCATCATTGAAACAGGGGCCAAAGTCTATTATTCAATATGTCAATATGCTCAAGTCACAATGGCCAATTTTTACAGCTGTGGTAGTCTGCTACACTGAGCTCTGTTTTAGTCCGATATTTTTAAATCGTGCATATTAAATCAATCTTGATTCAATACTAGATTTAATGACACAGCCCGTCATATTCCATAGACTGTTACATAAAATGTCAAATGCCGGCATTGGCCGAGCATAAATTCATTCAAATTAGACTTGACACCCAGGTCCCATAAACGGGGCATATTAAACATATAGCAATGTGCCGTACAGCAAAGATACCAAGATACTCACTCGAAGAAGAAAAGGTTTTTTTGCCTGCCGCTTTTACCGACAAACGATACGTTAAACCACATAATACACTGCGAATATATCAAACGATATTCGCTCACGTCAAATCATTGATATCACTTTATCGAAAGTGGGGCTAAGAACCGTTTGCATCAAAATAGATGACCAGTAAAGCGTTGTACTCCAACGCTACTGGAAGACTGGAGTCGGAACGAGCTGGCCATGGCTTTCTCTGATTTGCGTTGCATTCGATAAAATTGGCGGAAACGTGTTGAAAATTGGCATAATATAGATGACGCCGCATCCTGCATGTGCGTGCATCCTGCGTTCAGTGGACCGGCGCGAGCGCAGCGCGCCAAGTGCAGTCATTACTGCTCGTAACTAGCGCGATAAAATGCTACAAGCGGAAGCGTTAGGCGACTACAACTGATCTACTTTTTAAGCATGATAAACTTGACATATTAATAATGTAATAATTAGTTTTAATATGCAACATCGAATGCCCGATACGGGTAAGCTGATTATCAGTCTCCTGCAATACCATCTTGCAAAATGTAAAGTTTTTATAAGTTCCAATTTTTTTTTCTGATTCTGATCAGTCTGAAAGGATTCGTAGCTTTTTAGACAGGTCGTGTTAGTGTCGGTGAATCACGCTAAACCTAGATGTTTGGTCTCAAGCCTGCCTTAAACATGCTGTGTTTGGTGACAGTTGTTCAAACTTGAGGGTGGTAGATAGCCAGGCAGGTGGTCAAAAGTACCCTACTACGATGCTGAGAATTCGATTACGGTGTTGCCTTCACCAACCAGAAGCTCAAGCCGTTGGTTGGGATGGAACCAGTGGAACGTCAGTTAGCACTGTGTTCGATATGAGCGACAGCTGACGCTCTCACACCGCTAGGCTGATCGTTTCAAAACCTAAAGTCCTAGCCTATAAAATGTCTAGCAAAGCTCGGTTGCCGAAGTAGTAAAATTACGCTTAATAAGTCTTTTCTCACAAGTATTTATTCAATATTTTTGAGATTTATTAAGTCCGCATTTTCAGGTTTAGTTTGTTCACTGCGCTTGACGCTAACAGCGATTATTTCGTAGCCACACTGGCCGGACTGCCTTCTCACCTTGAGCGCATTTATTCATTATTGGCCTTTGATTGGTGTGCTTATAACATAACATTGATATGACTATAAACGCGATCTTGTTCAATCTCATGACCGTTAGGTAGAAGATTATAGCAAGAGCTGTGAAGACAGCAAAATGGTTTTTTATTTATAAAATGAGTGTTTTTTCGTGTGTTAGGACTAGCATAGCTCGTGGAAAAAAACATTAAAATCGGCTACAGTACATTTTGATTAAATAGCATATACTATATAGAATGGTTATATTAATGAGACAAATATGATTGGAGCGCTCGACTGCTACTCACCAATAACATGCAATGTGCTATTAAGTTTATTTTTAAAAGTGTTAATTCATTTACAATAATAATTTCTAATATGTATTTGATAAGAAAAAAAGATAAATAATGTAAGTAAAAAAAAATGTAAATTGTGATACCTAATTAAAAAGAACGTCATGCATCCGTATTTCTTATCGCTTCTACGCCGCAATAGTTTTTTTTAGCATGCTGCGGCTTGAATTCTTTAGAACAGTTTAAATATTAATAATTTTATCGATTTTGCAAATGCTGTACCTGTAGTACCTGAATTTAAATCCATGTCTGTATTTTTGTATATATTACCATAATATCATCGACGTATGCGTAGCACGCTTATGTTATTGCAGTGTAACTTCAAAACCGCTTGACCGATTTTGATGACATTTAAATGGGACTACACGGAAAGCACTAGCTTTCAAATAAAAAATGAACGATCAAAGTCGGTTCACCCAGTCGAAAGTTATGCGGTAACAAACATTAAATAAAACGAAAAGAGAAAACATACGGGTTGAATTGAGAACATCCTCCATTTTTTGAAATCACCTTTCTATAATCTTTCCCGCGGTGACGACAAATGCTCTTGAACCGCGTCATACACCAGAAGAAAAAAAATTCAGCTCGTGGCTCATCCGTAAAGTACCCATTTGTAATATTTTAAATCAACACGCATCGGGATTTGACCCGCCGTCTCCGCCTGTAAACACCCGCGAGCCTTTGTAATGACATCGGCCCTTAAGAAAGATATGGTGATTTTTATATCAATTTTTGAAGAAGTAGGTAGGTAAAAACTATCTTCTCAAGCGCAATAAAAGCACAAATTGTAAAGAGACGCTCTGGCACTAGCGCAAGTCACCGAATTATTTTGGAGGTCAACATTGAAGCAATAATTAAATTCACAAAAAAAATATCAAGGTTTTTGGAGTTACAATCAAGTCTTATAATTACGTCAAACATTCAAAAATAATTTGCCTTGAAGTTGTGGTAATTGTACTCATATAAGGAATGTTATTGTACGAGTAAGTATTATTTTCAAAAACACGACACTGACATTCACTTCTACAAATATCCTGTTTCTTGATACAATTTTTATACAATTATTACTCAATAACCGCTAAATCTATAATGTCCTGCTTTTTAATTAAATTTATAGCATTACCGACACCTGTTCTGGCGCTCAGTAATAACCATTTCGTCGCCGCAAGCAGAAGACATAAAACAATGTCTTCACTTGATCATAGACGCTTTTTGTTATTTTTATAAGTACTTTATGTATAAATCTAGCCTCTTTTGATCTCAATCACTTGGTCAGCCACCATGTCGTCGAATTTAGAATCTTAGAGATTTATATTGTTAAGTGTTTACTACTGCTTAATAGACAATGTCTTTAGTCTCTTCGCAGCTTATTTTGTTGAATGTCTAATAAACTTAATAATACCACTTATAACAGTTCATGAAGGTTAGTTCTGATCGAACAAAATTTGTTTTCATTTCTTAATTAGTTAGTTAAAAAATATTAACGAGCGGCCATATTTTTCCTTTATCAAAAATTCTCGCGGTTACGACAAATGCGCTTGAGCTGTGTCTTACACGACATGAAAGGCATTTAAAAAGTCGAAAAATATGAATATTAATCAATGATGTTTTACTAAAGATGACGTATATTCTATATATACTGCGCGGTGCTCAGATTTTATTCCTTTACGACATAAACATGCTTACTGCGACAGATAATACGGTACAAATAATATAGAAAAGGATAGCTATATGTTTAGACTTGCGTTTGAAATACGCGTCGCAATGAAAATTACTACAATTGACTTAATTTTGCCGCCTCAGTTTCCGCGCGCTTGTGCGACATCTACCTCATATAAACATATAATATTATTGATTATTAATATATTTTTTGAGCCCGTAGGTCATTAGTAAAGTACATTTTTGTAATATTATATTTTATATAGGAAAATTGAAATGCGTGTTGCTTACACGCATTTCAATTTTCCTCGCCACTCTGTGCCACCCCTTTTGCCTGTAAACACCCGCGAGCCTCTGTAATGTCATCGGCACCTGCCAAACCCTTAAAGAAGCAAATTCATGTCACGACTAGCTTTATCAACAAGAACAAGAATATCAATCGACAAATTTATTTCGCTTTTTGTTACCGTGATATGTTGAGGCCATGGTGAAGCAGACGTCTTTTTGTATTTTTTTATTTAACTATCAGTAAGTATTAGAAACTACCTCTTGTTTAATTAGCGACCGAACGAATTGAAAATTTAATTGTATTTCTATTTTGGTTATGTGTTGCTATGTCTTTTTTACCTTATTCTTATACATTGTTTTTGTAATACACCTACGATGTTTTTGTGGCAGTAAACTTAATCCTAAAGCGTTGACGCAAATGCTAAGCGGAGAATAAATTTAGCCGACATCTTTGAATACATATTTTTACACTTTTTCAATCTCTTGTTAAAAAAAGTGAGAAACGCGAATTATACCTGATGCGATCAAATGGAAAGATTGACTAATTCGGCGATTCGTATTTTAAATTTGCCAATAAGTACTTTTTTTTTTGCGCAAAAATAAACAATTTCGACTTCGTAAAGATTTCTATGATGCACCTCGGAACTGTAGCAATACATTGAGAAGTAAAATCGACAAAGCAAAAGCAACCCTTTCTAATTTTTGAAAGAGTAACAATTAAAATTTACTTTAAAACTATTTACGAGGAAAAGAATTCGCCGTACTCAAGAAGAAATCGTTATTCTTGAGTACGGCGAATTCTTTTCCTGAAGCAAACACTTGTTACACAAACACAATCGAAATCGGTACCATGCTCACAATATTTTGATACTTACTTTTAAACTTGATAGTTTGCTACACTATCAAGTGTAATGATATATTACTCTACTATACTATATGTACACTATATGTATATGTACTATATGTACTGTATCTATTCATGATACTTGATAACTTGTTACCATGATTGGTACAGACTTCAACAAGTTATATCATACTTTTGAGTGTTAAAGCCGGTTCCATTTTTTGTTATTTTTTTAAATCTTTATATTTCACTATGAGATTAGATAAAATGAAATAATGACAGTTATGTTTTCTCAATATCATTTAAAAGAGAGCTAAACTCCTAACGGTGGAGTGATCTTAGTTTTTCTTAATGTACCATTACCTTAATGTACCATACCATTACCCTAATGTACCATACCATTACCTTAATGTACCATGTACCACCTGTGACTTTATTTTCTGGTCTTACACAACAATATTTTTCTTATTCATCTAGTCCACATTCAGGCCCAGAATCAATAATCCGTACCTTCTTTTCTTACCGTCGTACCCTAGCTTACCCTTCGTACACTTTACATTATTATGTTAATAATATTAAAACTCACGCTCATGATTACTTTACACTGTTTTTAACGGGTATAACGTGGTACTTACGCGTAGTCGATATCACGATCGATAATTGTTGTGCGAGACGGGACGTTACGACTAACGCACCGCACTCAAGATCCTGATGAAGGCTTCCGGAAGAAGCCGAAACAATTGTTGATCGTGATATCGACTACGCGTAAGTACCACGTTATACCCGTTAAAAACAGTGTAAAGTAATTATTATGTTAAGTTTGAAAACAAAATACTAATAACTAATTACAATACCACAGCAGAAGTGTTTGAGTGATCTATACTATACTATTCCAGTGACATTTTGGAAGACAAATATCTTTTACCTTATATCGATACAAAGTATATATATTTTAAGAACACACGTTATCTGTGTGTTTTGGAGTGAAATATAAGCTAACGTGATATATAAGTAACAGTGCTGCATAAATATTTGACCATCCATACAATACCAAAAGCTATAAATTAAGTATTCATACTGTATAATTAATAATGAGTATTTTAGGATGTGTATTGTTGTTTAAAAGTGTTATGCTAATGAGTATGTTACCTTATGTACACACAAACGTTGCATGCACAATGTGTCTGCACTTATACGGGAGGAGGGAGGGCTAAGCTACGGAGGTGCACATTGATGTCTGTGCTTTGTTACTTAAGTGCGGAGGGGCAGTCACAAGATATAAACTCAATTAATTAAAACAATCTCAAAATAAAATAATCAATATCTCAAAAACTAAGGGCCTCCGCGCGGGAGTGGTACTGAATGATAATGAACGCCCCCTATGTCGTCTCAGCCTAATCCTGCATAGGATGTCCGCAGAGCTCGAGGTAATAATATAAAATACGTCCGATTTGATAACTTATAACCCCTTTTTTAGAGGTAAAAATTGTGAGATAAGACAATGTATAATGCAAGCCATTGTATTGTTATCTCATGATGTCTTCATAATTTGAATATTGTTTACAAAATATATCAAACAATACCAAATGCCAGATAATAATTTTAATAACTTAGAAATCAAAATCTATTTCATTTCGGCTATGACGGATGTCGGTAGCAATGAACGTCATTATCGTAATGGGATTCAGATAATGATATAACAAAATGGTTAGGAAATGGTTTTTGTTAAATTTTTAAAACAGGAAACGTCGAAATGATGTGCATTTATTTTGTAACTAGCACAAGCCCGCGATTTCACTCGGCAGGCTTCGACTGACCAAGATTTTGCCGTTACACAGAACTCACAGTTTGAATTTACGTGTACTTCTATTTTTGTTATTTCTAGTAGCTCCTTCTAATCTTTAAAAACGGACTTCCCCTACGTTAGGGTAGTTTTTGAACATATTCTTGAAAATAAAGTACTTATTTATTAAGAAAAATAATGCAAGAATTTAATATATATATATTAAATTCATGCATTATTTTTCTTAATAAATAAGTACTTTATTGTACCGTACTGTATTGTACTGTACTTATTTATTAAGAAAAATAATGCCTTTAATTTAATATTTATATATTAAATTCATGCATTATTTTTCTTAATAAATAAGTACTTTATATAACTAAAGTTGGAGCCAAGTTGAGAGTATTGTTGATTTTATTAAATCCGTTGTATGCATAACGGAGTTATGACTGAATATATTTCGAAAATTATCATCATTTTTTAACGATACTCACATAAATAATTAATTTTAACTCCGTGATAAATAATTGTACGCGGCAGAGCGGAGAAGTTGACGTGTGGAAATTTAATATTGTATATTTTTTGTTTTGATTCTTTTTTTAATGGGCCGATGTCTTTATTAAAAGAATATACTTATAACTAATTACAATACTACAGCTACTACAAAAACATTTGAGCAATTCACTAGCTATTGTCAGCTTATAGATAACTCATTTATTTTATTTTATTATTTTTGTACACCGCCGTATATGTATATGTGTATATCAGAATTTGTAACATACTTCCCAAGGTTGTTTGTAAAAGATTGCATCAGCGCAGCGATAAGCCCGCGTCGATAGTTATACTAATTTATTATGATACAACTTCAGCTCGACCAAGGAGGTTGCAATGCAGTTTTTTATCCGACTTCAAAAAAAGGAGGAGGTTCTCAATTCGACCCGTATGTTTTTTTTTGTGTTCTACCGCATAACTTCCGACAGGGTGAACCGATTTTAATTGTTCTTTTTTTAATTGTTTTTCATTTGAAAGCTGGTGCTTTCCGTGTAGTCCCATTTAAATTTCATCAAAATCGGACGAGCACTTTTTGAGTTACAAGTCAAAAACTGAAAAAAGCGTGCTTATACTACACGATATTATAATAACGGGTAAAGACATCGGTGAACATACCTACACCCAATGATATTATATGTTGGTCATTGCCTACACCACAATAACAATAAAATTGATCCCATGAGTAACAAAGGTCACTGAAAAGAGCGTAAAAATTTTTTTACCAAAAAATGGAACCGACTTTTACACTCAAAGTATGAAAAAACTTGTCGAAGTCGGTACCATAAGCACAATATTTTAATATCAGTTACTTTGAACTATCATGGTACCGACTTCAACAAGGTTTTTCATAGTTTTGAGTGTTGAAGTCGGTTCCATTTTTTGGTAATAATTTTTTTCACCTAATCTGTGGACGGAGCGCAACACGCATGCGCGATCATCAAAATGATTTTGGCGCTAAACTGTTACAAATAAAGGCAAACATATGCTGTAATTTTACCTAAATTAAATTATCTATTTTATGAGATTAGATAAAGTAGTGTATGAAACTGCACATAATCGTGTAATACTATAAAAAACTTGCCTACGGTTCGTTATTTTATCTTACACTCGTGTTTTAAGAACCCTTATTATGAAACAGTTTTATAATCTACTATTAATGTGGTGTGCAATACTTAGATAATTCTTTATTGTAACACGTTTACATAGCATTGCTACATCAATTGTACAAATGTACAGCGTGAGATAAATACGCGGCCTTGTCGCTAAAGAAAAAAGAAAATTTTCTTTGTCAACAGTACATGTACATAGAAAATTTTCTATTTTTAATACATACATACATCTTGTTGTATATTTATCGTGATAAATATGTATATTTATCAAGAACCCAGCATAAGAAAAAGTGAGACCATATTTATTCTTCTATAATTTGGGTGTATAATTTTGGTAGCGGTGTATTGCAGTGAGTCGTTATTATTTTTTTTAGTTAGATCATTTACTTTACTTACTTAAATTATGTATACTTATACTGATTATACGCTGAAGTAAAGTAATGAAGAATCATACCCACACACTCACCCACTCAATCTGCCGAGCGATTATGAACTATGTGTGACTATTTCGAAAGAGAAAAGACAATTTCGACCGTAAGAAATATCGTAATATTTATACAGTCACGCATGCGTATTCTTAGTTGACATTTTTCATTTAATTTCATTTTTTTTTTACATGGTCATATAATTATTTTGACTTCTCTATTATTGTATTGCATCTATTTATCATTCGTATAATTCGTGTGTAAATGCGATTCTAGTTTGAAATAAATAAATAAAATAAATGTAAACATACGATATTATATATAAACTTATATACAAATAAATTTGTAGATTTATAGATACTTAGGTTTATACATATTAATTTTCAATCAGCTGCTGCCTGTCTATATCACTCAGGAATTGGCTGAAAATCAGTGCCATTGTAGCTTAATCCTGTCCTTTTTTGGGCAACGCACAATAGCAATGTTACTTATGAATACCTTTTTGTACACTATTTTGATTTTTAAAAGTACTTTTTTTATATCTAACGGACTAATGCTGTTTGCCTCTACCGGCATTTACAGCTTCACCGGAGGGGGGGCGAGCACAGATGGTGCTCAGCCCGGTATTTGTGCGGGCGCAGAAGGCGCACCGCCTAGTTAGGCTAGCGCTGACGGCGCTGTGCCACTAGGAGAGGACGAGGCGACTAGCTCAAGGGCACCACTGAGGTTCGGACCTCGGCTTGAGCTGTCGCCAGGACAGGGAGTTATCGGATCGACTTGCCCCGGTACCAGAGTGGTCCGTAAGTGGGCCCTAAAGATGTTTGCTCTTTGACTATTTGGAGAGAATCTAACCAGGATGTTTTTGCCTCGAGCTCGCCGTCGAGCTCGGTGTCGGACTGTTTTCAAAGTACTTTTTTTTTTTTTTTTTCTTTTTTTTTTTTTCTAACGGACTAATGCTGTTTGCCTCTACCGGCATTTACAGCTTCACCGGAGGGGGGCTCAAAGTACTATTTGATGATCTTTGTATTGTAAACGTTTTACTTCTTGCTTGTTGTTGAGTAATCCGAAATAATCATTTTTCACGCTGCAAATTGCTAGTTTTACTCATCGATTTCTGTTTATTGTTTCATGTTTTTTCATGTTAATTTTTAACCGACTTTAAAAAAGAGGAGGATATAGGTTTCACTGTATTTTTTATGTATGTTCACCGATTTCTCCCCCATTTTTGGACCGATTCTCTCAATTTTATTTTTGTTTGATAGAGTATACCTCCGAGATAGTTCCATTTATATTTCATAAAAATCGGATATGCGGTTTTTGAGTTACACAATTGAAAAGTGTTACGTTTACTTGGGCGACACTACAATTGCGGGTGAAGAAACCGGTGAACATATACAATGACAATTGATCCCGTGAGTAGCAAAGGTCACTGAAAAGGGTGACTAACTTCGACAAGTTATTTCACTTTTGACTGTAAAATTCGGTGTCATTTACGAGTATTTTCTTAAAAATATAGTTCGACCATTGTCTCACTTTTATGTTAAGTAATGTCGCGGTGTAAGACGTAGCATACGAGATTAGAAGATAACTATTATTTTGTGACTCGAAGACTCGTCTTCGAGTCACTTCTACCTATGGGAAAACACATACTCGGGCAACGAGCTCCACCCATTGGCAGTATGTATTATGAAATTTACTTACGTACAAGTGTTTTATATTCCCGTACGTCTGGTTGAGCGATGCGGTGATAGAATTGGAATGGTGGGATTAAATGATGTACTTCCAATGCAATTGTACTTGTGTGAACACAACTGATAAAATGCTGCATTTCATGAGTTCCTACTTGTGCGTTATTCTATACTAGTAGCGCCCTGCGGTTTCACCCGCGTGGATTACGGTTTTCTCGCTACCTCAATTATCCCACAGGAACTATACTTTTTCCGGGATAAAAGTAGCCTATGTGTTAATCCAGGGTTTAAACCATCTCCATTTTATCGAAATTGGTATAGCCGTTTGAGCGTGAAGAAGTAACAAACATGGACACATACACACAAACTTTCGCATTTATAATATTAGGAGGATAATGCTCTCTATGTGAAGAACGCTAAAACAGATGATTCAAATCAAAGTATTAGGTTCTTTAGTTTAGAAATGACGGTAAATCGGGAAACAAGAACAATTACCGTTGCATAAAAAAACATAATCGAACGCACGGTAAATTCCGCGGGGTCTGACTGTAATAAAAAAAAATTAAAAAGCTGTTGTTGGGGATCGCACCAGTGTCCGTCAGTTTGACAGGCGACGCTCTCCCGGCTGAGCTATCATCGCTTCAGATTCTAAAGTACAGTACAGACACAGTTCTAAAGTATACAACGAATATATATATATATAGTTATATACAGTATACAGTCTAGCAACTGGATCAATATACTAGAGCAACCCTAACCAACACCGTCGCGTCGGCAAAGCTGCGCCTACGCATGCGATTTAGTTGACAACGCATGCGCGGTTATGCAATCAGCTGGCCACTGTGGTCACGTCCCGTCCATTGACCTTATGCGAGCGTGACTGATCTAGTAACCTTGAAAATGAAATTTATTTGGGGTTTAGTTTATAAATGGGCATTTTTTCAAGGTCGCGAAGTTTATTTACCTTCGAGAATCGAGGACCAGATAGTTGTTTCTTTCGTTTTCGTTGAACTTTATTCAATGAGAACTAACTTATGTTTTAGAAAAAAATAACGCGCCAAAATATTTTGACGTGATAACGTTTTATAAATTGATGAATACCAGCAACACTCATGAAAAATAGTAACGTTCCGCGTAACGTTCCACCTGAGTTTTGTATTACATAAAATAATCAAAGTCAAACTCAAAGTCAAAGACAAAGTCAAAGTCAATGATTATAACATTATAAATGATTATGACGTTATCACGTAAATCTATCGTCCGTAAAACGACTTTACAGACAACCAATTTTCTTGTATTAATTATGGTTTACCCTTACAAAAGGTAAGGTCAGCATTATGAATGTGTTAGAATTGGGTTAAAACACCTCAAGAAAGAAATATAGTGTTCTTTTTTTGAATAATAATTAGGGAACTATTCCCTTTCCTTCTAATGTGTAATTAATGTGAAGAAACGACACGTTTTCGCCGTGAATGTGAACATCGAAACGGTCAGAAATGAATATAATTTTATGTATAGTGTCGTCGCATAAGCAATTGAATAACACACCTAATTCACGTGCAAAAAAGAGAACGTAATATGAGGAAAAAATTAAGCATAAATGTGGATATAAAAATACATAACTTGATTTTTAAAACTCAAGTCACAAACTTTTAACTCTCTTCTATTGCCTAAAATATCTTTATTGTATCTACTGAATTTTATGTTATTTGTGTATATAATATGTATAAATATATTTTTATTATGTTAAACTCTATTAAATATTTTATATGACACACCTCCCTCCCAGTTAATCTATTATTAATTATTCTCCACCCGAAGGCTGTCTGGAAGATATAGCTCTTAGCAATAAGACTGCCTATTGAACATTACTCATTGTAATTTTTTTTTTTAAATCTCTGTAATTTTGTGTCAATAAAGTGAATTTGTATTGTATTGTATTGCATTGTTAAAATATAAATTACATATTTATTTATTTAACATATTCTAATTAGACAAAAAACTAATGAAAACATCATTGTTTCGTAGCAGTTAGCACCGACAATTAGTTCTGAACATTGTACCTAGAGAGGTCGAGTCAACCTCGTCTAATTAGAGAATTAGACGAGGTGGACTTGACCTCAACATAACCAACATTACTCCGTAACTTATAAGATGCAAGGTTTAATATTTAACAGCTACTTACCATGGCGCCTTTTCCACAATAGTCGGAGTGGCTGCACTTTTATTCTCTACAGACGCCATTTTATAATCTGAAAAGAAGAATTAATTATTGTTAAATATGTTGTATGTATTGCTTCCGGGCTGTTTGGCCGTGGTCTATGTGAAACTTGTGTTCCAGACGTTTCGTCGATCACTGCGGTCGACATCTTCAGTGGTTCAGGTCCGAGCGGCGACAAGAGCGTATCAATCATAATAGAATAAAGTCCGATCCCCTCTTAGTATATTTATTTGAAATCATGTAGGAAAATAACCGTGGATTCTTCAATTCAATTCACCGTAGGACGAAAATAGGTATTATATCATCATATACCTAATATTCTATTACATCATACATAATATATCATTATCATCATATCAGCCATAGGAAGTCCACTGCAGGACATAGGCCTCCCGCATTGATTTCCACAAGGACCGGCCCCAACGGCCTCCAGTTCGTCGTTATAATAACTATGTGCCCTGCCCACTGCCACTTCAACTTGCTAGTCCGCTGGGCTATATCGGTGACTTTCGTTCTCGTTTTTTTTCGTTTCGTTCGATGGTGACTCTGAGCCTGCTCCATGAAGGCCCATAGTCAGAGCAGAAGGCCCATAGTCAGAAATCACGATTTAGTTCCGTAAGTCATCACTGGTCACACACTCTGTTCGAAGACCTTCGTTTTCAGGCATAATCAGGCATTGCGGTATTCTGGACGAAAAGACGTCTCGTAGCTTCCCGAACGCTGCCCAGCCGAGTTGGATTCGACGATTGGCCTCTCTGTCAAAGTTGGACTATCCTAATTGGACTGTATGTCCTAGATAGACATAATGATCTGGGGCGGGGCTTAACATGGGCAGGAGCATGAAAATATTAGATCATAGATGCTAATTTTAATAATGTTTTGATTCGTATCAGTGTCCTTGGTATATGTTATATAAAGTTATTCGACGAAAATGATTGCCGTGTATTGTGTTTTTTAGGATTCCAAAATGATAAATAATTAAATGTAGTTCAAAGACTTTCAAATGGCTTAGAATAGTCAGTCATCAATCATCCAGAATGCTCATACGCTCTAGAATATTCTTCAACATTCTGGAATAATCTAGAATAATTTAATACAGACTCTATAATGATTCAGAATGGTCGATCATTATCCGGAATGCTCCCAAACATTTTAGAATATTCTATTATAATCCAAAATGATCTAGAATATTCAAGTATATACATGCATTCAAAAAATTGTTCGTCTATCTTCTAGCTAGGGTATACTGGTACTGGAAACTTTGTTGTTGATGGTAGGTATACATAAAGGCAGAAACTCTGTGAATTTTCGTCAGTTTCATTCTGGTATCAATCAATCGCAGATCAACGCGAATCATAAGTGAAAAGTGAACAGTCTAGTGTTTTAACCGACTTAAAAAAGGAGGTTCTCAATTCAACCCCTATGTTTCTTTTTGTAATGTTTGTTACCTCAGAACTTACGACTGGATGAACCGATTTTGATGATTCTTTTTTATTTGAAAGCTGGTGCTTCCCGTGTGGTTCCATTTCAATGTTATCAATATCGGACAAGCGGTTTTTGAGGTACACTCCAATGACTAAAAAGTACGTACATAAACGTAGACAACATTATAACAGCGGGTGAAGAAATCGGTGAACCTATCCAATGACAATTGATTCCATGAGTAGCAAAGGGTACTGAAAATGGTGAAAAAAAAATGTTTACCAAAAAATGGAACCGACTAACACTTAAAAATGTGAAATAACTTGTCGAAGTGCACTATATGAGCACACTATTTTGATAATAGTTAGTTTTGAACTATCACGGTACCTACTTCAACAAGTTATTTCTCACTTTTGAGTGTTGAGGTCGGTTCCACTTTGTGGTATATTTTTTATAGAACATATCTATATTTATTTTATCATAGATACTCTTTTTAAAATGTCTATGCACCAGTGTACAATTTAGACTTTATAGCTGCCGAACGGGGTCAATACTTGTTATATCCTACTAATCATAAAAACGCGAAAGTTTGTATAGATATTCGTTACTCAATCACGCTCAAACGGCTGGACGGATTGGAATGAAATTTGGTATGCAGATACTTCAGGTCCCGGAATAACACACAAGCTACTTTTCATCATCATCATCAATCATCACCACGCGGGTAAAACCGCGGGGAGCAGCTAGTGTATTATATATGTAAGTATAATAATTATAACGTACTAATGCCCATTCATTGGCCTTCGAATAGAATAGACGCAGATTATATTGTTGTAACGGTGGGATTCGAGAGGCCATGTCTATGAGTTTCGTCTGAACATCAGTGACTTATGACCTTTGGCTTTGGGCTTGTGCCTACCCATATTCATTACGTTAGACACAAAACATTAAAATACCCAACGTCTGCTTTATTTTTATCACCATAAGCTTTCAAATGCGAAAATAATGATCAAAATCGGTTCACCCAGTGGAAAGTTCTGAGGTAACAAACATAAAAAAACATACGGGTCGAATTGAGAACCTCCTCCTATTTTTGAAGTCCATTAAAAATACATGATGCTGACTTAAACCACAAAACAGAACCTTTTTTTAAACTATTATATTTTATGCATAAACATCCCAATAAAATACTTAATAATAAAAATTATGTCGATAATCAGGCGTCCGAATCGACGTTTCCATTTAATTAGGTAAGTTTAGAGAATGATTTTTCCCGAGAATAGTTCTGTTGACGGCTGTGGAAGGGTTCACCTACTTGTAATATTTTTTAGACTAACAAGAAATGCGTATACCTACCTATCCTTAATCATGTGACATGTCCCAATCAACCATGAAGTATTTGAAGTTTTTTTAAATAGAGTGCCTATGAATAAAGCATCAAATATTTTTGTATTTAGGAAAATAAAATACACACAGTTAAATGTTAGGTTAACTTTGCCTTTGAATATACTTTAAATAAATATAGGGTTTTACTTTATGTTATGTACAAGTTTTAGGTATCAACATTCTTACCTAGAGAATAAAACTATAAAAAGCACCTGTTTATACCATCACGCGAATGAATTGGAAATAAATAAAAAAATCATGAAGCTTAAAACCATACCGCAAACAAACCAAGCTCGGTAGCCACAGCTACCCACAACACACACGCACCAAAAATAACCTAATCAAAATGAGTTTGCATAACAAAGCTAGCCTGTATTTGCAGTATCATTTAATGTGGAACTTTTCATTTAAAAAGAATATTGGTGACTTTAATGTAAAAAGTATGCATGTACTTACAATTACTGTTGTAAATACTGATTCAATATAATAATACGAAATTACGCTACGGCGGAGGCGCGGAAGGCGGGAAACGCGATGTCGAAATGGCGCGCGTCCGCTACGCTTCGGTCGACGCGAGTGACTACCGGTGGTGCTTTAGCAGTTCAGCTACTGAGGTAAGTCGATAATAATATCATATTTATTTATCACTCCCGCTTGTGCTTGACTGGAGTCTAGATTATTTTTGTTTAGTTCAGCTGCTTTGTCGTACGGAAACTTTTGTTCAAAGTAGAGATGTCACGGTCATCTCGCGTCAAATTCGAGGGAAGTTAAGATGTCGAGTTTGCTATTGTATATTTTTTTGAATTTGAAGGCTTTTCCGGATGTAAAGTAATGAAAAAGTTGAATGCTAATATGTTTGTTTGTGTGAAACTTTACAAGTCAATATTAATGTTTTTATTTATTTATTTATCAATGGCAAGTAGTAATAATTAATAATTATATAAAGCTAACTTGTGCCGATCGGTTGAACGGAGTGTTTCCGCGCACGATCTTGGCCCATCATCATCATCATCATCATCATCATCCTCGTCATCATCATACTCATCATCATCATTTACATCAATTTGCTGGGCCCAAGTGGGCGTATTGGAAGCAGTCGGCCGGTTGAAAGACAGAACCAAAAGTCGTCAAATGTAATCAGTAAAAAAAAAACAACAACATGCGAGCTAGCTCCAAATAGTGGGCTGGTAGGAATTAACCCAATATTATAGGGATGAATGGGACTTGCTCTTGTCAGAAGCCATCACACTTTATGGTCAGTGACGTTGTGGTCTAAGGTATCACCACGCTAGGCCTAGAACGTGGAGTAGTATAGTATTGTTTGTTATAGCGGTGGCAGAAATACATCATCTGTGAAAATCTCAACTGTCGATGTATTACGGTTCATGAGATACATCCTGGTGACAGACAGACAGACAGACAGGCAGGCAGGCAGACAGCGAAGTCTTAGTTCAAGGGATCCTATAACTAAGATTTCGCTGTCTGTCCGTTTACCCTTTGGGTACGGAACCCTAAAAAAGTGCAATGTGTAAGCGAGTCGACTCAGCCCGACAGGTTGTTTGTGTGGCTTGAAGGGTACTTTCGTTTGTCCTTTCGTCTTTGCAATTAAGAGCAAATTAAATTATTGTTTTAATCACTTGTCCTTCGCCTGTTGACGCAGCAAAGGTCTGCAGCGACCAACAGCTTCACCAACTGTTCCGAACGCATCTATAATTATGTGTGGTCACGGATCAACAAACGTATTTTATAATTATGTGTGGTCACGGATCAACAAACGTATTTATAATTATGTGTGGTCACGGATCAACAAACGTATTTATAATTATGTGTGGTCACGGATCAACAAACGTATTTTATAATTATGTGTGGTCACGGATCAAAAAACGTTTTTTATAATTATGTGTGGTCACGGATCAACAAACGTATTTATAATCATGTGTGGTCACGGATCAAAAAACGTTTTTTATAATTATGTGTGGTCACGGATCAACAAACGTATTTATAATTATGCGTGGTAATAGATCAATAATCGGATTGCCAAGCTCATCACACAGCCCGCTTCTTAGAAATTTTTGGAATTTTATAGCGAATTTAGTTTGATGTTAATCACGCACGAAACTATTTTATTTGTCCGTTAGTGTTATTTAGAATTCACGGGCTATTTGCCGTTAAATTTTCCTCTTCTTATGATAGTAGAATCAAAATGGTGAAGACTAATGAAACACAACAAATCAGTTATAACTAGACTAAATTGTTTGGTCCTACCCCGTTCTTACATAATAATTTAATGTCGAGTTTAACTATTTATTATTTCATTTATTGGAAAACCTGCTTAAATTTGGAAGTACTAGCTGCGCTCTGCGGTGTTGCCCTCGGTGAAATAGTACGTGGTATCGATGATTTTTCTCTCTTTCCATCATCCATCATCCACGAGAACAGTGAATGTTTCCGGGATATAAAGTAGCCTATGTGTTATTCCAGCCAGGGTATAAGCTATCTTAGTTCCAAAGCAAATTCTTTCAGTTGTTTTAGTGTAAAGAAGTAACAAACATACAAACAACAAAAAAAAACTTTCACTATTGTTTTTTTTATACTATACAAACAGCGCCCCGCAGTTTCATCCGCATGGATTACAGTTTTCCCGCCACCTCAATTATCCCACGGGAGCTATACTTTTTCCGGTATGAAAGTAGTCTATATGAACCTATCTCCGTGCCAAATTTAATCTAAATCGGTGTAGCCGTCTGATCGTGAAGGAGTTACAAACATACACATATACACACAAATTTTCGCATTTATAATATTAGTGTGATAGATTGTTTGACCTATATATCCTATTGTTTGACCTATATCGAAGTTTGACCACTCGATTGATTGTCAGTGAAGATGTGGGCGAAAATGTTATATCACGCCAGACCTAGAATACTAACTTTATATTATTAGTGTGATAGATCTAGCGTTTGACCACTCGCTTGATGGTCAGTCAAGATGTGGGCGAAAATGTTATATCACGCCAGACCTAGAATACTAACTTTATAATATTAGTGTGATGAGAACGCTGGCAACACCAACACAAACGTGTTTAGTTAAATATCATGAATATTTCAATTTGGAAAGAAACATGTTGGCTTTCTAGTCCAAGGTCGGGCATTCAGCAATATTTGATCAGCTTTTTATTACAGGCTTAGTCATACCGTCTAGAATTGGCTTAGAGACAATAAAAGCAGTGGTTCTATAAAAATCTTATACCTATTCCCACGAAAAATATATAATTTGAAATGCGAGCCAAGTTCGATATTATGATAATTATTATGGTGTAGTTGTCGACGGACGCAAGACGTGAAACACAAATTCTGTAGCCAATCTGGGATTCTATCTAGGACGTACGTGTACAGTTTGACTTTTTCGTATGGCATGCAGCATATTGAGATATTATGATAAAACTTTCGTATCTGAGTTTTAGATAAGACATTCTTATTATGATCATAAATGTGTCCTGGTCGCAAAAAATAAATTAAATGACTTCTAGATTGACTTATGACCTTATTGCTGTTAGTTCTGATTAAGCGTGTAGTCTCGTTCGCGCCGCTGATGGCAATACAATGTTACTATGACAACCGTTATCAATCTACCCGCATTTTCTATCTGAGATTAAAATTTTCTCTGCATCTCAATTCTCGGTAGTGACAATAGGTTAGTCTCAAAGCGTCCATCGGAGCGTCACGTGTTCAAAGATTGGACTGAGAGCACGTTAAAGAATATAGCCCGACAATGTTAGTGTTTGCGATGTAAAGTGGACTGTATTGGATGGATTGAAATAGTCTTGAAGTACGTAATGACTTGACTTAATATCGATTATTTTATATGTAAGTATATATATATATATTTACTGCCAGATGCCTTTATTAAAATAAAACACTAATAACTGATTACAATACTGCAGCTACCACAATAACATTTGAGCAATCAACTAGCTATTGGTAGCCTATATCACGGAGTTACTATTACTAGAAACTCAGTGGCCTATATATGGATAACTCAAATGCTCTAACTCACTACCGGCTGGCAGCGTCCTCGGAATGCTAGCGCCATTGCCACGTTGAATTGCAATGCTGATTCGTTGAGCCAAATCTGTACCAGCATTTTGGTCACGTGTCGCATCGATCAAAAGCTCTTATATGTTTTGTTAGTTAATTTAGATACAGTCAGTACACCCACTTGAACACAACGAAAAGTTACATTTTTTGTTTACACCTCTGACGGTGCACACACGGCTGATCTCCAAGCCAATACTGGTTCCTCCTTCTTCACCCCCATCCACCGACCGTTGGTCCCCCCGCACCTCCAATGCCCCTTACTGCTTGTCTGTGCCGCTACATTAGTTATAATCTGAACCTCCAATTGCGATAATGCTCCCGCGCTATCTAGGATCTAGGATCGGCCTGTATTACTCAGCCGAGCAGTGGCCCTCAATACGCTTATCATAAAGAAGCCAATACCCCTCGGTTGCAGTATAACGGCGGAACTTTCACGCCATTGACCGGCTCTGGACGGCCGATGATCTCTCGTTGGCAAACCGTTTGCGTCAGTAATGAGGAAATGCGCTGGTCTCTTCTGACCTTGGCTAATATGGTGGGAGAGGCGTGAACTCTTACAATTATTATGAATAATATATCGAGAGAACATACGTCATATTTTGATTACTATAATGATATAGCTTTGATAAATGCACGGTTCTTAATTAACTTAGTTACTTAACATAAAAACGTTTAAAGCAACTAAAATATCCTACCTTTTTATTTCATTAATAGCAGTCCCGCGGCTTAATTCGTTATATTTTTCCTGTTACTTCAATTATTCCAAGCGAATCGTACATTTTGTCGGAATAACATTCAGGGATACTAAGTTCAAATATTTGAAGGTAAAAATTCGGCTGCTAGTGGGACATGAACCCACGACTACAGATTACAGTCCTGTCGCGTTGGGCCGAATTACTTCCTTCCTTATTAACATCTGCGGGGATGTTATTAGCGCCATCTACCTTTAATTGTATGAACAATTAATTAATAGGACTGATAGACCAACATTACAGTTGATATCGTATCAAACGAAGGCACCCTAACCTTATTTTAAGAGTCAAATAAATTCTTTCCTTCAAATATTTGAACTTAAGTTCTACTAGCATGTTGATAATGCGATACACAATAAAAAATCAGGGAGACGTCGTGGGTCATACCAATCATAACATTATGATTGGTTTAATTCGTACTTAATAAATCGTAAACGAATCGTAGAAATTGGATATTATGATTCAGAAAACGGGAATATAGATATTATACGATCAGACACAATACAAACTGAGAACTTTATCCCCGGGGCAGTGTCCTTGGATGTATCCTTTTTCTAATATACATAAACGATCTCCCTAAAATATCCAATTCTGTGTTTTATATTTTATTTTTACAATATAATCAATTGGATGAATGATCACAGCCTTGACATACATTTTTCAATAACAAAATCAATGCAATTTAGACCAACCAAAAAACGGCCCTCGACATACAATTTACATAATATATACATTTAGAATGTGTTGATGCGTTCACGCTACTAGGTTTACACATTGACACAAATATAAATTGGAAAGCACACATCCAAAAAATGTAAGCAAAGCTTCATATATGGTTTAAGGGAGCAGAAGGCAACCGGTATTAAAACCCCATTTGTCAGCATATTTCGCTTTTGCCCACGCGTGGATAACATATAGAACTTAAACTAGATATAGAACTTAACTAATTTGTAACTTTAGCTGTAAACCACCCAAAGAAAATAAAAAAAATAAAAAAATAAAAATTAACTTTGGGGTAATAGTAATAAAGTAATAAATGCATCCGTATAATATCAAATTTCAGGACCAAATTACCCATAGTTGCTTCAGTGTACACGATAATCATTTTCGGTAACATTATATCGGCACAAGTTAAAATGTAGAAAAACATAGTTGTAATAAAAAGTATTTATTGTGATTCGAATAATTTCAGGACCAAATTACATGTTAACCTCAAGTAGTGTTGGTACCACGGAAGTATTGATTAAGCGCCTACACAATATGTAACAGCAAATTTATCTATTTATATATATTATCGTATATACTACAAGTCGCATAATTTAATAATAATAACTTGACTGGCCGGGTGGCGCAGTTGGTAGCACTCTGCCTTCTGAGCCGCTGGTCCCGGGTTCGATTCCCGGGCAGGTCAAACATTTGTGTGTATGAACATGTCTGTTTGACCTGTGTCTGGGTGTGTATATAAGTATATATATCAGTCATCAGGTCACCATAGTACAGGCTCTGCCTAGTTTGGGACCTGAAGACCTTGTGTGAATGTTGTTAAATAAAAAAAATAAAAAATTCAGTTGGGCACAGATGATAATATAAGGTCACTCACGCTCAAGATTACAAAGGGATTCCAGGAGTTAGTACAAAATAATTTGATTATCTGCCCTACCGAGACGTCTCAATTATTGTACAGAATAAAAAATAAATAATAAATAAGTATAGGCCTAATAAAACATTTATGTAGAATTAAATACAGTGTACCTACATATAAATGAATGGGTTATTTCTATACCTTTTTTATACTGTATAAATCTAGCGTTCACCACTAACTCACTTGATGGTCAGTGAAGATGTGGTCGACGATGTTATCACACTAGACCTGCCTTACTGGCATATGATCGTAAGTATGTGGTAAGTAAGACCTGTGTCTGGGTGTGTATATGTATATAAGTATATATATCAGTCATCAGGTTACCATAGTACAGGCTCTGCCTAGTTTGGGACCTGCAGACCTTGTGTGAATGTTGATAAATAAATAAAAATAAAAAATAAAAGTACAAGTAATTTTATATTGATTTACCTATTCTCTAATATGTTTGAATAACCATAAATCACATATACATATCAGTATCGGTATTATGTCATTATATGTAGGTATGTATAGTTTAATGAAATAATGGTTTTCTGTAGAATTGAGACATTGCATGGAGAAGCCAGCCTGACTTTTCATAGGTGGTTGCAATAGAAAATACCTATCCTCTACTCGATCGAGCCGTGGGTGGACGGTGCTAAAGTTTCTCCAGCGGTGCAGGATTGACCATCAGCATACTGAACTGATGAAGTGCTTGTACACTTCATCAGTTAGATACTTTGTTACAATAACGCCATCACGTCGAGTCGAGTCAAGTGCGGGAGGAAATTGTATAGGCGATTCGATTGAGAAGATAGACGATTTTAACCCGGACTTGTTATCTCTCTGAAACTGTTCAAGACTTCGAGCTGTAAGAATGGCAAGGAGGTACAAAAGCTTAACATGAACCGCGAGCACATCACTTACCTAGCCATCCCTAGTTTGGGCCCATTGGGAATTTTACCTGTAGTTGCATCATGTTGTAATAAATATGTTTTCATTTTCATTTTCCATTTCATTTTCGCATTGCTAACGATATTTCGGTCATAGAAGAAATGGTGGAAGACCTCACTACGATGCGCACGCGAAGTCCCCAATAGAGTTATCCAATGGAAACTTCAAATCCTTAAGATAAACATGGACAGGACAAAAAACATGACTATGCCCACGTTTTCCCCATATGTTGTAAGTTGGTAGCTACAGAATACAGAATATATTTATTGCACATAACTGTGTACATAAGATTGACCTAACCAGGTTACAATGTAAGTTTCAACAGTTTGCCCATTTCGGACGTACAATTTTTGTAGTTTACTTTTCACATACATAATAATGGAATGTTTACATCTATGTCTAATAACAATAATGGAATGTTTACATCTATGTCTAATACCAACTTAAAGGCAACTGATAACTTAATTACTTTACATCAAAATATTCTGCCAAATTTTAAAATGCTTTGGATGCAAGCCAGCTTTTGATTTTATATTTAAATTGATTATTTTTTAATAACTTCAGTTCTATGGGTAAATGGTTATAAGCTATAATTGCCATGTAATAAGTACCTTTATGAAATGTAGCATTGTTGACTTGTGGTACGCATATATTATACTTATAATTGTAACGTTAAATATCAGCACGAATGGAATGAGTATTAAAAAAGTAGCTTTCGTTGTTTTTTTATAAATAAACATATTTCAAATATATAAATACCCGTTAAAGAAAAATCCATTTTCTTTAAATATATTACGAACAGTTTCAGTTCTATATAAATTAAATATTATTCGAAGACATTTCTTTTGATGAATAAAAGTGGAATCTACATTTACTGAATTTCCCCAGAACATTACTCCGTAACTTAATAAAGGTTAAATATAGCCGTAGTAAGCATTTGCCACAATTTGTAATGATGTAGCATTTTTAAGTACTGATAAAGTGAAACAGTATTGAGACAGCTTTCTGTTTATGTTATTTAAGGGATTTCCAGTTTAAATTTATATCAATAGTTACTCCTAAAAAGTTTGCTTCGTTTACCATATTAACTTTACTGCCAGTGTTTTGAATATCAAGATGCATTGAATGTTGTTTGTAATTTTTAAAATTTAACATTTTTGTTTTGTTTACATTTACTTTTAAATTTATATTTCTTAGCCAAGTTACCACCTTATTCAAAATATCGTTGATTTCTTTTTCATATGATTTGACACATGATAGATTTTTCGGAATATAGATGGATTCTTTAAGTTGTTGATCAATATCTACCAAGCCAAAAAGTCAAATTAGGCAGGTCTATAACTTCGGAACGAGTTCAATCGACGAATCCTACTCGTCTGCGCAGTATTTGATAAACTCCGCGACGCCTCCTTGGCCAACGTATCACAATGCTTGAAATCAAAGGTGTGTTACCCGTGATAACATAAGCGACCGAAATGTGCTCTCCAACTATGGCCTTGTAAGTTCAAAGTCGCACAACGAGCTATGGAAAGAAGATCGAATCGGAAGTACGGATATATGTCCAATAGTGTATACGACTTATGGCTGACACGATGATGACGATGAATTTCAAGTTATTTATATTAATTATCAGACATATATCATTTGTGTATACGTATAGGTACTTACTTATCAATCAGACGTAAAAAATTGTGTATTTCTAACATGAAAGATGACCTCTCGGTTCATGTAATACTGATAACTCAAGACTGTAGCGTGCCCGAACGAGTGGAATTCATTGTCCAAGTCTGTGTTTCAGTCTGCGTACAATCTAAGAGTATTTAAGTCACGAGTGAATAAATAAATAATAAATAAATATATTTTTATTGCCAATAACTTACAGGACATAGCTAATAAATTCACACATATTTAACAGACTAATTAATAGGTATCCTCTAGGCAGGCCTTCGTAGACCAACAATTAACATAAAGTGAGAATAAAAAATAGACAATCTAGATCTACCGTGATTACATCTTCGACTACATTGTCACTGAGTATCAAGAGAGATAGTGGCCAAACCCTAGATTTATATAAAAAAGTACAAATATCACAGTACAAAAACTCTTGGCGTAATTTGTGATTCTAGTCTTTGCTTTGAAATTAAAACATTATGACGGCACATAAAAACGTTTTTTTTCTGCCCCTTGTCCACTAGTAGGTACCTATATATAAATACGGTAATATTTGTGGTCGCCAAACTTAAATGACGTCAGTGAATTCACTTGAACTATTGACTGGTCTACTATTGCATTTTCACGTATTATACAAAAGTTTACATTTGCAAATCGAACAGGTTTTTATGTTTAAGTTGACTCATCATTTGATATGGATGGGTTGCTATGGTAACCGCGGTTAAAGTCACTTACGTGTCGACGACATACCCGTGGAGCACCCGCGTGGTCTAATGTCAATTTTGACGGGTATGTTAGTCAGCCAATTTTTATTCGTCCATATTGAATCAACCTTGATTCAATCTTGGATCAATCTTGATTCAATTCATCATATCATTATCAAAATCTGAATAGGCCGAGCATAGAAAAGATACGGTGAGACAGTGGTCGAACGTAAGCTTATAATCCTTAGAAAAAAGAAAAAAGATTCAACATAGATTCAGGCCGCTATGAACTGTGTACGTAGTCTGCTAGAGTATATTTGTATTAAGCACTTAGAGAAGTCAAAAATCGTAATAGCAGACTAGGTAAGGGGGTGTCCATAAATTAAGTGAGGTAGTTTTAGCGATTTTTCAGCCCCCCCTCTCCCCTTGGTGAGATTTCGTGAGATTTTGCCGGAACCCCTCCCCCCACCCATAATCTCACGTGAGACTTTGTAAAATACATATTTCTAATGTAAATAAATGAATATGTGCTTGAAATTATTTTAAGCTTGCGTTTGACCACTGTCGCACTTGATGTTAAGTGTTGCTGTTAACGCGGTCTAAAATGAAGCATGATAGCCTAGAAGGTACCTATTCACTAGAAAGTATCTTTATACAGAATTTCAAGATTGATAACTATACGAACAGAACCTTCCTTGCCATGGTGTCTCTAGTACATACAACGGTACCCTAAAAATCAACTAAACAGGTCAGTACCCTAACATTCCTTATCTAACTTGCTTGCCGCAGTCTCTTATCAACGACCCAAGTGTGTCTCAGCTCTATTATTGTCACTATTATCTTGTTATCTCAACGTAAACAAGTCAACCTCTCATAAACAGTCCCTCAGTCGGGTATCCAGAGTATTCACTGCTACTCCAGCACCAGTAAACTGTACTAAGAATCATACATATTTTCTAGCAATTGCTTGCTCACTGGACAGTAGATATAGCCGTTTTTGACTCGTAGTGATTGTAATTAATCCGTGAGGGCTCAGCGATAAAAAGCCGATTATCACTGATATGATATTGTTCGAGTATTAAAATCGATAATTTTGTAGGTTAAAATTTTAGTACATATTCTGTTGAACAAGGCAGATATATCATGTGAGTATTTTCATTATTTATTTGTTAATTAAAAATAGAATACATTAAAGATAATTGGAATAAATATAAAGAACAGAATTTATTGTATTAAGTAGGAGATAAGTTACTTACGTTTACTGACTAGAATTGAATCAAGATTGATTCTATATGGACGAATGAAACACCCTGGACAAAGCCATACTGCCAATACGAGTATGGTCAGAAAAGAAACATGTTTTACGGCACCGCGACTTAGATGAAGCCTATTTGTGTAAGGACCATTATTAATTTGTTTAAAATGTATAAATTTATCCTAGTATGCCGTGGTGGTACCGGCCTTGAATAGTACCTCCTCATCTCTGCTGCTATGACTCAGCAGACTACGGATTTTTGACGTTGTCTTATTGGCATCGGCTTGACCTCGCAGCAGACTGAATATGAACTTTGAATTAGTAGACTTGACACCCCGACCTGACGAATGCGCCGCTGGGGCGCCGCTCGTGCTGCGCGCGAGCTGCATTCGTCAAGTCTGGATACTCTCATAAGAATAATCACGGGTGCTAGCACGCAATAAATAGACACCGCATATTAATGTTGTTATGCAATATGTTTGCATGTCATTTGTATAAAACAATTTAGATTCTAATTACAATTAGTATTTTTAAGGTCGTTGAAATAAAAAATATATATCGTTTTTTATAATAATAATAACCGACAAAGTATCACCTAAATCTTTTAAGGTTTTACTAACCGCAGCCAGACATTGCCAGGATTACGGTAATATCGAGTCAAATAGGCTTATCGTGGTACAAAATGTACAATAACAAAGTATGTTTTGGCAGCTGCCCTTGAGAGCAAGGTTCGCGGTAGCGATAGGAAGCGATATTCAAGCTCTAGCGTGATTCTTTTAACCATAACGTTATGATTAAATGATCATGGTTAATCTCAGAAGGACCGATTTTGAAAATTTTTTTACCAATGGAAAAACACGTTATTTGTGAGTATCATAGGCCATACATTTCATCATCATCATTATCATCATCATCATCACCACGCGGGTGAAACCCAGGGGGCGCAGCCAGTAAATAATAAAGACATTGTACAAACAAAACAAACAAACATTGTGCGAACAAAAAATTATAATTTATATCATTGTATGATGTAATCATAAACGTTTTTTTTCTCAGGGCAGAAGAACCTCAGGTAATTGTTGTGTTCCGGATTATCTTCGAGGTGATATGGACCTTGTTGAGGATCAACTACGAGCTGACGAAAGCCTTTATAAAATGGTGCATACCACCCGAGCCTAAGGATGTTTCTGATGACATTATACTGGTAAGATCTTAAATGCTCTAACACGCTAGCAGTTAGCAGCGTGCCCAGAATGCTAATTCATTGCAATGCTGATCTATTGATCTAAATTTGTGCCAGCTTTATGGTTACGCGTCGCATCGATCAAACAATGTTTCTAATAATATTGAAACTCACGTTCATGATTACTTTAGACTGTTTTTTACGGGTATAACGTGGTACTTACGCGTAGTCGATATCACGATCGACAATTGTTTCGGCTTCTCGCACTGCGAGACGGGACGTTACGACTAACGCACCGCACTCAAGATCCTGATGAAGGCTTCCGGAAGAAGCCGATACAATTGTCGATCGTGATATCGACTACGCGTAAGTACCACGTTATACCCGTAAAAAACAGTGTAAAGTAAACAATGTTTCTGTTTATTTTTAACTTGCTTCAAGGACCGTTACTATAGTTTTGAAATTGTGTAAATACGTATAACAAAGCAGATCGAAATGATCCACGGTACCCGTGACGCGGCGGCGCTATATACCATAAATAGTATATTAATTATTAAAACTTACGTTCATAATTATACTTTACACTGTTTCTACGGGTATAACGTGGCACTTACGCGTAGTCGATATCACGATCGACAATTGTTTCGGCTTCTTCCGGAAGCCTTCATCAGGATCTTGAGTGCGGTGCGTTCGTCGTGTCACGTAATAATAATAATAATAATTCATTTATTTCAACTTTAAGTCATAATATAAAATTACATTACATTAAAAATAAATATACATACTTGCATGTCAACACAAAATTATTATACATATTAAATTTTACAATTTAGAAGGCGCATAACCCATTTGTTTATTAGTCAATACATGGACCATGCAGCAATGGTCCATGTACTTACAGTCAAACCTGGCGGCAAACATGCCCAGGATGGTGTTGGGGCTGGCTCGGACCCTGCGCACCAGGGATGTGCAGCGCTTGCGCATCGTCGTATAAAAGCAGTCGAAGTGCGACTCAGCAAACATCCCCGATGAATAATAATACCCGTAGAAACAGTGTAAAGTATATTAATTTGCGTTATGCTCTACAGCGTTGCTTAATTTGGATTTCCTTAATTCAACTTTTATTTTCCTTCTTTCTTCTTCCATTTCCGTAAGAGCCCCCTTTAAAAAGGCACCATATAATTATATCTTGAGTAGAATTTGGTGTTTTGTGTCCGCAATGGTCTGAAACCCGATAACACATAGATAAACAAAAATAGATATTTTTAGAGCAAGTTAAGAAGAATTTAGGTTTTTTACACGTTTTAACAAAGTGGGTCTATAAATAGTGGCATGCATAGTTTTTTTTGACAGTGGAAAATAGCTGTCCTAGGAACAAAAAGTTCTGTTTTTATCCTTCTAGTCAGTTAACCTCAAGCGTTCACATAGGTATTTTCCAAGCATGAGAAAATCTAAATCTCTGTGCATTGTTAGAAACAGATGTAATTTTCAGCAAAATATTCTCACCATTTTAGGTTCTGAACAATAAACCTAGGTTTTAATAACGACACAATAGAATTTTAATAAGATTTTACATTTATTTCAATCGTGCCAATTTTTGTGTGTGTTTTGACAGCCAGGATTGAACCGAATCAAATAGTCCTTACTTTACTTTGGCTAAGCCAAAGTATTACTTTAAAGCCGTGCTAAGTACGGTTTTCACTCAAATAAACAGCATTTTAGCTTACTTTCGATGAAAGTCAACCTAAGGCAGAGTCTTGATTCTTGTCGACTTAGCACTGGGTTAAGGTGCGTGATTGGTTGGTTAACCTTCTTGAAAATTGACTTCTGTGGCTATTATTACTGATAAATTTTACTGCTTACTTAGAATACTATAGGTAATCTTTTTTCGTTCGTCACATTACGGACGCGATCACTGTCAACTCTTGCTTGTTTATTTTTAAATTCAAATTCAAATTCATAACTTTTAAACCTATTATTACTATCTAAATATCAACATACAAATAATATAAGTACATAACATCATTTCGATGGTTCCCTTATGCTCAAATATACGTTAGTTTCAATTGTTAGGTAACTATTCTTATGGAAATAAAATCTATTAATTATGAACGCTTCTATAATCATAGACAACGATTGAAAGCATACTTTGGCTTAGCTAAAGCAGTAGTTAGCTAAGTATTGTCGAAGGTAATATTAATTTAATTCTCTTGCTTTGCTAAGACACTTTCATCGAGTGCTTAGCCTCGTCTATTTGTCCGGACCAAAATGTTGTACTGTAATGATTTAACTTAAAAAAGCAACTTAACAAACACGTTGTTAAAGTTAAATAAAAAATACATAAAATGACTTCATAAAAATGGCAATAGGTTTAGCACTAATCGGCATAAATGTTTGGCTTTGTCGAGTACAATTTGAAGCGATGATAGCTCAGCGGGGGAGCGTCGCCTGTCAAACTGACGGACACTGGTTCGATCCCCAACAACAGCTTGAGCTTCCGGTGAAGGTAACACCATTATCAAATCCCCAGCATTGGTAGCAGAATTTATTCCAAAATTTCACGTATTATATCATCTTATCTCTAGATAAGATTGGAATACAAATTCTCGCAGTTATGTAATAGAAAGGTGTTTATCTCTAGGAACATTGTTAGACATCCATTTTGTATGCAAGCTTTGGGTTGCACTGCGAGCTCTACTAGAACGAATAAGAGGGGAGGAGATCCTGTAAGAACGGAGCGGACAAGCTAAAGTCACAGCGGGCAGGTCACACGTCATGTGGAACTAATAGGCTAAAGCTAAATGGGGCGAAAGGTATTCGAATGCAACCACAGAATCGAAAGCGAAGCATAGAAGGGGCTGGATACGGTCAATTTCCAAGCGGTCCTTGTGGAGATCAATTTCTATTAATATGATTAAATGACGATTGTCTTACAGTATACATTTAAGAGCCAGCAAAAATCAAGAGGTTATACAAATTATAGAGAGTACACATGAATTTATTTGACATATTTTAATTCGTAGATTACCGGCGCTGGTCATGGAATGGGACGTGAGATGGCACTTCGCTTCGCCAGGCTTGGAGCCACCGTGGTCTGCGTGGATATCAACCCAGCCGGCAACCAAGAGACCTTTAACATGATCAAAGCGGACAAGGGCAAGGCTCACAAATTTGAGTACGTACTATAATTATTTATAATCTATCGTTAGTATATTAGTTAGGTGATAAGATAATTATAAAGGTGATATGGAACGGAAACTTGGTCTCTGATTATCAGCCCCGTAAGCAAGCTCAAGGTTGTACACGAAGTAAATCCTCGGGGCTTTAGGAGATCAAATCAGTGATGTAATGATCAGTTTAAACAAAAGACACTGATTTGCCCAGCGGATTAACAATTGTGGCAGTGAGAAGATATCAGGTAGAATTGGAGGCTGATGGGGTCGGCAGGTTCTCGAGTGTAGAGCTTGAACTGGTACGAGTAGCGTAGGAGGATTACCGAGGAGGTGGCTAGATAACCTTATAGGGTCACAGGAATATGGTGGATGAAGGTCGTTTCCTTATCAGATCATTAAAGGAGGAATCATGTCCAGCTTTATAAGTCCTATTATGGCTGATCCTCTTAGGGTGATGATGATAGTAAATGAAAAGCGTAGTCCAGTGAGCGGTAACGGCCTGCTGTTTGGAAATCTACATTTAAACTTCATGCATCCTAAAAAAGTTAAATTAAATATGACCTTGCATAAAAGTAACATGATGTAATTTAATTATAATTTAAATATTCTACTTAACAATTGGCATGTTTTACGACCTAATGAAATATATTGTAAATAGTAAAAGTTATAGATAAACAAAATATTTTATACATTTCACCTAAATAAGCCAATAAACCCAACGCCACCGCTGTGTTGTTATTAGGCTGTATATCTTATTTGTTTCATTTCACAATCCAGACGCATTTATTAGATAATATACTTTTCCAGGAAGCTATTTACGTGTGATGGCATGAGCTAGTTAATTCAGAGGATAACTATTGTAAAGTAATGAACATTGATATAATTAGTTGAAAAAGTTTAAAATTCAACATTACTACTTAGAGGTTAAAGATTTTGTTGAAAAAAGGCTGAAACGAATTGATAATCTCCTCGTTTTTAAATCGGTTCAAATATAAGAAGAGTACAAGTACTGCACATATTTTGTTGACATTTTGGTACCACGGTACCAGAAGTAGGTATATAGTATAGTTTGATAAAAGATGAAGAAAACACCTGTTATGAGGTTATAAACATTAAAAAATACAACCAAATTGAGAACCTTCTGCTTTTTCAAAGCTTTTTCTCCCGCTATTTAAGGTGTGACGTCACGGACCACGCAGCAGTCTTCAAGCTTGCAGAGACGGTTAGGCGGGTGGTAGGTGACGTTACTATCCTGGTGAACAACGCTGGGATCATGCCATGCAAACCGCTCGTCAGGCATACAGAGAAGGAGATCCGCAGCGAGGTGGAAATCAACGTCATTGGAAACCTTTGGGTGAGGACTTCATTTTTAAGAAGCACAGAAATAATTGAATCGTATGGAATAGTCACTTACTACATATACTTACATTCTGTAGAACATACTTAGTCAATTTTTTCAATACTGAGTCTTATATTTTCTTCTTCTTTCTTTCTCTTCGTTTCCTCCTCCCTCTGTTAAGGGTAGGTGTGAGCAGCATATGTATGCTTGTTTTAATCCAAACAGAATGTCTTCTAACAAAAAACATCCTAGGTCCAGTGTGATAACATCTTCGACCACATCGTCACTCAAAATCAAATGATATAGTGGTCAAGCGCTAGATCCATAAAACATTAAAAATAATAATAAAATATTGTCAGGACCAAGTTCATAATTATGTGTAACACAACCATGTTAGAGAATATCAAACTCAACAAATAACTAAAGTCAAGCTACCCTTGCAGATGATCCAGGCTTTTCTCCCAGCTATGCTGGAGCGTAACCAGGGGCATCTCGTCGCCATGTCGTCTATGGCCGGCAAGATGGGACTCCGGAACCTGGTCCCGTACTGCGGCACCAAGTACGCCGTCAGGGGCATCATGGAGTCTTTAGCCGTGGAACTATACGAGGACCCGAGGCCTACAAACGGGGTAGGTTACTATATTATGACTATTATAAAAGTCAGGTTATAATTCCTTAACACCTGATGCAGACAAGTGCTCAACACCAGTGAAACCAATGGTTTCTTCAGCCGTGTAAAGGCAGTACCTACATATAGAATTAGTCACTGAGATGAGTAATGAGGCTTTTTCCTGCCCCCTCTTCGCCACAGTATGTTCTATGACAGTAAATTTTAATTGTTTGAGCGCCTATAAAATATATATTATCCCATGAGAAAACATCACTTTAGCAAGTTTTTTTCTGTTTTCAGTATTATAATTATTATTACTATTTTCTTTTTATTTTTGATGAAATTCTTCGTACTAGACATTTAGATAAGTTAGCGGTGAGCTAAATTTATTTTTCAATTCCAAAATGTTGGATAGTTTCAGTATTTCAGTACCGTGAACATTCAGTAGACTTCGGAGTAGGAAGATATTTATGGTCCCTTGGTGTCGCGCCAACCATGGCCAGCATTCCCAAGTCGGATGAACTCTGCGCGTAATAAAACTTCGAATTCAAATCTTTATTGCAATCTCTAATAGTACAAGTGTATTGCAGTAAAATACAGTTCATTAGAGACCCTGTCGGGCAGCAACTTTAGAAGAGAGGAGGGCGCGTCAGTTTTACCGAATATAACATACTGTAGAGAAAATTGAATCAATATTGGAATAATAATTAATCAATAAGATAATGGAAATCAAATATTTTATTATAATTTTATGGCGTCAATATTTTATAGTCATACATTTGTATTTAGTCAGTCACGTAAATAATATATATTTTTCCCATTTAAACTATTATTATTTTTACTCTTTTGTTTCGTTATTAATGTGTCATTGAGATATTCCTCGATAGAATAATAGTATAATAATAAGAGGTAAAAATAATAATAATATAATAAACTGATGATAACATTGATATTTCTTGTGCATCAACTTCTACTTGTGCCGTGGTGGTACCGGCCTAGAATAGTACTCCCCCATCTCTTCCCGTGGGTGCCGTAAGAGTCGGCTAAGGGATCACGTACCAGAAGGGGGGCAGCAGCGCCTTCTGAGGATTTAAAATCATCCTGCGCTCGCCAACCCGCCTGCCAAGCGTGGCGAGTATTGGCAAATCCCCCCTATATGGGGGAGGCATATGTCCAACAGTGGATGCACATGGCTGAGAGAAGAACTTCTACTTGAAGCATCAAAAGAGGCTCTCACTTTTTACCTTTAGGTAACCTGTGGTATATTTTACACTAAATAAATACCAGGTCTAAAACCTTTATTGGCACTTCTTCAGTATTATATCTTTGCTGAAGATAGGACTTATTTCAGTTTCTGTTTTTGCTGCCGTCATTCGGGATCACTCTCAACTGGTAGCGGGACAGACCATTGAGCTATCTATAGGCTGGCTACGGCTAGTGGATTGCTCAAATGTTATTGCAGGAGCATTATTATTATATTTAGCTACAAAAAAATCAAAAATCTGTTTATTTCTTTTAAGTACATAATTATTTACTTAGGTACATTACTTACATGTAAAATCCTATAATTAAGGATTGTGGAGCATACAAGTTATCAGACTATAGAAATATGTGTTAACTAATTAGGATTTTATATTTGTTTGTTTTGAGAAGGGTCGGGACATGCATCCCACAATCGTTCTTTTCTATGCTTTTCTATTAAATAATATTTCTTATGAAGATTTTTAACTAGCTATTAGTATTTTTATTTTTATTTTAAAATGGCATCGGCATATTAAGTATGTTTCAGTTTATTAGCATTTAGTTAACTATATACTTAATTAGTGTTATTATTAGTTATATTATGCCCGTTATCTTTAATCTACACTCGCATCTAGCTAAGTAAACTTACCCTTAAAAATGTGTTTCATTCAAAAATGACCTTATGTATGTAATGTCAATAAGGTATATTATATATGTACTATCATCAAGGTTATTCACGGATTAGATTAATGAAGTTGTGTCGTATGTAAGTTTTTCGATACACTCAGTTTTGTAAATCTATTAATAAAAAAAGGATTTGTAGCGTTTGACCTCTATCTTACTTGGTCAGTGACGATGTGTCACTGTGGGTGTGGGTGGTGAAGTCACGCTTGTCTGTTACCAGGATAAGTAGTAATCTTTCAAACGTTGTATACGTTTGAAAGATTGTCTAGCTTGGTGGTAGCAAGCCAGGCAGACACTAGATTGAAGTATTTTGCTACCATACCAAGCCATTAATTATGAAGCAAAGGGCATTTATTATATTAACTCTTGACAGACACAAAAAAACCTTTAATTCATTGACCTTAGTCTATGACTTCAAAATCCTTATTGCAGATCAAGTTCACGACTATCTGCCCTTACATCGTGGACACCGGTCTGTGCCACAAGCCAAACATCCGCTTTAAGGGTTTGATGAAGACCATCAGCCCTGGAGAAGCAGCAGACAAGATCGTGGATGCAGTCAGGAGGAACTATGTTGAGATAACTATACCTAGCGACATGTATTATACTAACAAAGTAAGTTGGACAGATTTCACCCAAGTTACAATAACTATAATTGCTTTGACAAGGGGGTAAAATTGATTGGCCTGCGGTTGGTGACAGTCAGAATAGGTAGCTTCTAGGCCTGCGGGCTAGATCTTAGACCACGTTATGACATAACATCAGGTGAGATAGTGGCCAAACGCATGTCTATGATGCGTAAAGAATATATCTAAATGATATTAAATACACAATATGGTAAACTTTAGAATTGGGGCACAAGAATGTTGGGGGAGGGGGGGTGAGGGGCGGGGATACCGAGGGATAACTCCTTTCACTTAACCTAGTGATCGGTTAAATTCTTCGTCTTAAATTTGTCTCACTTACATACCTGACGTATTTGTTGTAGCCATTATCCACCCACCGAACCATCAAAAGGAGAATCCTGTATCCGTCGATATAATAATGTCCAATAAACTTTTTTTAAATGAGTATACAAAAATACCTATGAGAAAAGTTCAAGAAGACTAAATTTGATTGAGCCCAATGTAATTTATTTTATATAAATAACTTAAGAGTTCAACTTACTCATAGAAAAGAAAATCGGTTATTTGTGGGATTTGAACTATGAAATACCGTCTTGTCGCTTTGCCATCTTAGCTATAGTAGTACCTACTCCTCTAGCCGTTCTTAAGTTCCACCTAGCATGTTGTTAATGCAATAAACCATTAAAACGTATGTTATGTTATTTCTACATGTAACTTATTAAATAATACATAGTTATCGTTTGTATCCCGAATCGCAGCAACTTTGTTTCATCATCTCAGCCATAGGACGTCCACTGCTGGATATAGTCCTCCCCCATTGATTTCTACAAGGACCTGTTGGAAGCGGCTCGCATCCAGCCCTTGTCTGCGATCCTTGTCAGGTCGTCTGGTCGTCTCGTCAACTTTGTTCACAGTGGTTTAATTTAAATGTATATTACTCATAAATAAATTAAAAGTTTTTTTAAACCTGGGTCGAAACTTCGACTATAAACGTGAGTAAAACCGGATACCACATATATATAAGAAATTAAAAGTTATTTTATATATATGTTAAATCAACATAATCGTTTAAGTTGGATGTCCACTTTCAGACACGTGTATTACTTGAGTAATATTTTTTTTTCAGATATTTGGTCTGATGCCATTTGATGCTGGTAAAGTGATGCTGGACTTCATCCAAACCGGATTGGACCCTCATGATTAAGTCATTTCATTACGCACATTTCATTTTCATTACGCGCATTCACGTTTCATTACGCTGACGCAGACACGCTCGTGTTTACGTGATATCATGATAAGAAAAGCGTTGATATACTTTATCTATAATTTCGACGACTCATGGGGGCTGTTCTGGTTCTTTTGACTCTTATTACAAATAACGAATTGGTAATCTAAAATAAAGTACCTAGAAATTAATTCTTGCTTTTTTTTAAATATTTCCTCAAAATGACCAACAACAAATTATTAACATTACTGACTAATTGTGATAGTTGTTTGTAATTGGATGTTTGGACCGATCAGTGTGCCATTTCTCTTGTTTATTGAGATAAGCAAGCAATAGTAATTCAAATGTAAATAAAAATATATCTTCGCATACCACTATAACAATTGCATTGCGGTGGAAATTACATTTGTGCAGCTATTACAATTATATAAGTAGAGTCTCAAAAACAAAAAATTATTAACAATCTATCCGCAATGTGTTTAGTAGAATTGACCCCTTTGTAGCCAATCTAAAAACAGTAGTGACTTTCTTTCCTTCTACTCCTGCATACATTAATATCACTAATGCTGATACATTAGTGGCAGTGATGTAATTGGAATTTTTACAGTTTTTTTATATGAGCACTAAGTTATGCATGTCTTTTCTGATGCGAAAACACACTCGTGAGAAAGTGAGTAAAAAATGTCAGTAAACTTTGGCTTTATAATGTTAATAAATAAACGTGCATGAGTCCAGAATAAAATTCACAAATAAATAAATTTTTGTACGTTATAATATACACGCGGTCTGTTTATTATTTACACCTAAATACTTTACTTTATTTACAATAGCTTATAGGCTTTAGTGGATTTATGTAGATAAGTACAATTGACACTGGAGTAAGGGCTACATAAGGAAAATTGTGTATTTTTGTGTGTTACACACACACAAAAATACACAACAAATAGTGTTTGTAATGAATAAACTCAAAAACTACTGCTCCGATTTCAAAAATTCTTACACCAGTGGAAAGCTACATTCACCCTGAGTAACGTACGATTATTATTTTACAATAAATTAGGACTACTTATATGAATTTTATAAATACACTAATACCTTTGTAATAAATATACAATTTGAATTAGTCTGATGTAACAACGGAACTACTAAAACGTTCTAATATAAGAATTAGCCTCACCCCAAGTGGTGTAGACAAATCGGCTCGGCGAAGTCCGTGCCTACACATGAAAAGGGTGTAATTGAAGGATTTAGAGTCGTCCTATTTCTAAGGCTCTAGTCAAAGATTGAGGTTGATATTGTAGATTAAATAAATAAGAGATAAACCAGTTCAAAAGGTAGACAGTTATGTTTCTCATTTACGGGTACGTTGCTCATATATAATCTCTATAAAGATTGGATTTTGTGCTGTTATAACGGGTCATGATGTAGTTCTGGCCTTAATAACATAAGGAATACATTTTTGATTTTTTAAAGGCGGTAACATAAGTTTTACTTATTTACAATCGTTCTCTAGTTGAATAACTTTTCATGCTATTTCCCCGACTGAGAAATACCAAGATTTTCCTCTCGGTTCTTCTACAATTTTACTTTTGGGTTGTTCCTCTACAAATTTGCAAGAACATGTTAAATGAAAATAGAAACGTTACCCATAGCATCCGAGGTCATAAGGATCATGACCTCCCCTCCCCCTCCCTCTCCTCAAAAACGTTAACATCACATTAACCTCTTACAATATATAACTAAGATATTGGTAGGATTAGAGCAAGCGGAAGGACCAGGTGACTTCAGTGTCCCCGGCCCCAAAAGCTAGATAGGTACTCCGTACCTATCCGGAGCTTGAATGGTATCTTCAGTACGAGTAAGTATCAGCTACGATTTGCTTGTTAATGTCTTCAAAAAGGTGGCAGCATGACGTTTGGATGGTAGACATTGTCCAAACGCTTCCAGCAGCAGGGGCTCTTGGTCCACAGCTTGTCTAAATAAGAAAGGTGGGTAATATTGATAATTGTCATTATTGGCACATATTAATATGCGCTAATAATGAGGTTATAATTAATACTAAGAAATACAATAAACAATAGTATCTATATTTTATAATATTTAAATATTTATATCGGATTAAACGTGAAACTTTCCCGTAGCCCTTATAAGAAGCTTGAGTGCGGCAGAAGCCGAAACAATAATTTTGTCGATCGTGATATCGGCAACGCGTAAGTTTCACGCTAAGCCCGTTTTAACTATTACAAAGTCATAATATTCTAATTTAAAAAAAACTTATATAATAAAAATATGGTTTACACATTATTTTTAGTTGCATTAAAATTGTTTGCAGAGACCACACTACTTGGTCCCGCAATGAAATGGTCGAAATATACATGTCTAAACTAATCTCTTTCAGTATAAAAGTATATGTTTTATTATTTACATTTATAAATATCGTACAACATGTGTTAACGTCGAACGACACGTTAGTTTTTTTTAAATTTAGTTTTAACTCAATCGTAATGAAAGAGTGTTCTGACCTGTAATCATCAATGGAGACCTTTCCATCTTTATCCACGTCGAGTTTCCTCAGCACCAATTCAACCAGGTCACGTACTCCTTCGTCAGGGTCTTCATCACCAGGCTGCTTTAGGAGAGAATTTCTGAAAATATCAAGGAAAGGATTCTTTCTTGAAAGAAAAAAAGTATCATTTGAACATTATGGAAAATAGTTGAACGAGCTGTAGCTTTTCTTTTGCATCGACATAAATAGTAGATGGCGCAAAAGTCGTGACCAATAAAACTATTTCACAAAATAAGAGCTTTGCAGCTGCGAAAATTAATAGTTATCAAATGTCCAGAAAAAAATGAGAGACGAATCTTCTTTTCCTATTTTAGCTGTACAATGACTAATACTCGTGGTACAATGTTAAAAATAATATTAAAAGGAAAGCTATTTCATAGAAAAATGTGTTCACATCAAACACGGTATAATGGTCGTGATTGCTGATTCTCAACAGCATAAATACCTATGTTATTTTCGAGTTTATATATTACCAGCATCATAGAAAACGAACTTACATACGGAACTATAACTAGAGATTACAAATAAAGTTATAATAATTTTATTTCAGCCAAGCTCTGATTGGCAACTTGGGCTAATTGGATGTATTTATGTTTATACATCAAAGCTAGACATAACTTTCTAATCTGAAACAACCCCATGTACCTATGCTGGTAGCACAAAGCTACTCTGATGATGGAGTTCGAAGGCTCTCTTTTAGTTTTTATTATTAAAGGGCTACTATTTTTTTTAATTTTATTGTTTCGTTTGTTTTACCTTTACATTTTTGATACCACAAAATTAGTTCTCAAGACTTTGTTTAAATTCTTTGCTGTTTCTTTTGTTTTCAGTGTGTCAATAAATGATATAATAATATTATGCTTGTGTTCGTACATTTTCATACGTACGTTTTACGTTGTATACAAAAAGACAAAGTTTAAAAAGGAATCTTTCTCACCACGTGCCTTACAAGTTAGTGCAAGTGTAGTGAAAATTGTTGAAACATCATGGGTCAAATATTTTAGCGTTTCGTGTCTTAAAACCTTCGCTACACTCAAGGTTCTTCTTTTGTACCACTCGTCGTTCAATCCTAGAACCCTTCGCTTGCTCAGGTTTCAATCAAAAATCAACTTTCCCCACATGTAAAACAAATAACATGGAGATTGAAACTTACTTGAGCAAAATAAACATCTCATCCTTCGTAATAAACCCATCTGCATTTAAATCGTAGACATTGAAGCAGTGAATCCTCCTTTCTTCAGTGGTGCCCCTAAGCATCACACTGAGCCCTCTAACCCAGGCCTCGAACCGGAGTGACCCCTCGCCGCCAGAAGCCCCTCGCTCCCAAGTGACCCACAGTCTCTCTAGAATTGCCTCTTCGGTGACCAGGTCTAGCGTCGTATGCATCACATCACGGAAAGTGCTCTGGTCTATACCCTAAAACACAAAGTTAATCAAGAAGTAATATATAATAATATATGGGACAACATTCACACAAGGTCTTCAGGTCCCAAACTAGGCAGAGCCTGTACTATGGTAACCTGATGGCTGATATATACTTACATACATACATACTTATATATATACTTATATACATGTACCTACCTATATTACAACGTGCTATAATTGATTCAATACGTGTCTGCTTGATATCAGCTAAAAAATCACAAAGAAGGCAAAAAGCTCAAGGTAAATGATTGATCGTTGGGGAATAAAATCTCAAGGTAAACGTTTTATCAGGGGGGAATAAAAAGTTAGTGGAAGTTCCCTTTGTTTGGCAGAGAAAGCGCACGCCTAGTATTATAGTTGGATTCGACTTGGATCGCCACTACCGAAGAAAAAGGTCAGACGAAACCCTAAAAGTTACGAAAACTAAGCAACATTTTGAAATTCTCGTGAGTTTGACATATTATTGTATAATAACTACATTCATATATGTTATTATATATGTATAGGTAATATATTTTATAACTCAACTTTTAAAACTTCAACAGTTGATGGCTTGAAAAAACTGACCGAACTAAAGCGTGGTTTAAATTTTATGATATGAACGCCATTGCTGAATTTATTATTTAACTCGCAATTCCATAATTTAATTTTATGCTTACATACTGTCAGCGTTCTATATGTAGCTAGTTTCACCATTTGAGCTATACTTACAATAAAGTTATTTCGCAACTTTGATTCGTACCAGCCATTTACCACATCAAACATCATGTCATGAACTTAATGCTTTCTTTTGATGACATGACATGAATGACTAGGTTGGATCGTCACGAACCGCACGGCGAAATGAAGGCAATTTTTCTGACAACATATTGAGAATTGCGTGCGTCCATATAATGATACACAGGGGCGGAGCAAGAGCGAGAAAGAAGAACTGCCTAATTCATAAATATGCTTTTAAAAAAAAGAATACTAGCTGATGCACAAATTTTGATGGTATTGTCAATTAATTAATTTAGGTTTAGTCACTTTAGAATAGTATCGCAATAAATTTTCGATATTGTTAAAACATTGGGACGGATTAGTTTAGTGCGTATAGTACCTACACAATACACATGTATCACACTGCAGTGAGGCTATCTAAGTATACATTAAAAAAAGATAAGAAATAAAAGCATTGGTAAAAGCAATTCAAATCAAGGGTGTCGAACAAGATTCCTATATGTAGAATAAACTGACGATATGATGATTGATAACTCGCCGTTTGGACTTTCACGTCATATATTTAACTTATCTATAAGCTACTTATTGTTTAAAGATTAACGTTTTTTATTCAAAAATAGAAGTAAAGCTAACTACAAAGAATGAAAGAACTACTACATGAATAATATTCATAAGTTTTCAGATACATTTCATCTAGTCAGAGAAATATTTCATTTTTGTTCTGAGATACAAAATATGTCTACAATTAATTTGAAAAAATATATATATATAAAGTAAAGATAAATTAATACTGTACAATATTACAATAATGGTATATTGTATACTACAGTATGTATGTGTATGTATGTATGTATATATGAAATTATAGGGACATGATAAAAAACCTTTTTTTTGTATTGTTTGGCTTTACTCACGTTTACAGTAAAATTTCTCAACTTAGGTTTCGGGCGTTTCTAATACCTTTCATCAGTTCACGCCGACATATAGGGCGAGCGTGGCAAACACGAGCGGCGAAAGTGATTAATTTAAATATTATTTATAATCTTTTATGCATAGTATTTTTGGAACATATTATACACATAGGACACGCTGAGTTCCGCTTAATAATCGCGGTGAAATCGGTAATTATTTAAATGATCACTAACATCGATTATAATATTGAAACTCAGAGACAAACAAAAACTTACAATGCTTATAAGCATCGCACGTATTTGTTTCTCTGAAATATTGAAAAAACTGCTACAAGAACAGTATTATGTTAAATCTTGCCAATAGAAAAACAAAAAAATAAATAGGGCTAATAAGTCGGCAATCCGCCCCTGTGTCACACGAGGTGTACGTAGCGTTCCGTCATGCGTCAGCGGACCTGTGGTAAAGCTTTCTAGTACGAAAGAGTTATGATGACTCGATCCATAGAGTAGACCATAATAAGCTCAGTCCAGGCTAGAACTGGATAATGTGACCTAGACTAAATACAAATGTATTAAATTATCACTTCTTGAGCACTAGTTAAAAACCTCGTACAGAATAAAGTACTTTCCATTCCAAGAGTGTAATTTATATATATAATATTTTATTTTTTATTTATTTTTATATTTTTATTTATCACACTCACACCCCCGCACTAGGATTCCCTGTGCCGCGGGAGGCATGGACACACAATTACAACACACAAACAACCAAGGGGCAAACCGGGACAAGCATCTACACTGATCGCGCAAATGTTTGCCCCTGCCGGGATTCGAACCCAGGGTCCCGGAGACCCAGAAGTCATGTCACTGACACTGACCACTACGCCACGGCGACCGTTAAAGTTGTGATAATTTAAATTTAATTATTGCTTATTTATTTATTTTGAACAGTATTAGGAATGAATGGTTGTGAGAAGGAAAAGAAAAATAGATAACAAATATGATTAGTTACTTAATTAACAGCAGACATTAGACCAAATATAATTGACTTACATCGATCTTCGGAGGCTGTCCAATAGCGGAAGCAGGTGCTGCTGACTGCGCCGCCGTCACCAGCTTTCGGTACATGCTGTAAAGGGCTTCCAGTTCAGCTCTGAAACGGACCATATATCTATTCAACTTCTTCTTCTTCTCAGCAATAGTATGTCCATATATAGATATAGAGGTTAGAGGAAGGCCGAAAATGGATATATGTATATATATATATATATATATATATATATATATATCCATATATGTCCACTGCTAGACATATGCCTCCCCATATAGGGGGGGATTTGCCAATACTCCCCACGCTTGGCAGGCGAGTCAGCGAGCGCAGTATGATTTCCGATCCTCAGAAGGCGCTGCTGCCAAACTTTAGGTACGTGATCCCTTAGCCGACTCTTACGTCACCCGCGGGTAGAGATGGTCGAGTACTATTCTAGGCCGGTACCACCACGGCACCCTTTTGCACTATTTTGATTTTTTGATTTTGTTAAGTAGCATGTGTAGATATTACTTATCAAAATCAAAATCATTTTATTTTCCGACAACTAAGGTCCAGAGGTTAGTTACACAGATACATACAAAGTTGTTAGTAATTACAAGAATGTACAACCCTGATGACCTATGACCCTTTTGGCGTCAATTAGTCGGTCGCCGCGCTGCCGTGGCGCAGTGGTCAGTGTCAGTGACTTCTGTGTCTCCGGAACCCTGGATTCAAATCCTACCAAGGGCAAACATTTGTTCGATGAGTGTAGATGTTTGTCCCGGGTCTTGGATGTTTGTGTGCTGTGATTGTGTGGGTCCATGCCTCCCGCGTCACAGAGAATCCTAGTGCGGGGGGTCTGAGTGTAATAAATAAATGTAGTATAGACGATTTAAATGGGTGAGTTGATGTTTGTATACGCAAAAACTTTAGTAGGCTCAATACCTCCAAACCGCGCATAAATTTAGTCATTTATAGGAAAACTATTTCCTAATCTAAAATCTCTCTTTTCAAGAAGGAGATATTTTAGATTAGGAAATAGTTTCCCTTCTTGGAAAGAGAGATTTTAGATTATCAAATAGTTTTCCTATAAATGACTAAATTTATGCGCGGTTTGGAGGTATTGAGGATATGTGGAGAGATAGATTGTTTTAATGGAGATAAGATTAAGTAAATGATCAAGAATTTATGTATTAAGTTTTTAAATTTAATTAAAATGTTATAAACGGTTTAATACTAAATAAGAAGACGTTTGACCACTATCTCACCTGCAGCGGTCTACGTTTCCTGCCTACGAGATACCTATTCACTCGTGACTTGAAGATACCCAGATTGTATATATGCGGAAACTCAGATTTAGGCAATGAATTCCAATAAAAAAGAAAACAAAAATAAAATTAATTTAATTTAAATAAATTTCACAGTCCAATTTCGGCCTTCCTCTAACCTCTATATCCATCCATCCATCATGCACATTACTCATTTCGTTTTATGTTTCTCATCGCTTCTTTTGATTTTAAATCACTAGTAGAACCCCACGGTTTCACCCGCGTGGATTACGGTTTTCCCGCTACCTCAATTATCCCACGGGAACTATACTTTTTCCGGGATAAAAGTAGCCTATGTGTCAATCCAAGGCTTAAACTATCACCATACCAAGTTTCATCGAAATCGGTGTAGCCGTTTGAGCGTGAAGAAGTAAGAAACATAGACATATACACACAAACTTTCGAATTTATAATATTAGTAGGATTATTGTAACCATTTTTGAATCGACGAACACGATTTATTCAAAGATTCGCAAACCTATCTATTCACGTATAGAAATTTTATAAATACCCGTATTTCCAACATCTCTATGTGTTTTGTTTGTGGTTGTCGAATAGATAAACAAAAAACTTCCACAACTAAAACAGACACAAATCGTGAATGAATTATTTCTCTCCACTTATTTCTAACACATCATAAAACCGTTACTTAACGAACTTGTAAACCTATAAAAACTCACTTCGTAAAGTGTGTGATTTTGTTCAAAGTTTCGAGGTGCTTTTCTTTCAACTTTCGATTGGGCATGGTAACCTCCAACTCCGGTCGCGGTTACGCGCTTACTGAACGCAGCTTAGAGACATAAGGCTCTAACTAAAGGGGCGTTACTGTTTTAGATACGTTAACTTCTTTAGTTAATTCGGTCAGACCAACAACACGAACAGACTGATTATAAATGCTTCGTGTAACTTTCAGCTTTGAGGCCGCTGGGCTTTACCTATATATAGTATGTGTGAATCAACAGACTTGCGCATAAATGATTTATGACTAATGTGACAATAAATAAGATTATTTAGGTTGTATTTAAAATTGTTCTTCGAACTGTTCGTAGCAACAAGGGATGAATTCTATCCAGCCTATAGACATAGATAGTTTACATAATTTATATAGCTTCGAGTGGTGTATGCAAATTTCACATATATCCCTATACTAAGAAATAGGTTTGTGCTAGTTTTTTTTTAATCTAAAAAACCCAATAAAATCTTGCTATAAAGTGTTCGAAACGTTGCCATCAAATTAAACAAAATATAAACGACTTGCTGTCCGCCCCGGCTTCCCTTGGTAAAAAGTTTCAAATTTAAAAATCCTATTTCTTTTTAAAATTTAATATAGCCTATGTCACGCGGGGATAGTGTAGCTTTCCGACAGCAAAAGAATTTTTCAAATTGGTTTAGTAATTTCGGAGCCTATTCAATGCAAACAAACAAACAATCAAATCTCTCATCTTTATAATATTAGTATAGATTACATCCGTTTACAGCTGGTTAATTTGAATCTTTAATTTATCTAAATCGCCACGAAACCTATAAGTATAAGGTTAAGCAAGGCACATTATAATGGAAATAAAAGAGGCCCAACCTTGGTCAACCCTTCTGATTCGGGGAATACCTAGGCGGGGCCGGGGGTAGCCGCCTACCAGTAAATTATTTTAGTTAAATTGAATAAAAACATACTGCTGACAAAATTAGAGATATATTTATACATAATTATTATTACTGGATAAGACCAGGGTTGCGTTCACGCGTTACATATACATTCAAGAGAAAAGCCAGCCCCATTCTCACGGTGGTTTTAAAAGCGCATGTACGTTATATTTTTTTAAATAACTTTTCAGTGGTGAATCATCGGATTGGATTCAATCGGTCCAGGTCCAGGTCTCTTACATAGTATAAGCAGAAATCACCCTGTCATGTCAGATGCGGGATTTCCTGTTAGAATCACATAATATTTAATCTCATGTAGCAGTCACAAAAAAAAATTACTATAGAGGTAGAGCAAGGCCGAAGAAGGCATGGATGGACTGTGTGAAGAATGATAATATGTTTATGAAAGGTGTGAACTCTGAGACTACTAATGACGAGAATGGAAGAGGAAAACATGTTGTGGTAGGTACGACCCCACCTAATGTAGGATAAGGACTATGTACACACTAGCTACCTATCTGGTAACTTTGATGAGTCTAACTCTGTTCCATAGCATTTTAAGCTTCTCTTTGGGCTTGTCCTGGGATTGAGCATGAAGAAACCGTCAGTCAATTATTTCAATGACCAGATTAAACTTACCTGTTAAATTTCGTAGTTCTAAAAAGCATGTCAAACACTTTCTGGGGAGGCTTAGCTCCAATTATGATCGGCTTTGGCTTTGTCTTCGGCTTGGCCTGGACCTGGGCTGCCATGGGCCGGCTGCGGTCCGCTGCTGCCCGTCCAGCTGTCAGGAAGATGCGCACGCCGCGAAGAGCGATGGCACTTGCGGCCATGCTTATCTGCTTGTTCTCGGAACCCATGACCTAGGAATTCACGATTTTTTTTTTTTTTTTTTTTTTTTATATAACATTTACACAAGGTCTTCAGGTCCCAAACTAGGCAGAGCCTGTACTATGGTAACCTGATGACTGATATACATACTTATATACATATACACACCCAGACACAGGTCAAACAGACATGTTCATACACACAAATGTTTGACCTCTCCGGGAATCGAACCCGGGACCAGCGGCTCAGAAGGCAGAGTGCTACCAACTGCGCCAGCCGGCCAGTCGATTATTGGTTAGCTATTTCATTAAAACTAACTGTATAAACCTTTAGACTTTTACTTTCTAGAGTATTTATTTAAATAACCTTGTAAGTAGGTATATTCATTGTAGACTAACGTATGAAGCGTTTTGTCATCACTTTCATGAACTGCCAAGTACTGGAAGATATTGCCCCAATACATGCTTTGAATTTCCTGGAGCGAGTAAGGTACTTCTAAGCTTGCGGGCTTCATCTTAGAGCTCGTCGTCAGCTTTCAAGTTGAGGCCACAGTGAACTATTCAAGTGCTTCTTTTAAGATGTACTAAGTCATCATAATTATGTACTAAGTCAGTAGGTACATCATTTCACTTATTAAGAATCCCTGATCATTTCGATAATAATTCACATGACAACGCTGCATTATTTACGTTATACATAACGTAAATAATGCACATTCACAAATCAATGAAAATATCATTTTACTTTGCGAAGGTAAAAATTCAAGTCTCAAGATTTCAACATTGAGCTCAATCATGATATTTATTGAAAAGAAACAACCAACGTTGCGTGAATACAAACTTGTACGAAAGCGCTGTAAAAACTCAGTTTATTAATGTTCTAAACATCATTATTACGCTTTCTTATTTACTGTCTAAACAGATTTCGATTTATAAGTTATTTGTCTAAAGATACTAGAAATTGGGATTCATGAATTGTGCTAGTGAAACGCTACAACTTATCACCATTGCTTTACTTTAATCCGAAACCTAAAAAGACTGCGTGATTTTTAAAATAATTAATATGATATGACAACTACGGAAATTTAGCTGGACCACTACGAATGTGGAAGGAAAACGCTTTGTGCGACCAAGGGGAACATCAACTCAGTATAGGTGTGAGTTTGTGTCGTATTGCCATTCGTCGTCCTCACATGGAAGGAGGAATGGGGAATTAAATTCCTCCAGTAAGTCCGGTCAGATTTTTTTTGATGGGATACGGTGACGGAACAAGCAAAAGGCTCACGGGATGTTTAGTGGTAACCTCTACCTGACAGATACAATTCGTAAAGTATTGCATTGCGCCCGTCACCCTGAGGCATAAAGCCGGTAAGTCTCACGTGCCTTTAATTCCACCGAAAACCATACCCTTCAAACCGGAACACAGTAATGCGAACATTTCAGCCTGGCGGTAGAAATAGATACGGTGGCAATATTTCCCCTGGAGAACTCTCACATAGAGTGCTACTACTCATGAATAATGACTTTATGTCGGTGATTATGCTTTGATGACTTGTCTCACCTAGACAATCAATGTTGATGAGCCTTATAGCTCGCCTGTCTATGTGTTGTGGAGCCTTGAATGTGTACGTAGCCTAACTGTCATATAAAATATGAGAACAAGTAGTACCTACTAGTACTATATACACGATTAAACTTGTGCAAACAGAGACAGGTGGAAACTGTGGTTATTTTAAAAATATTGGTTAATTATTAGTTTATTTTTTACCATAGTTACTACACATAAATTATCTCAAAGACTAACTGCCTTCGTACACGAACCTTTTCCTGTAAAAGCTTTATGTAGGTATTTGTGTGAATTGATCGCATCTGAATAGAAAAATTAAAGAACTTCAACTAATACCCTCGTGTTATTTCACTTGCTATAAGATTGTCTTCAGTAGGTATAAATTCCATAAACAAAACTGCAATAATTTATGTACGCTTGACTGGCAATACTGAATTATCGGGAAGTCATCACGCAATTCGACAATTAAAGCGAAGTTCCCATACCTGAAATTAAAGGCAAAAGCAATTATCTAATAGCCAGGGAGGTAGTGCGAGGCACCGACTCGGATAAACTGGGTTGGAACTGAATGCATTGCAGGTTGGCAATTAAATCTCAACAGAGCGATGGGGGATAATATACTTTATGTACACATACTTGGGTTCATTTTCATAATCAGGAAGAAAACCCATCTTAAATAGATTTGTAAAGCAAGACATCATCAAAATTCAAAGCTCTACATCTATGTACACAAGAGGAAAGAACACAGAAACATTAAATCTCACCGAAGATCCAAAACCATAGTAACAAGGGCGGATTAATCACCGAGTTGTATTTTTACCTGTCAACCTTACGACAGAGAAACTTCTTTCATAAGGAGTGAGGTAGGGGACATAAGTGGTATGATGAAATTCAATTATTTAAGTATTAAAATACATAATACATCGTCAATAACAATACGATCACTATGTATTAGTAATAATCTTGCGGAGCTATAATTCAAATCAAACGAAGTAGTACGTAGTAAACATTTAATCACTGTATAACATCCATTATTTGTTTTAAGTACTTGTAGATAAAGTTGATTTTTGGGCGTGAATGCTTGGATTGAAACCTGAGCAAACGAAGGGTTCAAGACACGAAACGCTAAAAATTTTTTACCTATAATTGAAACATAAAAAAATCACCATTAGCACTAACTAACGAGGAATTTGCAGGGCCGGTGGCAGGAATGATTCTTTCAAAGCACTTCTTTTAAGCTGCTTTCAAGTGCACTCGTCTCTGATTGATCGGGGATCTGATTGATTGAGTTGACATTAGCTTTATCAGGTGCATTCTTCAAATACGCTACACATATTTTATTCTAACATTTTCATACAAACATTTAAATTATATTGCCTCTTACTATACGATTGTATAGATATAATTAAAAAATATTGATGCTATGTTTAATTAAAAAATCATTGATAAAGGTGAGCATGCTGTATTATTATTTATTTTATTGTGGACACTAAATAAACAAACGGATATTCTAACGTCAAATCACGTTTCAGAATGTGTTCTTGTGTAAATGTTATTTTTTAATGCGCTCGAATTTTAAAACTTTTTACTCACTTGTTAATAAAATAGCATTTTCCTGTCAGAAATCGATGAGTAAAGCTGGCGTTTTACAGCTAGTGTGGTGAAATAGTTGTTTGCTTCACATGTGAGTAAAGTGAATTTTTGACGTGAGTGCTTCGATTGGAACCTGAGCAAGCGAAGGGTTCTAGGATTGAACCACGAGTTCACACAGTTAACAAATTTGAAATAATTTCTATATAACCAATATTAAAAGCTTTTCTTTCTATATAAATAAAGTATCTAAGTAAATCAGCTGATAAATGTGGGAGAAAACTATACGTTTCTTGTAATTGTAATTAACTTCTTTGAAGTCGTTTAAATCAATTCAGATATTCTTGCTTAGAGCTCGTCGTATTCATAATAATCGTAAAATTCTAGATATAGTTACTATTTGTAGCTACTAAAAGGATAAAATACATAGATATACGTATGTGTAAATATTTGTGGCATGCATGAGACATTTGCATTGGCATATAAATTATACTAAATTGCACGCGACCTCATATGATTTCTAAGTTACGATCATTTCTTTCATGAGTTTCATGATTTTGCGATAAAGCCTTGCATTGAATTTTATAGATGAAGCGCAATACATAAAAACAATATGTATGCTTTACTTAATATATAATTTATATTATTTTTTTATTATTATATACATTTAGTACTTATGTCTATTCTACATAAATATATTCTTAAAGGGTCGGATGTTAAAGGAGCAGTCAGCTCACCTCGTGGTAAGTGATCAGCGTCATCGCCCACTCATGTTTATGACCAAATGATGTGTAGTTATTATAATCGAAGGACAACAGATCTATTTAACCTTGAGATCACGAAGAATTCAATTCTATTAGGTTACCATGTGTCTCACGATTGCAAATCGTCGAACTATTTACATATAGCTGTCAGTTTTTGGCAAACTGTTAGAGTGCCGTAAATGTTCGTGTTCTCTAACAGATTGCTATATAATACATTATTTTTAGATTATTTTATTGCTATATGTACGTTATTTGTTATTATGTGTTTCTAATAAAAAATACTTTTTTTATTGTTTTGCTGAATATGTCGATTGTCAATATATAGACTGTATATAATTATATATATTGACTGTCATCTAAATATTATTTAGATGACAGTGAACACGGTTTTAAACCAGAAGATGATCGACGGTAACAAACCACATTAATTTTGTTATCTACGTTACCGCCAAGAGAACGGTGGTCTGCAGGTTGAAGTAGCAGATTTTGACTTTGAAAAAGCGTTAGACCGCGTGGATAATGACATTGTGTAAGCAAAATGTGCATCTATAAGTTTAATCGCAATATTACTTAGCTTTTTTGCTCGCTATCTCCAAGAGCGCATACAATATGTGAAGTTGTCAAACTTCGAGTCATCAACTTATTACACGAAATCTGGCATCAGTCAAGGCTCTATATTAGGACCGCCCAGATTTTGATAATGATCTGCCAAAAACTTTAGTCACACGATATCCTATTTGGGGATGACCTGAAATTATTCACAAAAGTTGCAAATATTGAAGACTTCGAGGCTATGCAAGCGGACATTGATTGAATAAACTGATCTGATCTGAAAAATCAGCCTGCAGTAACAAAAATTGACTCTATTTTAACTTCAACAAATGTAAAGTTCTCACTATCGCTAGAACCCTTAACCTTGTTTACTATGAATACAAACTATCAGACACGAAACTAAAACATGTGAGCGTAGTCAAAGTTCTCGGATTAACAGTAGATTCTCGATTAATTTCAGAGATCACAAGCAAGCAATGTGATTATATTAGGTATATGCACACAAGCTTAAAGAATGTTGGGATTACGTCTTGCAGTTTTTGAAATGTCAACGAGGCAATGAACTTATACCTAATACGCCTATTCCCGTACCAAGCTGGAGTATGTATAATGCAGTCATTTGGGATCCATACGAGAATAAATATTGACTTATGATAAAAAAGATTAAATGCAATTTCGCTATTATACTGGATATTATATTTTATTAAAAATATGCATTTTCAAAAGTCTCACGTGAGATTATAGATGAAGGAGGGGGTCCAGCAAAATCTCACGATATCTCACCAAAGGGGGGGCTTAAAAATCGCCAAAACTACCTCACGTAATTTATGGACGCTCCTTTAGACGTAAAATGCTACTCGTCTTACATTATTACCAAATAATCCCTAATGCGATAGATAACCTATCCGCCTTACAAGCGCGGCGCGGACCCCAACTCGGGGCCCGCCGCGCTTGTTTTTACATCGCCTATTTGCTATGCCTGCGAACGTCTATACTGCTCGCGCTCATAATGCACACACCTCTAGGATGATAAAAATATTAAATGACTTGCTGACTCAAAATCCAAATGTGGATATATTTTGTGAGAGGGTAAGTAAATTCCAAACGGAACTAATTGTTTACCTTAATCTTGCCTTGTAATGCCTTGGACATGGTATGTAAGTTAACATGTGCTGTTTGAATAAATAAATAGCGTACGTAGTTTGCATGTTTTAACTGTAAGCAGTGCTTAAGCTCAAATAACTACGGGCTCACTAAGAATCACTTTCTATTTAGAAACATGCAACCAGTAGTGTCGATAACATCATTATAGATTACACAACGCAGAAGCAGTTAACTTGTGCCCTTCCTTTCACCCTTCGCAGTGCCCTACATTTCAGTTAAAAGCAAGAATGAAATGCTACAGTACGTACTCACCTGTGATTTATGACTGTAGAACCAACCCTAGTATACGACACACACACATACAAGCATTACATATGATTTATTATTCGCTTGTGCGTATATACTGATGGTTGTATCGACTGACGAGGATTGGTGCTCGTTGCCTGGATACCAATTTTGGTGCTATCGAATTTTTACGTGAGATTGGCGCTTCTGGTTGTACCTACCTTATATTGTAAAGGTTTTGAACTAATAAGAAAATAGTAAACGTTCTGTATATCATAGAATTGGTATGTTACAGGCAGGCAGCTTTTAATAAAATAAACGATTACAATACTAAAGTTACTAGGATAACTCATTTGAGCAAACACTGGCTTGACCCATGTAGCTTCATGTAACAATGGTTATGCAATATTGGGATGGTATATTGCGTCTTTGTTTTCTACGCATTATACGAATATCATTCTTTTTGTTTATTATTTACTTACATGTTTTTTACATTTATTGCTTTAAGTACCTAGGTAATGTTAGATATTCAAAGCATGTAAGTTTCGTGATGCCCGATACACAATCTCAAAGGGATAAAAATCGGATCTTGTTTTATCCCCCCAAATACACAATATTTAAATTATACCAGGCTATCATGCATTGTGCACCGCCCTCCCCCCTCCTTTTTAGTATGATAAAACGGCCGGCAAGAGGTAATATAAATAAAATAAATATTACATACATATTTTTTTAAATATTAGGAATAGGCTGGGCGTTTGACCACTGTCTCGCCTGATGTTAAGTGACGATGCGGTCTACGATGGAGCACGCCTGCCCAGAAGATACCTATTCACTCGTGACTTGAAGATACCCAGATTGTATTTATGCGGGAACACAGTTTTAGGCAATGAATTCCACTCACTAGCTGTACGCACTATGAATGTGGAAGCAAAACGCTTCGTGCGACAATTTGGACCATCTATCTACCATGTATGAATTATTGGTAGGTAAATGAACCAATACCAATACCACTGCATAATATCATAGACCAACAGGTATACTACACATTGGTCTATGATAATATTACTATATTTTGTGTTTACCTAGCTTTCTTCATATAGGTAATGGTACCTATATGAAGCTTATGGAAGCCAACATAAATAAAAATTATACTTAGAATTGTAACCACGTAAATATTCATAGTAACTATCAATAAGCATTTGTTATATCTACCTATTTATATGTAAGTACCTACCTATCTACTATCTACTTACAGCACCAATTTTAATTATACAAAGTACCTAATTGTAAAGAACTACATATAGGTACCTAATGAACTTTTTATTCAAATAGAAGAAATTAAACTGTATTACACCTTTTTTGTTAACATCATTGTCTATTATCTACCTACTTACCTACAGCACCAATTTTAATTGTACAAATTACATAAATGTAAAAAACTACAAAATATATGGACTTTATATTCAAATAGTAGAAATGAAACGAAAATTTAATAAAAATTACACCTTTTTTTAACAAAATCATTGTTTCGTTTTCCAGGTACTTAATTAATTTTAAAGCCTTACTTTATACGGACTTGTATATTAAGTATCATCTATGATACGGACTAGCGGACCCGACAGAAGTTAGTTTTGATTTCATGATCATGATCATTCATGATATTCCGATATGACCGACTGTAGCGCCATCTGCCAGGCTGATTTTGTTAACTAATTTGATACTACGCCATCTATACGAAATGAAAACCATCAAAATTAATGTTTACGAAGCAGGACCCACCCACCGCGCCGACCGTGCGTAGCAGCTATGACTTGTACAGTAAGTTTCCTTTCAAGTTCTTAAATTTGAACTAGATGGCGGTAACTTGAAATGAAAACAATTTTTATTTTCCTTTAATGTATGTATTAATAATATATATTTTTTCAAATGTAATATTAGTACATTTCATTCAAGAATCATTAATAAGTCATTTATTAAACTTTATTATAATTATTATTTCTGACATTAAATATTTCAAACTGCGTTTGTTTCTTTGTTCTTCTTTTTGGCTCCGCATTACTTATGCATACTACCGGTGTCAGCTAGGCACAGCATATTACTTACTGTCAACTTTGTGGTAATGTCAAAGCCAGAACGACGTAAAGCACGAAGCGATGCAAGGTTTTAAAAAGTAAAAATCAAAACAAAACAAACCTCGGTCCTCGACTCTTGAGATTCGAACGAATGGAACCTTGAAAAACAAACCTTACTAATTATTCTCTTTGAAACAAACGTGCAATGTTGAGATTGTTTTGTGTATTTTCATGTAATAAATACAATTATGTGTATATATTATGCGCAGTACTCTATTTAATTTGTGGTGTAAATAACGAACTACTTTAATCGTTATTTATAGTGATATAAAATACCATAGAAAAAGAAAAATACTGTTCAGTGTTAACTAAATCTCGGAGATCTCAGATTACATTACAAGCCCGATCCTGCTCATCATATATATAGTTTGTGATCCTGCTTCAATTTGTAAGTATATAAGTATCTCTTTGTTTTATTTTTAACTATTTACGTTAGTTGAAAAATAATATGTAGCAGGTACGAGTCATGATAAACTTATACTTTAACAATAATTACTAATTAACTACGTACTGAGAATTAATACAATTTTCTTCTTAAAAATCTTAAAACTTTTCATGCAAATATACTACGTAAATTGCTTTAAGTACGTACAAAACTACAGCCACTTCCTGCTTTCAAATGGAATCTATCTAATGTACATATTCCTAGGAGACACTTGCAATCTTCAAAATTATTAGTTATAACAAAAAGGTTAGGTATTAATTGTTTACCGAGAGTTATTAAACTTGTTGATTGAAGAAAAAGAATTATTGTAATTTGATAACAATAAATAATACCTACAAGCAGGTATCTCATGCCTCCCACTCTTCTTTATGTGAAAGAATGTGATATATTGGTAATTTGGATAGCCAAAATGTTACCTACTTTTTTGTTATCAAACTTTTTTAAATACTTTACAGACCTAGCTTTTGGCATCTATCTCACTTGGTCAGTGATGATATGGTCGAAGGTGTAATCACATGACCTAGAATATTTATTGGCTCACAAACTGCTGCTTGAACACACTGTGTGTCTGGTGACAGTTTATCAAACTTGAGGGTTACTAGAATGGGTATGAAAATTTACCGTAACTACCTACCATATGCTGTGAATTTCATAATAATGAAATAATGAGCCTTCAATGCTCAAGCTGGTGGTGAGGATTGAATAAGTGTTCCAAAGGTTGATAAGCTGATGCTCTGAAAGCTACCTTTTTCTGATTGAGGTAGATCTCTTTCCTTTTTGTTTGTTAATTTATTTTTGTTTTATAATTTTTTGCATTTTAATCTTGTTTTCCAAATTTGATATTATATTCTTATAAAATTTACCTTATTACACAAGTAAAAACTGTGAATATCCTCAGCAGCTAAATCAGACAGCGGTTATTGTAGTCCCTGCTGCATGCAGTGTGTACACAGCACAAAGTGAGTTATCCTATTTTTATTTTGTTTTAGTAGATTAGTCAGAAGAGAAATTGGTTGATTTGTATGATTAACTGCATGGACATGCAAGGAAACTATATGGGTTGTAACTGTTCAGTTTAATTGTTGTGTTTTGAGCAGTAAAATCCATGATACACATTGTGATTCTTCTCGTAAGTTTCTCGTTTACCTAAATGAATATTTTCCTACAGTTGCCTACAGACATGGTAATATTCCATAACTTTATTTTAGTTCTGTGGTCAAAAACAGTGTTTTGGCCACAATAGATGCCCATAAACAACGAAAATAAAATACAAATATCTTTATTGAAAACAGTAAATATGTCTACTTATCTAACGTACACTGCCTTTTGTGTTAGTTAAAAACTGTGGTACAAAAGGCAGGCTCTTCCTTGATGAGCACAGTTTTACAATATGTGAAGATGATGATGTGTGAGGCTACTTTAGTTAAGGAAATTTAAAAACAATAATAGTTTGCACTAGGCTATTAGTATTACTTATTATATATTAATAATATATTAAAATTACTAATTCTATGAGGTGTGTGTGCGTGCGTGTGTGTGTATGATGTGTGTGTGTGTATGTGTGTGAATGTGTGTGTGTGTGTGTGTGTGTGTGTATGTGTGCTGTAACAGCGTGTGTGTGGGAGTGTGTCTTCGTAATCAGTAATATAATCTACTTATGATTTCGAACTCCTGAATAAAGAACTAGACTTGAATTTCAAATTAATATTTATTCACATTCCTTTATAAAATATAAAATAAATGAAATAGTTAATGAATCTGTCACCAATATAAATCATTAAATATATAAGTAGGTTACAGATACAGGCACACAAATGCACCAGAGCACAAAATACTTAGATTGTATATCAATCATTTGCGGCTTGATAGTGTGAAAAATTTAGAATTTTAAATATTTACATCTTAAATGACACCTCTTGAATTCATTTTAAATATTTACATCTTAAATGACACCTCTTGAATTGCGAAAGTCTCAAAATTACAATAACTGGATATCTTACACTACGTAGTTTTGTGTTTCATATTGGAAGTATCATTTAATTCCAGCAGGGTTATACTCTATTTTTACCCATAATAACATGTTACTTTATCTGTAGTCTCATTGGTGGTTCCACCATATGAATTTTATTTATTGAAATTCATCTCAATTCCTTTGGTAGTTTGAGGTTTAACTCCTAATGAGAACTGCTGAGATGAAGTGATATTTAGGTAAGCCAAGATTAAAAGTTAAAATAATGTTCAGATTAGATATATGTAAGTATTTATTCTAAATTACAAGTATAAATTTAAAAAATGGTGAATACACTGTATTATGTATTCACACACATAAGTTTTGACTGTCCAGAGTCCTTTCTGTATGTTATTCCACAATGTCTCATTTTGTAGATTAGTAATAGTGATGTACACTATTACTAATCTACAACTTAAACGCTAAATAATTTGATTCCACAAAATTAATTATGCAAGTAAATAAAATAAATAAATAACAAACCTAACTTACTGGCAACATTTGGAGCGAAATAATGACTTAGTAACGTTAACATATTTACAAGTACATACATATTATTGATTTAGTTTACGTCATAGTATGAAATACCAAAGCACATGAACTTTTCACTTGAAACACCAAAATCAGAGACAGATTGGTTAACAGATATAATATTATACAGAGAACTGTACTTTACGCAAAATCCAGCTAGCAATGTCATATGAGGTAATTTGTTGTGTTATATGTACTGTATATAATGTGTATAATACAACGAATTACCTTAAAAACCCAAACCTAAAGGTGTGGTTGTTTTATACACAAAATGACCCTATGAATGAATTTAATAATGCTTGATTAAATATCTGCAAAACGTTGCTTTATTTTTTTGGAATAAGTGTTCACTGTTACGATGCATGATAAATATAATGAAAATCGTTGCGGCAGACCGTATATATACTGCGGCCAGTCGCAGTTTGGTTTTGTATGAAACCGCATGAAATCGACGCACTGACTTGCGGCCAGCCGTCAATCGCTCCGGTTGTCGTGGGACTGCGGTGGCGGCGGGGCGCACTGGTTGAATGCTGCGTGGCACCGTATCCTCGATCATACATGTATACTGACACTATACCTGTGAAAAGTAATATGTAATGAATAATTTAATCTCAATATTTTAGGATTAATGAGGTGGTGTAATTACGATTTAAATATAAATAACTATTGGCTCGTTACAATGTGTGGTCAGAAACGCGGTTTCACTCGCGTGGATTACGGTTTTCCCGCTACCTCCTACCGCCGAACTATACTTTTTCCGGGATAAAAGTAGCCTATGTGACTATGTGTTAATCCAGGGTTTAAACTATTTCCATACCAAATTTCATCGAAATCGTTGTAGTCATTTGAGCGTGAAGAAGTCACAAACATACACACAAACTTTCGCATTTATAATATTTGTAGGATTACGACGATAATACTATGATTGTAATATAACAAACCGACTAGGACTCGCGTGGTAAACACTGGAAAATTACTCTCCGACCTGTAGATAGATATTACTATGAAAATGTAAGAAAGTAACGTTTTCACGCGAATAAATCCATATTGTATATTTCGAAAAGCACCGAAAAACTGCAATGGCGAATAGAATAGCACTATCACCTTTTAACATAACAATTTGCAACTCCTACTAGGCACATGCAGGTTATATACTTTAAAAACTGCTAAATAATTAATAATATTATGACACGAAAGTTCGCCAGTCTCTTGTCCTTTTCCGATATTTTAGCCTAAAACTACTTGGGGTAGCAATGAGCCGTCATCTTTCTTTATTTATATCAAAAAATAAAATAATATTAAAATTGTGTAAAGTACCACTAGGCTGAAACGTTAAGTGAAACCCTCATCCCGTTTCAGCCGAGTGGTGCTCGAGTAATCTTATTGGAGTTATTGGTTGATGTAAAGTACTCATATTTATTTACAATCTCTTTCTTGACACTTGTTTACTGAACGGATTGTGTAGCCTAAATCACGATCGGCATTTGGCATTTTAGTATGAAATTAACAAGTAGAGATGTATTAGTCGTATATTGTAGCAATCGGTAGTCTGTGATATCTGCACTACACGATAATCTTTTGTTACCGGCAACAGAAAAAGCGGTAATGGCGCAAATAGCCTCTGCATAACATACCTTATCGCCCTTCAAAGTAACCCATCTAAACAAATCACCAGCTCTGTGTTAACTACTTACAAGGAGTGGTAGGTGGGGTGGGGTACCTGATAGGTGTTGCTATTAGTATGTAGGTAGGTTCTAGTTTATCAGCTTTATCTTGCGCACTGGACAGACTGGTATGGGGCCGCTAACGGTCCTTGAACCTTGGCGGATACGGGCCCTAATAACTGGTCCCTTTTACTCGGATCGAAGGCTACAAGCGGGAATCTAGTTACAGAATAAATATGAGATATTTTCTATGCTAGGCTTTGCTGCGTTCGATCACTGCATTATACTCGTAAATATAAGCCTCGAAGAGGCTGCCCTTCTTTTATTTAATTATTCCTTAATCGTCCGACTGTGATTTTTGTGTACGCACAGCAATTGGTTCAGATAATAAGCAGCGCATCGCCCGCTGCCTACGGCCTACCGCGATGCTCGATCCAATTTGTTAAAAACTTTTTAACAAAAAATGCAACCAAAGTGTGAAATAACTTGTTGAAGTCGGTACCATGATAGTTCACACAAAAGTAACTATCATAACAATATTGTGCTCATGGTACCGACTTCGACAAGTTATTTCACACTTTTGAGTGTTAAAGTCGGTTGTATTATTTGTTAAAAAATATTTTTTTTACCCTTTTCAGTGACCTTTGCTACTCACGGGATCAATTAATTGCAATTGTGTGTACTGCGATGTCTTCAACCGCGACAATAATATCATCAAATCATCAAAAACGGTTCATAAACGACGAAGTTATCCGCAAACACACATAATAATAATAAAAAAAAACATATATACGGTCGAATTGAGTAACCTCCTTTTTTTGAAGTCGGTTAAAAACGCCGGCACACCTCGAGAAAATGGCAAAAACCCATCCATAAACATATACATCCATAAACAATCTACAGGACAATATACCTACAGACTATATGGAAACGTAATACCAATTCTGCTGGTTACATATTCCCGGATTTAATTCAATTCACAGTGAATAGCATTCGAGCACCCCAGTTTTCTGAACGCGATAATCTTATAGTACCACCAACAATAGCCCATAGATTACCGGCAACAGCCACGCAACGGCAGACAATGGCTCGTTACCATGTATTACGAAAATAGGTGTAATTTGAGAAAAAACAAACTGAAACTTGACGCACAAATGATACGGTTTCGTGCGGTGCCTCGGTGGCCAGGATGGTGGAAAATTGGTGCATTATGTGGGTTTTGTCGTGTTTTGAAAGGTAAATTGCTCGGCATTATACAGGCTCGTAGGAAGATGGTCACACACTGGTGGCCAATATACACGTGCCTCAGAAAATGTAGTTGTAATGCTGCGAGGTCGATGCCTGCAAATAGCCATGCAGATACTGTATTGTTGACTTGCAAAAACATACTCAATGCTCTGTTTTCATTATTTTCAGTGGCCACTACTGATTTGAGCCCATACAGCGCTTCACTTCGTCACAGCAGAACTAGGAGATCACTGCGAACTTGCACAAGAACATGACCGGGTTTCTCCATCACGTTGGAGGCAAGACGAAGGATATTTATGCTTAGTCATATGTACTTAGCTTAGCAAGTTGGCAGTGATTTCCTGGCTCTTCTGTGATCTTGTTTGGCGTTTTATGGGGTCTACTTAGTAATATCATCATCTCAGCCATAGGACGTCCACTGCTGGACAAAGGCCTCCCCCATTGATTTCCACAAGGACCGGTTGGAAGCGGCCCGCATCCAGCCCTTGCCTGCGATCTTAGTCAGGTCGTCTGTCCACTGTCTACTTAGTAATATACTTAGCCATTATTTAGCCTCAGATATGACAGAGAAGTCCAGGCAGCTTTTCTACACGCTGATAATCAAATCAAAATAAAAAAATTGTTTATTCAGGCAAAACAACCCATTTGTTAGTAAACTTATATATATGTTAAGGTACTTCTTATCTGGCCAACACCCCAAAATATCTAATTATTGAGGAATCTGGCTTATCGACTATTACTTTTAGTATGGTGTTAGGGCTGCAGGGCTGCCACGCAGTCTGTGCAGCAGCGATGCGGTTCTTTTGCGGAATATAGCGTGGAAACCATCGCCGCCTGCCTCCGCGAACATTTTCGATGCAAAGCAGAAGCGAGGCAGCCGCATTAGCATACGAAACCCGCTGTTGTACTGAACACGCAGGCGCTGAGAGCTCTGCGTGTATCTGCTCTATAATGACCAATATCGGAGATATGTATTTTGACATCCCGTAGTACGGGGGTGGGAGCGTGGATGCGTTAATAAATAGTTCAGAGCAGTATTGTCTTTGTCTTAATTTATTCTCGAGATAGTTTAACTACGGAAGACGAATCCAAGTATCTACTAGCCGTATAAGGGCGGCCGCAGACGTTCGGTTTCCTGATAAGGTTTCCTGATCAGGAATTCAGAATCGGAATTTTGTGAGACTAGCGCAAATGTCCGGTTTTTTGTATTAGGAATGTTATACTACGTATTTTATACAACGTTAGATTTTTTGCCGTTCGTAAAAAATGTACTGAGTAGAAGTTTTCGATTCTGAATTCCTGATCAGGAAATCGAACGTCTGTGGCCTCCCTAAGCCGTACCTTGTATAAACTACATGCTACCGTAAAGAGCAGCGACCCTTCTGAGTCAGGCAAGTAGTAAATACCGACCATAGCTACACAGCTGGCTCCTTGACTTCCGCGTTTTAATCACTACCATATATATTTGAAATGTATAATGGTGCGTGATTTGATTAGAATCATTGGAAGTCAAAGCGGCAATAGTTTCCGCTGTCTCTGAAGGAAGCCGCTTGTCCGTTCCGTAGGCCTTATACGGCCTTAATACTGCCGTGGTTAACTTTCTTTACGTATTGTGGATTAAACAGTTGTTACTTTTCACCCATCGACATAACTTTCCTTTCGTGGCAAAACAACAAATTAGATAATACATTATAAACATGTTAATTACCTATAATATACTCTACTAAATATAGTCCGGTCAATCTCGTCTATCCGGTCAATCAATAGACATTCGAAGGTGCATAAAATCACAAGCTGAAAATCAATCAATAAAATTGTTCAAAACATAATTATAAATATCTCACCTCTTGGTCAAGTGATCAAGACTACCACGAAAATATCAATTCTAGGAATCTTTAACAACGAGTCGAGTATTAATATGCGAGAATCTCTAATATAATTGTATAAAAATAATGAGTACATTTTTTTTAAAATAAAGTCTTTATGGACCTTTTATAATAGGCATAATAGTACCTACATGTAGGAATAATAAGATATTTCTTATGAGAGAAAAGGTATAAAAGCGTAGACTTCGAGAATTGTACGGCATAAATCTCTAGGTGTAATTGAGAGATGATGTAGGTACGTCCTTGGGTGGCTGTGAACTCCCGTGAACTTCAGGGAGCTATAAACTTCCAGACCTGTTCTATTCATACCTTGGTCACATTGGATGTAGTTTAGGCTAAGACAAACTAGTAGACGTTTTTGTTATTTTTTTATACTGTATAGATGTAAGCGTTTGCCCACTATCTCTCTTGATGGTCAGTGACGATGTGGTCGAAGTTGCTATCACCTAGAATGTTTAATGGTCTCAAGGACTGCCGCCAGAATACACTTTGTGCTTGGTAACAGTTTTTCAAACTTGTGGGTAATAGCCGGACGGGTTCTCTAAAGTACACTATCACCATGTTGAAATGTTGATAACCGTGTTACCTTCGCCGGAAGCTCAATTCGTTGGTGGGATCGAAACAGCGTCTGTCAGTTAGACAGCTCACGCTCCCACCGCTCAGTTATCATCGCTTCAATCATAAAAGACCATTTATCGTAAAACAACTTCTATGATTTTTAAATCAGCTTATAAAGAGAGTTCTTATATAGGTAGTAAACGTAAAACAGTATAACCGAATTTAGCCTTTAAATAGGTTAATAATTAATTATTATCTATTGTTCTTTTATTGTTACCGCCGCATGAAAGAATTGTAAACATTGTGTATGCCATAAACATAATTATTATAATTTTATTCATAGTGCCTCGGTATGTTCTTGAAAAACAAGAGTGTGAAGTATTGTTTTATTGTCTTATTTAAATAAAGTGTGTTTCACGTAGTTCCCATGGCGGTTGACGATATCTTGGGCCATCAGTAATCCAACCAATAGTAGTGATAATAACACAAAAGAATCCCACGACTATATGTATTATTTTTATCATCCATGCGAAATCAGGGCTTGATTCCTTAATCTGACGAGGTAAATATATTTTTCACACCAAGTCAACGTCAATCCTCCTACTATTAAAAATGCGAAAGTAAGTATGTATGTTTGTTATCTCTTCACGCTCAAACGGCTACACCGATTTTGATGAAATTTGTTATTGAGATAGCTTATACCCTGGATTAACACATAGGCTAAATTTTCATCATCACCACGCGGGTACAACCACAGGGCGCAGCTAGTTTAATATACAATATGCATAAAATATGTGTCACCATTATCATCTCAGCCGAAGGACGTCCAATGCTGGACGTATGCCTCCCCCATTAAGTACAGGACAGTCTATTCACTGGATTGGATTATGCTAATTGAGCGTCGTTGTCCTGCACACATTGATTTCCACTAGGAACGACCGGAAGCGACCCGCATCCAGCCCTTGCCTGCGATCTTAGTCAGGTCGTCTGTCCACCTGGTCGGTGGCCGTCCTAAGCTGCGCTTGCCAGTCCGTGGTCTCCATTCGAGAGCCTTTCGTCCCCAACGGCCATCGGTTCTTCGAACTATATGCCCTGGCCACTGCCACTTCAACTTGCTAATCCGCTGGGCTATATCGGTGACTTTCGTTCTTCTACGGATCTCCTCATTTCTGATTCGATCACGTAGAGAAACCCCGAGCATAGCCCGCTCCATAGCTCGTTGTGCGACTCTGAGCCTGTTCAGAAGGCCCACACTCGGAGACCTGAGATTTAAAATGTATATCTTCCAAAATAATAAGAATATTCGTACAACACTTGATTGTTGGGTAATTAATGGCATAGACTAGAAAGTTTAGGTATTTATTTTGCTATATCCTTTATATATATGAAATATTTGGATTATATGTATATTAATTAATTTCGTTAAATTCATAATGCCGCGCAGTAGAACGTGAGCTCAGCAGGCTAGTCCGCGCCGCTATCCACCCGCTCATTCTGATCGTGACAACTTGATCACTCTGCTCTCTCAAATGTCTGGCTGGTTGGCGCAGTTGGTAGCACTCTGCCTTCTGAGCAGCTGGTCCCGGGTTCAATTCCCGGACAGGTCAAACATTTGTGTGCACTTTTGACCTGTGTCTGGGTGTGCATATTTATATAAGTATATATATCAGTCATCAGGTTACCATAGTACAGGCTCTGCCTAATTTGGGACCTGAAGACCTTGTGTGATCATTCACACAAAAAAAAAGTCTCTTCAGAGTACAGAGTGTACCTATTAGCGCGGAGAATGCACTACATTGATGTATGAAATGAGCATAACGTAGTTAATGATAGCGATCACGAGGCTGGCTTAGTCTTTAGTAAAGTAAGTTTTAAATAATTAAAATTGGGGCTTAATTTTGTAATCAACTAAATAAAATAATATACCTACTTACATTAAATGTACCTATACTATACTTTATACTATAACCAAAGTATCAACAATGATTGTTGCAAGTTGGTATATCTAGTTTAAATGCAAAATATATACTTCTCTCGTTCTTAGTTGGGCTCTCTCTGTGGAAGTCCGTTAAAAATACGGCTCTCAGAATGTTTCGTGACTCGCCATTGTATATCGGAGGCAATACAACTATCCATTATTGGAATATCTACTAACGGGACTTGGTACACTGGTCCTCACGCAATGGTCCCGTGTATTGCGTGGCCGAACTCTTCCGAAAATTGTATGTACACAATCACACTGTTTGATGTACCAGGATTCTTGGAATACTTACTCAAATGTGTAAGTGTAAGAAAACTCAACACGCGTATAGATAGCTGAGTGTAAGGGATCAAACATAATTGCGTATAAATTGCATTGTATCAATAAAAGCGGAGTTTAGCTATCTGTTTGCGGAGCCTAGTGGTAAGCCCGGTATCGGAGTTTTCAGTACGACTTATATGACTTCCCGACGTGGCCTAATAACAAAACTTCCCCCCCTAAATGACACCAGGTTGCTAATATCTTATTTATTAAGAAAAGCATTAAACAATGCATAGTAACTCAAATGTAATAATAAATAATATTGGTATTTAGCTAAAATAACAATTGCATCTCTATCAAATTACGCTACAAATTAGATCTATGAAGCCATTACAATCATACTCCAAGTACAATAGCAAAACTAGCAAAAACGACAATTCATAAATAATCTAGGAGCATTGTGCTATGTAGAATTTTTTTTTATACCCAGATTGTATATTTCACATTTCGAAGATGAATGACGGTACACTTAAACTGTATGTAACAAAAATTACTACTGTAGGTATAACTTAATTTTACTTGTTATTAAACATCACCGGGCCTCAGATTATGTAGTTTCAGGACTTCTACAACAGCGATTGCATTATTTCCCAGAAGCAAAGTGTGCCTTCGTGCCTTTAACAATCTCTGATTACGGCTAATTATATGCATTATAACCTGTTATTAACTTTATGTAATATTTAATTGCATGGGTGATTGTTGTTTAGCTATGATTGCTTTTTAAAGTTTTTGTTGTTTGTTTTTGTTATGTCATACGGTGTTGTTGATTACTGATAGTTGATTAATTAGACAAATGGGTTAAATGTGTCGTTTTATGGTACCTAGTATACTTTTTAATTATATAATAGGTCAATTTTATGCGTCGTTAATCTTACACCGTGGATGGCATCTTGTGTAAAGTTACGTTCTGATGCTTCAAGTTGCGGCTACAAGCTGAAAGCTTATCTCGATATCTTTTCTCTGTTTCCCATTGGTTCTGTAATATAGTGGCCATTTTAGTGAAACTTTACACGGAGAAAAATAAAGAAGTGAAGATTTGCAATTCGTAGTCCGTGTTTCACTTTCCTATACTCGTGCACTTTCCCGGACACTTAATGTGTAATAGCAATCCACCATTATTACAAATTAAAAATAAAACGATATGCTAGTCGTCTCCATCAAATTTTACTATTTTGTTATTAAAACTGACGTGGTCTGCACACATTATGAATGTATAAAACATAAGAATCACTCACATAGTAAGGTTACTTTAAATTGGTAAGGTAAGGTAATAGTCGGAACCATCTGACTTACTACTTGAGTAATTCCCGTGTTTTATACATTCAAAATTTACTATTTTACAATGTTGTATTTTGATAGAAGTTTGTAACATGTTTTTAGCTATGAACGCGGTGGGTGTTCGCTGAAACATAGTTCAATTTTGTGAATTGACCACGTCAATGATTTTTCGCCCCAATGCACGCTGAAAATTTTGCGCCACAATGCTCGTCGCTACCGCATCATTCGTAACTACAATCTGCAGTGAGTTATTGTTAAGGATATAAAAAACTGCTATCCAATCGGCCTTGGGAACAATAATCTTTAATAGTCTATAGACATAGTCCTAATCCTGACCGTAAATTGTAATTGAATCAAACAAGCCTGCGGTTAATCCAATAATACAACCCTATGAACTCAATTAAGTGTGACCCATGGCTCTGCGGGTAGATTAATATTTGAAGAGGCATCACACAAGTGCAAAATAAAATGATTTATTAACTTGGCCTGTTGACATCAATTCTTCCATTTACAATCATATAACATTTTTTATAGTTTTCTACGTTTTCAATGAAATGTAAGTCCTAGGGATTTTTTGATATGTGTATGCGAAAATGCGCAATTATATATACCTAGGCTTTTTAAACACGTGGTACTCATAAATTCCTTTGGCTTGAAAATTCTTTCTACTCATGTAGCTTTCTGGATTGTGACATGCATGACTCAAACTTTCTAGTGCACCCTCAAGTTTCAAAAACTGTCACCAAACATAGAGTGTTCAGGCAGCAGTCCTTGAGGATCAGTAAACATTCTAGGTTTAGCGTGATTACACGTTCCACCACATCGTCACTGACCAACGTGGTCCAACTGGTTCAACACTACATTTAAAAGTTTTTAAAAAAAGTTCGACATATCAAGTGAGAGTCCAACACTGGACCTGTATAAATAATACTATAAACATCTTTTAACTTTCGCGTACCCTCATGCATTAACACAACATTTACTGATAAAGCCCTCTTTATACTTATGTGATTTTTTTAGACAAATGATTTGTTGTAAATCCGTGTTTGGCGTTTGTGTGAAGATCAATCTATAGCAATGTTAGCTTTTTCCCGCGACTAACATTAATTTCAATCTCGCAGCTGCTTGGTCGTTCTTGGAAGTCGAAATGGGTATTTTTTAGTCATAATAGGACTCGTGACTTCTTTATTACTCATATTTAAAAACAGGAAGGAAGTTTGTTTGTATGTCCCACTCACGCCTAAATCGTACACTGATTCACCACAATCAGTGGTGATGGTTATCAATGGGATCCTGGAGATGGTTATAGCCTTGCGTACTTGCGTACCTTAGTACTTGCGGAAATAAAACTTAAAATGGAAAGAACTGGGAAAATTGGGCAAATCTCTCTAGAATCTGTATTATCGCGAGGGAAGGCGCGTGAATTAGCGTAGTCGCGTTAGTATTGTATGCGATTATCTCCTTGTACTAATTAGAATCCTCCTTGACACAAAGTATCACAGTGTATGGTAACCACGCTCGTAATACAATATCTTGGCTAACCGAGCCATCCGAGCTGATGGTCACACCGTTGTTAGAGAGGATAGACTTTAGATATGTTGAGAGGTCAATAAGTCAAATAATCAAATTTCTGGTTCTATGATACAAGATTTTTTTCCAATTCGTCTGAACACATTAATTACCGTTAAAATCATGAAGAAATATAAATTAAACATAGTCCTCAATGTTTACAGAATATAATAATTATTATTATTTTACGTTTATTATTATATCTACTTTGGGTTAGAACATTTTAAAAATATCTCTAAAATGAAGACAACTGTGAACCGATATCGATGAAATTCTTATGGGACCAATCAGAAACATAGCGTTTAAGAAATCGTTTCAAACTGCAACAAAACTGAATAAATCTGATTAAACTCTTAGTTTTCCGCTTCTCAAAAATGTATCATCCTATTGTAGCGACGGACAAGCAATCTAAATTTATTGTAATACTTGTACAGTCAAGTTGGGTAACTAGTCAAATTGTTATGGATACTGAAAAAAGAATATATTGGTTGGACTTATGTTATTCAGTATGGTAAGTGTTCTTTCATACTCAAAATTTTATTTATATAACCAATATACTGACTGAACACAGAAATGTTTTAGAAATTAGCTTTTTAATCAAAGTTTAGACTTTCGGGTGACAATGAATTAAATTATCAATAAACGTGATTGAGAAAAAAAAAGAATCTTTAAACTAGTTTAATTCAAATGTATGCGGGAATTCCAAATAACCCAAGTTGACGGTATGCAATTCAACATTTGATTAAAAATAAAAAAAAATGGTGAAACATTTCCACATCCCTGGTTAACCTTGACTCGGTGCCCGTCCAACCGTGATCGGAAGAAACAAACTAATCACTTCAATTAGCAATGGATTGCTACATTTAACTTGCCATTTGAAATTGTATAAAAACTCCTGATTATAAGTGCTTTTGAAGGAAAACGTTTTGTATCCTGCCTTTTTGTCTCGTCAACAAAAAAAAGAAAGGATGGTCGTCCGAAAGCGTTCCCGCCCATACGAAAGTGATGTTCTTGAATGTCAATAAAATTAATAATATTTCGAAAACTAGTCTAAAGACCGTTCCAAAATAAATCGATCGCCCTTCCTAGAAGAAGCTGCAACAAAATCAGGGCTACTTTTGCCAAATAGGTTTAAACAATAATGTAAAACGGCATGGTACTTATACAAGGGCATCATACTTATACTAGACACATACATTTCAAAAATTAATTGTTCAAATATTTTTATCTAATCTCATACTCAAATATAAAGATTACAAATAAAAAACAAAACTTGAATGAATTTTTTACAGACAAGCCACCTAATACATTAAAAATAGAAGTTTATGTTTTGTAGTGTTGCTGTATCATAATAAGGGTTCCTAAAACACAAGTGTCAGTTTAAAAAAAACGAGCCGTATGGGATTTTTTATAGCATTACACGAGTGTTTTAAGATCAAATTATGTACAGTTACATACACTACTTTATCTTATCTCACAAAATAGATAATGAAATTTAGAATAGTTACAATTATTAATAATTACCTAAATGCAATTTGCATTTATTTGTAAACGTTTAGCGTCAAAATCCATTATGTTGATCGCGCATGCGTGTTGCGCCGCGTATACAAATTAAATGTAGAAAAACTGCATTGCAACCTCCTTGGTCCAGCTGAACTTGTATCTTAAAGGTAAAAAAGTTACTTTATGATCAGTTGTCTAAATGCAAAAACTAAAATTAAGCGTCATATCTACTCATAGTGCGGCGTAGGGAGGTCAAGCCTCTGCCTTAGCAGAACTGATCTATCCCTCCTTAACGTATAACTCTAACAGCTAAACGTCGAAATAGTTCCATATTATCTTTGACAAACGATCCAATTTCAATTATATAAAATAGAAGGTAATGTCGGTCGACACTAACATCACCGAGGCCACCATGATAACATGATTCTACTATGTCTCCGTCACTGTTACCTATGTTCTACATGTCAAAGCCTATTTCATGTGATCGTCTTTTGTAATCCGATATAATAATGGATTTGGTCGGATACAGAGGTGGGTACACGTCTACCCACTCCTGTGAGCGAATTCATTGTGTTTGGCACAATAATGGATGTGAAACCAATACCTTAACGTGTATGTCCCACATCCCCCTATATGGGTACGATAAAGGGTAAGGTTCAATTGTGTCCATTCAGGTAAGAGTTATTTAGGTCCACTCTAACCCAAATTTAAAATCAAATGTGAAAAACGAGATATCAACTGTCACTTCGACAGCTGTTACAGACGAGTCCTATTTCACGGTCATGTTCAGGTCCACACTAGTCCAAATTCAAAGTCAAAACTGAAGCACTACAAATGTTTCATGTGATGGTACTTATTGATGATAATTACAATAGTGTAGAGTAGTGTACTAAACAGTATCCGCCCTTGGTAGCAATGAGCGGAAAATTATTCTTTTCATCCCCACCTGTAGGGATAGACTAGTAGGGGTATACGGAACAGGCGGATTTATTTATTACAGATTTGTCAACATATATTGGCCCTAATTCTGTTAATCACTCAAATTAGCTAAAATTCTTTAAATGAAATAGCTTTTAGTATGATTGATCTTAAAATCAAATTCGAATAACTCCTTGCAGTTTTATTTAAATACGGGTAGTTTAGTCAACACCAAATGATGTGACGAGGCTTTTAACTTGCAACTACCTACATTTTCAAATTACGGTCAAATTTTAGTATTACCATTTATAAGTGCCATACTAATTTTAAGTCTATCATAACCATATTACAGTATATGTTTTTTTTTATACCTTATAGGTCTAGCGTTTGACCACTATCTGACTTAATGGTCAGTGGCAATGTGGTCGAAGATGAAATCACGTCAAACCTAGATGTTAACTGGCCTTCAAGGACTGCTGCCTGAACACACTATGTATTTGGTGACTCTAAAGTACCCTACCATCATGCTGGGAATGTGATAACGGTGTTACCCAGGAGCTCAAGCCATTGGTGGGGATGGAACGAGCGGCCGTCAGTTTGACAGCCAACGCTCCGACCGCTGAGCTATCATGACTTCTATGTTATTTATCACCGCTTCAATTAGTTTAATTTAACAACCGAATCGCTACTATTGTGTAGCTTCGGGGGTAGGGGTATTGACGGTCAATCAAACGGTTGCTGGATCTATTCCGACTGAGGTCGCGGTATAAGTAACATCGGTATCAAAACCATTAGCAATGTCGTAAGGTAATTTCTAGTGTCTAAATCTCTCACAAGCTCAATAACTCAGAATGTACTCGCTCAGGCAACTGTTCTTTTAAACCACTGAGCATTCGTGGTTACCGTGTTCACTTTCGACCCCATCGAGTGAGGATAGTAGTCAAATGTCAAATCTGTAAATAAAACCTATAAAAACAGATATTAGGTAAAATATTTTCAACATGTGCTAGAAAATAAAGAGGAGTAAGTACTGTTCAATGATGCTCTACACTATTGAATAAATATAGTTTGATTTGATTTGAATACAGTACTGACATTTTCCAACCGGTCCTTGTGGAAATCAATAGGGGAGGCGTATGTCCAGCAGTGGACGTCCTATGACGGAGATGATGAAGGACTTATGTGATTTTGATGAAATATTTTCTAAATCATCTTCTCTCAGCCACTGTGCGTCCACTGCTGGACATATGCCTCCCTCATATAGGGGGGATTTGCCAATGAGCGCAGTATGATTTCCGATCCTCAGAAGGCGCTGCTGCCCACCTCCTGGTACGTGATCCCTTAGCCGACTCTTACGGCACCCACGGGAAGAGATGGGGGAGTACTATTCTAGACCGGTACCCCACGGCCTTAAAAATACGTAACCATATTTTTTTCCAAATCGGTCCATAAATGACGCACTTTTGAGGTAAAAAAAATATGACTGAATTGATAAGCTCTTCCTTTTGTAGAAGTCAGTTTAACATAAGATATGAAGCTATATATATCTACTGTGACTACAGCTTCATCAAAAATGTATGTCAAGATCAAAATATGACATTGAGCTCCGAAGAATGTCACCAACGCTTGTTCCTGTGGCCGTAATTCAATAATCTCCACGTCGAGACGCCCATTTGTTTTAATCATGGCCGGTCCGGGTTTCCTGTTGGTAAATTTGGTGATTTATTGGGCCTCTGATACAGAAATATATTGTTTTGAACGGAGTTTGAGAGACCTTGAAGTATTTTTAAGGCCGCGAAGGCCCAGCGTGACGCTCGAGCTATGTACAAACAAATCTTACTGCTATTATAAGTATGAAAGTTCGGATTGATGGATGTTTCTCACTGAATTACATCATAATGGCTGAACAGATGTGGATAAAATTCGGCATTGACGTATGCATAAAGCTACATTATATATTATACGTATATAATATTGGAGTATTATCATAGGCTCAACGAATCAGCGTTGCAATTCAACGTAGCAATGCTGCTAGCAATCTCGGCACGCTGCCAGCCGGTAGCGGGTTGCAGCATTTCAGTTATCTATAGACTGCCAATAGCTAGTGGATTGCTCAAATGCTATTGCAGTAACTGCAGTATTGTAACTTGGTATTAGTATCTTTTTTAATAAAGGCATCGGCCCTATTGAAATAAAAAGTTAGAAAACAAAGTATTCTTATGTATCTACTTTGCATGTACCCATTGTGATTTTAGTACGTTCCAGATAAATCCATGTTCTAGCGTATCAAACGCTTTTTTGAAATCGACAAACCCCAGGTAGTAATTTTATTTATATTCTTCAATTTTTTGTAAAATCTTTCTTAGGGTATAAATACCTATGGGCTATGGTTGAAAAATATCGACAAAATGCGGCTTGTTGTTGTGGTTAACTTCTTCAAAGGGTTTTTTGGTATTGATAATTCTAGATAGCATAATTTTTGAATTATTTGAATGTATATGATTTACACAGATTTTCTAATATTCTGAAATTGCACAAAGCTCTTTTAACACTTATCTTTGCAACGGAATCTTTGAACGTTATTTTAACCCCCTTCAAAACGGAGTAATTTGGAATTTACGCAATTATGAAGGATCGATAATAATGCAATAATTTAAATAGTTTGTCCCATAACCCTTACTATGACCTTCAAGATTCGCTGTGTTTTAGTCCACCTAGAAAAACGCGTGGTTTTTGAACTGCTGTTATTATTCCAAAAATGTACGGATCCCGTGGGATAAGTGAAGTAAAGATAAAGAGTAGTCCACGTTGGTGTAACCGCTGGGTGTAGCTATAGTATTAACTATAAGTATATTCACTACTGTCTTATAAACTACGTTATAAGTTTAAATAAATAATCTGGGAGCTATACTTAATGCCATGTTCTAATCAAAATCTTTGTGCCGACATACACATAAATATATATGTAAGAAATATATACATAATTGTTCGTTTAATACAAATTGATTCACGTTATTATTTTACTCAAAAACAATAATGTCAAAAAATTGTTGAACTAGAAAATGATGTGATTGTTATAGAAAAAAATTCGTTATTTGAAACTAATTATTATTTTTTATTTTCAGGTACCTAAATCATCAGCGAATATATCATAGCCGCTGACCATAATAATGGTAAGTTTGTTTTGAATTGGTAAATAAGTTTGTAGCGTATGGAGCAGTATTATATACATAGTTATATAATGCTACACGCGCACCGCGGTTGGATCCGTTTGGATTCCTGTTCTCCCGGTACCTCAGTTACACGGGAAACGTATATTTTTCGTGATAAACAGTAGCCTACTCTCTCTTGAGTAGCACGTATAAGACTATAATAAATATCTTTGTGCCAAATTTCATCCTCATCCGTTCAGCCGTTCTGGCATGCAATTTAGACGGTCTCCGTAGCGCAGTGTTTAGTGTCAGTGACACAGTGACGTGTCTGGACAGTGACAGAGTGACGTATAAATTATTGAAGTGTCAAAGTGACATGACACTTCATTTAAATTAGGTACCACGTACTATTAGGTACACGTATTAGGTACTTCACGTCAATGATCCACGGTTAAATTATTTGGATATTTATTCATAGTAAAATCGCGATAAAAAATGGGAGGTGGAGGTAGGAGGGTGAGAAATCATTTACGACCTATTTTCTTACCTACGAAATATACACAATAAAGAACGTAATCAGGCAAGCCGTTTCGGAAGAGTTCGATGACAACACTTATCACACGAGATTTTATACATTGTAAACCATTTATTTTCCAATTAGAATATCGCATCTTTATACGCGTATCGAACCTGCATCCGCTGAATTACCGGTCCAGATGCTTTCCCATTAATTAGGCTGCCGATTCGATTTGTTTTACGAATTATTATCCGTCTTACTGGGAGGGACCTTACATTTCGATGTATGTATATAGTACACGAGTAAGTGTACACAATGTAGGCATACTTATATGCAATTAAGTTTCGTACTCCGTTGCGTGGTTTAAGAGATAATAAGATGTTTTATTAAATAAACTAGCTGCGCCCCGCGGTGTCACTCGCGTGGACTACGGTTTTCCCGCTACCTCAATTATCCCACAGGAACTATACTCTTTCCGGGATAAACAGTGGCATATGTGTTATGCCATAAGCTATCTTCATTCCAAATTTCGTGCAAATCTGTTCAACCGTTACAGCCTGAAAAACTAAGAAATGCACAAACGACATACAAACATACAAACTTTTACCTTTATACTATTTGTGTGACTGATGTGATTTCATCGCTTCATAAAATATATAACAGCTAGTTTGAAGATATTTTTTACTCGACCTTCTGTAATGTCGTGACCCGAAAAGTTCCTAACTTTGTCCCTAAGTCCTTAACATTAACAAATATATAAAGAGCCCTGATTGTGCCCGTGTCTCTTTAGTAAGTCTTTATCCTGAAGGGTCGTAAACAGTGGCTGGTGGAGGACGAATCGTATTACCGAGTGTTATATCCGTTTGATCCGGCACTTTACTGTCTTCTCTTTCACTCCCTCGCTCAAAACGTAATGAGATATTATAATTACCCTTCAGACGAACGCTGACCAAATGATTTTTGGAAAAATGTTATATAAATGTGTGGATTGCCACGCGTGTCTGCGACGGCCATCAGTCTTGATCTATATGAATGTCTATATGAATGCTTCGAGCCGCGATAGTGCCATTTGGCAGTGCTAATAATGACAAGATAACTTTTTCTATTCTGATTCGTCCAACCGGGATAATATACATAACGTAATTAAAAGAACTGGACATGTTATAGATAAAAAATCTAATAATTATGTTAATCTTTTGCCTGTCGGTAACAGTTGATTACTTGGAATGTTTTACATCATAAATTTACCAGCATTACGAGAAGCTCAATTAATTATTGACGTTCAACATATTGACACTGATCATCATTTGATATAGTGGTCCTTGCATGTGCGGAGTAATAACTCTTCCGGTACAGTAAAAGGTTTCTTGAAAAGCCATTAATAATAAATAAATAATACTTTTTGTTCCATAATTGTCGTAATAGGTTATTAATAAGTAAAATAATCACAATAAAGTTTGATATACACAAAGCTTAATCAAGTATGGACCCCCCCCCCCCCCCCCCACGGGTAAACACCTCCTCCATTTTTGTCCATATTTTACGCGTTTGAGCCCTTGTGAGCTACTTATCACCCGCTGTCTTTTTTATTTCATTTGCCCCCTTTTCAAGAGGACGACCTGCTTTTCTTTTTCCTTAAGGAGTAGCTTTTCTTGAAAAGCCATTATCAATCAAAAATATACCAGGAGGTGTAAGCAATTTTGTTAGTAACTAGGCAGCCGAACTTCGCTTGGTGTTATCTCAGGCTAGACACCTATATAGATAAACTTGTTAAGAATAACGTTTTACAGTAGCATACCATAGCCTGGTGTACGTTTTATGCTAGTATGAGTATATATATATATATATATATGTTGGTATCACACTTAAAACTAATAGTATAAAGGCGAAATATAAAGTTTGTCTGTCGTTTGTATGTTTGAAACTCGAACGTTGAAACCGCTGAACGGATTTGCATGAAATTTGAAAAGAAGACAGCCTTACAGCCGCACCTTGGAAAACCGTAGTGCATTCGGAAAAAACCGCGGAGCCTAATTAGCATGTATATTATCCTTTGAAGGAAATATAGCTATTATAGGCTGAAAGGCCGGCCTTATACCAGACGAAAATGCCGCCGTTGTTGGCGGGCTGGAAATGGCTCGAGACTGCTCGTGACAGGATAAAATGGAATTCCTTGGAGGAGGCTTTTACCCGAAAGAGTCCATATACACTTAAAATATAAAATTATATTGATATGTGTTTAATTTTTTTTTGTAATAGTAAGGTATGCATAAAATTAAATAAAACTTTAATATCATTAATACATTAATATTCTGTCTGTGATTATTCGAACCGGTGTTGTGTTCTTTTTTCGACAATATGAATTTTAAGTTTAGAAATAAATGAAAAGAGTACTTTCTCTCTGAACGAGTCCAAACTTCCTCTTCTTCTTAAATGAACATTAAAAAAAATTACATGTCGAAATTGTATAAATGTAGACTATAAGTCAAAGCTTAAATTATAATATACATTAAAAAGGATTATTAGCGAAATACATAAAATTTAAGACGATTATAATTATTTACTATATACTTATAATATATTGTACATTGGAACATGTCAATGAGTCATAAATTGGAATACTTTTGTATTCCTTTCTACTTCCAATCCAAAAACTCTTTATAACTATAAACGTCTTGTCGACAAGCCAGCGCTTCTGTCGCGCCTTAAAGCAAACCGATTTCGGAGCATTAATGATGCTGTCTGGAAACTTATTATATACTGTTGGCGTTATAATATATACATTTCAAGAATTTCCATCTAAACGGAATATGCTCAAGTCTCGGCGGATGCTTGCTCACCTAACAAGTTACACAACAATCTCAATTTCAAAAGGTTTCAAACAGTTTTCTTTTCACAGACATTTACTTAATGAAAATTCTTTTCACAACAACAACAATGAACATAATCGTCAAGAATTCGGAATGAACACGAACTTGTAGCTCTCAAAAGTGTCACGTTCCGAGCTCAAATTTCCATCATAATTTTGTAATGTTTCGTGAAATCGTGATCATCTCGTGATTTTATTGTAGCTGTTGTTGTAGATATGGGATCAGCGGCCATAGACAAGATGCACAGCAATAGTTACTTCTATAAAGGATGTACCCTGGAATTTGACATCGTGTCCAACCAAATTTTTCCAAAATTTATTAACATAGAACACCGGAATAAATTGGTTAATACCAGAATATCGATCGCTGGCTTTATTTGTAATAATGAATATTGTATAGTCTTAACAAGCGTATTACAATATTCCTGGAAAACGACAAAATATGGAGCATTTTCAAATTTAATTGAAATTATTTGAGGAAAGGGTAGAGCGTAATTCAAACTCTTCAAAGCGCAATCTATCTTATTAAGAACCAAACAAGTGAAGGTCCCGGTAACTTGGCTCGTTACGGATAAGATTTAATTACGAAACGATGTCCAATTTGGAAATTTGTTTTCTCGAATCTTGTTCTTGAGCACAAGCTACATAGTCAGATTTTGTACAAGTTTAGAGATAAAATCATGAAAGCCCTGATTGGGTTCGTTAAAAATTATTTGCTTTGTTACCTTATTGTTTATTCACGTTTTAAAAGTTGTGACCTGAAGACACCGAGATTGTTGAACGGACTCGGATAAGGAAAAAAATTGGTTGTCTGTAAAGTCGGTTTACGGACGATAGATTTACGTGATAACGACATAATCATGTATGACATTGACATTGACATTTGACATTTGACATTTGACCTTTGACATTTGACATTTGACTTTTGACATTTGACATTTTTGACTTTTGACTTTTGACGGAAACGGAAACGGAACGCTACACGGAACGTTACTATTTTTCATTTTGGCATTCATCAATTTATAGAACGTTATCACGTCAAAAACATATTTTTTAAGCTATTGCATAGCTTCTATCGCGGGCCTTGAGCGTGGAGACCGAATCCAGAAATTCCGTAACGAAAATAACATAACACCCCCCACACCGACCGGCACAGCGGTGATACTTTTTAGTTTTGCCATCTATCAATGAATAGCAGAACTTTTAATGACTTTTTGAAATATCACGCTTGTCTGTTTAGTTCAGCAACTCGCCTCTAGGTGGCATTGGTTGTATCGGCGTTACTGCATAAGTTATTAATATATTATTTGCATAAGTTGATAAAAAACGCTTTGCAATCGTTTTACCGCGGCAGTCCCCGAGCGCCACACTTCTTTTTTAAAAAATAATCTTTGCGACTGGCTTATCCTATAGTTGACAGATGCGACTGAACCATACTCGAAGGCATACTACTGTAGTGGTGCGGAGACAACGCAGCCATATTCATCATCATTATCTCAGTAATAGGCTGCAGCAGTCGACGTTATATGGCTGAGCAGCTGTACATATCCCTCCCCCAAAGACATACTATATTACAGTATTATAGGGCTCACTCAAAGACCTCTTAACCGTATTTAATCTTTTTTTTTCTAACGGACTAATGCTCGGTCTGAGGTAAGGTAAAGGTTTGCCTCTACCGGCATTTACAGCTTCACCGGAGGGGATATTTAATCTATGTTGGGGCGATAGTTATAGGAGGCCGCTTGCCTTCCCACCACGCACCACGTCTAAAGCGCGCCGCACTCTTCTAACGCCGCCGCCGCCGTGAGGGCACAGCACAGCTCTTACGGCGTCCTTGCCTTCATATGACGTCATTGTTCATTATAGTCATAGACGTCATAGTTCATTGATAACTCCATAGGAGTGATACCATACAGTTACTTACCTTACATAACCGTGTGATTTAGGGAAAAGCGAGTCTCGCCCAGTAACTGAATTATGCTGTTCGTTAAATCAAGTAATAATTCGACAAGCATACCTCATACGTCACATTTATCGAGTACTTTGTTCTGTTTTTACTACACGTACGTCGTTTGACTATCTCACCCGGTAGATAATGCCGAAGGTAAAACCACATTACACACAAGTTTAAGTAGGATAGCTTCTGAATAAATTGTTTGTTGTCTGATAGATTTAAAAAATTGAGGGTGGTAATCAGCCAGCCAGGCACTGTAATTTCTTTGCCGCCATGTCATACAATACATGAAGAATCGATGGTAACTATGCTAAAAGAAATGGTTAATTAGCGAAAGTTTTTATTCAGTCAAGGATTCCCTGGAGAAAACATCCTGCAGATATTTACATTTACTATGAGAAATAGTTAGTAATTGTAATATATTTTAAGTTTATATAGTATTATTTTGACATTTGTATACTCATATTTTTATGAGGTTGTTATGGCGGACTACAAAATATTGTAATTATTTTTAAATCATAATGTACCCACATTCATGAAAATAAAGCGATTGAATTGACTTGAGACAAGATCAAGCCCCAGGTGGGGTTCAATCTGACTAATCGACGGCCGACACCGAAACACTGCTCGAAATATGTCATTTGTTACAAAATAATAGAATACTGAACTGTACTGACAAATTATTGAATTCTTCATCATCATCATCTCAGCCATAGGACGTCCACTGCTGGACATGGTGGAGGATCATTGATTTCCACAAGGACCGGTTGGAAGCGGCCCGCATCCAGCCCTTGCCTGCGATCTTAGTCAGGTCGTCTGTCCAGCTGGTCGGTGGCCATCCTATGCTGCGCTTGCCAGTCCGTACTCGAACCTACGAACCATTCGACCCCAACGGCCATCGGTTCTTCGAGCTATGTGCCTTGCCCACTGCCTAGTTGAATTCTTATTTTATTAAAATTGCATTTACAATGAATTTATTTAATTTGGTTGAAAACATTTCAAGTAGCGAATGTCGAGCGACATTCGCGTTACACAATAGTGCGAATATCATCTCGCATTGTGCCGTAACACACGACACAATGGTAACATCCTGACAACACCACATTGTGCCCTGGCCCAGTTCCCATCCACTGGACACGTCCCATTGACTTGCTTATGACGCGATGATGATTAACCTTTACTTAGTGCAGTCACATGAAAAAAAATAGTTATTACATTAATAGTTATAAAAAAAAAAATTAACAAAAAATGCAACCGACTTCAACACTCAAAAGTGTGAAATAACTTGTTGAAGTCGGTACCATGAGCACAATATTGTGATGATACTTACTTTTGTGTGAATTTTTTTTTCACCCTTTTCAGTGACCTTTGCTACTCACGGGATAGTATACTCTATCTAACAAAAAAAGAATCATCAACATCGCTTCATAACCGACGAAGTTATCCGCGAACACGCAAAAAAAAAAAACATATATACGGTCGAATTGAGTAACCACCTTTTTTTGAAGTCGGTTTAAAAAAAAACATATACACGGTCAATTTGAGTAACCTTCATTTTTGAAGTCGGTTAAAAATATACAATAACTTTAAAATACGGAGATATAGTATATACGAAATATTGTCTACACCCTGTATACAATGTGTTTGAATTGAGGTCTGTTCGTCAATCTCCATTGGTCTCCATTGGCCGAATATTGGTCGACAAATATTTGGTCGATGTGTTCGATATTTGAGTTTGACAGAAGAGAAGTTAGTTAACTTCAAAGGTTATTAATTACATAATAGTTGTTATTGTTATACTACTTTTGACAGACGACCGATTTTATTTGTTGCTATAGCGGATATATTTTGAGTCTTTTCAGCTTGTTTTATTGAAAGTCCTACATACTCGTAAAAGACTACACTTGTGATAAAAGTTCGTGAACGTTAATTGTGATTGAACAACATTTTATTTCATTGCAAAAAATGTTTTCGAGAGACCATATTTATCCTTTCTTGTCGTAACGACAAATGCGCTTAAACTGTGTCTTACACCAGAAAAATAGAAATTAAATAGTCTTAAAATTTAATTAATTGTAATTATTGAGCCCGTAGGCCATCTGTGAAGTATTTTAAATCAACACGCATTAAGAGGAAAAAAAAAACTTGAGAAAGTTTCAAAGTTTCATTAAGATTTGTCCCGCCCTTTCTGCCTGTAAACCCCCGCGAGGCTCTGTAATGTCAACGGCAGCTGTTGAACCCTTAAGTCTGACGTAAGCTTTGAAAGTTTACGTTTAGAAAGATAGTAATGCTCACGCATACGATGAAAGCGATAACCGCGAGGTAACAAGATGTGATTTACTTTTACTCGGCTTGACGACTACACTCATTAACCTACATATTTGGACACACTCCGTTTCAAAGACCTGCAATTAAAGTGGGCGATGGAAAACGGTTCAAGTTAAACAAAGAAACGTTATTGATCTGTAAAAAAAAGTTTACCAAAAAATGGAACCGACTTCAACACTCAAAAGTACGAAATAACTTGTCGAAGTCGGTACCACGATAGTTCAGAAAAGTAACTATCATCACAATATTGAGCTCAGGCTACCGACTTCGACAAGGTTATTTCACACTTTTGAGTGTAAAGTCGGTTCCATTTTTTGGTAACAATTGTCTTTTCACCCTTTTCAGTGACCTTTGCTACTCACGGGATCAATTGTCATTGTGTATGTTCTCCGATGTCTTCACCCGCAACTATAGTATCGTCGAGGTATGCGTAGCACTTTTCAGTTATTGGAGTGTAACTCAAAAACCGCTTGTCCGATTTTGATGAAATTTAAATGGGACCACCACAAAAGTATATTCTATCAAAAAAAAAAAGAATCATCAAAATCGAATCATAAACGAGAAGGTTATCCGCGAACTCACATAAAAAACCATATATACCGTTGAATTGAGTAACCTCCTTTTTTTAAGTCGGTTAACAAGTAGACATAGTCCGATTGAGTAGTTGGATTACCTTAATTGGACTAATAGTACTTACTGTGCCTTTGAAGATTTTGCTCCATATTTTCTCATGACCCGTAAAACTTGTTACCTTCGAGCGTGGGCCCCGATGTGGTTGGTGCTCTCATGTAAGGTAGTGGTTAACCACTTTTAATAACAAATACAAGTAGTGTAGCAACTATAATTTACTATAAGTAGGTACAGAGTTTTGCATGGGTAAAACTCGCCTTCAGAAAGTTACGTGAAGCATTTGACCTTAAAATAGTTTATCCAAGATTTATCGCAAATCTTGTCTCATGGCTACGGAATTTTGACACTTTTCTTCGGAGAAATAGCATATATGACAAAAAAGGAATTCTCGTACTTGCTGGAGTATAAAAGATCCTGAAAAATGGAGTAGAGACCATGTTTTGTAAATTACAAAATTCTGTCACCACTGTAATCGGAAACACCCACAGATACACAAACTAAGCAACTAACTGCGACTATAATCAACTAGTGTTAGACAGAAATGTACGAGCGTTGGCTGTTACGGACGGTGTTGGTTCGATCCCCGCCAACGGCTTGATCTTCCCGGTAGCAGTTTATTTTTGGTCCTAAACGTAATAATAATAATATTAGCTCACGAGGTAACCGCCATGTGGGATGTTGACTCGACGATCATTGTCCCGATAGTCGTTTCGACGAACGGCTTAATAGCGAAGAGCCTCGATCAACATCTTAAGAGGCTCTCGCTAGAAGGTTGGATCAAGTGTCAGATGCAGAAGGTACTCCTTGAAACGGCGCGTATTGTCCGGAGGTTCCTCACTCTGCGGTCCTAACCACCGGTAGCTTGGGCCCTGCCCCGCTGCTGGCGACACTCTAGGTTTAGGTTTTTTATAATATCTTTATTAATTTTTGTTTTTGATATTTATACTGTAAAAAAACTAAACCTAAAAAAAAAATAAAGAGATAATATTAATAATTTATTTGGGCACAGAAAAACTTAAATCTATGTTACATCGAGTTTAGGCGAAGCTAACTTATTTTTATATTAATATAAGTTACTAAACTCGGGTGGCACTGTGCTCCACACTAGGTTGAACCTTGTCGTGGAGAACAGGCTCTTTCTTACAGTCCTACGAAAGTTTGAAAACGTATCCTACTTATTTACAAAATATAGAAAAATTTGGATAGATAAGGTCTAACTAACGTAAGGTCTAACGTACAATGAATGGCTGACAAAACGACCGTGGTACAGTTAACACGGTGTAGCTGTTGCTACCGACACATTAATATCGATGTCAGGGGGCCTACCACCAACTCTTATAGCAGTATTATTGTAATCTTACTTTGAATTTTCGTACCACAAGGCCACATAAGCAATGTTACTTTAATGTTGTTTAGACTAAGCAGTTTTGTGACGTAAACCTCTATTTCGTTCACTCAAAGCGTACCATGAGCCAGCGCCAACGAAAGCGACAACGCTATATGAAAATATAATGTTGTCTCGCTTGCCCTTATAGCAGGAATGTTTCTTCGTTCATTCTACACGTCACTGAGCGATAATAAAACAATAATGTTTTAAGACGTTCATGGTACGAATCTGAGCATTATTACTTTAAGCTTGAAGTATGACGTTCTTGAAACATGATGGTTTTGTAAAAGTTGATGGTACGGCCCCAGGTCTAACGTACAGTGAATGGCTGACAAAACGACCGTGGTACAGTCAACACGGTGTAGCTGTTGCTACCGACACATTAATATCGATGTCAGGGGGCCTACCACCAACTCTTATAGCAGTATTATTGTAATCTTACTTTGAATTTTCGTACCACAAGGCCACATAAGCAATGTTACTTTAATGTTGTTTAGACTAAGCAGTTTTGTGACGTAAACCTCTATTTCGTTCACTCAAAGCGTACCATGAGCCAGCGCCAACGAAAGCGACAACGCTATATGAAAATATAATGTTGTCTCGCTTGCCCTTACAGCAGGAATGTTTTTTCGTTCATTCTACACGTCACTGAGCGATAATAAAACAATAATGTTTTAAGACGTTCATGGTACGAATCTGAGCATTATTACTTTAAGCTTGAAGTATGACGTTCTTGAAACATGATGGTTTTGTAAAAGTTGATGGTACGGCCCCTGTTATGCAAACGGAAACACAGGTGTCAATATTACAAATAGAAAAAGTGAGTTGTATTCGATACAGTTGTGTAACAAATGTAAACTACTTTCAAGTGCGCGTACCAGGAATAATTTGCTTTATATAGTCGTCGGTATCGCAATTCAAAGAGCAAAGATTTTGTATGTTTATTTATAATCAATAAACTCAAAAACTGCTAGAGCGTTTATAAAATGTTCTTTATCCATATAATTTCCAATTAACACGAAGAGGCAAAGGCAAATTTCTTTATAGAGAACAAAGGGAAATTAATTGACCAAGCGAGAGACATAGTTTAAGATTTCTTATTATTATGAATCTGTGGTAACGTAAAACAAACACTGTTGCTTCGACGCTAAGTGAACCAGTTAACAGCTCTCTGTCAAGTAGGTAACCGACATACTCTTACCATAGTTATATATGTATATTCATTTATGCACTCGTTATATTATAATATAGTGTCGTGTAAGTATGTCACGTGGATGGATGAAAACATATGAGGGTAAATATTTTGATTAGATACATGTATATCCATATCTTAATAATAAATGGTTGAAGAGCTTGTTTGTTTGTTTGGTTGAACGCGCTAATCTCAGAAACTATACTGGTTAGAATTGAAAAAATATTTTTATGTCGGATAGTCAATTTAAAACATCTTCTTCATCTTCTTCTCTCAGCCATGTGCGTCCACTGCTGGACATACACCTCCCCCATATAGGGGGGATTCGCCAATACTCGCCACGCTTGGCAGGCGGGTTGGCGAGCGCAGTATGATTTCCTATCCTCAGAAGGCGCTGCTGTCCACCTTCTGGTTTGTGGTCCCTTAGCCGACTCTTACGGCACCCGCGGGAAGAGATGGGGGAGTACTATTCTATGCCGGTACCACCACGGCCTACCATTTTTAACATCACGCTGTACAATATATAAAAGTACCGAGTCCAGTGGTTTGGTTCTTAAAAGAGCCGAGTCCACTCGGGTATAACCGCGGGGCGCTGCTAGTAAATATATAATTGAACACCCCTATTAATAGATTCTACTCTAAACTATCATATTTTTCTAGTCGTGAACACTTACCAAAATTATTGGCATGTCCCTCCGTAGATCTGGTGGTACATATGTACAATCGCGGACATAATTATTATAATAAACATACATATATGTATGTTTTAATTATACATGCGATTGTGTATGTAAAGGAAGTAAGTAGTTAACGAACATGGGCCGATTGTTGTGTGTACTTAATTGTAGCGAGTTCGTGTCTTCCACTTTTACTATCACTATTATTTCCTATAGAATTAAGATAACAAGTTACATATAAATCCAGATTTAAGAATTAGACACAGTGACCCGCGTAGGAAACACTATCGAAGTCGGAGCGTAGTAATCGTATCGCGGCATAAAACAATTCAATACTGTGCCATTTTATTATCTAACTAGCGGCCCGACCCGGCTTCGCACGGGTGGACATAATAAATAAATATAATAAATAATTCTTTATTTCCGAAAATTTAATTAGCGGTACAGTAACACTACTTAACTACGATATACAACATTGGTATAGAAACGTTAGGTTACGTTACCAACAAGTCTCAAACTAGGCGACAGCCTGTATCTTGAGGCTCTGAGCAAGCAACATGATAGGTAAGTAGTAATTTATATAATATAATATTTTTTATTTAATTTATTACGATATTTATTATTAACTTTTAAAATGTATTAAGTGGTTATTGTGACATAACGATAATAGTTGGATATTTGGTATCAAGAAGTTTTTTGTAGATATTGATATGTTCTTTAATATTGTAGAACATACTTTTGTTTTATCATCAATAGTTTCCATGCGCAGCGCATGCGAATAAAGACGTTTAAGGTCACAATTTTATACACATTGAGTTACGTTACTTAAGTTTTAGTAAGTATCACTAATCTATTCTAGCAATATATATAGCTTATGTTACCCAGGGTGAATATAGCTTTCCAATGGTGAAAGAACTTTTGAAATCGGCACAGTAGTTTTTGAGTTTATTCATTACGAACATACACACACACAAAAATACAAATTTTTCCCTTTTTTAATATTGTAGATAATAATATTAATAGTAAATTTGATTACCATAAACGGCTCACTTTCGCCAGCCTCTTTATCTGAGATTTTCGCATTAATCGCAGATTAGAATGTATAAATATAAATATATACTTTGAATTGAAATATGCAGACAAAAATTGTGATTTCATCCGAGAATCTTGGGTTATTCGGTTTGTGCAAGTGAGCCTAAGCTTAGTAACTATTGGTTACAATACCATAGTGTCTTTAAAACTGGTAAAACGATGTACGAGTAAACACCGTGATTAATGAATCTTAAATAGTTTATAAATAAGCAGGCGGATCGTCTGATGGTTAGCGATTGTTGTTCTCAGGTATATCATTGGGAAGGCAGGGAGACGAGCACAAAACTATGGAGTCTCCTACGGCAGTGTTTTCACATTTGTTGTATATAGTTTAGGATAGCAGTAGCTCTAGAAACATTTTAACCAGGCGTTAGAAAGCTGAGGATACAGTGTGTTTTTATTTAAAAACGGAAGTTCCAAATTCATAGAAGAAAACACGTAAGTATATATATAATAGACATATTTTTTGTGAGAACAGTTTTTAATAGCCATTTATTGGGCAATTGCGAGTTTCTCATCAAATTGTATGATGTTTAAGTACACATATTTTTCATACACTATAGTAGGTCACGCGGGCAAGACAGATAGTGTAACAAAATAAACGAAGTAGTAACAAATATATAAACGTCTTAAGACTCGTTTTTTATTTAGTTTTTTTTTTTTATTGGATACCGCTAAGGCTTAAAGAAGACCAAAAAACGTCTGCCAAATCTTGCCAAAAGGCCCAGTATTTAGCACATATTGCATAATTTCACAAAGACATCCATAAAGAACACCCGCGTTTATGATTTATGTTCAAATTAATCCACCCATTTTGTGAAAACGACAAATGCTACTAACGGCTTTGTATAATTATATTTAGACATAATTTAACACATTTTAATAGGTTGAAATTAGTTTTGTTAATTTTCAGCCTTATTCTCTTCTTAATTAAAGGGCAGGCAAGAGTCGATTAGTCATCCTCAACGATTACCTTCGGGCCTTTACATTCACATTTTCAATGCAATACTCTGTTCTCAAACTGCATCATAAATCAGAGGCACGGTCATCTAAATTCTGGAGCACAGGATGGGACAACGGTAGCCACCTCGCTCGTTCCGCCCTCTGTATTCTTTGGGAAATTGTTGATTGTCTCAATTGCAATTGAAACTGGTGACGAAAACCTTTTAAAAGCGACGATAGTTCATTTTTAGTAAAGGACAGCTTCCTATCAGGCGGTCGTCGCACCACATCCTTCCTCTGATTTTAGCTTTCTGTGAAGGTAACATCATTAATCACGTAATTTGAGGCGATTTCCACTGGCACTAGAAAAAAGCTCCGATAACATGCCTTGATTTCATTAATATGCATACCTTCTCTTAATTCTGAAGACAGATCTGATCCACCATGAGATCCGAATCTCACTACGTCATTTATGAAGTCATTTGCATAATAATATATTCGACGGCGTACTGTTCTAAGTATAAAACAAAATAAATAAATAAATATTATTTATTTAGGTTAAGGTCTTCAGGTCCTAAACTAGGCAGAGCCTGTACTATGGCAACCTGATGACTGATATATATATACTTATATACATATACACACCCAGATACAGGTCATACACACAAATGTTTGACCTGTTCAGGAATCGAACCCGGGACCAGCGGCTCAGAAGGCAGAGTGCTACCAACTGCGCCAACCGGTTATATACTACTTTTTGTATAATATTTAACACTAGTAGCGCCCCGCGGTTTCACCCACGTGGATAACGGTTTTTCCCGCTACCTCAATTATCCCACAGGAACTATACTTTTTCCGGGATAAAAGTAGCCTATGTGTTAATCCAGTGTTTAAACTATCTCCATACCAAATTTCATCGAAATCGGTATAGCCGTTTGAACGTGAAGAAGTAACAAACATACACACAAACTTTCGCATTTATAGTATTAGTAGGAGTAGGATGACAGCACGGATATAAATTGTATAACTGCGCTATAAACTTGAAGCGCCTGCTTGAGACTAGCATATGTTCCTGCAGCATGTGTAGATGGTTTATTCTTCTTCTTCTCTCAGCCATGTGCGTCCACTGCTGGACATATGCGCCTACCCCATATAGGGGGAGATTTGCCAATACTCGCCACGTTTGGCATGCGGGTTGGCGAGCGCAGTATGATTTACAATCCTCAGAAGGCGCTGCTGCCCACCTTCTGGTACGTGATCCCTTAGCCGACTCTTACGGCACCCACGAGAAGAGATGGGGGAGTACTATTCTAGGCCGGTACCACCACGGCAGATGGTTTATGCAGCGGCAATACTAACATATCTTTTTTATGCGGTTTTAAGTGAAACTTACGCGTAAATAGTCGATACTGATTTCATCTACTGTAAGCTTCACGCTAAGCCCGTATCATGAAATTTTAATTTCGTGATTTCTTTTTATTTTCGTCTCAACACATTTATCTTTTATTCTTTCCTTTCAGCTGTTACCACATCAGTCGCACACCCTTCTCGCTTATATTCCGCAAAACAAAATTGCCGTTGTAAATTTTAACATGGTACCCGCATAGCAATGTCAGGCAGGCTGTTAGTGCGTAGGATTTTAGCCCGAAACAAAATGATGGTTCGTGTAAATACCGGCGGTCTGCTTACTGAGTTACTTTTGCAACTTTTTTCATTTCGGCTTTCGCAAACGTAGGTACCTTCACATAGAGATTTATTGTAATAACTTCTGAAAGTTACTTATTGTGTTTTGGAACACAGGGAGGGGGATATATTATTATGTATATATATATAAATGCGAAAGATTGTGTGTATTTGTGTATGTTTGTTACTTCTTGACGCTCAAACGGCTACACCGATGTCGAGGAAATTTCGTATGGTGATAGTTTAAACCCTGGATTTACATATCGCCTACTTTTATCCCTGAGTAAAGAGAGAGAAAGTATAGTTCCCGTGGGATAATTAAGGTAGCGGTGAAACCGCGGGGCGCTACCAGTAATTATATAACAACTAACTATAATAACTTTTTTTAAAGGTATAGGTAGTATAACCTTATGTTTGACCACTGTCTCACCTGATGTTAAGTGACGAAGCGGTCTAAGGTGTAACACACAAACTTAGAAGGAACCTATTTACTCAATAAAATTAAATTGTACTTAAATAATTTAATTTTACTTACTAATAAGTAAAATTAAATTACATTTTCCATGTAACCCACGATTAGAGACACTATTACATAATAGATATTTGCATAGAGTAAGCTAACACAATAAAATATGCAAAGAGAAAAAAGTCATTAGTCTTGTGCTCTGCACAAACGTGAACTCGACGAGATAGCGCTGAGCTGTGAACTTTTTAAGCAGTAGTTCAAGGTTGAATATTTAATTCTACTCTAGATGCTAAGTGACTGATGTGAGCTTCCGTTGCACTGAACTCGGATATTATACAAGATGTGAAGAACAGCCGTAATTGTGTTATTTCCCTATTTTTAATTACATACATATTTTATATTCAGGCCTCTTTCCCGTAGGGGTAGTAAGAGACCACAGCCTTACAAATACCACGATATGGACACACTTCTTTCGCTTCATTCACGCTCATCAGACCTTTCATACAAGAGAATCGGTTTAGAGTGTTCTTGACCTGGCCCTTTCTTAGATCTTCCTCAATCTGATTTTGGAACGTCCACCTAGGCCTTCCTCTACCAACACTTATTAATTATCCTTACAAAATTATAAAGAATGGTCACGTTTTATTAGATGACGTATTTAATATACGCGTTGAACTTAAATTGGAGTTCTGAAGTTAACAAATGTTGTACTGTTAATCACGGCTGTTAATTGAGATGTTGGTTTTCATTCATTTTCATATTGTTTGCTCGATATTGGCAACTTGATTGCTGTGGCATCGGAAAGCCCGTCGTCGTCGGCTTAAATGCTACCAATTTAATATTATCTCAATCATTTAAACGCAAAAGTTCGCATTATAGTATTAATTGCCATTAGATTGTTGATTCAAATTGGGTCGCTTTCTGCATGAAATGTAGCAAGAGCAAAACACCTGAACCAGGTCACGGACGAAATACTATTGGCGTTTGCATTGATTAACCAATCTTAAATTGGTACCCATAAAGATCAATACTTTATTTCATGAGCAGAACAACCAGAGGTTCAAACGTTATTCTGAATGCATACAATGGATGGGCTTGCACATAATTCATTCGTTCATAATAATAACATTATAATGAATTGGTACAGACATACTCGTATATAGTAGGTAATCGACTAAGATAGTATGTTTCAGTAACATGCTGTTATTTATAGCATATTAATGTTATAAAAAAAGTTTATTGTCGTAACAAGATCAAGGTTTATTTTTGAGCTTATGTTATTGACCAAGAAAAATCTTGTAAGTACTAATATTATACTTACTGCACCTGGTGAAGTTAACTTCTAGTATGTATCTATATTATAGAAAAATTGTAGATGCTAAATAGTTTTTTTTTTTTTTTGCTTGTATACATATAAAATATTTAGGTACATAAAAACCTGTCAAGGATGTTAAGGATGACCCACAGAACAAGAATCAATTGTTTATTTCATTTTGTCTATATGTATGTTTGTTGTTAGCTTATACTTCAAGACGGCTAAATACAATTTGATATAGGTAGTTTTCAGTAGTAGTTTCGGTAGTTTGGCTCTTCTTCCGGTTGTCAAACGAGAAACAGTGTGTCAAACGAGCTCCCGATATTTAATCGAAAATCGAAGCAAATAACAACTAAAATCAACCAAACCTGTTGGAAATCAGTATCAGGAATCAAACAATCCTTGGATTCCACGAGAAAACACACTTTAAGAACAATTACAACATTATAAGGTTAGTTAACAATTATTGCCAATCACGTAAACAAGTGTGAAGTTAGCGTGTTACGTACGTCGGACTATAGACTATAGAGAACATCCGAGACTCCACACATCTGCAGTACTACCAACGTAACGAACATTTATTACCACTAGATACCAAAACCGTTCCGTTTCACGCATCCGAGAACTTTAAGTTACAACATTATGGAAACTACAGGAATGTCGGGAGATATGTTAAAATTATTTCAAATGATGAAAATGGAATTAGAAAAGCAAACTACTATAATAACTCAGAACGTAACTGACACCTTAATGCGTTCTTTGGATGACAAAATTCAACCAATTGTCGAACAAAACAAAAACTTAAAAGTGGAAGTGGAAACATTAAATAGAAAAGTAAAGTACTTAGAAGATATGAATAGGAAAAATAACTTACTGCTACACGGGGTCAAGGAAACAGAAAAGTCTTATGAAGAATTGTATATGATAATAAAAAATATTATATTTGCGAATATAAACGTCAACATTGAAAAATTAGAAATAAACAAATATCATAGACTTGGCCAAAAACAAGACGGCAAAATTAGACCTATACTGATCACTTTCACGTCACAACAAAAGAGAGCAGAAATTTTGAAAAATAAGAAACAAATGCCACAGTATACCTACATAACAGAAGACTTTTCAAAGGAAACCATAGAAGCGCGTAAAAACTTGCAGCTTCAACTAAGGAAAGAAAAGGAACGCGGGAACATAGCATTTATTAAGAACAACAAGCTCATAGTAAAAGAAAAATCAGAAGTAGATAAAAGGAAAAGGGAACCTTCGATGTCACCCAATAATATATATACCCCACAACGCAATACAGAGAAAAAGACTATTCTAGCCCCTTCCAAAATGCACAAAACTGACGCATTTGCATATATGAGGGCCCGATCTCTTTCACTCTCTGAAAAACCAACACAACAACACAAGGCATAGGAATTAACAGACACCGGAATCGCGAAGATAACAAATAAAGAAAGAAACGTACCAATCAAAAACAACCAGATCCCCAATTCGGTTGGTCACCGCGGGGAGATAGACCACATCCCCCAAAAGCTTATAGAAGCCAACGCGAAGAAATCAACTAAATCCAAGCTAAGTATAGCAACGCTTAATACTAGAACATTAAAGTCCAAAGAATCTCTATTAGAACTAGAATACGCCCTAGAAAAAATAAACTGGGATATCATAGGATTAAGCGAGATACGGAGAGCAGATGAGAAAATCGAAGAACACGAAAACTTCATATTATACTTCAAAAATGTAACTGCGGGATTATATGGCGTAGGGTTTATCGTGAAGAAACATCTCAAAAATAATATAATAGAATTCAAAGGAGTATCAGACAGACTTGCCGTTATGACTATCAAACTCCCCGGCCACAAACAATCAACTTCAATTGTCCAGGTATATGCTCCAACCGAGGATGCCAAAGAAGAAATAAAGAACGAATTCTACAACCAACTGAATAACACGATAACATATTTGAATGTCAAAAACACCGTAATCGTAATGGGCGACTTTAATAGCCTTATTGGAAGGAGAGAAACAAATGAAAACAAAGTAATTGGACCTTATAGTACGGGAAAAAGGAATGATAATGGACAAAAACTGGTAAACTTTGTCATGGAAAACAACTTCTACATTATGAATACCTTCTTTAAAAGGAAGAAAAGCAGAAAATGGACATGGATATCACCGGATGGGAAGACAAGAAACGAAATCGATTATATTATTACAAATAAACCAAAGCTATTCTCAAAGGTGGATATTGTCAATCAACTGAACTTTAATACCGATCATAGAATGCTTAGAAGTCAACTATACTCAATAGAACCAAAACCATCAAGAAAAAATTTCATTAAAACCGAAAAACGTATAATATTACCAATACCCGACAAGATCTTAGACTCACTAGGAGTCAACTTAGTAAAATTACAAAACGTTGAAAAAATTCAAGATAAATACGATGCTCTAGAAAAAGAACTAAAACAAATAGAAAACAACGTTATACAAAATAAACCAAGTAAGGACAAAATAGGACCGAAGGCTAGAAACTCAATTGAACAAAGAAAGATCTTGTTTCAAGACAGAAAGAACAACAGACAGGAAATAGCAAAGTTAAGCAAAGAAATAAACTTAGAAATAAGGAAACATAGACAGAACACAAGAACACAAACAATCAAGTACTATATAGAAAAAACAGGTGGTGTAAAGAGAGCTTGGCAAGAATTAAGAGATAGTTTAGATTGGATCGAAAACGTTACACACAGAAGAACTAAAAGAAACAACACAAATAGAATAGAAATATTAAAAATTGCAACAAACTATTACCGAGAACTATACAGTGATAAGGAATTGTTGTCTGAAGCAAAACCAACAATTATTAAAAAAGACAAAAAGGAGGAAGACACTCCAAGGATAATGCGAGAAGAAGTCAACAAAGCAATCAAATCACAGAAAAGAGGAAAAGCACCAGGAGAAGACGCCATATCTAACGAACTCCTTATAGGAACATTGGACAAAACACTTAACATCATCACAGACTTATTCAATGAAATTTTGAATACTGAATACATACCCCGTCAGTGGAAATCATCAACCATAATACTTATACACAAAAAAGGAAAGAAAAATGACATAACAAATTATAGACCTATTAGCCTCATGTCCAACTTGTATAAAATTTTCTCAAAAATCCTACTGAACCGCGTAACAAAGATACTAGACGAAAATCAACCAAGGGAACAGGCCGGCTTTCGGAGTGACTTCTCAACGATTGATCATATCCACACCATAAAACAGGTCATCCAAAAAAGTAACGAATACGGTATTGACTACTACATAGCTTTCGTAGATTACAACAAAGCGTTCGACTCACTTAAACACGCAAAAATATGGGAGGCGCTAGAAACACAGGGAGTTGACCAAAAATATATACGGCTGATTACCAAAATCTACCAGAACATGACAGCTAAAGTACGAACAGAAAGAATAGGCGAAGCTTTTCCTATACAAAGAGGAGTTAGACAAGGCGACCCCCTGTCACCCAAACTCTTCTCAGCAGTTCTGGAATTTGTGTTTAGACGCCTCGAATGGGACAACTATGGACTAACTATCAATGGAATACAACTGAACCATCTAAGATTCGCAGACGATCTGATACTTATTACTGGTGACGCAAGAAGCTTACGAGAAATGCTCGAACAACTTACATTCGAAAGTAGAAATGTTGGTCTGTCGATGAACACCTCAAAAACTAAATTAATGACAAATGTAGAAAAAGTACCTATTACAATTGAGAGTACGCAGATGGAATATGTGAATGAATACACGTATCTTGGACAAATTATATCTCCAAAAGACTTAACAAAGAAAGAAATTAACAACAGAATTAATCTATCCTGGAGAAGATACTGGTCTTTGAAAGAAATCGTAAAAAACCCAGAGATACCACTGAAATATAAGAAAAAAGTATTCGACTCATGTATTCTGCCCGTAATGACGTATGGATGTCAAACGTGGAGTCTAACAAAACAAAATATACGCGGATTAGAGACCTGTCAACACAGGATAGAAAGAAGTATGCTCAATATTAAACTAAGGGATAAAATAAAACTTGGAATAATTCGTAAGCAAACTAGTGTTATGGATGTGACATATTGTGTCAAGAAACTGAAGTGGAGGTGGACAGGTCACATGATGAGGAACAAAAAGGACAAATGGGCTAAAGATGTGACCGAATGGTGTCCAAGACAACACAAAAGAAAGAGAGGCAGACAGCGTCAGAGATGGGAAGACGACATAAAAAGAATAGCAGGCGCAACATGGACAAGAAAGGCACAAGACCGCACTTTATGGCAAGCTTTAGGGGAGGCCTATGCTGAATAGCAAGACAATCTTCGCGAAACTAGTGTCTATGTTAAACATTTATTTTAGAATATAAGAAATATGTTTATAAGATTGTTTAATAAAGGCTTTATTATTATTATTATAGGTAGTTTTCACAATTGCTTTCTTGTCAATGACATTCCCAGGTTGCGTAATTTTTTTGTTGAGAAGATAGGTAGGTAGTAGGTATATATATACCACGCAATTGAACGCATCGAAAATACTAATGATATTGCTGATGTTTATTACAGACGTCTATCATCGCTTGTGTCAGCTTGTTTGCCGCTCATTACATAAAAAGACAATTGTCGTGACTCAGTGAACGGTGACACTGAGTTAAGAACCGCGACCCCGGGTTCTAATCCCGGCGGGGGCAAACATTTATGTCTTGGATTTTTTTGTATTGTAATTGTGTGTGTGTCCCTGATTCCCGAATGCGTTTTTGTTAAAGTATATACTAAATCCTAATGGGGTAACTCTATTGCGTCAATTGTAGCCTTGTTCCCAGTGGGGTAACAAAATATCTTTTCGTTTCCTAGTTTCTCTAAGCGCCAGCTGCTCGTTTACTATTGTATTATATGAAATAAGTAAGCAGGGCAAGTAAACAATTTCACTATCTTTACATTCATTTATGCAAACGCATTGTTATCGGCGGCACGTGTCCTCTCTCTGCACACGTGAGAAGACGGCGGTGTGAGGCGTGGACGTGATACCACACTCCGTCTTCCATGACTGTCAATAGTTTGTATATGGAAGGATTTGTTGTAAATGTGGGTGCACCTGGAAATGAGGGTAGTAGGAAAAGGTCCTGGCACACGGATCAGCTTTTCGTGAAGTTAAAGATATTACGCGGTGACACTAAATTTGTTATTTTCTAAGACATGACAGTCTAACATCAGCTTCTCTGTAGATGAGTGGGCAGGCTAATTCGAGGCACAGCCTAAAAACTCGATCCACGACAAAAGCTGACATCACTGCCATCTTCATTTTGTGTTTTAGGCGTTGCTCGTTCTTTAATTAACATATTTGTTATAAATATTTACGTTCATGAGTCGTAGAATAAGGAAAGTCGGGTCAGGCAGATACAGTGTTTATCAAAGTTGGTTTTTCAGTGCAGTTAAAGTTTGGAAATACCTAAATACATAGTTATTTGAGCAAATAGAACGTGGTTAGTCTTTATTAAAAAATCTCGCGTAACGACAACTTCGCTTGAACTGTGTCTTGCAACACTATAAAATAAATTAAAAAGTTAAATAATTTGGAGTATTTTTTGAGCCCGCAGGGCACCTGTAGAATTCATATGTAATTGTAGTATTTTTAAACCAACACACATTAGGATTTGTCCCGCCCTCTCTGCCTGTAAATACCCGCGACTCTCTGTAATATCATCGGCACCTGTAAAGCCCTTAACCAATTTACTTGATGTATTCGTACTCAAGTTAACGTCATACTATTGATACAGTTACATTGCTCCCATTGCATAGTAACTTAGTAACCGTACACCAGGAAGAACAACGAAACCGGCATAACTTTCGCTCGGTCCGATAACCAAACGGCTCTGAATCAATTCAAGCGTTAACTGCTCCTCGATGAGACTGTGGAACTTCATACGTTTTTGATACACTTACACCTACTGAAGTAATCTCGCCTCCTAATAAATAATATGTTTGTGTTTTGAGTCTGAAATTAATCTCGATTTTCTTCCATATTTGTAATCTACGAACTGACTTAGGACTCACGTGAAATACTGGAAAAGTACTCTCCGACCAGTTTTGAACTTATTTGCAGTTATAACTGCCAGATGAATAACTGCAAATAAGTTTTGAACTGGTCGGAGAGTTCTTTTCCAGTATTTACCACGTGAGTCCTAGTCGGTTCGTAGATTACAAGTTGGTGTTTGTAATTGTGATATAATGAGAAACCATTTCACAATCTTACAATTGAACAATGTGGAGTGGCAGTTGAGAAATGTGTAAGCATATCCTCATCAACCCATGACGTTCCCACTGCTGGGACACGGCACTTACTCTCAGCGGCTCTCAAAAAGCGAGCTCACGTCAATCGTAGGTTAAACTTTGCACATTACTTTTGCCATGTTTTCCCATACGAAATAATTGGCAACGATGGTATAAGCCTATAGTCATGGACTATCGTGACTTTAGGCTTGGCATCGATGCCAACTGCGACTGATAATTAAGTGGCCTAAAACTATGGCAATGCCAGTTCAGCTTTAAAATGTTGAAATTAGGTTACAAGTATAACGTGAAAAATAAACCTCAGTAAAGTTAGTTGAAGTACCAGGCGAGCATAACTGCTGTATGCTAGCCGGGTCAGGGACACTGCATAGAGTTAAAGCCAAAACAATGTGCCGCAAGACGCCACAGCACAGTGTGTGCCCGAATACGAACCATGACAAATTCTATAACCACGCAATCGGCTCTCTTTGGAAGTTTCTAATGAAAGCAGTTTTGAAATGACTAACGTGACGTATGAAAACGTTAATTGAATCTTGTTGTACGTTACAGATTACGGTTACGTGAATACTTTTACGATGTAAATATCGTAAGAATTGATGATGAAGGCTCACTCGTCTCATGATGCTCGTGAAACCGCCCAGAAAAAATCATTGGTAGGGATTTATAAAACAATGCAATCGTATCTAAATAATTGTAGTTTAATAAAATGTATACGCTACTTGGCACAAAGACACTTCCGGGTATCGAATATAAAAATCGCTAATTCTGGAGATCCTGGTAAGAATAATGGGACAAACTATTTAAATTTACTGTCATCGGTCTTGAATAAGCGTGCGCAGTTTTAAACTAATCCGAAATTTTGAAAGGGGTGAAAATCGAGTTCAAAGATTCATAGATTATAAATAGATTTGAAGCTAATAAAAGCGTTGAAATTTACTTTCGTCGATCCGGGTGCGCGGATAATTTATGCAAAAGGTTTCTCTAGAAACATTTATTTGCGCTGGCCTGAAGGTAGATATACTTTGTAATCCACAGTGTTGGTTCATTTTTTTGCTACATTTTAATTAAAACACATAACTTTAATAATAATACGTATTGGTGTATCTATTGTTTTATTGATCAAGGTTTCAAAGTCCAAAAGACTATAAAGTTCATTGTTAAAATCGAAACAATTATATCATAGGGTCTAATAAAAGAACCCTAGTGGCTGTAAAACGGATATCATACAGCGAGGGTATCATTCTTATAAACGACAATTGCCAATAGAAAAGTAAACTTTTACTTGTTTTCGCTTTCCGCTGGTCGATTGCCGATGCGGTAGATACACTTTATTTCTTTACTGTTGGTTTGTTTATCTTTTTACAAATGTATCTGTTGAAACGGTAATGTATGAGAAAAATTTGGCATGAGCAGTTTCTAGCCAGTCGAGTAGTACGGAGCAAGTTCCCAGGCAAAGCCAAAGCCTATCCTGGACATATCCGTATCGCTGGTCGCCATTCGCTGTCACGCTGGTAGTCGCGGTTTGGCGCGCAAACGGAGTGGCCGTGCCGCGCCCGTCTCCCACTCCTCGCGGACGTAACCTCGCGGCGTCAGATATTGGATTATTGTGTGTGAATTCTGTGTAATTTTGACTATATTGCGTGCTGTTCACCTAATCACAGGTTCGTGTGGCCAACACAAGGTATTTAAAAGTTTTTTTTCGGTTAATGATTGATGTATCGTTTTGTGAATATTCTGTGGAAGGACGATTTTAGGAAGGCTAATTTGTGTTTTTACGTCATCTGATAGGTGTTGTATGGTACTGTTGATAGGTTTTACGGATGCATTATTATTAAATTGTTTTAATGTGTTATTCGGCTTTTATAACGTCATCATTCGGTATCCTAGTACCCTTACTGTTTATTTTCGCAAATCACAATCTTAAAAAGGTTTAAGGTTTTTTTGTGAAAACCGTTTGACAGGGAAATTCAAAAAATAATTCTTATTCTTTTAAAACATGTTCCAACTCCAAGTAGACCACTCACAAGTCTATTTATTGCACATTTTATGAAATTAAATTTCGATGCCTGTTTCACACTTCACACGCTAAAGCGCTTTTTGCGCTTTTCGCTAAAAATTCAGGAACAAGAACACTTCTACTATATATTATAACTAGCTGCGCCTCGCGGTTATACCCGCGTGGTGATGAAAAACGGTGATGATGAAAATAAGCCTATCTGTTAATCCAGGGTATAAACTATGTCCATACCAAATTTGATCTAGATCCGTTAACCCGTTCTGGCGTGATTAAGTAACAAACATCCATCCATCCACCCATCCGTCCATCGTAACTTTCACATATATAATATTAGTGGGATGGGATAATTATATATAATATACACACAATTGACCTTGTAAAGGTAGGAAACATTTCGTCGCTCCCTTCACCAAGAGACACCAGGATATAGTATAAAAACCTTGAGATCTGAACATGTATGTACAGATTTTGAAAGTAGAAGCCCTATTTGTTATAAAAGCAGTTGAAAAGACGCGAAGATCAAGGCCAGACTGGACCGGACTGTCACGGAAATGCAAGCACTTTTGGCAAACGACAAATAATACAAAATGGATAGTGTTGGCTTGACCCCCAGACTGGCGTGCTGCCATCTATAAAAATGCTCAAGAATTTAAATTTTACTTTGCACACCAGTTCTTAATCAATTTTTCGGTTTGCACGGGTGCGATTAACACATTTAGATAAAGTTTACCAAGTCACTTGGTTTTCTTGATGATTCACTACGAACTCACGATGAGAAGGTATATGCCGTCATCTTTGGTCAGTGATCATAAAACTGACTCCCGTCATTATTAGCATTAATTATATACATATCAATAAACAGATGCGATATAAACCTGTCAAGCACGAATCTGACTCTCATACGTAGGGTTCCGCACTATCGTCAAAAATATTATGCTCATGCCTCGCGGAGATCAATGGCTAATATGTTTCCAGTAGCTAAGTTTAACCTGGTCATAATTTTGCCGAGAAAACCGCCTAGGTTCTCTTCATATATTAACACAAAATGATATGTTAAAATGACACTTCCTCCATGGCTTTGCCATTGGTAAATAGAACGTTTTGAAACTTTGTAGCTAATTTTTTTTAGTTATATATGTTTTTAAACTAAAAAAAAATGTTTTTGAGCGACTATATTTTCTCTTATCGGAAATTCTCGCGGTGACGACGAATGCGCTTGATCTGTTTCTAGCACCAGAAGAAAGTAACAAGTTTAAAAAAGTGTTGTTTTTTAAAGCCCGCAGCTCATATGTAAAGTACATTTTGTAGTATTTGATATCAACACGCATTAGGATTTGTCCTGCCTCTTCTGGATTTAAACATCTGCGAGCTTCTGCATAATTGTCGGCACCTCTTGCATGCTACAGATGACATTGACTACAGTCTCATTCACTCTTCGCTCTTCTTCTTCGCTAGTCTCTCAAGGTCACATTACACACATTTTTATAGCTCTATAAAACTCTGTAATCAATTCTCTGGATACGATAAAAATACGAAAAGCGCGTGTACAGCTTATAGTCTCAAACTTTTCACAAAGAAAAGACCTTACAGGAACGGCTATCTTCGTTATTTACTGACATTTTCCTACTCAATAAAGTGGTCATATATTCCAATTCATGTCTTAAATATAAGATCTGAAATCATTTTGGCAGTAGCGATCAAACGTGGGAGGCAACAGTTACATGCTTTATACCTGCTTTGTACCTATAGGACATCATCGGGAAGGATTTACTCAATGCCAGTCGCCAGATTAACCTGAACTTTGGCTGTTAAAATTAACTACATATTGTCATGTCTAATTATACTGGTCACTTGGTGCGTCATATAATGTGATTTTTGGAACCCGAACTTTCCACATGCTCCCACGTCAACCGCGATCTGTTTTTAGCCAGATTAGATTAATTGCGGTATTCAGTACTGTGACCTTTAAATTTGAGGCCACCAAACAAAGGGCTCGTTAGGTAAATTGGTAGCGTTATCCTTATTTATTAGTCCGGGATAACGTTACCAATTTCGTCCGAATGCTATACTTTAAAATTAAATTCGCCGTGATTTTGATAAAAACTTACGCTTTTATTTGCTTTTAGAATTCAGCTTTTATTATGGATAAAAATATCAAAGCTCTGGTAGCTTATGTATAATGTGATAAGTTTCGTCCGTCATTAGATTGAATCCTTACCTGACTTGAGCTTTCTGTGTAAGTACATTTATTATTTTACAAGTTTATATCGTCCGCAAACAGACCATTGTATGTAATTGGCCACTTTCTAAGGCAATAAATAGCGGAACCAATTTTGATAAATAACTGGAGACGGTTATATTACAAGTTCCTTTTTTTTTTCAAAAATCTGTATTAATATATTATGGCATATATTAAAGTCCCACTCTCTTAAATCATGCAAGGAATTTGGTGACGAATTTGATGCAGTTTTAACCTTTAGCTGAATATTTATGAAAAGAAATAAATAAGTCGCCGTAAAATAAGTTTACATACACCGTAGCCAACGTGTATACATGTTTTTGTTATTGGGAATAGGCAAGCGTTAGACCTCTATCTCACCTGATGTAAAGTGATGATGCGGTCTACGATGGTGCGCATGCCTAGAAGATAATCTATTCACTCGTGACTTGAAGATAGCCAGTTTGTATTTATGCGGAAACAAGGATTTAGGCAATTAATTCCACTCATTAGCTGTACACACTATGAATGTGAAAGGAAACGCTTCCTGTGGCAAATTGGAACGTCTACCATGTATGGATGCTGCATTGTCGTCCGTCTGGTATATGTAACTGTAACCATGGTTACCGACAAAATCAAACATAATTTGTGCGGAGTAATTTCATTACATCTATTTTTCTAAATGACACCCCTGCAAAGCCGGAGCGGATCTTTAGGAAGTTTATCTGAAAAAAAATCATACCGTAATTACCTACTCGTCTATGATATTGATCAAGAAATAATACAAGCATGTAGTTTTGGAGTCTGCATAGATTTAATTTAGCTCAATCTTTAATTAATATGCATCTGAGTCCTACACGATTCACAGATGCTTCCTATGCGAAGACTAATGGGTAGGTGAGCTAATGCCATTAGTTCTGGCTAATAAATCGTATACGCTTTCACAGACGGTTATTGCGTGCATAGTGGCACTGTGGTTTTGCCAAAATATTAAAATGTTGAAAGTGAACAATCGGTTGGAGTATTTTGATAGCCATTCGTCACGTTCCATTGTGACGCCATAATGACGTAATAGCTTTTTACTGTCTCCGAAGCCTAATGTGCTCCCACCTCAACACTCAAAACGTGGTAAAATATTACTACCCGATTTTCATCATCAACATCTCAGCCATGGGACGTCCACTGCTGGACATAGGCCTCCCCCATTGATTTCCACATGGACCGGTTAGAAGCGGCCCGCATCCAGCCCTTGCCTGCGATTTTAGTCAGGTCTTCTGTCCACCTGGTCGGTGGGCGTTCTATGCTGCGCTTGCCAGTCCGTGCTCTCAACTCGAGAACCTTTCGACCCCAACGGCCATCGGTTCATCGAGCTATATGCCCTGCCCGATTTTAATTGCCATGTATTAATTATTAAGCGATTTCCGATAGAGCCCCCTCTGTATATTTTGACACTACGAAATCTTTTGCGAGCTACAGGAGAGCTATCGGAGAGTTTGATCTTAATTACGTATAATTACGATTAATTTATAATGAGTTTACACTCATTATAAATTAAAAGTAATATCTGCCGTCAACATTTTTTTTTAGTTTGAATTTCTTGTACAATGATAGAGCTTATCTTGTTCAACCAAACTAGACGAAAATTCTGAAAATTAATATAAGCTAGATACATTCTTATACGGTTATGATACAGTCCAAATTAGTATGACACTTATTAGTGATAACACTAAGATTATTCTATGAAAGATCATTTTATTAAAATTGCGGGTAGTTTTACGTAACGACTTATGTGTTATTTGGTGCCAACTAAAACTACCCGCAATCTTATAACGCCCTCTTTGCGTCGGTGGTTAAAAAATACCTGCGGGCCCAATTTCAAAGTGGAGCTTGTTAGTTTCTCTCCTATATATAAGCTTAAGTATATTCTGCCTTTTTAAGAGAAAATTGAGGGTACGTGTAAGCTCCCCTTTGCAATTAGTTTAGTTTGATGTTATTAAGTCTGATCTACATTTTGTCAGTGTTCCAAGAAAATTATGTTCTATTTACTGTTTATTCGTCAAAACATTTTACTTACATATAGATTTTCGTAAAAGCAATCTTTATTCAATTATTTTTTTGCAAATAGGTATGCTTTCAGCGATAAGTCCGCCCCTTGTACATGTTTTAATTTATAATGATATGTTTTGTTGTGTACAATAAAGAGTTTTGTATTGTATGCGTCTGACCACCATGTCACCTGATGTTAAGTGATAATGCTGTCTACAATGGATAAGGATAACCGAACCCCGATTGTATCTATGCCGAAACACAGACTAAGACAATTAATTGCACCCGTGAGTTTTATGTCCAACCATGTTTGGGCTCAGTCAGAAACTGCCTCTAAAGATGTCTATGGCATATTGTTCAAATGCTTTGAAAACTAGACTGTAATCGTAATATGTAAGTAGCATTCTATTGACTGGAATGACTAGAATTCTCCTGTTAGAAATGAATGGGAAATGGGGGAAAACTAACGATTGAAAGCTGTGTGGTGAAAAGTATATATTGTACCAGCTGGTCGTCTCCGGTACGGGTGTAATCCCAAAATACTTGAATCACAAACGGAAGTTACTTTATCTGCCAAAAATATTCTTATTATTTCATGTTTATGTGGATAAATCCGCAATTGTATATACCTATATACCGAATTGTGCGTACATTTCTGCAGGATGATAATTGTGAATTATCATCCGCCTTGAAAGAAAACTTGTGACCATTTAAATTCTCTAAGTGAACTCCACTCGGCAAAGACTCGTCGTTTCCTTTAATTACTAAAGCTCAAGAAAATGATATTGCACGGATATAATGAATAATTTATTCTACTTTGCCCGCACTTTGTCGTTTGTGCCGTCGCTAATTCGAGAGAGATCTAATATATCTATAATCTGAACTTTATACTTCAAGGTCAATGAAACCTTTTCCAGGAGCTCCTGAGGGAAGTAGAAAGCCATTCTCAAAATCTCGATCTTTAATATATAGTAGATAAGTTATAGCTAATAGATCTGTAGTAGTAGGGGGGTTGTGGATGGCTTAAAGCTTACGGACCGCGATATTATTAAGAGAAAACGGACCCCAAATAAAAGTAATTGGTGACCACAGTTCTAGTCCATTCCATGTCTATACACGAGAATAAAGAAATTCGGAGTACTATAATAGATTCGCATGCTATTTTTATTCAATAAAACGTTTGTAATTTGGTACAATGAATTATATATGTATGTAATAATATACGGCGCTCGCAAACCCGCCTGCCGGGCCTGGCGGTAAACCCTCATATGGGTGGCAATGTCGAGCGGTGGTGGTCTTATGTATGATATGACAATGATAATGATGATATCCTGACATTCGTTAAGACAGAAACAGCCCCGTGAAATAATATTGTAATGTTATTATTTGGTTGATTAGTGCTGTGGAAGATATTTTTCACCACACTAGCTGTCAATTGCTATAGTTTTATTCATCGATATTTGACAGGGACATTCTATTTTATTCACAAGTGAGTAAAACGTTTTTGAAATTCGAGAACGAAAAACCCCTAACAACCTGCCGACCAATCAGAGAGCACTTGAATGAAGTTTGTAAAAGAATCCTTCCCGCTGCGCGCCTTGGAAGTTCCACGTTAGTTAGCGTTAGTGTGGTGAAAATTGTGTTTCACTCACGGGTAAAGCTTTGTAGCTTTTTGAAACCCTGGTTTTTAAAAATAACAGGGTTATTTTTTAGAACCACTTACTTCGCCCGTGGTTCAATCTTAGAACCCTTCGGTTGCTCAGGTTTCAATCCAAGCACTCACGTCAAAAATCGACTTTACCCACATGTAAAACAAATAACTATTTCCTTCGTGGCACAACAGTGTTACATTTTGCACGCCTCTAGTCTTCGTATAATTTACACGTAGACCTGTTAATTCGAACAATGATCGTATGTGGACACTACAATTTAGCTACACATAAGTATTTGCGGTTTAGTTTACGTTTAGTGCCAATGACACTGTGAAATGTGAATGAAGGTGCATTGAACCTGTGCCAGCGCGTAGGAGTCGATTTCGCACAGTTCGATAATTGTCTTGTCTCCTTTGTAATTACTGTGTCAAAATCGAAAATATAATTGGTACATTGTTATACCAATTAAAAGTCAATTTGAGTAATACTCGTATAAAGTAATGAAGCACAAGTTATAAATGCAGATGTTGCATAGAAAAAGTGGCAAAATACTATTATACATTAACCTTTAACAACCGTATCACAAGACACCTTACCTCCAATGAGATATTTAGGTTTAGTGGGCAACACTGAAGTAAACCGATATGTGTTTGACTTCTTCATTATTGTTTCGGGAACTAACACAAGTGTCGCTGGAGCAGCTGTGCAGGACCATGCTCTGTTATAGCTTGAGTAGAAACTCGAGAAGAGAGCACAGAACTCACCAAGTGCGATATGTGTGCAGGACTTGATACCCCCCAACTAGAATAAGAATAGGTACTTGAGCAAATATTCTAAAAGCTTAAACAAAGAAACACCAAACTCGTTGCTATTAAGCTATGAAGTATTAATCTCATTCTCACTTTTTGTAGTTTTTGTCTATATGCGTAATTCATAAATTAAATGTTTATCCTACCAAAAAAATAACCCCATAAGTGTTATCAATTATAGATATTAATTGAATAAGCTCTAATATTGTCTGGATTTACCCTATAATTAAGAAAAGTCTGATAACAAAAGTATTAATCACACGATTGAGTCTCATCCTCCTCTGAGGGTCTAAGGGTCTGACCACCCCCATGCATGATCTTTTCTCTTATGAATGTACGCCATCTTCCTCTGGTTCGCCTCTGTTTTTGGCTACATGGATAGCATGGTGGAAAGAAGTATCTACCGTGGTCCGATTTTTATATTGATATGATGTAATTAACTTTGTATAAAAAAATAATTTATTCCTTTCTACTGCTCTAATAGACATAACATAAGCTATGGAGAGGGCTATGCTCGGGGTTTCTCTACGTGATCGAATCAGAAATGAGGAGATCCGTAGAAGGCAATTTACCGATATAGCCCAGCGGATTAGCAAGTTGAAGTGGCAGTGGGCAGGGCCCATAGCTCGAAGAACTGATGGCATTTCAATTTAATGGGAGTAGCCACTGGCTCTTGAAACACAGTTATTCTAGTTCAGGCGCCTATGGACTCAAGAAAGCGAATGTAATATTTGTGTCAATAAAAATAGTTTGTATTTGTATTTGTCCGGACTTGATCCGACCAACGCGTCGGGCTCCGGCCACGCGACCGCTTGCGCCTTCCACTTTGCCAGTGGCTACTAGCTTTTCGAGGGAGTCTCATGTTTCTTATCAATTAAACAATTGTTAGTTTTAGGTAGTCTAGCGAAATTATTATTTGAATTGGTTTGATGAACTCGAACAATTATAATAAATACATGTTTCGTTGATCTACCAAAGAATATGCTAATACGTTTCTCTCGGTATGAGATTTACTTGGCTGAGGTTGGAATGTTTTAAACGTACCTTCCTCCCTCAGTGTTCCCGTGTAGCTACAAGATAGGGTTCTTCAAACTCAGGTTTAACTAACTTTTAAAAGGGATTGGCAACGTATCGTAGTGCCCCTAGTATACAGATATCCATAGGCGATGGTGATCGCTTACCATCAGGAGTCTCGACTTTTTGTTTGCCATCTGTTACATTAATAAATAATTAAGTATAGAATAAACTAACATAACATTTATCTTTTTTTTTATTAAAACTGACGTGGTTTTGACACATTGTAAATGAATAAAACACGGGAGTTACTCACGTAATAAGTCAGATGGTTCCGACTATAGTTTCAACCACATTCGGTGGTCTTTTTCAAGGAGAATACGGGGCGCTCGCGGACGCGGTCGCGATTCGCCTAGTACTGGGCGAATCGCGAACTTTATAATAACATCTATCCTCAAGATACCGAAATTGATATTCTAGTGTGTCGTTACTGAAAGAACAACTAGTCAGAGAAACAATTCTCCAAATGTTCAACAAAAGAAGAATACGTTATTGTGCAAAGAATAGAAGGTTCTATTCAAATGAACACTGTATAGTCTATATCACCTGCAATCCAAGGGTGCAGAACCCGCTGTACTTCCGCTGATAATTCGCCGACGGCTGTTCAATTCAATGTCACCTATTGTTATCTGGTAAAAGTGATAGCCTTGGACTTGTTTACATGAATATACAATTCGAGTATTATAACTAATACGTGAGATTAACCTTTAGGCCAACGCAAAAAAAGATTTTTCTGAGAAACTATTATCTCTAGCAAACAACACTTAAATGATTCCCAGAGATTGAGATTATGCTTAGCCGGTTTGAAATTATTTAATTAATACATTTTTATTTGTTATGTTTTAACTAGTTGCGCCCCGCGGTTTTACCCGCGTGGTGATGAAAAACGGTGATGATGGTGATGATGAAAATAAGTCTATGTGTTAATCCAGGGTATAAGCTATCTCCATACCAAATTTCATCTAGAACCGTTCAGCCGTTCTGGCGTGATGGAGTAACAAACATCCATCCATCGTAACTTTCACATTTATAATATTAGTGGGATGACGGAAATTAAATATTTTGCTCGGTGACAGATACATTTCTCTAAAGTAAATAATGTTAAGTGATCTCTCAGATAACCATGGCTTTCATACGATTGTGAGCAAAAGACATTTCTACGAAGTTAAGTACTTTAACGATGACATTGAAGTATAGTGCATGGTAGAGTTGTAGTGAGTGACCATCGACTAGGTGTTCGTCGAATCATATCCTATCTCAGGCTTGACCTTTCAATTACATAGCTATAGGGCATTGTCTAGTCCCTACCTGACTAGATTTTTTAAATATTATAGAGAATAGCGATGATGCCTAAAAATCTACAGATATGCGATTACCACATTTCACCGATACAAACCACGCCAAGTATCTGAGAATCATGTCCATGGCAAAAAACGACCCATAAACTTGTCTATATTTGTCTGCGATGAAGCCCACGCTTTTTATGTTCCTGAATTTGCCGTAAACGCGTGTGATGGCGCCTTGCCAAATTCAAGGTTTATTCACTGTCTAACTGATAACCCTAGTAAAAAGATCTCTCCCAAAAAAATTAAGTCTCTCTTGGGGTTTGATCCGATCCGCCTTTCGCGAATACTTCCCGTTGAGAAGTTTTTTGCTCCACTGTTTTATGTTTCTCGATCTTGCGATCAAAATCACATGAAGGCAATATATTTACGTATGTATTTTTTGTAGTGATGATGGCTCAGCGGTGGGAGCGTCGCGTCTTACATACGGGCGCTGGTTCGATTCCCCATCAACGTCTTGACGTTTCCGGTGAAGGTAACAGAGTCATCAAATTCTTAGCAGGATGGAAGTACCCGCCTGACAAGCCCCCACCCTCAAGTTTGAACAACTGTCACCGAACACATAGTGTGTACAGGCCTCAAGAGCCTGTAGATGGCCAAGAGCTGGATGCTTCCAACCGGTCCTTGTAGAAATCAATGGGGGAAGTCTATGTCCAGCTGTAGAAGTCCTATGGCTGAGATGATGATGATGAATTCAAAAGATAAAAAACCAAGTGGTTGAAATATTTCTGATAGACCGTGGTATGGGTGTTGGAAATGCTGTTACTCGCAAACGCCGCGCACCGTATTCCGTTCAAGAGTAGCTACTTAACTTGATTGGTTCTGCCTCGAACACGTCTTCAATATTGATTGCTTGGAAACGATTAACTTTGACCGTGATAAGGATTGTTATCTAATGTTGTCTCAATACCAAATTTCATCGTAGTTTATTCGTAGCGTTTCGAATGTTTTGCCTTTTTGTCTTATAATTTGTAAAATCCGAAAGGAGAACATATATTTTAATTTAAAAAGATCCATCCCAGGCACACGGCGTGCACGTTTTACTGCAATAGCAGACGCATGAGTTTGTGCGGATTTTTAGGAATCCGTTCGTATATGCCTTTAAATTATTTCCATCAGAATAAAAACCCGTTAAACTGTAAAAGGGAGGGTGGTAGCAGAAAAAAATCAGATGTATTTGGTCTATTTATAAGTTTGCACTCTGCATTCATGGGAAACGGCCAAATATTCGAAAGTATTGGTGAAATTGATTAGGTACACATAATCAATATTACCAATACATTTTACAGCAGTTTCTAGCTTCCGTGCGCATACGGTCCATTATCTGTGTAGTTTTTGTATAACTACATATCATCATCATCTCAGCCATAGGACGTCCACTGCTGGACATAGGCCTCCCCCATTGATTTCCACAAGGACCTGCTGGAAGCGGCCCGCATCCAGCCCTTGCCTGCGATCTTAGTCAGGTCGTCTGTCCACCTGGTCGGTGGCCGTCCTATGCTGCGCTTGCCAGTCCGTGGTCTCCACTCGAGAACCTTTCGACCCCAACGGCCATCAGTTCGTCGAGCTATGTGCCCTGCCCACTGCCATTTCAACTTGCTAATCCGCTGGGCTATGTCGGTGACTTTTGTTCTTCTACGGATCTCCTCATTTCTGATTCGATCGCGTAGAGAAACTCCGAGCATAGCCCTTTCCATAGCTCGTTGTGCGACTCTGAGCCTGTTCAGAAGGCCCATAGTCAGGGACCACGTTTCAGATCCGTAAGTCATCACTGGTAACACACACTGTTCGAAGACCCTCGTTTTCAGGCATTGTGGTATTTTGGACGAGAAGACGTCTCGTAGCTTCCCGAACGCTGCCCAGCCGAGTTGGATTCGACGATTGGCCTCTTTCTCAAAGTTGGACTTACCTAATTGGACTGTATGTCCTAGGTAGATGTAATGGTCAACAACTTTGAGAATCGAGTTCCCAATTGATATGGGGGCGGGCGCAACATGGGCATTCGACATAATTTTCGTCTTGTCCATGTTCATTTTAAGGCCCACCCTTCGGGAAACTCTGCTGAGGCCTTCGAGCATCGTGCTGAGATCTTCCATCGATTCTGCCATGACCACAATATCGTCGGCAAACCGAAGGTGAGTGATGTACTCGCCGTTGATGTTGATGCCGAATCCTTGCCATTCCAAGAGCTTGAAGGCGTCTTCCAATGCGGCAGTGAACAGTTTCGGAGAGATAACGTCTCCCTGTCTCACGCCGCGTTGCAATGGAATCGCCTTCGAAATTTGCTCTTGTACTCGGACCGACATGGTGGCGTTATTGTACACACACTTCAACACTTCAATATACCGATGGTCAATACGGCACCGCTGGAGAGACTCAAGCACCGCCCACGTTTCGATCGAATCAAAGGCTTTCTCATAGTCCACAAACGCTAGACATAAGGGCAAGTTATACTCCTCGGTCTTCTGTATAACTTGCCGCAGCGTATGGATGTGGTCTATGGTGCTGTAGCCTTTTCGGAAACCGGCTTGTTCGGGAGGCTGGAAGTCATCAAACCTGCGTTCGAGACGATTCGCGATGACTCTTGAAAACAGCTTGTACACATGGCTCAGAAGCGAAATGGGTCTGTAGTTCTTAAGCAATGTGTTGTCACCCTTCTTAAAGAACAACACCGCTACGCTTCTGTTCCATGCTTCCGGCGTTGAACCTTCGAGGACAACGGAATTAAAGAGCTTCTGAAGGACTTTCAGTATCGGTGAGCCACCCGCTTTCAGAAGCTCTGCTGTGATTCCGTCGTCACCCGGCGCCTTGTTGTTCTTAAGCTGCTTCAGAGCCATCCTAATCTCGTACAGGCTGATGTCCGGGATGTCTTCGGTATAGTGTCGGGTTAGCTTGGCTCTTGGGTCTTTGGCCAAGCTATCAACAGGTTTAGCGACCGAAGTGTATAGCTGCCCATAGAACCTCTCAATCTCTCCAAGCACCTCTGCTTTGGTCGACGCTATACTGCCATCATCTCTCTTCAGCTTAGTCATCTGGCTTTGCCCAATAGACCGGTCTCTTGCAAACACTTTGGAGCCTTTTCTCCGTTCGATCGTATCTTTAATACGATTTGTATTAAAGGTACGGATGTCGTGTCGCAAGGATTTCCATATTCGTCTGTTGAGCTGCCTATATGACGCAGCGTCATCAGATGATTGCAGTTGCAACGAGCGTCGTTCAGCCATGAGGTCAAGGGTATGGCTGGAGAGTTTTTGAGGTCCATTTGTGCGGCGGGGTTTGAAGAACTTAGACCCCACTGCGTGGACAGTTTCTACAAACCTGTTGTTGGTCTCGTCCACCGACGCACAGTTCTCAAGGCAAGCAAAGCGATTGGATAGCTCAAGTTGAAAGCTCTCGGGGTTTTGAATATGGACATCTTGAGGTCGGAGCGTGGATTTCATCAAACGGGACCTCTCAAGTTTAACATTAATATTCAATATGCCTCTTACTATGCGGTGATCACTACCGGTTTTCACCATGTTGATCACAGAGACATCATTGAATATTTGTTTCTTGGTGGTCATGATGAAATCGATCTCATTTCTCGTGGAACCGTTAGGACTCAACCAGGTCCATTTCCTGTGAGGCGGCTTCTGAAAGAAAGAGTTCATCATAAAGAGTCCCTCTTTCTCCATGAAGTCGGCCAGCCTCTGTCCCCTGGGGTTCCGTTGTCCATAACCAAATTGCCCCACTCTCAACTCTCCATCACTTCTTTTGCCCAACTTTGCGTTAAAGTCCCCCATAACAACAGTATAATGGGTCTTGGAGGTATGCATGGCCCTACTAATGTCCTCATACATAGCCTCTACCTCCTCATCGGTTCCGAGTTTCGAGGTCGGTGCATATACCTGAATGACCTTCAACGAATACCTACTTGATATTCTGAGTATTAGGTATGCCACCCTGCTCGAAACGCTATCGATGGTAATAATGTTGTTAGTGAGGGACTTGCGAACGAGAAATCCGACACCACCTTGGGACTTTTGGTCGCCTTCCCGGTAGTAGAGCAAGTTACCGGATTTGAGGGTTATGGTGTCCTCGCCCTCTCTACGGACTTCACATAACCCTAGGATATCCCAGTGTAACTTACTCATTTCTTCTTCCAGCTCGACGATCTTTTCGTCTGCCAACAAAGATCTTATATTGTGTGTTACCAGGGCCAGAGGTCGTTTTTTCAGGGAGTGGTAGCCGGGAATCTGCCGGAGATTCTTAGCACCCCCTGCTCCACCGTTACACTGGCCGCTACCGGAGCCAGCTTTAGCGGAGCTGCCGGGGACTGGGGGCCTGGTCGTATTTTGTACTCTCATAGGGGGGGTTTGCCAATACTCGCCACGCTTGGCAGGCGGGTTGGCGAGCGCAGTACAAATGTGAGTCTCAGAAGGCGCTGCTGCCCATCCTTCTGGTGTGTGATCCCTTAGTCGACTCTTACGACACCCACAGGAAGACATGGGGGGGTACTATTCTATGCCGGTACCCCACGGCAACTACATATACTACTATAATAACTACACTACAATCTTCGTGGAAAATATTTCATCCTAAATATTGGAAGTATAGTAGCAATAGCGAAACCCTTCCTGCCATCAGCTGGGGCCGATGTCCATAAAGTAACACGTAAGGCGAATTCAATGAATATAATTATTTATCAGCAAGAATTGATGCGTGCTGATGCGTTTTTGTTTTTGTACATTCAAGCACGATCATGTGCACGACACTGATCTTGTTGGAATTATAATATTCTATTTTCAATTTTGTTGATAGTAAAAACGGTTGCAGTTTCTGCAGCAGATCTTACAACTTTGTGATTAAAAGAGACTGTTATTTTGTGCTTTTAGTGGTGTCACCTTATTATCATCCTTGGGAATAGATTAGCATTGCAAATGAAGCCGTTACAAAACTGTGTCTGTTTGTGTTTTATCACACGTGTTAACGATTAGGCAAATGACTGCGTCTTAGTCGCGGGTGATTAGGTGTATATTTGCATAACCTTACACAGTGAGATTGGTATGATGTTATTTTTGGTGTGGTATTCTTATTGTGAAACTGAACTATTCGACAACACTGCAGTCATATATTCCTGTATGTGATAAATAAGTTACACATTCTTTTTCAATAGTCAACGGTGACGTGGTAAAAGATCTTAACATATTAGCCATAGTGACTGTTTTAAAGTACTGTTGTCTAGCTAGGCACATCATTACAAAAATAGCAACACATTTTATTAATAGACAGGATTATTTGCTGGCATTAAAAAAATCCTACCACCATTAAAACACTCAAACCAAACCTGATTAATGAAAACGAGCACGAGCTCGGTAATTACTTTCTTTGATACCGTTTCATTGAAAAAGGTGAAAGTAAATAATGAATTGTTTGTTTTATGAGCCCGTCAATGTTGCTACTATTAAAGTGAAAACTCAATGTAAATTAAAGAAACTATAAAATCAAACGATTGTTTAAAGAAAATTGATAAAATGTACACATCATATACCATAAAATATTAAATATATTATTTATAGTATCTAATACTGTGATCCCAATCACAGTCCTTCACCGAAGATGAGCGATGTCAAATAGTATAAATAAATAATAGTCAAAATATCCTCGAGTGGAGACCACGGAATGGCAAGCGTGGTGTAGGACGGGCGATCTTGGTCAGGTTATGTGTTCTTCGGCCATGTCGTTGCCCTCCGACAAGGTGGTCAGATGTCCTGCCCCCCGATTATAAACTCTTCGATATCTAAAACCGAAACGATTCGGTAAAGAATAAATCCCGTATTACAGTGTTTAAAACTATTTAAAACATTTATCAAGCAATTTTGTCACTGATAGTAGTATAGTTTAGAATATTCTATTACACTCACGAAAGATATTAACGGATAAAAAAAACAATATCGAATCGAATCGCTTCGTTTAGTTGTCGATAGTTCTGAACCAAGGGGCAGACCAAGATCCCAAGAAGAGCCTGAATATACGTGTCGTATCCAATCGGTCCGTGTGAAAAATTATGGGAGACGCCAATGTTCCATCACTGCATGTCCTATGATGAATAAGATTAAAGAAGATTTAATAATCACGTAGTTTGAAAACTATACATTTCAACTTTTACTACATCCGTGGAACATTTCCTTGTCTTTGACATATTAATAAAGTTATATAGGACCAATCTGTAAGTATATTTTTTAAATGAAGAAATATACCTACAGTATATGGAACTCGTTGCCCGAGTCTGTGTTTCCCGATATGTACAATCCTGGAGTCTTCAAGTCGCGAGTGAAAAGGTACCTTCTAGGTTTGCGTGCTAAATCCTAGACAACGTCATCACTTAACATCAGGTGAGACAGTTATCAAACGCAAACTTATAATATGTAAAAAAAAAAGTACAAAATAAATAGAACATACAAAAATAATAACATTACAACCTCCTTATTTAAAAGTCGCTTGGAAATCAAGATATATAATCTGTATTAACTATACCCACTACAATTTCTGAAAATTTATTCGCGATTGTTTTTCCGAGAATATCTGCCTTCAATATTTATCCTGCATTTTATTATTTAATATACAATATTTAATCGTATTGTATAACATTATTGTATATACAGGGTGGGGCAAATTTTTGGCCCCTTCAGGGTAGCTAGCTACCTTTTCTTTTGTAGTTAGAAGGTTTTGTTCTTAGAAACCTTGTATTTTATTTTGAAGCAAAATATATTGCCATTTTTAGTTTTTTTTTAAATAAGTAAGGTTCGTCCAAAAATGACTATAGTCAAAAAAAACAAGTTGGTCTTAATCGACTCTATTTCCAACCAGAAACACTTTTCCCAAAGTAACTAAGTAACTACATTGAATTCAATAATAGACTGACAGAATGTAATATGGCTGTACAATACCTATTTGATATCAAATAGCATAGCCTCATAGCAACATCGTTTTGTCGTGTAAAATGCCAATACGTTGTTGTTGAAGTGCTTCCAGACGATATTGTATTTCTAATGTATCATCAATTACTGCCCACGCGAGATAGAATCCCATAAAGATAGCTCACACGCTGGGAGTAGGTATTGTTTATTGAACCTGTATAATGTTCAAGTGGGTCTCCTTACCTGAATCATATGAATTCCTATCGCTACAGGTATCATTTTAAGGGCTTAAAAGGTGCTGATGACATTGGAAAGGCTCGCGAGTGTTTACAGGCAGAAGGGGAGTGACAATCCTGATGCGTATTAAAAAGATATACTTTACAGATCACCTAAGGTAACAGAAATAATACTCATCACAGTATACCCATCTGCCTTAGATAAATTATCGCTGAGTGTGCCAACACATTACATGCGAGGCGCGGACGCCCAACGCGGCCCGCGGCTCTTACGTCGCCTATTTGCTTTGCCTGCGAACGTACATACCATTCGCGCTCAAAATGCACCCACGAATAGGGTGATAAAAGTATTAAATGGCTTGCTCACTCAAAACCCACATGTGGATATATTTTGTGATAGGGTAAGCAAATTCCAAACGGAACTGATTGCTTACCTTAGTCTTGCCTTGTAATGCCTTGGACATAGTCTGTAAGTTACATGTGCTGTATGAATAAATAAATAAATAAATAAATTAGACTTTTTAATTTCTTTTCTTGTAGGGTAAGCCACAGTTCAAGCACATTTCTCGTTACCACGAGAATTTCTGGTAAAGGAAAAATATGGTCATAGTTTTTGTCAGTAATTATATATCAAATCACATTTTATCCAATCTGAATTAACCTTCATGAGCTGTTCCTAGTAGTGGTTTTTAAAAAAAATTGTTAGACATGTAGGTAGCTCAAGACTCAAAATTGTCTATTTATCAAATGGTAAAGCATGGTATGGTACGATGTTATCGTAACACCGTATAGGGTTGAAATTTGAATAACAATACGGGGAGTTTAGCATTCCCGTTGATAGCAACACTTAAATCATAAATTTCCTGGTAAAATATCAGCGGGGGTTTGGGGCTAAACTGCACTACCTACGATCAAAGGATTGAACTTTTTTCACGATAAATAAATCACTGGCTCTCAATTTCCTAAAGCTTGCAGAAGTTACATGAAAGTGCACGATATTTTTGGGTAAGTCTATTTTCATTTCATCTCACTCAACGGTCACTGCTGATTTGCTCCAAAGAAATATCAGTATAGAAGTAGATTATTACGAAAAACACACAAAACTAATTTGATATTCTTAGAAAATCTGCCTAACTATTCTCGTCTATATATAAGACTACCTCAAATTCTGAGGAAAAATAGTTTAGTTATTCACTTGTTTGTATAAAACTATTGAAACAGCGATTTTAAATCGTGTTTTCCGATCCACATATATCTTATATTTATATATAAATATATGTTTATTTATATTTTTATATTTACTTTTTTTTTAAAACATTGACACACTGGGATATAACGTGAGGATAGGAAAACGTTGGCTTCCTCGTTCCTCACCGTCTGTTTGAATCGGTTTCTTTTGCCACACACGATTGAAATGTACAACGATCTATCCTCCTCTTTCTTCCCTCAAACATGCTGGGGACTTTTAAAATGGCAATCAATAAGCATAGGCAACGCATCAAGCGTACCAATGGTAATGCCGATCTTCATAAGCGGCTAAAAACCGCTTACCATCAGACGGGGCGTATGTTTTTTGCTGCTAATGAAATAAATTATATTAAAACTACTTGAGATCATTTACGGAAACATAAACGTGGCGTAGCATTTAACGCTTAGCCGTCATGTGTTAAAAGAAGGTTTAATGTTTGGAATAAGTACTTACATCATTGTTTTAACACCATAAGAGCACTAACAATATTGTTTATAAGCACCATTAATCAAAAGGTAACATTTATACAACAGTAACACAATACAAACAAACAGTTCTATCCGCGAAAAGTTGCATCATATCTGCGTCATCCAATTCGTGTAGGTGTGTTCCGCTGCGACCACAGAGAACGTAACTGTAGCTGATGACGAACTTAATGCAATAATCAATTTATAACCTGTTTAACAGAAATGTAGTCTTCGACTCTGATCGTCAATAGAGAGAGTGAAAAGGGGGAATTTAGGCTCACTGATAATAAGCAAAAACCAGCTATATCTCACATGTACCTATATAACGTCTAATCCGAACACAAACGAACTATGAAGATTGCTCGATTAGCTACAGTAACTGATCTTCACAACACAGTGTATCCTATTGTGAAGATCAGTCTTACTCCTTGTTACCCACAGTGTTTTATGAATACATATTATTCCTTTGATTTATAAATTTTCAATGATTTGAATACTTTTGCAAGTTACTATAAGCATAAGTCTATAATGTTAGTGTTTAGAGTTTAGAGTTTAGCCTATTAACGGGAAGTAATATTATTTTCGTAAAAGAATATTTTAGACGGGGAAAAGTGAAATTTCCTGTGTCAGATTGACCGAATCGGTCGGAGTTTTGAATGGCATCACGCGGCGGGCCTGCCAGAATTAAAATTTGAATGTTCCAGTTGCTACCTCCACAGTTTACGACACAAGAAATTTTGAAACTGAACTAAGGATTTTCCTTCTTTATTTCTCCCTTTAGAAAACTATAAACTGGACTGTAATAGCTTTTGATTTATGGTCTATATGCCAGAAGGTACCTATTTATAAGTTAGGCGGTTGATTTACAGTGCCCTGATTACGAAGCTGCGCAATCAGTGCCTTGTGTGTTGAGGGTTCTGAATGATTGTCCTCATTTCAAATGTACGTGGCTCAACTTTGAAATGGCTCTTATGATTTGTACATCTGTTGTGTTAATGTTGCGTTATCTTGAATATGGAAACATTGCTATGTGCTGTAATTCTAGTTTGATTTATTGATTAGAACATGGACTAAATGCTCTTGTTACTTGACATTAACTGAACTTTATCCATAAACTCTAACAACTCTGTCTAACCTACAGAAACTAGACGGCCTGTGTTCAAGTACTTGCACAGAAAGCGCGCCCTCCAACAAGCTATAACACCGTCTTGTTAGTTACAGACTGGGACTCTTATCAACTCAGATTTAAGGTTGAAAATGCATTGATTATTAGTGAGTTAAATATAAGAACAAACCTAGTAGTCTAGATTGGCATACTTGCCGTCATGCTAAGGTTGCGTTAAAACAATTGCTCACAATACCATTCTCGCAATGCCCATGCCACGTCGTTGAAACTGGTTCAACCATTAAAATACCAGCTTTTACAATTCCTACTAATCGGGCTAGTGGGTTAAAACAACATACGTCCACAAATATAAACTTGCAGATAAGCAAAGAGGCCACCAACGAGCTGGATTCTTGAACTAATTTCATGAGCCGCGGCTTTCGAGATGGTTTCCGAGAAACGAATAAAAAACGTGGAGCCTAATCAGGTTTTATCAAAGGATGTGTGTTATGTGCATTCTCCGGAATAAGGATGGTGATTTGTATGCTATTTATTTTGTTATTGCGTATATAAGAATAAATACATTCACTGAGCTATACAGAGTACACATACAACCCTCTCGAAGAAAAATATATGAAGATAAATATTTCATGTAATAATACTAACTCAATGGTAAATAAGCTCAAATTAAATCGGGATAAGAGAATCGAGTTTCTTTATTTAAAACTAGCTGCGCCCCGCGGTTTCATCCGCATCGACTACGGTTTTCCCGCAACTTCAATTATCCCACGGGAACTAGACATTTAGGAAATAAAAAGCAGGCAATGTATCATTCTAGGATAGGTTTCTATTTGCAAATGTCTTGCAAATTCATTTCAGCCGTTTCAGCGTGAAGGAGTAACAAGCATACTTTCGCCTTTATAATATTAGTGGGATACAGCTAGAAAATATTAAGATAATTAAATATTAACATAACTTGTTTTGTAGGTACGGTGATATGTTATAAATAAAGGAAAACAATTATTAACACTTAGTTTTTTCAAAATAACTAGTATATCAGAAGAATATGAGATTGAAAATGTAATACGCATTTACAGTAGTGTAGTGTAGTACGCATTTTAGAAAAAGGTTTTCCTAAGTACCTATCTGTGCGTATATAATATTGGTATACACACTCTCCAGCCTTGTAGAAGGCCGCCCCGGCGCCGAACGCCGCAACCGGTTTTCTGAATCGAGATCATTGTTCAAATAAAATAAAAGCCTTCTTTGTGTTTCTAGTCAAAGGGCGACAGCCATTCGTACGGAAATATGATAAAAATAGAACAGGTGATTCAGAGCTTTTGGGGGTTTGGCGCCAAATGAGCCGTGAATCATGTTCAATGATGACGGCTAACGTATACAATGTATTGTATAATCTTTGGCGGGTCGGTTGATTGCTTTGTGAATGGTTATGCTTGATGTTTTTTGTATGTTTAAGTTATTCATCGAATACTTTTCAGTTATTTGGTTGTATTGCTTGTTGACGTGATCAATGTGTACTTAGTTCTGACTAATCTTATTATCCATTGGACGTATTATGTCCCTTGGAGTACCGGCCTAGAATTGTACCCTCCCAACTCTTCCCGCGGGTGCCGTAAGAGTCTACTAAGGAATCACGTACCAGAAGGTGGGCAGCGGTGCCTTCTGAGGATCACAAATCATACTGCGCTCGCCAACCCGCATGCCAAGCGTGGCGAGTATTGGCAATCCCCTTATGATAGTGCAAACATTTACCAGGCCCCCAGTCCCCAGCGGATCCGCTATTGCTGGCTCCGGTAGCGGCCAGATTTATCGCAGGAAAATACTGGATGCGGGCGGGCGCTTTCAATCGGTCCTTGTGGAAATCGAAGAGGGAGGCAAAGGCCTCCCTCAAGAACCCTAATAATGTTGCACGATCACGTCAGAACGGCTCAATAGATCTGTATGAAATTTGGGACAGAGATAGATTGTAGTTTGAAATATCACGTAGGCTACTTTTTATTCCGAAATATAGACGGTTCCAGTGAGTTAATTGCAGTAACGGGAAAATCATAGTCAACGCGAGTGAAACCGCGAGGTACAGCTTTGTATAAATTTACATTTGTCTCATTACTTCCTAGAGGCTTTGTGCACATACTGTCAAAAAATATTAGTCTTTTTAACCGACTTCAAAAAAAGGGCGAGGTTCTCAATCGACCAGTATGTTGTTTTTTTATTTTTTTTATTTGTGTTTGTTACCGCATAACTTCCGACTGGGTGAACCGATTTTGATTGTTCTTTTTTATTTGAAAGCTGGTGCTCCTCGTGTGGTCCCATTTCAATTCGTCATCAAAATCGAGCGAGCACTTTTTGAGTTACAAGTCAAAAACTGAAAAATGCGTGCTTATACTACACGATATTATAGTAGCGGGCGAAGACATCGGTGAACATACCTACACCACAATGACAATTGATCCCATGAGTAACAAAGGTCACTAAAAAGAGTGAAAAAAAAAGAATTTTTACCAAAGCACAATATTTTGATATCGGTTACTTTTGAACTATCATGGTACCGATTTCAACAAGTTATTTCATACTTTTGAGTGTTGAAATCGGTTCCATTTTTTGGTAATTTTTTTTGTACTATATTTTTTATACTATACTTATACGTACGGTGTCACGGTATAACGTGACACTTACGCGTAGTCGATATCACGGTCGACATTTTGTTTCGGCTTAGCGCGTTCGTCGCGTCGTTCTCTTGATGATTAAGCCTTCCGAAAGAAGCCAAGGTCTGACATCATTTGGGAAGGCACATTTGGAAATAAATAACACACAATATATATATTGTGTGAGCGTGAGTTTTGATAATACTAACTGTATGATTTGTGAGACTTGCCTTAGCACGGAGTGTATTCTGACAGCGCGCCAATCAACAGTCTGACACACAATATATATATTGTGCATTTCTCAGCAGAATCGCCACAAAATAATCTCCTGCATTCAATTTATTTTTATAACATAGAAATTCGCAAAGTAGCGCCTGTATCTATTTATGTTTGCATACCAAATACTCATCGATTAATGAAATTTTCGCAAAGATCACCATTATCAATACGATGGGCCCTAATACGAATCGTCGAATTAATTACTACAACTGTAACAATGTAATGTGACACTAAGCAAGGCAAAATATATTTCATAATGTTGACCGCCGAATGAGTCAATGTCGCAAGCCGCAGTCTCTGAAGGTTGGACAATAGAAAGTGTTTCAATGCATTGCGAAGGACTTACTAACGAAATTACCTTATAGGCGTCGTTGAGATACGTCATTGTGTGACTCAGCGGGTCAGATGAATATGAAGAATACACACATATACATACTCTATTGACCGTATGTTTATGATGTGCATATTAACGCTAACTTAGATGAATTATTATATCTAAGAACGCTAATCTGCGACGTGGCCTTCATCTGACTATATAATAAAAGATTCTTAAAAAGTTACAGTTACAATGTTTCCAAACAGTCGTTCGTTTGTGGACTGGAGAGCTCCATTCAGAGTACCAACGTATAAAAAAAATTGAATGCATTCGATTATCATGTTTCAATGTAGCGACTAATCAATCTTCTAAACAATTGACGTGACGATACTGTTTTACGGTTTTCTATGTGGTCAGTTTAAATACACGGCAGTGGATGTCCTACGATAATATTCTCTGTTATTTGTCAGTTAAAAGGGAGATGAGGCACTAGCTGCTCAAGCGTGGACCGGATAAATTAGGTGCATGCATCTAATTGACAGTAAAGCTACAGCGATCAAGAGAAAAGGCTTCAGAGAAATGTCAAAGACCTTGTTTCATCCGAAACTGTGTATTCATTTTTATCCGACATATGTATACAAAATATCAGGGTTGGCGTTGGGAATGGACAAAGAACACGTTCCCAGGTCAGAGCCCTTGGAGGGCTGCTTCTTACGACCCTCGCTACTCATAAATAACTAACCGTGTTAACCTTTACCTCCGAAAAAAAGTACCTCTCAAGCTATACCATCTGGCGTAGATAAGACCCCGAATTGTTCCATCTATATGTATACTTGTTTGTAATTGATGCATTATAAAGATAATAGTAGATAGTTAACCAAGAGTTGATAGTGACGCATTTCACCCGAAATATTTCTGGCGCTCGAACGAAGTGATAGCGCCGATGTCGAGGGTGAAATGGGTAATTTCAGCCGAGTTAAACACTCTACCGTCGACGGAGAAATCCTTCCTTATTAAATCGGTTAAAACACAGCAAAAACATACCATCTCATGACATTTGTTAACATGCATTCTATTTATATCGGTCAGGTGGAGTGGATTAATTTGCTCTCACCTATATATGGATGCGAAGACAATGTGTCACCGGACAGTGGACCACCTGACTCATAACTTGTTTCAGTTACCTACTTACTATGTATACAGTCGTAGGTATATATTTATTTACTCATATCTTCACGTCTTTGCCTTGAGCTTCATCAGGAACAGGAACAATATGTTTATCGGAATGACTTTATCTACAATATCACTAGGCAATATAACGTGTCATCGAACTAACATAAAAAAAAATGTTGCTTTTTTTTGTACTGGCTGCGCGCTCCGCGGTTTCACCCGCGTGGATTACGCTTTGGTCGCCGCGATCTGGCAGCGTAAACTCACCTGAGGATGGGCATCGGACATGCTCGAAACGTGAGCAAAGCCGGATCCTACATCTATGTAACAATTATCTAGTATACCATACTGGTTGGAGTGAATATGGAATATTTCACTTCATTCAATTTTTAGTCAGTGTTTTTGCGCGACTCATGACAATGTTGAAACTTTAACTGTTTCCAGTTCATGCACTGCAGACAAATCGACCTTGAGCAAGGTGACGGGGTGCCGTGTGAATGTTAATGCTCTGCAAATAGTCCGTTCAATGGCGTTCTAAGTCAACGTTTGTTTTGGGTCGCGTTACTCGGCCTTCTCAAACATACGTGTTTGAGGAATCAAGCATCGCTCGGTTTGTGTTGGTTCGTAAATACCTATACTTGTTTTCGTCGTTTCCGAGTATTTAATTTAAATATGCACGAGTATAAACCGATATAGACACAATTTCGCAGTTCGAAAACTTTTAACCGAATTCATTTTCAGAATTTTTTTCAAAATGTGTAGTAGCACTAAACAGATTCCGTCGAAATTTATACGGAACCGTGTATAGTTTATACTACGATTCCCGCAAAATAAACCACTGGTCCTGTTGTAGCGCGGTGTGTTGCCTAGTAAGTACTGGTGTGTGTACCTTGGGTACCTTGCTTTTTTGCGTCTCTACGCTACTTTCCAAATCATGGAATGCATGCATTTTGAGCATTTATATTGGTCGGCTGAGTAGTTCAAGCATGCAAGCATGACAAAGTCAGGTTTTATATAATACAAAATCACTAAGGAAGATATCTCATACCCATATCTCGTGGAAGTATATTGCTATCTGTGGTTGATGGCTGCCTTAATGGCTGCTATGCGCGTCATTAAACTAAGGGTTCATTGTTAATCCTTTTGAATCATATAATACATTTAGGTGCTTAAGTGAGTTATAAACGTGAACGTTTGTGTATTCATGCAGCTATGTATCAAAGACATAAACTAATAAATAGAATATGTATTTTTTATATATATATTTTGAATAAAACAGACATTTTTTTAGACATATAAATGAACATATAAAAGGCCTTTGTGTGTCTAAAAAAATATTCTTACATAATATTTTTTGGCCGATTTAAAAACCACATTGGCAACACAAACAGGAATTGTAGAACACATTCTCTTGGCTGCTAGATTGAGTTGCTAACGCGTGTTTCTTGTTTTCCTCATTAATAACGAACACTAAAAGTTCTGCCAAGGCGAATGTATTCGTATTCCGCTTATAGGTATTGAGTGTTCCGACGAAGGCGTATAGGAGAACCCATCATTTATGTTAATGTTTGCGCAAACCAAATATGAATCTGATAGCACAGCCTTCTACCACAAAACATCAGAATCTGTTTTGTGCTTCTACTCTGGGCTGTGCTGATAGTGAAGTTTAGAAGACGCTCAAGTCGTATTAGGAGGCTTTTATTAATACTGTATATTATATCTAGCGTTTGATCACTATCTCACTTGATAGTCATTGACAATGTGGTCGAGGATGTTATCACGCTAGATTGCTTATTGGCTCTCAAGGACTAAACACACTATGTGTTTGGTGACCGTTTTTCAAACTTGAGGGTGGTAGGTAGCCAAAAGGGTACTCGAAAGTACCTTACCACCATGCTGGGAATTCTGTAACGGAGTTACCTTCACCGAAAGCTAAAGCCGTTATTGGGGATCGAACCAGTGTCCGTCAGTTTGACAGTCGACGGTCCTCCCGCTGAGCTATCATCGCTTCGAGGTCAACCTCAGAACTCGTTATTATTGTTTTGGAAAGTTCTCTATTCAAAGAAAAAACCGTTTTAAAAGTACGTATGTAAATATTTTTATTTATATATATATATATATATATAAATAAAAATATTTACATATATATATACGGTATATATATATATATATATAAATATATATATATATATATATATATATATATATATATATATATATATATATATATATTTATGTAAAATTGTAACATTAGAAATTAGAGTGTTTGTTTTCGGCTGTTGTTTGTGATCTGAAAGTTAAAGAAAAAACAATTACCTACTAGTGATGTTTCTAAAAAAAAATGGTCGAATACCCACCAACTCGTATTAATAAAATAAGTCATGTGTTACATAAACTTTGTTTTTTCACGCACTCACACCCCCGCACTAGAATACCCTGTGTCGCGGGAGGCATAGACACACACAATCAGAATACACAAACATCCAAGACCCGAGAACAAACATCTTTGCTCATCACAGAAATGTTTGCCCCGGCCGGGCTTCGAACACGGGGTCGCGGTTCCAAAGTCAGTGTCGCTGATCACTGAGCCACGACGACCGTCAAACGTTACATAAACATAGCTATAGTAAACAATATCATTATTTGATGATATATCGCTCCATTTTTATTAACTATATTGCTATTTTATTATGAATAAAATATATATAATTAAATATTATGATAAAAATGTTGTTTTAGGACTTAATCTGTTCCTTCTCTTTGTTCACAGAAGTGATGTTTCACCTTCGTCACCACTAAAAGGACATAAGTGGTCTGTGTTTCCATACGTAAGTGTCCTATTTTATTTTGCCATTAACTAGCCCGCTTGTTGCTTGACATTTAAATACTATATATTTCCTAAAAACCTTTTGTTTGTGGTGGCATAACATTAAAGAGTAATTATGTTGTTAAACTTTTCGATGTGGATGTCTGTCGACGTCTCGTGTGTACAATAGACCACATTTACAGGTATAGCCTGGAATCTTTTAAGGCTAAATTGTAATCGTGGCATATATGTATTGAAACGGCGCTCTATGTTAGATTTATATGTACAATGGAAATAAATCTCGAAGCGACGATAGCTCAGCGGGGGAGCGTCGGCTGTCAAACTGACGGACACTGGTTCGATCCCCAACAACAGCTTGAGCTTGCGGTGAAGTTAACACCGTTATCAAATTTCCAGCATAGCTTGGCTAGCTACTACTCTTAAGTTTGAATAACTGTCACCAAACACATAGTGTGTTCAGGCAGCAGTCCTTGAGAGCCAGTGAGCATTCTAGGTCTAGCGTGATAACATCTTCGATCACATCGTCAATAACTATCAAGTAAGATAGTGGTCAAACGATAAATCACACACATACAGTATATAAAAATTGCAGTTACTCATTAATTTTTGATCACTCCTCGTACCAATAAGTTCTGTTTTGTGTTTATGAAAGGTGAACTCTGAGACAACTATAGGATAGCGGAGGGGAGAGAAAAACTTGTTTAACGCAACTTATTCTTACAGAAAAATGCGTAATTTACTTACTGTTGATATCGCTTCATTTCTTATTAAGTAATGCTTTCAGAATAGTGTATCAATTTTTAATTCCACCTTCTCCATTCTATCATCGGTCAACCAGACGTACGACTTTGCGCCACCGCTATATGGTAGATATACCAGCCTTACGCACGAAGCGTTTTGCTTCCACTTTTATAATGCGTACTGCCAGGGAGTGGAACTCACTGCCTGAGTCTGTGTTTCCCGATAGGTGCAGCCCCGGAGTCTTCAAGTCGCGAGTGAATAGGTTCCTTCTAAGTTTGCGTGCTCCACCTTAGACCGCGTCGTCGCTTAACATCAGGTGAGACAGTGGTCAAACGCAATGTTATAAACTTAAAAAAAAAAAATCAAATATTTTGAGATCATCGGGCTCATAAATGAGTCCCACAAAATCCGTTATACGTATATCATACATATAATTGTATACGTTATTCCCTATTTTCATTTCTATAGTTCATTGCCTCTTGGATGGAAGCCAGCAATTTAATTTTGCATCGGTGATGCTACAGCTACATACACAGATGCATGTCACCATTTTGTGTAGTATAGTTCATCGTACTACACGTATATAATCCTACTAATATTATAAATGCGAAAGTTTGTGTGTATGTGTAACATACACACAAACACACATGTTACTTCTTCACGCTCGAACGGCTACACGATTTTGATGAAATTTGGTGTGGAGATAGTTTAAACCCTGGATTAACACATAGACTACTTTTATCCCGGAAAAAGTATAGTTCCCGTAGGATAATTGAGGTAGCGGGATAACCGTAATCCAGTTGTGCAGCACGTTCTTACTAATCATTTTTTTATAATTAGGCTGATAGAATGCTTTCGTGTGCACAAGACAATTTTTTAAAGTTCGAATAAAGTTTAACGTACGGTTTTTAATAGAGTTTGTGTAATATTTTAAGAGGATGCGTATTTTTTGTTGTTTTATATATAAGGAAATATAGAGCCTGTAAGGAACCCACATAGATGCAGTTAGCTTTTCGTTGATACCGAATAAAAATCAGTTTTGATTTCACGCCAATTATTCGCGACAGGTAAAGCTACCGAGACCACCGGTCGGTTCGTCCATTTTTCTGTCCAATCATCTTTCTCTAACCATCTTTACGGAGCACAGCGTAGATTACTTGTATGTTGATACTAAACTATCCACCGCCAGAAACAAAAGATTTCTGGAAACTTCTTAAATTTCATGTTCATATTCAGTCCAGTGCGAGGCCGACTCGATGCCAATAAGACAACGTTCAAAACCCGTACTCTGCTAAGTTCATAGCGGCCTGAATCTGTTTCTATGTTGAACCTCGGCCTATGTCAGTTTCGTACGAAATTACAGACCACGAAAAATTATGTACTACGTCACCGAATCTAGAATTGAATCAAGATTGATACAATATGTTCGAATTAAAAATAGCGGACTAACAAAGCTTACAAAATAGTCTATTGTGAGCCGATCATATCGCTATATTATTCTAAGGCTATATTGAATAGTAGACTTAGGCCCCAGCTACCAGTCGGCCAATTATCTCTCGTATTAATGTCGCAAACTTCCTAATTTAGACTAAAATGACAGCAATAGTTGCGAAATTTATTAAGAGCAATTTTGACTTTATAGTCGATGTATAAATCGACGAGGGTAAAAATTGCTTATAATAAATTTTAAGCAAAGGATTTCCGCCAGATAAATTGTTTCCGGTAGGCGAAAGGTTAATATTACATGGATTGTGTGGTCGAAATCGAAAGTAATGAATATTTTTGTTGTGTTAATTTGATGCAGAGTTGGTACGTTCAGGTTCATTTGAATCGTGCCCATTCTACATCGATGTCCCTCTGCCTTTTGTGTCAAACCTAATTATGGGTGTAGAAATGAAGGCCAGTTTTTGCGTCGTCTAGACTTCTAATGGCCACAGTCAGATAATAATTGAAAAAAAGTGATGCTGTACGCTTCAGTGAACCCAGTAATTAGGATACGGCGGAAAAAGAGTTGTGAATGCTTGGTCGTGGCTGTTGGCGAATAGTTTATTAGATTGTAGGCCAAATGTGGTAGGCCGATCCACCGTTTTAAGGCGCTGTGAGTAGACAAACCGCTATTTTTAAAAATGTATTTTAAGCCATGTGTAGAAGACAGAGCTTTGGTTTTTTCAGTTTTAGTATCTTTGGTTCAACATAAAGGAGCAGTCAGGATTCAAAATCCGGTTAACTAAAATTTTCTCGATAGTTTTAATTTTTGAAAAATATGCTTTTCAAAAATTAAAACACGTATATCTTACAAAATAATATCAACATTCATATGAAGCTTACTTTGTTTGATAGATAATGGCATTATCTAGGAACAATCAAGATTATTTTTTCAATATTCATTTCTGTTGATTTTATATGAATTTAATTCGTTAAATTCTTAGTGCCGCGCGGGATCACGTGATCTCAGCTGGCTTATCCGCGCTGCTCTCCACCCGCGCATTCCTCCCGTGACCACTGTCAACGTCGGACCTGTGCTTGCATCGCTCTGCCTCCTAATATTATTATTTTAACATCTGAATACAAGGGGCTCTAACATATCTGTCCAAAGAAAGAGCGCTCATGTAGTATAGATAGCTCCTGTTGTATCCCTATAGAGAGAACATTTACTATGTACCTTGCTTACGCCTGATAGAACACACAATCGAGCAATGGTTAGCCGAGTAGCGCCTGATTGCTTGTGTGAGCAACAATATGATACATTTATAAAATAGATACAATAATTAATATATGAATATTTACCGACGTTTTGTACGAAGGTGTATGATACAACTTTTTATTATATTGATTAGCCTGTTGTGAATAGTGCTCATCGGTGACCATATTTTTATACTTTATAATCTAGCGTTTGACAAAGTTATCTCACTTGGACAGTGACGATGTGATCGAATGTATAATCACGTTAGACCAAAAATGTTTACTGACCCTCAAGGCCTGCTGCATGAACACACTGTGCGTTTGTTGAGAGTTCTTCGAACTTGTGGGTGAAAGCGAGCCAGACAGGCACTTGAAAGTACCCTACCACCATCCTGGAAATTTGATGTCGGTGTTGCCTTCACAAAAGCCATTCGCGTTTTTGAGGTTCAACGTAGAGGTAGACGGTCGCCGTGGCACAGTAGTTAGTGTCTTGACATGACTTCTGTGTCTCCGGGGCAGGGGCAAACATTTGTGCGATGAGTGTAGATGTTTGTTTCGGGTCTTGGATGTTTGTGTGCTGTGATTATGTGTGGCCATGCCTCCCGCGATACAGGGAATCCTAGTGCGGGGGTCTGAATGTGATAAAAAAAAAACCAGCGTCCGTCAGTTTGACAGCCGATGCTCCCACCGGCTAGGCTTGTCATTTAGTTGGCGTACTGAAAAGTAGTCATTTGAATAATCAAAAGGTTAAAAACTTTTGTGACAACCCGCGTGAAATACGTGGATAAATCACAAACTTGCGACAAAATAACAACTGAAGTTGATATAATCGAGGGTGGTAGATATTTTAAATTTGAATGTATTAGTACTGCAGTGTGTAGTAACATGTATTCTCTAGTCCCCACTCGTTACTCGTTATTCTTTTTCACTTTCTCTCTAAATATTTAAAAAAAGGGACTGGTAGTTCTCAATTCAGCTGTATCTTTTCCTTTTTTTTTGTTTGTTATATGTGATGAGCATTGATGTTTGTCCTGGGTCTTGTCGCTAAAGACACAGCGTGTGCAGGTCGCATTCCTTGATATCCATTGAGCATCTAGTTTGATTACACTAAATACCACATCGTCACTGACCATCGGGTCAGATAACATAGTTGTCAAGCGCATCTATAAACTATCGAGCGTCAATGCAATTTACTAATCAATCAAAAACACTTTATTGAACACAAAAAAAGAAAACAAAATGAAATCGTAAATATAAAAACACTGGTGGAAGAATTGGTGTCCTTACCGCTTTGAGCAAATTTATTGTTATTCGCAAAGCTTATTTCGAAACCTATAAATACCTCTTTCTGTCACATGGAAACACCGCTCTTTTTGAGTTTGAATACCTACATGTGAACGCTAATTAAAAATAGTATTGCTTTATTTATATTTTATTATGATAGTATTAGGCTTACGTAACGAACAACTGGACTAGATACAACTACAGCCAACCGCACACCCAAACAGTTACTTTTGTAGTTGCTTATACGATAACTTTGTTTGACTCTTACGTTGACAAATAATAAATAAACCTGTAACCCTGATTAATGACATTATGACTATGATGTAAAACTCGTAGGTAAAAACGGCAGAGTCGCGTTTAGTTGATGAGGGCCATGCAATGATATTATATGTTTATATGAGGTATAGTAAAACATCATTGGGGCCATGCGTACCGGCAATATCGCAACTTTTGAGTTTTCGGCCACATAAATATTTCACTCATTTCATCATCATCATCATCTCAGCCATAAACGTCCACTGCTGCTTATTTGGTGAAATAAAATCTCTGTCACTTGGTCATTTTTGATTCGATGAATAAATTGAAAACACAGTAGGTATTTATCGTTTTTTTATCCGACTGCGTTTATAGCCATAAATCTGCATACGTAACTAAAACGTAAGTAATCGTCATTAGAGCCCACTTTTCAATATTGTGACGGCCATATCATCGTCATAGAAAACAAATAAACGTCACGTCAAATAATCAGTCAGTCCGAAGCAACGAATTAAGAAATTCGAAGGTTCGGCTAATAGGTTCGTGGCGTAGCGGGCAGAGCTCTGCTTGTAATACCGCTGGCCCCGAGTTCTATCCCCTATACCTCCGAAGTACTTTTTGAACGTTTTGGGGTTCGGTGGAATCCCGTACCCACTTCCGTAACAATATCATACACATGCATACGAATGTGTCATGTCATAAATAAACGTATTTTTCTTTCTTTCTAATAGTAAACGAACAAATAATAATTAAAATAGACCGAAAAATGGAACCGATATGATAGTTCAAAAGTAACTGATATCAAAATATTGTGCTCATGGTACCGACTTCGACAAGTTATTTCATACTTTTGAGTGTTGAAGTCGGTTCCATTATTTGGTACAAACATTTTTTTCACTCTTTTTCTTGACCTTTGTTACTCATGGGATCAATTGTTATTGTGGTGTAGGTATGGTCACCGATGTTTTCACACACTACTATAATATCGTCTAGGTATAAGCACGCATTTTTCAGTTTTTGGAGTGTACCTAACTCAAAGAGTGCTTGTTCGATTTTGATGAAATTTAAATGGGACCACACGGGAAGCACCAGCTTTCAAATAAAAAAAACCATAAATATTTTTTTACCAAAAAATGGAACCGACTTCAACACTCAAAAGTATGATATAACTTGTTGAAGTCGGTACCATGATAGTTCAAAAGTAACTGATATCAAAATATTGTGCTCATGGTACCGACTTCGACAAGTTATTTATTTATTTGAACCCCAACATAATGTACACTGATACAAGAAACTAAAATAATGCTATAGTATAACAAATGCTAAGTGTCACTATAATTATAGGGGAAGACAGCTCGCGTAGAAAAGTGAGCGAGCAGTATCTAGCCTGCTATTGATGGCCACTGCCACAATGTGGAGTAACATTTAAAAGGATGGCCATCAATTTACAATACAAAAAGAATAAAATTTATATTATTACAATATTTGAAAAGCAGTAGTTAAAGGTACAAAAAAAAATCAGGATTGTTGGATCGCTAATTTAAATTTGCCAAAAGATTCAGTAAATAAGTCCATATTTATATATCCATTATTTCATACTTTTGAGTGTTGAAGTCGGTTCCAAATTTGGTAATAATTATTTTTTTACTCTTTTTAGTGACCTTTGTTACTCATGGGATCAATTGTCATAGTTTTGTAGGTATGATCACCAATGTCTTCACCTGCTACTATAATATCGTGTAGGTATAAGCTCGCATTTTTCAGTTTTGTCTTGTAACTCAAAAAGTACTCGCCCGATTTTGAGGAAATTTAAATGAGACCGGGAAGCATGAGATTTCAAATTAAAAAAAAAACGATCTAAATCGGTTCACTCTGTCGGAAGTTATGCGGTAACAAACACAAAAAAATTAAAAAAAAAAAACATTGGGGTCGAATTGAGAACCTGCTCCTTTTTTTGAAGTCGGTTAAAAATCGGTTCACCCAGTCGGAAGTTATGCGGTAACAAACACAAATAAATAAAATAAAAAACATACGGGTCGTTTTGAGAACCTCTTTTTTTTGAAGTCGGTTAAAAATCAGTTCACCCTGTCGGAAGATATGCGGTAACAAACAAATAAAAAAAAAGATACGGGTCGAATTGAGAACCTGCTCCTTTTTTGAAGTCGGTTAAAAATCGGTTCACCCAGTCGGAAGTTATGCGGTAACAAACACAAATAAAAAATAAATAAAAAAGAAACATACGGGTCGAATTGAGAACCTGCTCCTTTTTTTTAAGTCGGTTAAAAATCCGTTCACCCAGTCGGAAGTTATGCGGTAACAAACACAAATAAAAAACAAAAAAAAAAACATACGGGTTGAATTGAGAACCTGCTCCTTTTTTTGAAGTCGGTTAAAAATCGGTTCACCCAGTCGGTAGTTATGCGGTAACAAACACAAATAAAAAAAAAATACGGGTCGAATTGAGAACCTGCTCCTTTTTTTGAAGTCGGTTAAAAATCGGTTCACCCAGTCGGAAGTTATGCGGTAACAAACACATATAAAAAAAAAAAAAAAACATACGGGTCGTTTTGAGAACCTCTTTTTTTTGAAGTCGGTTAAAAATCGGTTCACCCAGTCGGAAGTTATGCGGTAACAAACACAAATAAAAAAAAATAAAAAAACATACGGGTCGAATTGCGAACCTCCTCCTTTTTTTGAAGTTGGTTAAAAATCAGCCCATTGCGAGTCTAACTAGCGCTACGAATTTTGAACAGAGGGCCAAACGCATTGCTACATAGCTCTTTCTCGAGCCGATGAAATTTCGTTCTCGTTGTTCATATGATTAAATCCAATGACTATGAAACCTGTTGGCTAACGGTACACCTTGCGAAAACGTGTCGTGCAAATCGAGAACGCTGCGCTACGATGTCTTTCGCCCCATCCTGTTCTGGTATGCGTAATTTTATATCGCTCTATCTCGTTTCCTCACCCTATTTTAACGCTTGTAGAATGTTACTTTGTCTACGGGGGCAAAAATTCGACGGCTCGGTTATTAGCTCGGTGGCGTATCGCGGAGAGCTCGGACTGCAATTCTGCCGGCCACGAGTTCAATCCCCAATATCGCCGAATCACTTTTTAAGCGTTTTGGGGTTCGGTGGAAGGTTCTGAATACAGAAAGAACATTATTCGCGAATGGAAGAGTATAGCAAATTCTAGATAAGAGAGATCCTCGATCCACGGAACTCTCTCGAACTCTGTAGGTACGTGGTAAGTCGAGTGAATAAATCGTCACTTTCGTTGCAAGTGTTGTTTCCTTCCAATCCCGTACCCACTTCCGTAGGTACCAATACTAAAAATACCTTCTTATCGTTCAAAGCATATGGCGTGTAGCACTGCAACTGTTTGTTGCAGTTTCGTTTTTATCAATGAACGCATAGATTATGCACATGATGATGAATGTAACGATTTTCTAGATATCGAAAGTTGTTACCTACTTTGCGGACTCAAGCAGTTATTTTGAACAATTATTACTTTTTGCTATATATATATATATATATATATATATAGCAAAAAGTAGTTATATATTATATATGTTGAATATGTATGTTAATAAATATATAATATACGTAAATAAATCCTACTAATATAAATGCGAAAGTTTGTGAGTATGAATGTATGGATGAATGGATGTTTGTTCCTCTTTCACGCAAAGACTACTGAACGGATTTTGATGAACTTTGGAACATAGATAGTTTATACCCTGGATTCACAAAAAAGTTTATTGACGTGATAACGTTTTATAAATTGATGAATTATACCAGCAACACTCATGAAAAATAGTAACGTTCCGCGTAACGTTCCACCTGAGTTTTGTATTACATAAAATAATCAAAGTCAAAGTCAAAGTCAAGGTCAAAGTCAAAGTCAAAGTCAAAGTCAGGCAAAGTCAAAGTCATAAATGATTATGACGTTATCACGTAAATCTATCGTCCGTAAACCGACTTTACAGACAACCAATTTTTTTTATCATCATCATCATCATCATCATAGTCTTTCATCACCGGACCAAAAAACGGATTTGGGTGAAATTGTGTAAGTAGATACTTCAGGTCCGGGTGTGACACATATGCTACTTTCATCATCATCATCGTTATCATTCATCGCCACGACGGATTTGTATGAAATTTGAAACGCAAATAGCCTTTACCCTGGATTAACACATAGGCTTATTTTTATCATCACCATCATCACCGTTGTTATAACCAGGCGGGTAAAACGGATTTGGGTGAAATTTTGTAAGTATTTATGGCTCATCGGCTATAGAGGGCTATTCTATGGACTCAAGAAACTGAATGTAATATATATGTCAATAAAAATATTTTGTATTTTTATTCTCGGGGCTTATTTACGAGACCAAATCATAAATGAGGAGATCCCTAGAAGAACTGAAGTCACCGACATAGCCCAGTGGATCAGCAAGTTGAAGTGGCAGTGGGCAGGCAAATATCTCTAATAACCGATGGCCGCTGGGGTCGAAAGGTTCTCGAGTGGAGACCACGAATAGGCAAGTGCAGCATTGGATATCCACCACAAGGTGGACAGGCGACATGACCAAGATCGCAGAAAGGGGGCTGGATGCATGCCGCTTTCCACCGGTCCCTGTGGCGATCTATTATATATTTACGTATATTATCTATTATGGCTGATTGACGGTTACCGTGGCTCAGTGGTCAGTGATATGACTTCTGTGCTTTCGGGAACCTGGGTTCGAATCCTGGCAGGGGCAAACATTTGTGTGATGAGTGTACGTGTTTGTTTCGGGTCTTGAATGTTTGTGTGTCTATGCCTCCCGCGACACAGGAAATTCTAGTGCGGGGATTTGAGTATGATTAGAAGAAAAAATAATTATGATGATAATGACATAAAACGAGATAGTGTTTAAACGCTAGATCTATATACCACCATGGGATTTGAACCACGGAACTGCTAGTCTAGTCTGTGACGTCTTCTCCTCAACCTATAGTAGAATATTACGTTGAAATTTAGAAAGACTTATGAAAAACAATATTTTATGGTATAGAAGATATGATTTTATTGTGTACATTGTGAACTTATTTAGGTATATTTTGGTTCGATAAACCTTACTTACGCAACACATGTACAGTACTAGTATGTATTTTAAATTAGAGTAATACAAAGTACTAGTGTTCTTTCTTTCTTCGATAATGTTCCGTTTAGACATTAACTTAGTTACAGTCAAATGGTCCTTTTGAAGAAGTAAAATCGGGATACATATTAGGCCATACAAGAAGCCACGAGGAGATCAGCTAGTCTAAACAGACTATGTTTAAAGCCACTCAGATGTTCATTAGCGCCTACCAAAATATGTGGAGCTATATTTTGACAACAGCTTCTTACCAGGCGTTAAATATTACTCTCTCTTGGAGCCGTGCGTGCGTACGGCGCGGGGCCGGCGGCCCGGGGCGCTTCGGTGCGCCGCTTCCGCTACTGTCCTGCTCTAACGCGCGTAAAATACCTAAACATTTGGTAAAAGCACGCCTTAACTATATGTGACTAAAGAATTCGGTTGAACGTGTGGGGGAGCGGGATGTTTAAGCATATACAATGTTAGGGTTCCTTCCCCTTTTTTGAAATCGGCTAAAAATTGTGACGATGTCGAGCCGTGTGATGGTGATCATGGCTAAATGGAGCCAAACAATTCGCCAGAGCATTCTCCATTATACAATCGGTATGAAAAACGAAGATAGTCAATATATCTGCGGACGCTGAGTGATTCCACATCCATCCGGGATCGTCAACATTTTTAGTCGCTCTTCGCTCTCAATCAGACACGGGTCATTGAGTTTGAAAACTAGCTTGAGCTTAGTCCATCATTATTACTTTAGAACCAGCAAATATCGCGGCAATCCTAACTGGTTCTTAGATAACAATCTTACTAATATTATAAATGCGAAAGTTTGTGTGTATGTGTGTAGGTGTGTATGTTTTTTACCTCTTCACGCATAAACAGCTACACTGATTTCGATGAAATTTGGTATGAAGATAACTTATACCCTGGATTAACACATAGGCTAATTTTCATCATTATCGTATAATCGCAAGACGCAGCTAGTAACGGATAATTATGTTATTAACTCATGTTAAATTTCTTTAAAATCTGCAAGTGTTTAATTTGCTAACGAAAAATTCTAATTCGTATAACTCCGAACATTGAATTAATCTTATTGTAAGAACAGTCCTATGTGACATCGGTTGATTTTAGTAAGCATTGAACTTCATGTCGACTTACGTAAAATTACTGGCAGTTTTATAAAAAAAGGAAATAATTTTAAAAAAATAGATTTAGTTTTGTCATCTTTAGCATCTGTTGTAAAGTAAACCCGGCCGAGACGGATGACTGACGTGGAGCTTCTTGGAAAGTAACACGTTGTACACTGAACTCAATAGAGCTCAGCAAACAATGAACGCCCCTACCATGTGTGTTCTAAGTTTAAAAATTCTCGGATCGCCTGTGTGCATTTCTTGCTTCGGAATTGTTATCATATTGGCACCGCACAAGATCTGCGTCATCAGCCATCAATGAATCTTTAATTTTTGTTCCATGAAGTAATTTCAATGGGCATATTTTTTCACATATATGTACAACAGTTTAATTGTCCCAAAATCATTTTACACAACTTTGAAAAAAACACTATACCCGATCTTACCTGCCCGAATTTAATAAAAATTTACTTGAAAGTTATGGAGATATAAAAAGTAACATTTGCTATTTCCTACCCATGAGCAACTTAATGGCCACTGCAAGATTAATAATATATCGCTATTTCACATACTCAGTTTTTAAAAGTAATACTTGATTTCTAATATGACATCTCAAACTCCCGCCATAATCCCACTACTATTGTTACTACTATTAAAACCTATTTTTTACGGTCTCATTGTAGAGAAAGTAATTATTAATGTTACAAATGTTCATGTCGTATGTTACGAGCGTTTCGAATGACGCCAGATTCGCTCTCGACCGTCCATGGTCGGTTACGTGTTTTGTCTTTGGTATTTCCATGGTTGTCAATGACACAATGCAAAAACTACACGTTATTTTGTTACTATTCATTAGGCCTTATTATACTTACGATTTCATTTTCACTTTCTCCATTAAGAACTAATCACTGGTCGAGAATTCATTTACTTGCTCTTTAATGCGAACTATTGCGCGGCCCTATCCAGTGTTTAAAAAAACAACTTACACACACAAACATCCCAGACCCGGGACAAACAACCTACACTGCATCGCACAAACGATTGTGATGATATTTGGTATAGAGATAGGTTTGGTATGGAATAACCCATAGGTTACTTTTATCCCGGAAAAAGTATAGTTCCCGTGGGATAGATGACGTAGCGAGAAAGCCGTAATCCACGCGGGCGAAACCGTAGTGCTGTACTTGTTAAATTATAATTCCAACATTATTTTAATTTTTATCTAGTGAATCTTGTATATGTATAAAAGACCTTGACGCGCCCTCCTCACTTCTAAAATTGCTGTGCCCGAGAGGGTTTTTAATAAACTGTATTATATTGTAGTACCCGCTACACTTGTTCTATAAGGGATTGTAATAAAGTTTTGAATTGAATTGCGTATATTTCAACTGGTTTCTACCTAACCTTTCAATTTTGTATAAGTTATTATATGATGTCATTAAAATTCTGTATATTAGCCGTTCGGCACGAGTATAACATGTTAAATCGTAAATATAGAATGATTGCGACTGTCCAATAGTTCTTATTCATCTCTCCTTGTGTACTTCTGTTGCATTTGAGAGACGGCAGAGACGTAGCCAGTGTTTGTTTTTGTTTTCGCGGTGACGACATATGAATAGAACGGTCTATTTTTGAGCTTTTGAGGAGAGACTCTATTGTTAGGGGCTCTCATCGTCTTATAGTTACAAGTACGGAGACAGGCTCTAACGAGGTCAGATGTTTGAGGTTCTTTATTTTGATGACAATCTTCAGGTATTATAAATTATTACATAACAATATGGCCTCTCCCGCAACGTTCCTCTCAACGTCACGCATGTTCCAATCTAAAATGTACATTATGTGTTTTTTTTTTATGAATTAACGTTGATTTTCACGTTGTATCCATGACAACAGCAGATGTCACCAGTTTAGTCGGTTGACAAAGAAGAAGCTCTGGAGCGCTCAGTTCAACATTTCACTGAAAACTAACGTCCACTGAAATCCAATTAGTTACCGCAGTATACATCAATTAACTATGTCATGAAACACTATTATTAGACACACGTATACATATGTGCTTATCGTGTAGGTTTTTTATGCATATAAATAGTTGCTAACTCGATTCTCATTACCCGTTCGTAGGAGATTTATTTATCAATGAAATTCTCGCGGCATTCGGTTTGTAAGCGCGCGAGCTCGATTGGCAACTTTGCCCTGAGTGAAAACCATAATTTTAATTCATAAGAAACATTATTGCTATACATTTCATGAGTAATAACGAAAATAATTGTTTAAAGAAATGTGTACCAGTACATAATAGGTAACATATGCTATATTCATACTGCGGCATTAGCAGTTATTATTTATTTATCATGTGCTGAAATAAATAGTATACATAGTATATTTAAATCAAGAACCATTGAATAAGTGACATTGTTGTTATTAAATCAAACGGGGCTTAATCGCGAGAAAAACATTTAGTAATTTATTTACCTCGACGTTTCGACCAAGTCGCATTGGCCGTGGTCACGAGAAGACTCATAATGTGTTCGAATCGCGAAAGTCTAAAAATTACAAGTGACATTGTTGTTTTGACTTACTCGTTTTTTCATAGAAAATGTATGGGAATGTTTTTTTTTAATTATTGCCAAAACTTACGATTTGATTTAGTATGTTACTTTGGGAAAAGTATTTCTGGTTGGAAATAGAGTCGGTCGAACCAACTTGTTTTTTTTTGACAAATGTCATTTTTTGGGCGAACTTACTTATTTAAAAAAAACTAATAATGGCAATTTACTTTTCTTCAAAATAAAATAGAAGGTTCCTAAGAACAAAACCTTCTAACTACAAAAGAAAAGGTAGCTACCCTGAAGGGGCCAAAAATTTGCCCCACCCTGTATAAAAGGAAAACAATTTATGTACAATTTAATTTACACACGCACTCAACATAATGAATATTCTAGTTTAAATCTTTACGATTTATGATTCGAACACACCTCACATCGAAAACCCTGACCTGTTACAGAGTAGTTCTCTAATACTCCATAAGCTGTCAGGCCTTTCATATAGTTGACATAGCTCGTGCTGTTCTGATACCCGCGTTACAATACTGGGGTCACTTTCTTCTTAATCTTTGTACAACATGTCAAGCGAATCGAACCGCGACTTACACACTCAAAGACACAAAGGCGTCATGCTTCGTACTCCACACAATAAGAATGTTTAAACACAACGAGCAAATTAGCACGTCTAAGACAAACGCAGCGTAGGTACAGTACCAATAGGTTTAATTCATAATTCAAAATTCGTTTCAGCCAAAAAGGATAGAAACTGCTGAACGTATGCCTACCCCAGTGACTTCGACCAAGGGCTGATTGGAAGTGGCCTGCATCCACCTCTCTCCAGTGATTCCTATCATCACGTCGTCTGTTCTCTTTGTTGCTAGGAGTCCTACACTGCGCTTGCCAATGTGTCAACTCCGCTATAGAACCCTTCGATGCCGTCGCTCATTTGCATCATATGTGCGTGTCCTATACCCACTGTAATTAAAACTCGTTAATCCACTAGGCTATGTCGGTAATTTTTGTTCATCCTTTATCTAATTTTGATGAGATGAGACCTCTTAGGAATACCCCGAGCATAGGCATCTTCCATATGTCGTTGTGTGACCGTGACCTTGTTTATGAGTCCTATAGTCGGAGACCATGTTTCAGTTCCATATGTTATTACACACTGCCCAAAGACCTTTGTCTTGAAGCGTTGTCAAGTAGATGTGAAGTATGTATTAGAAAGATTTTCCTCATGTATTACTCTCCCACTTTTACTGTGATTTTTTTTATAAGTTTAGAAGTATACGTCAGACCACTGTCTCACCTGATGTTAAGCGACGACGCGGTCTTAGGTGGAGCACGCAAACTTAGAAGGAACCTATTCACTCGCGACTTGAAGACTCCTCCTGTACCTATCGAGAAACACAGACTCAGGCAGTGAGTTCCACTCCCTGGCAGTACGCATTATAAAAGTGGAAGCAAAACGCTTCGTGCGTAAGGCTGGTATATCTACCATATAGCGGTGGCGCATAGTCGTACGTCTGGGTGACCGATGATAGAATGGAGATGGTGGAATTAAATCAATTAATTAAAACTATACAATCAGTATTATTTAAGTCTTGTTATTATTCATTGGTTTTTAGGGATATTCGTTCACCATGGTACTGTGAGCTCTATGATCACTATTTGTACGAGTTTTATTTCATAGGGTAATATTTTCAGGCTGGATGACGAAACACCAACATCCTCTGGGTTTCTAAAGTGTTCATCATACATATTAGTCACTAGAATCCAATCGGCGGTCATAATTGAGTATAGCTTCAATATTGTTTTGTAACTGACTTTACACCTGAAAACATGATTAACTAGATGAATAATCATAATAATCGATTTAACGTTTATAATTATTATAATACAAGCTTGCGCTTGGCTCACTATTCTCTATTCTCATTAACTAAATTAATCAATTTGCTATACCGCCATTTGGGTAAAATTTTTAATCACGAATATTTAAACGTATGATTGCGCTCCCATTTCGGGATTGTCACAGTTTGCCGATCAGTGTAGTTCGTACCAGGGGACTCGTCTATGTCGGTATTGATTCTAACTTTTTCTGTCGTTTTGTAAGTGAATAAAAATGTCTTTAATTCGACCATTGCATAGTAATTTCCTGAATCTAACAGCACAATACATGACGAATTTTAATGGCACTATTTTAGTTTCTTAGAAAGTACGACTATATTCCAAATTCTACTTATCACACAACCTAACTAAAATTCTTAAAAATCAAAAGGCTCTTACTCTATATAAGCTAAAATTCAAATCCGTGTAACTCCTTACCACGCTACCTCTAACATTAGGCGAGTGTTATTCAATTGCTGGCCAATTGCGGATATTTTAGTCGGCATCAAACAAAAGACGACTAATTTTGCTAAAACTACACGCAAATAAGAACTTTCTCATTTGCCATATTTTTAATTTCGTTTTTTTTTAGTTTAGTTTGGTTGAACAACAGAATCACTGGTACTACCAATAGGTACTGATTGACGTACGTACATAGTTTCATAAGGCTCGAATCATTGTGACTTATACCTCCTAATAATCCCACTTATATTTATAAATGCGAAAGTTTAGATGATGGATGGATGGATGGATGGATGTTTGTTTGTTACTCAATCACGCCAGAACGGCTGAACAGATCTGGATGAAAATTGGCAGAGTTATATTATAGTTTAGAGTAGCACATAGGCTACTTTTATCCCGGAAAAACATAGTTTCCGCGGGATACTTGAGGTGGCGCGAAAACCATAATCCACGCGGGCGGAACCGCGGAGCGCTACTAGCAAAGTATATTTTGAAAAGTTTGTTTACATGTTAGTTTATCTTACTGAGACGACAGGACAAACTACTTACTTGTACTTACAGCATGATGCTAGCTAGTTTGCGGCCCCAGGAAATGCCTTCTCAAGTTTGAAAGTCAGTAACCAAACACCGTTCTTTATTGATGAGCTACTTATGACTACTAGATCTACTCCTACCAATAATATTTAAAAACTGAAATACCTGTTAGCAGGATGCTGCCATAAATGCTAAAGACTTTATGTTATGATTTTCTTGTACGAAGTTATTATAACTGTAATTGTGACTCGGACTTGTCAGCGATGCTGTTCCAGTTTCAAATAAAGTGCAATGCCTTGTTATAACAAAGTCACGAAGTTTCTATTCATACGTCGTGGTCGACAGATTACGATGATCACTAAAGTTCAAATCAGAAACCATGACGATTTCGGTTCAAGAAACATCTGTATTGTCTTCACCGGATTAGTACGATGTTTATGAAGGCTAAGATGACGATCTGTATGTGGAATACGAACTGTATGGGTATTAAATAAAAATTATATACCTACATACAATTTATAAGTAAATTTCGGCGTTACTCTGCAGAAACATATATAAAATTATATTCAATCTGTACAAAATATTTTTGTGTGACCGCATTAAAAATACTTCTGGCGAATGTAGTGTCCACCGCCGCGCCGCCAGCTCACCGTGGTTCTGGGAACGTTTCTCAAACATTCGTTGAGTGAACAGCTTGACACTTCGTGTAAAGGCGAAACACATAGTGAAGAGTAATACGCGCGTATGTAGGGCATTAATTGTACGGCAATGGCAGACGATTGCGGTTGGTCTTATTGTAAACAATCGCTAAGCGAGATGGAAAAAATTGTACATTAAATACCTATAGCTATGTCTGTTGCTTCAGGATAACCCTCGACCGACCACACACCGAAGAGAATGGTCGGTCTCGGAATACTAAACATACTTCTTGGACCTTCCGATCATAGCTCCTCAAATTAGCGACCGCCTGTTATGCAGGGTGTCATCTAGGGTTATACTGAACAAGCCATGGGGGCTAACTAATGGCTAGTTTTTAGGGTTTATCTTGCATCAACAGATTTAATTAAAATTTATTTTCATATGATAATTTCATTTTTACTATTTATAAATATGAAATATATCGACCAGTTTTTTTTTTATATCTAAATTCAGGAGAAAAATCGGTTAAATCACTTAATGTTATATTATTTTAACTCTAATTTAACTGTTCATCCAAAAGCTTAAATTGAGTTAATGATTCAGTTAAAGCGCTGATGCCTATAACACAGGTTAATGCCTAGCGTAGGTATCTGATGTTCATATTTACTATGGAATTTTTATCATTATATTTTCAACGAATTGTGTTGTAAATATTGTGCCAACCTTCCCTTCCAATACAAATTACTGTAAACTGCAAAACTTCTGATTTCTAAGAACACCGCAACAGCTATATACTCGTACATAAAGCTAACTTATTAATTTATTTTTATAGGTTATTCGGGTCTAAATGTAGTGTGTAATGTAGCAATGAAAACATACTGAAGCAATTACATTCCGAAAATAAATTCCCTAGAGCCCGCGATCGGATCGGATCGATCTAGAACAAATAAACAGTGACCTTTGTTATTATTACGTTATTTTTTACGATTTTCCCATTTTGACAGAAATAAATTGAAGTTGAATGAGTGCTTTATCAGTAGAATGAATAGAAACTCGTATGAATGGGAAGTATAACTGACGTCACAGATTGAACAGTTGGGGTATTTCTAGAGATTGTTTTTATTTTTAACGATCATTCACATTGTTATCGGATTGTTGATTGTTGATGATGCGATCATTGTTACTATTTACATTTATATTCTACTGCCGCCAAATTAATAGAATTAAACAAAAGTTCTCGATTAATGAAATACAGTACAGAGGAATCCTACTAACATTATAAATGCGAAAGTTTGTTTGTAAGTGTGTATGTGTGTATGATTGTTACATCTTCACGCTCAAACGGCATTACCGATTTTGATGAAATTTGGTATGGAGATAGCTTATGATAAAACGGTTCTAGCTGCGCCCTGTCCTGTCCTCATCGCCGTTTTTTATCACCACGCGGGTACAACCGCAGGGCGCAGCTAGAACACTATAAATATACATAATATATAGTTTATCGAGGTTCCATTCATTCAGCCAGAAGTTATTGGTTGAAGTGGTCACGACACTAGAATTTAAACACGCTCTCTTGTCATATGGGTAAACAAGCTAGCTCATAGTTGTCCATGGAGAGGGCTTCGCCTGGGGTTTATTTCCGAGAATGGATCGAGTATGAGGAAACTCATGGAAGAACGAAATTCACCAATATAGCACGCATAATCAAGTTGCGGAGGGCTAAGGTATTTAGAAACCCACAACTGTTCGCCGATGAAGTCGAAACAACCTGACAAATGTAACAAAGTGACAGCTAGATACAGGCTGACGTTCGATTGGTATTGTGACATGATGATTACTGCTGATTTTCTGCAAAAGAACACGTTTCAGACACAGTTTGTCACTTTGGGTACGCGCTGTACGGTCAAATAATCTGCCACCCAGCGATAAAGTTGACGGTCGCCGTGGTGCACTGGTTGGTCTCAGTGACATGACTTCTGTGTCTACGGGACCCTGGGTTCGAATCCCGGCAGGGGCAAACATTTGTGCGATAAGTGTAGATGTTTGTCCCGGGTCTTGGGTGTTTGTGTGCTGTGATTGTATGTGTCCATGCCTCCCGCGACACAGGGAATTCTGAGTGCGGGGTTCTGAGTGTGATAATAAAAAAATAAAATAAAAAGTGCATCATCACTGTAAGGAGTATTAATGGCCATTTAGCGAGTCAGCCTATCACGATAGACTACACCGCTTATTATCGAAAATGTCGGCTGCCAGATGAGAGCCTTATGGATGGTTCTCTGAGAGATACGTGTTGTAATGTAAGCTGGCGCTGAAACTAAGGTTTCCCGCGATGATTTCCTTGAATTAAACATGATTCCTACTACTGGTGTTGAACAACTTGTAGCTAGTCGTTTGCTTGACCTACCCTCACCCCCCCCCCCCCCCCCTTCCTACATTTACATCTGATTAAATTTGTCATTTCCTCGCTGAAGCTTCACCAGCTACCGGCTACCCACGCTTCGTTACCGCGATATATTGTACTCTCGAAAGCTCACTTGACTTTATTAGGGTTGCTTTCACTGTATATTGTCTTTCAGTTACGAAATTACTGACTGTTATAACCCTGAAAGTATTCTGCACGAATATACGAAGCTGCACGAAATTAAATTTGAGGTTTACTTTTTTTAACGGTCTCGGTCAGGACTCATTCGGTAGGATTATTCCTACCGAATTAAAGTACCGGCCGTTAGAGTGCTGAGATCTATAGGTACAATGGGTTTCGAACCTTATTTAAATTTCAGATGTAACATTTCATACTTAGGGTTACCTATCCATGAACGATGAAGAGATATTTATTTAATTATACATGTTTAGCGTTGTAAATTTGAAAGTGTTTGATAACAACTTGTTGGAGTAGAAAAGGATATAGGGACGTTTCAATCAACTGCAGCATTTTCACTGGGTATCAAATAGGATTGTGTCCTAACGCTTAGGCCTTTCATTATAAAAAAAAGAAAAAATATATAGTTTATAAGCATTCCAAATAAATACCTTAATAATATGTAAACAAATTCCCAAAAACTTAATCTCTGATCAGACAACCCTAATCCCTATATTTAGCTTCACGAGTGTGCGTCCAACACACACATATAAACCTTGATGTTCTATTCTACCTCGTAAAGTATTCCTAAGCACCTCATCGTCAAGTAATTTTCCTCCGTTTTGTGTTCGAAATTAACGTTGAACGTTTACGAGTAGTTGCGTAATGAGTTGGCACGTGTCTCAATATACCGACATCACAGATTATATACATAGTTTCTTCAATATACCTGTCCGTTTCTTTAGAGAACGGTGTGAGGCTCTTATTGTGTTCTAATGTCTAGTTTAATTATTCACGCACAGCTGAAATAGCTTGATATTAACTTTTTTTTTTAATGAATCAAAATGCTTGAGATGGGTGTGAGTGCCGCATGCCGCCGGTGAGTATACTGGCTCTCAAGGACTGCTGCCTGAACACACTATGTGCTTGGCGACAGTTTTTTAAACTTGAGAGTGGTAGCTAGCTAGGCGGTACTCGAAATTACCCTACCACCATGCTGGGAATTTGATAACGGTCATACCTTCACGGGAAGCTCAAGTCGTTAGTGGGGTTCGAATCAGCGTCCGTCAGTTTAACAGCTGACGCTCCCACCGTTGAGATATCATGGCTTCAATACGTTTATACTTGTGTATAGATGATAGGTAGGTATTCATTAATTTGTGCCATAACTTTCAAGTCATATGTAAAAAGTTTTTATATCAACACGAATGCGTGCCGAGTGTGATGTACGACGATTTCGTGTCAGGGAGTTATAACAAATTAGAACCACTCGGCTTGTAAACAAAATGGGAATTCGAGCCCTCTGTTGCTCGTATTAACGACCTGTGTAATGCTGCTATGTCGTAATAAATGACAATCTAACAGGTCGCTAATGACTGGCGATCAATCAAAGTTGATTCGTGCAGTCGCATACTCGCAGGGCCGATCCATTCTGCCATAGTTTAACCTGTAGCTTCCTAATTCGGTATTCCCGAGTAGCTACAGTATGGGATTCTCTAAAAGGAGAGTTAACAGAGTATTTAAAAGATTTGAAACGTATCGTAATATCCCCTCCGGTGAAGCTGTAAATGCCGGTAGAGGCAAACAGCATCAGACTGTTAGTAAAAAAAAAAAAACGTGTTACAGATATCTATAGGCGATGATGATCGCTTACCAAGAGGCGATCCGTCTGCTTGCGTTTAAAATTTACAATGATAAATACTGAACCGATTGTAATGAAATAACTTGTAAACAAATCCGGATAATATATCCTATGGAATAAAAAATACTTTTTGAAATCACTATATAAATGACAGTTTTGATGTAACAAACATAAAATATACAACTGCTTTGTTAACTGCCTTTTTGAAGAAGGTTAACAAATGGTAAAAAATCATTTAATAGTATTTATGCAGCTAAATCCACGAAGCTGTATATCCTACTAATATTATAAATGCGAAAGTTTGTGTGCATGTTTGTTACTTCTTCACGCTCAAACGGCTATACTTATTTCCATTAAATTTGGGATGTAGATAGTTTAAACCCTGGATTAACACATAGGCTACTTTTATCCCGGAAAAGGTATAGTTCCAGTGGGATAATTGAGGTAGCGGGCAAACCGTATTCCACGCGGGTAAAACCGCGGGGCGCTACTAGTTCTCTAGCTACTAGCCTCGTTGGAATCCCTAGCTTTATGTCTAAAACTTGCCGAATATTTTGCATGTAATATGTATTACGGTTTCAGTTACATCTCGAGCCAGGCATTTGCTTAGATAATTTGTTTATTCTGAGCTTCACCCCAACCACGCGTACGTGAGATGTTATTTATATACTTGCTGATTCGTTTTCTTCGGCTTATAAAACACCTCCCACGCTACATTTACAATGTTGACAGTTATACAATTTTAGTAGCTCATTTTGACGGTCCGCACACAGCCTTGAGTCTGTTGAAATGTCTTAATTGTTAGTTTCAAACTAATTAACTGTCAACAAACAGTCGCCTGTAGGAAAATCTCGTCAGTAAGCATGACCTTATCAGAATACTATTTTGCCGTACCTGATGTTTTAGTTCAAATTGTTACAGAAAACTAGCAGGAAAATAATTTATTAATCATTTTAGTACTAAATCATGTTTAAATAAAACATCATTTAGCTTCAAAAGAAAAATATTAATGATTACTTTTATTTTTATTATTTGTGCCATAGTACTTCCACAGCCAATTGATCCCGTGAAATTATGACAATTGATCCCGTGAGTAGAAACGGTCAAAAACCCGATACTCGTCTAAACAATGGTGATTTTTATCTTGATCTGTTACCTGATGTCGAACGCGAGCCCTTGAGTAGACTCTTAGCAAATAAGCAAGAGACTGTCGATAGTAGAAAGTCTTGTCAGCGGATTCTGACCGCATCGTATCAAAGTGTCTCTTGTCAAACCAACTTCAAGTTGTTGAAGTATCATTAGAGAGTTCTGCTGAACATTGCAGTCTTTTGAAGTTTTCGCTAAATAATATAGAACTGTTTAGCTATACTGAATTGTCTTATTACCCGACTACGGCGAAGCAAAGGGGAGGGGTTATGTTTTTGACCGGTATTTTTGTATGTATGTTGATCTGTTCCCTCATAACTTCTAAACTACGTATGAAAATTGGACAAGTGACGATTCTTTGGAAACCTCTTGTTTGTCCGCTGGTTATAAGCGTGACGTCAGTAAATTGAACATGGTGCACTGGGGCACTGGGGGCACGAAGTCAAAAACTAAAATCGTTATTCCCCTACCCCATCAGGTGTGGTTTCATTGAACAGGGATTTCAAAATTAAGGTAGGGTTTAGTACAGCATACTTTTGTCAAGCGTACCGTTTGAGAGATATATCCTGTCAAAGTCATGAAAGGTAATTCTTCTCATGGCTCACGATCTCTGGACGTTATATAACATACTACATAGCACTATGGCATATACATGTCCCATAATGAATATTAAACTACGTTATCTATTAGTCTCGTCCACGCTTCTTACTTATGCATTATCTACATACATGTAAAACAACAAACACAAAACGGAAAAAAAATGTGAAAAAACTTCAAATACTTAAAATTAAAAGTTAGTTCAAAAATTTAAACGGACTACTGAAAAATCTTGTTCTAAAAAGTATGATCGAGTATCTCGAACTCGAGAATATTCTCATCTGAAAATCAAATAATGAAGGATGGTATGGATGGCTTTCTGAGCCTGGGCAAGTTTTTATGCCTGATAGGAAATTGGGCAACTTCTCATGTGACCGAAGTGACGAATGTGACGAACCGGAAGCGCAGTAGAGGACACACCCCGTAGAAGTGAAAAGTCCTGATAAAAATCTCTGGCGGATTTTGGATACAGACCGCTTTCAACTGGTCATTCTGAATATCAATGGGGGAAGCCCAATGCAGCTGTAGATGATTGACTTCTGAATTATGATGGCTCGCTTTATGCTCTGTGCTGTGTTAATGTTTATTACATAGTTGACAGGGTTGACGTATATACTCCTTATTTATATAAATTTCTGTCACCAAACTTATCTTTTGTTCAGGCAAAGGTTCTTGAGAGACAGTACATTTTATCGTTTTTTTATTTCTTCAGATTGGTTGCTGAGAGAGCCGCCGTCAAACTGCTATCATGACACTGCACTGGTGGATGCATTGGTTCTGGGTGACAACGCTGGTGATCCTTTATGGTGAGTATTTCATTACTGTTGTTATGAACCAAACACTATACCTATTCATAAAACGCAAAAATTACATGTAGGCACATTATGCCTCACTTCTATGCACCTATTTCTACTAAAAGAACACGTCATGCCGGTTAAGGCAAAAATGATTGTTCTCATAACAATACTTGCTCCGAACCTAAATGAATGGGATTTGAAACTTATTATTGTAGTTTATACAGTGACAGCGTCACGCCTTTTTCCCCGGAGGGTTAAGGAAAGATCTCTGAGTTCAACTGCTACAACTTGACATATGCGTGTAATCGAATATAGAATTTGCATTAGAACTGAATGCTTCTAATCCAATAAGTCAGAATTTTGGTTTACAAATACTATTGTCGTTAGTACCCTATGTTGGACTAAATGAATGTCTGTATGGGTGAACAATTAAGTAGGTCAAGTGATGAGCTAAAGGCCACTGCCTAATAAATAGTGTGTTACATAAAACCTTCATGATAAATCGATATAAGGTTGACACCAGAGTCGGGGACGAGCGAAAGAGGAAAATTGTACATCGCTGATGTGGTGAGTAATTGAATGGAAATTAGCATGTCTCATACAGTGTTGTGAACAATAGCTGATTAACGGGTGAAACAGTACAAATTAGACTTGTAGAAGTAATTGTCAGTGTCAATTAGTGTAGTTTTGTGAAGGTTACTGTGATTAGATATACAACTGTTGGATATACATTTTTTTTCATCATCGCGCACATACCCACTGATTCTTGTTAACCGACCTCAAAAAAAGGAGGAGATTCTCAATTCGACCGGTATGTTTGTTGTGTACTTGGTTTAGTTTAGGACCCTGTGAATATTGTTTATCATTTAACTACTTTATATTATTAAATAAAGAAGTATTATCCCTTGATAACATAGGCACTGACATTGACCACTGGGTTTGAAAATTGAAGTGGCAATTGCAAATCACGCATTGTGGTATATTTGACGAAAAAATGTCACGGAGTTTCCCGATGTAGTAATCAGATTGGTCCCTTGGCATCCACTTATTTAGAAATTGGTTAAGTTCAAGTGAAGAAGTCACTATCAATAAAACGGTTGAAATTTGTCATTCATAAGCAGTATAAATATGCGGTTTTTGTAACTTTTGAACAAAGTAATTATTTAGCTTTTGTGTCAGTATATCAAATTAGCTGACGTGCGACTCTCGCCCGTAGCTCGTAAATTGTGAAAAAGCTTACATTTACATTTTTCTACATTATGAACAGCCACTTTTATTTGTAGAGTTTTCGAGCTCAAGAGCCTCATAAGCCATTATTTTTTGTAAAATATTATTTAAGCGAACCCTTTTAATGAAAAGTGCGTTATGTAAAAGCAAAGATGTTTTTTTTTAGCTAAGAAGTTTTTATATTAAAGCTTTACCATTTTATAAAAATAACAGTTTTAAGTCATTTTAGCAAAAAAATACGACTAATGAGAACAGTTTATACAAGCCGATTCTTGTCAAAGTTTAATTTCATTTGCCATATTTATTAGTAAAAATTAATTGTTTCGACAAGCCATATCTTTTCTTTATCCAAAATTATCGCGGAATGTACAAATGCGCTTGAATTCTGTCTTACACAAGAAAAAAGGATATTGATATGTCTAAAAATGTAATTAGTCATATTTTTTTTGCGCCCTTAGGTACTTCATCTATAAAGTACATTTTGTAGTATTTGAAATCAACGCGCACCAGGATCAGTCCAGCCCCTTCTCTCCGTAAACACCCTACAAAGTCATCGGAACCTCTTCAATCCTTAGGTTATAGCTGAGTGAACGTACTACTAATACATCATCACATCATTCCTAGCTGGTACCACCGCCAAGAAGACAACAGTCTATTTCATAGAGGTAGGCGGTCATTCCAGTACTTTCTAGTGCACGCTGGAATAGCTGCCTCTATCGGGTTCCAATATCGAAACAAATTGAGAATTTAACACCAAACAAATTATAAAGTATTAGATAGCGAATAGAATATAATTCTTGTTTATTTATCTATGGTTAACTAGACGAAAATTGGCGACAATCTAACGCATTAGCGGCAGGCACTTAATCATTGTTTGTGCAACCGAGTTAATTAACTTGCGCCGGACGCGGGACTACTTGTTTGGCCTTATGTTATGACTTATGACATAAAACGTTGAGCTTCTTAATAACACACGCTGTCTTCTTTTTCCCTGTCGAGTTTTGTTTTCACGACTTTTTGAGCTTTGTACGTATCGGAGTGACTGCCGGGATAAATTCTAAAAAATCATCGAAATTTCGGTATACCGACGAATCATCCTTCCACGCTTCAGAAGGCACATTAAAAAATAGTGTTCCACAAGACTCGTTGATTTGTGTATCTCAATCATTTAAATATTTATGCTTTTATAGTAAGAGCAATGTGGGTAGATATTGAATACGATGTTGAAAACGGGCGTTCTATTAGACGGAGCATCAACGTAGAGGTTGCCCTAATCACGAATGTACCTAAATGATGGCTCTTTAATACATCGTGATATTTGTAGATGCGCACGACAGCTACAGTCGTCAAAGAAAAAGGTTTGCCAGTTTTGACAAAGTTTCTGTGTAATTAGAATAGCGATAAGGTTCAGCATTACAAACTGTCGATATCATTGCACGGAAAATCAACCTTGTTGTTTTATGATGTCAAATGATCTTCAACCGAGGGGAGGCAGATGATATTTTAAGCCAACGTTTGAGTTAAAGTAGCAAACGTGATGTTTTAATTGGTATGGTTGATTTGCCTTTGTGCATCGAACTATAGAAGTGCAGTGCGCAAAGGTCCGCCGACCATTGTGTAAATCTGAAATGTTAGGTGTTACAACATCTAACCTTTCAGATTGCGTTAAAGCACTGGGAAAGAAGCCTTAAATGTCATTTAGTATAAGACATTTCAAGTCAGATTCTAAACCTTTCAACTTAAATATACAAATAAGAATATAGATTATTTATAATTCAATAACAGTCTTACTACTTCTCATATTATAAATGCGAAAGTTCAGATCATACGCTGCATAAGGAACCAGGGTTAATAAAAAGCACTTACCAAGGTGCTAAAGTGGCTTTAAATGAAATTTGACACGAAGATTCCTTAAACTCTAAAATATACTAAGTGGACATTTTAAATTTAAAACAGTAATCAAAACCTTAAAAGTAAGAGGGAATTATGCGAGTGAACCGCAGCCCGCAGTTACACTATCTATACAAACCAAGAGACGTTAAGTAGCGTAATATTAGTCAGCCATGTAATTAATTTTAATTGATCACCCTCATACATAATAATTTGCTGTATTTACATTGACAAACACGTAATCTCCATAATTGGCAAACGATCACAAGCGATTTCTCAATCAAAACGGTACACAAGCGGTGTGATTCACGTTATGCTAATGTGAGAGTGTCGCGGATATAAACATACCTAAACTGTTATGAACAAATATTATGAATATTATTGATCGAGCTGTATTTGGATTAAGGAGTTAGCGAACTTAGTCCAGAGTGAATGGGGCGAATGGTCTATGTCTCTATGTTACGCATGACCAATATGCTGACACATAAAAAACATAACGAAAACTAATCGAGCAGTATTTGGATAAAGGAGTTAGCGAACTTAGTCCAAAGCGCATATAGGGGGCACGTGTCTATGTCACTCATAACTAAGCTGGCCATCCGTCCGGGTTTCCCGGATTTCTCCTAGTTTACAGGACGTCCTGGTGGGGCTTTATTTTTAGTTTTAGTTGTCCGGTAGGTAACTTAGAAAATCTCTGCTGAACTGTCCGGGTGTGAAGCTCCGAAACCCGGGGTTTTCACTTTTCTTGTCCTGGTAGGCAGATTTTAGAGATGGCAACCCTTCTCATGACCAATACTGACACATATCAAAAACTTGCCTTAATGGTGTAAGTATAGATACTTACTTATATTGTTTCAAATAGTTATGGCACACTGTATGTTAATAAAATAATAAAATATTGATTCAACGAACAGCATTACAAGACAACAAGGAATCAATGTTGCTAAAATCTTAATTACACTGTACAGATACACAGATAGCAGGTTGGAACATTTGAACTATGATAAGCTTGGAACAACTGTTGGGTTGCACACAATAATGTTTTACTAAAGATGACGTATATTCATACTGCGCGGTGCTCAGATTTTGTTCCTTTACGACATAAACATGCTTACTGTGACAGATAATACGGTACAAATAATATAGAAAAGGATAGCTATATGTTTAGACTTGCGGTTGTAATACACGTCATAATGAAAATTACTACAATTGACTTAATTTTGCCGCCTCAGTTTCCGCGCGCTTGTGCGACACCTACCTCATATAAACATATAATATCATTGGTTGCACAAATGTCATTGTAGTCGGCACATGCCCTATTCCAATATACCGAGATATCCACGCAAATTAGTAATACCACCTACCGTGTCACTTAGTCTTGCTTACAATAGTATTCACTGCTGAAAGAAAACGTCTTCTTAGACAAGGCTGACAACTTTCCTAGAGTGTTAACAATGACTTATGGCGCTAGCTGTTTTCGCAGACTTTCTGTAGATAAGTTTAAACGGTTCCTGAACTAGCGGCTATCTAATTATTCCAAGGGAAATTTGGCACGCTTCGAGGACATTTTGCATTGCCTAAGTATGTTATGAAAGAAATATTTTGCTCTGCAGTAGGTGAACGATTCATCAGGAAATGGTAAAATATTTATTATGTATAATATCGGCCAAGACCATTGTTCGAGCTTAGGGGTAGACTGAAAAACAGCGTTACGGTCATTGTGGGAACATGACACATGCTGAACCTATCCTTTTTGCAATAGATACTTAATTAATTTAAGCATGTCCTGTAATGTTCCTTTTTTTTTAGGCAATATATGATGTATTTATTATTTATTTATATATGATCTGCTGCAGACGAGACACACCGTCCTGTGTGTTCACGGTAAATTTTCCAGCAGGTGAACAGTCGATAAGTTTAAACTTTTTAAAGAAATTATTTGCTAGCATTACGTGAACAATGCATCGGGAAATGGTAGGATAAAAATGTTAAATAAGTGAGCTCAGTGTCATCCAAACCAATCTGTAGATTGAAAAACATTTAAATATTATGATGAAACGGACTCAAACGGTACTCAAGGTGCCTGATCACGTTATGCTAATGTCAAACGTGTCTCACACGACGCCAGACGGTTTGTAATAAACACATCCTGCCGTAATCGTACTTTGACATACTACTAATGTTATGTATATTATGTATATAGTGCATCCTATACAGCCTCATCGTGGAAGTCGATGTCGTGTCAACAGCCTTCAAACTAGTATATGATAAAACACGTAGATATACTTTTTTTAATGTATTATTAGTTTATTTTTATTTTTTACATTTATAAAAGGTAAGCCTTTAACACTATCTCACCTGATGTTAAATGATGATGCGGTCTACGATGGATAAAGCGTGCACTCATGACTTGAAGGTGCCGACACTGTATCTATGTGGAATCGCAGACTTTTAGAAAATGTAATTCACTCGTTAGCTGTACGCACTATGAATGATTACACAAAACGCTTCGTGCGACAGGTTGTAATGTCTACCATATATGGATGTCGCATTGCAGTTCGTCTCGTCGTTCTTTGACGGAATGGGGGAGGAGGAATCAAATTATGTAGCTCCAAAGCGCACTCCCCAAAATGTATCCGGTAAAAATCCGATAAACTAGCAACTTTACGTTGTGCTGTTTACCTATTGTATACGTACGGATCTTCTCATTTCGTGTCTCGTAGAGAAATGTCCACTAGTAATTCTTTCCATAGCTCGTTTGAGACCTGGAGCTTGCTTACGATACCTACATAGATATAGTGGCTAATGTTGCGTTCCAAAACGCTTTACTCTTTTTCTAGGAATGAGTTTTAAGTAAATTTCAGCTTTGGAGCGGCAACTTGTCAATGTCAGGTAGAATAAAATTTATCGCCGATTTTGCCTGGGTAATAGAATTCAACTGTCAGATGCAATTGTACCGGTTCCCAGTCCTCACAAATGTAACGTGAATTTTCAACTTTATAGTAATGACAATGTTATGACGGCGTAACATGTAGCACACCATCTATTGTGGGATAAGGATAAGAAGAAGAGGTGGGAATGAGACAGAGTAACGATTACCCTTTGTCGGGTGATAATTACCTTTTTTGGAACGCAGCCTAAGTTTCGGTTCATTATAACATTTTTACAGTTTCATTATTAGTCGTGTCCCTCGTTTAGCAATAGATATAATAGGTATACCTACGTTCATGATCGTGAAGGCGCACGAGTTGCTCAAGTCACGTTATGCAAATGTCAGCGAAACGAGACGCTAAGCAATTGTATCATATTTGCAATCCGATATTAGCAATTCATTGTGTCTTAGTCTTGTGTTGCTAACATGTTAAACATTGATTTTTCCATTCGCTCCTGTTTTTAAGCTATTGCATAGCTTCTATCGCGGGCCTTGAGCGTGGAGACCGAATCCAGAAATTCCGTAATGAAAATAACCTAACACCCGCCACTCCGACCGGCACAGCGGTGATACTTTTTAGTTTTGCCATCTATCGATGAATAGCAGAACTTTTAATGCCTTTTGTTGAAATATCACGCTTGTCTGTTTAGTTCAGCAACTCGCCTCTAGGTGGCATTGGTTGTATGGGCGTTACTGCATAGTTATTAATATATTAATTGCATAAATTGATAAAAATTGCTATGCAATAGCTTTACCGTGGCAGTCCCCGAGTGCCACACGTCTTTTTTTTTACAATTTCTGTAAAAAGCTTGCAACGTAAGGGAATGAACGGTAAGACTGTAATTGGTTTGAATAAGTATGTCACTTGATCAAGCTATATTCCCATATTTATTTATTACCAGCTGCACCACTTATATATACTGAACCGATTTTAAAAATTCTTTTACCAATAGAGCTAAGTTAGTTGTGAGTGTCATATGACACTTTTCATCATCAACATCATCACCACGTGGCTGAAACAGCAGGGTGCAGCTAGTTTTTCAATATTCAAAATTAAGTTAAGTTAGCCTAACTATGTGTTATCGTGTTTTTTACCGAACACCATTAACCTTGACATATAAAGAATTGAATACCTAACACACGAGTCGAACCTCAACGTCGAAAGGCTTCTTGCAGTCGACGACGCGTGACGTCGCGTCGTAGCGCCACCGGGATTTGCGAGATATTATGATGATGGGGGTGGTCTTGAAGGGGCTGGGCTGAAATTATTTATTTTACTACATTTACTAAGCAGGTATACATACATGGATGAAGTGAAGAGTGTTGGAAGAGGAAGGCCTAGGCGAACGTTCCGAAATCAGATTGAGGAAGATCTAAGAAAGGCCAAGGTCAAGAACACTCTTAACCGATGCTCTTGTATGAAAGGTCTGATGAGCGTGAATGAAGCGAAAGAAGTGTGTCGAGATCGTAGTATTTGTAAGGCTGTGGTCTCTTACTACCCCTACGGGAAAGAGGCGTGAATATAAAATATTTATGTACTACATGACATAAATGGACCTACGATTTGCTATAAATTTTCGAGTGAAATATACCTTCTAAGTTTGCGTGCTACATCTTAGACCGCGTTTTTCACTTAACATTAGGAGAGACAACGGTCAAACGTAAGCTTTACCTTTAAAACAAATATATAAATAAATAATAATTTTGTATCTCATATTAAGTGAACAAGTTGTTATGAGAAATAAATTAATTTTAAACTATAATCTCGTTAAACCACAGAAAATGATTAGTAACAATTTTGGAATAAAGTATCTTGGGTGATTGGAGATTTGGTTTGATTCCAGGCTCTAAATCTTTGTATTTAATCAATTCCTGTAAATCTTTTCATTATTGCCGTTTTGGCCGTGATCTGCAACAAACATATCACATACAGACATATCCTCCCCCCCACACACACACACACGCACAAACTTTCGCATTTATAATATTATAAGGATTAGGATGAATTAAATATCTATTAGCCATTTCAATTAAATAACAATATTAAATATACTAAATATTTTATTGTTATTGTAAGTTATTTGGCCAATTACGCAGGCCTCACGGATCGTGTAATATGGAACATCAATCAAAGCAGACATACCGCCATTCCAAATAAATAGTACAATAAAAAAAATACGCAGTGTACTCCCATTGATATATATAACTATAGTCTAACTAACAATAATCTCGTTAGTCGACTGGTCCCACTCGTATGCACTTAACTGGATTACTCTTTCTAGGACACCTTTATACTTCCCTGTTTTTTGCTGTTGACGTCACACTTACGTACTGGTCTATTTTCAAACCTTTGGGAATTATGAGACTTCTTCGAAATGCGTGTTTGTTTAAAAGGAAAATAATACTATTGCTATTTCTGTCTCGTTCTAGACAAACAGTTAAAATTGCTGCTTTATTCATTGTCAAGGAAATTGGTACACTATAGAATGCGATCAGAGCCCAGCGGTGGTAACGTCGGCTGTGAAACTGACGGATGCTGGTTCGATCTCCACCAACAGCGATTCCGGTGTAGGTAACACCATTATCAAAATCCATCATGATTGTAGGGTGGCGACTCTGAGCCTACTCAGAAGGCCCATAGTTAAAGATCACGTTTCGGTTCCGTAAGTCATCACTAGTAATACACACTGTTCGAAGACCTTCGTTCATCATCATCATCTCAGCCATAGGACGTTCACTGCTGGGCACAGGCTAACATGGCCATTGATTTTCACGAGGACCTGTTGGAAGGGGCCCGCATCCAGCCCTTTCCTGCGTTCTTACTCAGGTTGTACCAACATACATAGTAGATGTTACACACATACGCAATTATACCCTTTGGGAAACGTCCGGCTCACCATTAATACACACCAAATGTGCTTCTGATCACATTCATACTTCTTTGTACATTGAATAAAAAAATACTTGTCGTAGTTTCTATTATTTCAATGAATATACTTTAAATTATTAACTGTGTTAAACATCCTTCCGGTCAATAAATCAAGCGTTAAAACAATATCCAAGGTCTGCAGCGGACGTCGCACCTACTCTTAGCCAATTAGCGGGCTTCCTAATTGGTGGCTCCGCGCGAATCCATTGTTACTTACTAATTTCCGGATACGCAAGGCCCCCAAATTAAAACATTAATGAGGATTGTACCTCTTCTTTGATTCTATCTCACGAAACAGCCGAATCCTTCCTATAACTAGTAGATGGCTGAGACCTGTCAAGTAGTGGACTGTACGTTCAGCTATTTACAATCAGCCTTTGCCCGTGGCTTCTTTCCTTATTATACTTTTGCTTTTTAATCCTTCAAATAAAATCCGCTCCCCTATCCCCCGCTTCTCTCACAAGCAAAAAGTTGCCCTTAAATATCTCTAGTCCCATTTATCTGTAATAATCACAGTTAGACCCCCGCACTAGGATTCCCTGTATCGCGGAAGGCATGGACACACAATCACATCAAAAATCATTTTTTTTATTTAAATGTATGATGACGAAATTAAAAATTGATTTGGCGATCATTATGGGCGTAAATATCTCCCTATTGTATCCCATATCCCATCCCACTTATATTATAAATGCAAAAGCCAGTGAGAATGTTCGTTACTTGGTCAAAGCAGAACGGCTAAATGGAACTAGATGAAAATTAGCCAAAGGATAGTATAGTCTGGAATAGCACTTAGGTTTATCCCTAAAATGTACTGTTCCCGTGGGATGAATGAAGTAACGACAAAACCGAGGTCCATGCTAGTGTAATGTTGGAACGCAACTAGAATCAATTGCTCCATTTTGTATCATATAACAGTCTGATTATACAATATTGTGCCAGATGTACATTAAAATGACTTTAAACTTTTTAGTATTTATGTTTTACTCCATTAAGGCACAACAATTCGCCCACGAACAAACTGTCGAGCTCTGTCTCTCATCGCTCGGATTAATGTGGTTGGCATCTGTCTACTCGTATTTCGTGCCTAGAGAATATGTTTTTTTTAATGGTAACTAATTTTCTTTCTTCTTAGGCCAGCTTTGATATCACAATCATCTCTATGTTACCCACGAAGACACCTACATAAAAATTGATAGAAAATTGTTTACAATGATTTCAAAAAAAATGATATTGTTTAAAAATCTGATTCTTACAGGAGAAAACAATGTACATATACTGTTTTGAATGCTCGTATGACTTTCCCTACGTAAAGGTGTATCGATAAACACACAAATGAGCCTATCTTAGCTTATAACTGTATAAAGTAGTATTTTTGATGGGAAAATGTCGTGAGTAACACCTTATTATATTATATGTGTTATCCGGCCATACTCATGTTTATAGCCGAAGTATTTCGACCTAGGGGCCATCGGGCACGTCCGGTGCATCATCAAGGGAGTTTAGCTGCTAGATTCTTTGAGTGATAGAGAGTTCTTTGAGTAAACTGGTTTTGTTAGTACTATAATGCATATACGTGTAAAAGTAAAATATAATGTCATTATCCGTGAGGACCTATAATTGGCCTTTTGTTAAATATTAAGTTGTTATATTGTAAAGAAGGCCGTTGGTCTTCCATGTAAAAATAAATAAATAAATAAATAGATGGTTACCGATGTGGGGATGACCGATCGATTCGAGCCTAGGTCGAAATATTTCGACTACGTGAGTGAAGCCGGATAATACATACCTATTCATAATAATGTGTCAAACTCACCAAAAATACTTTTTCTACTCTTTCCAATAAAAATACTTTTTACATGTATGAGCTACAAATAGAGCTTCATTTGTGTATCTAGCGACACACCATTAGAGGAAATAATATGATATATAATAATACATAGTCATAAGGAAATTTGCGAAATATATATATATATATATATATATATATATACACATATATATATATATATATTTTATTTTTTATTTTTTTTACTATTATAAGTTTGCGTTTGACAACTGTCTCACCTGATGTTAAGTGATGACGTTGTCTAGGATTTAGCACGCAAACCTAGAAGGTACCTATTCACTCGCGACTTGAAGACTCCAGGATTGTACATATTGGGAAACACAGACTCGGGCAACGAGTTCCATTCCTTGGCAGTACGCATTAAGAAAGTGGAAGCAAAACGCTTCGTGCGTATAGGTGGTATATCTACCATATAGCGATGGCGGATTGCCGTACGTCGAGTCGACCGATGATAGAAAGGTGATGGTGGAATATAATAATCATAATATATATATATATATATATATATATATATATATATATATTATGATTCGGCCAGTTTCCCGTACAAATAAACTCTATTTCTACGAGAAAAAAATTTTCAGGTCCAGATCCAAACTACCCCAGCCCCTTTTTATACGAAAACTTAATATCACGAGGATATAAACGCGACAAAGGGATAGGATGACAATAGCCACGCCCGCGCCGCTCTACATGAGACCGAAACGCAACTAGCCGATTTGTGTATTATGTAATTGTGTTCTAAGAATTCTATATTCCTGTTTGGCTACGTCCTCAAATCCTATGAACAATGCTTTTAAAAAGTTTTACGCGGTAAAGATATTTGAATATGCCTCGCGGGGCCATGGATGGGCCCAGGACCGGCCGGATGGGCTGCTCCAAGCTAAGCCGAACTCGGTATTAAGAGAACGTTACATATAAAATAAATCATATTTAAATATTTACCATAACACTAGACACACAACAACACCACAACTGCCTGCTCTGATATGTGCAGGAGTTGGCTGGAATAGCTGGTAATGTCCAATACATAGCGGCTAAGCGGCATGTACTGACATTCCGCTTGGCATACCGCTCCCAATGAGACTAACAAGTGGCTCGGCCAAGCGACGAGATATCAGTTATTGATGAAATATCAGCAATAAAGATGTTATTTTGGTATAAACACATTTTTCATCTGTTGTTTTTCGTGGTGTAACCTCGACCCGTGTCTGACCTAGTACATTTATAGTTGTGTAATACTTCTAACGAACTTCGCCACACCCGACAATAACATAATAAAATCGTTATGTATCTGTTGATAACTGTAATAATTTATCAAACGTTATCAATTAAATCCTGTATCGCGCGCTACGACAAGACGCGATAAACGCTCTGTTTACGTACTTTTTCACTGGTCATTAGAAAATTAATTTTGCTTTTCGAATGTTTGTTTGTTAATCAGTAACGTTGTAGCTTTAACAGGCATAGAATACTCGTAATACAAAAAATATAGACCACAATAAACATGAAATAGAGATAAACATATTTTTCACTTGTGTAAAATGTTTTGGGCAACTGGCATGGTAGTATGTCAGTGCCTTTACTTGACATTTCTTTGTTTACAAAAAAGATCTAAGATTATGGAACAGGGTATAGCAGGGATTCCTTTGGATAAGTTGTATATTGTTTGTGTTCTATAAACTCAAAAACAAGCAAGCGACTCCATTCTACTCGTCTGTAATTAAGTAAGTTGGCCCTTTCGTGGCCTCCGTTCAAGAAATATATTTTGTATAAGTTTGTTCCTATAAATTGTAGGTCGCCAGGGACAAGGAACTTTGAATAGCGGGTACATTGAAAAGTTTACTACGAGAATAGATTTTTGCCCACTGCCAGCAAAATATTTTCAGGAAACATATTCTTACCTAAGACTTTCGTGTAATATAAGTACATATACATTGCTTATATTTAGGCTACCTAAATCGCGACATTTGAGGTACAGCGTGACACCACATCACAAAACGTGAGATCAGACCATGAAGCAAAACAAAAAATCCAGCTATCCGGTTTATAAAACAATTTTTATCACTGCACTTGATACTTTGACTTTTATTACAGTAACAAAAGTATACAAACACTATGCAAAGTACCAAGAACAAAGCATTAGATTCCCTCGTGATCACCCCATCACGCGATATTTTCATGTTCATTCGTACTAACAAGGAAACTTGTTATATGTGTTTGTAGATGTTTTGCATTGAAAACTTTGAATACTTATTTATAAGCTGTATTTGCACACATCTTTTCCACTGAATTCATATTTTAGAGAGGACGTCCTTTAGAAGAATACTTAAGATGAAAAATAAAAAAATAAAAATGTGGAACCCTCAGACTGTTAGGCCGGGAAGTAAGCAACACTTCGAAGGGTTATATGTAAATTATCGTACAAATCTGTGTCAAAAGAGAAATTGTAACGATACATATTATTTTTAGTTAATAGTAGTCAATTAGTCTTCGGTCCACACTTGGAAACCATCCACATCAGGTGGAGATTAGAATCCTTATAGTTTTGGTACCACTCAATATTTTCTGCGGATCTTTTCGTTTGACGGGATTTATCCTGCAAATAGATTTAATAGTATTCAGTCGAACTAACGAATCCTACGACTAGTATATGTCAAGTTTAAATGGATATGTGTATATAAAATAGGTCATGTACGACCTACTTTCTCAGGTTTGGCACTATTTCCATAAACATTAAACGCACGCAAATATGGCTTTCCAGATATTCAGCGCCCAACAATTTCACTTGCGGAACTGCTTCGTGAGTACCACGTGAAGACGCATATGTCAACGTCTGGGATTTCACCCATTTAAACGGGACTTATCTTGAGAACCCTTTTATGAGTTATCATCTCATCTTACAAGGAATGACCTCAGTCAATTTCAATACAGCTACGTCGAAACTTAATTTACCTACCTACTTCCTTTTATTACCTACTTCCTTCTCTATAATGGTTATGCTAATAAACTGTGTTTACGCAAATTTCAAACACAATTTTGCCCGCGTTCTATAAACATTCGCCGAACCGTTAACTGTTTACCCAAAACCTTTGAATTCGTTACAAAATTTTGTGCATAAATTACTGTACTTCTCGTAGTGGAAAATGTATAATGGAAACAACAATATATGACGATAACACACTTCTGATAAGAAGATTCGTAACAGAAATAACCAAATTATTGTTAGTTCATTACTCTTAAATACAGACACAAATTATCTAAATTCCTCTGTTACCGTAACCTTCTATTCTTCGTCCCATCCTAAAAGGCGCCCCCTTACTATTTGCTACCGCAAAGATACATGATAATGATAACATTTTCCGTTGCGAAGTGAAGTTACTGGTAAAAATGTACGGACTCGAATAGGAAATTTCTCACTTATGTCATCAATCACAATTTCCAATTTCAAATAATGAATTAAAAGTTTCTTAAATCGTTTTCTATCTTATTCCAGCGAGCTACGGAACCATCGCGGCGCCCCAATCAGAAGAGCTACAACGCATCACAACAGACATCGAGATTGAGCCTAGACAATCGGAAAGACAAAGCCGAGCAATGTACTATACTAAAACACCCGCCGTCACCTCTCCGACACCTGTCAACCTTACTGACAACCACACAGAGACTACACTAAACACAGAACGACCAGAAGTCAATGTCACTTCGCCTACTATCACAGATATAGTCCATCCGTCTGTTATTTGGACACCAATCAATGCAACAGATCTTAACGTGACAAACACCAACGACACAGTCGTGAACGTAACAGAAGCCCAGAATGTAAATTTCACGACTAAAAAACGGAATCTAACACGTCCAGATTTCGTGAAAGACGACACAGTAGACGGAGTTGCGGAAAGTAGGATCGTGACTGAGAAACCTTTATCCCTCGAGACTACGTTCGTCCAAACGAGAATACCTCCGAATATAGAGTCGTCGAGACGTGTAATAGACCAGGATGAAGGTAGGATGGATACGGGAGCCATAGCTGGTATATCCTTCGCAGCGTTGGTTCTGGTTGCTCTGGCTGGGAGTACAGCATTCGTGCTGTACAGACGGCGGTACTTGAATAAGCCGCAGACGTTGAACGATAAGTGTTCAAATCCTGACTCCAGTGGCTATTTGGATGATAGTACCATTCGGGTAAGTTTCTACGTTCTTTTTTATTACCTACACGCCTCCACTCCGTTAAAGACATAGAACTGACAATGGGTACTCAGATTTAATCGGATCCCTGTAAGACATCCAGCATTCGGAGTTCACATGAAAAGGGTTTTCATTATTCGTTTGATGACGAACTTAGCAACCTTCACTGTTTCGGGCCTAATAATCATATTCTGGTTTGATTCAGCTGAGATATTCATCATCGTCCACTTTCTCTTCTTGTATTATGACTGGTAATACTTCTTCGTGTCTGTCTTATGTATTCTGAGTATCTGTAACCGAAGCAGAAATTACTATCGCAATCGTAGCGTGGCCGTATCCTAGCGTAAAACAATTGAATTGTGACACAGAAAAAATATAGTTTGTACTGACTGTCACGCAAGTTTTTGTTGCTTCAGAAATTGTTATCATACCGCAGTGCGTAAGTTTTATAATACGTATCCGTGATTTCTGTAACGACACCAATTAACTTAATTTCGTAAATTGTGTTTTTCAATTGAACGTTTCATACCGAAGTCTTATGAACCCGAAAGTATACCAAGAAGGCATGATGCAAGCTGTATGGAACTCTGAGTATGATTGGATTGAAGTGAGATTTTCACAACGCTTGCCAAACATGCAGTGTTCAAATGCACCCTTATAATGTTTTTAAAAAGAAATCGGTATACCATTAGATAAAAATAGCACGACGAACTGGGCGCATGCTGCTTCCGAACGGTCTTTGTGCAAATTAATATAGAAGGCATGTGTTAAGCACTGGACGTAATCTAATGGACGACTAATGCCTGGTACAATGATGACGTGAACCCATAATCGTAGTATTTTATAATCCTAGCATTTCACGGGTATATTGACGAGTACATTTATACCAGTTGTCTGAAAACTACAGCGTCCTTGCAGTCTGGCAGTGGGAGCACCGGCTGTCAACCTGACAGACGCTAGTTCGAGCCCCACCAACGGTTTTTCGGTGAAGGCAACACCTTTGTCAAATCCATAGGTGGTATGGCATGGCGGTAGAGTACTTTGCAGTACCCGCCTTACTATAATCTTACCTGCTAGACAGATTGACAGACAAACTTGCGGAGGTTCGCAGAACTGTCATCAAATAGACAGTGTGTTTAGGTGGCTGTCCATGAGAGCTAGTTAACATTCTAAGTCTAGCGTCATCGCTAATGACCATCTGGTTTTTTTAATACTGTATAGATTTAGCGTTTGATCACTATCTTACTTGATGGTCAGTGACGATGTGGTCGAAGATGTTATCACGCTAGACCTAAAATGACTCTCACTGGCTCTCAAGGACTGCTGCCTGAACACACTATGTGTTTGGTGACAGTTTTTCAACTTGAGGGTGGTAGCTAGCCAGGGGGGTACTCAAAAGTACCCTACCACCATGCTGGGAATTTAATAACGGTGTTACCTACACCGGCAGCTTAAGCAGTTGTTGGGGATCGAACCAGTATCCGTCAGTTTGACAGCCGACGCTCCTTCCGCTGAGCTATCATGGCTTCTATAGTAGAGTATTATAGACCTCTTTGATTCTCAGATCAATATTCAATATTACTAATTTTTATTTTTTCTAAATTTCAGGACAACTCCGAAGAGATGTACAGTCTCGACAACGACTCGTTCCTGAACTCACTGGAAGCCATGACCATACAGAACTATTGGACGGATACGGTCAAGCACACCAAGTTGTAAAACAAACTCAATGCCTATCGTTGACGGTTCTGAATCATATGAGGCGTTCTGTACTTACACGGGTACTTAGGACCTTTTATTCGGAAGTACCTAGAGCTGTGTGTGTAGTGATTATAAAATGTTTTGTGAGTGTTTGACAAACAGTTACTTGCTTAGTCTCTTGTTGCATTAGGAAATTGATATGTATGTAACTTGAACTACTTATTCATGTTGGAAAATAATTTCGCCATTACTTCAGGACAAAATTAAAATGTATTTAAATAATAAGTCCCATGTGGACGTTTTCAAAGGATTTCTAAATCATAACTTGATATTTAAGAGCGTTATGATTGGATTGATTGGCTTCAATTAGGTAGGATGAAATAGAATCTTAATTTCAAATGAAGGTGACTTTTTCGGGGTCTTTTTAATACTGCCAGGGATTGTTATCGTGATGCCAGTGGGACTTTCTAATACCTATATGAAATATGGATGGGACTTCCACATTGATGGAGGTAATAAGAAACAATTCCATATACCATTATAACAAGGTATTAAATTAATTCAAACTATTTATATTCGTTTAGTAATAGGATAATTAATTTAATGTGATTGACTTGACTCTGATAACTTTAAAAATAACTATTTCGTAATATTTGTGTTGTAATGATTTCAGTGACAGAAAGGCTTAAATGAGAAAACTGAGTATGTTATATATCTACATTAGCATGTGTGGTTTAGAAAAAAAACAATCAATTTTGTCGGACTCGGATATAATTACTCAAAAACATATTTTAATATCATATAATGACTTAAACTTCCAGAGCTTCACTTGACATTTTTCGTCTTAATATCGAAGCCAAAAAGGTTCAAATTGGCTAAGCAATTGTAGCTACACTTGTACATTTCAAGCTAAAAAAAAAACAACTAAGTACCAACACCATTTGATACTATTATGCACGGAAATCATCGAATAACCTAGAATTACCACCCAGAGCTTTCCATTATCAACCTTAAGTCGTAAGTGTAGATGTTAAAACGGAGTGATCTATATTGTCTGTGTATTTTTTTACATATAAAACTATATATTCTGCGCTCGTTCATGACAAGAGTTAAATTTAGACTACTTGGACAAAATCATATCTATTTAAAATTGGATAAAAATATGATCTTGTTCCATCTCTAGAATCTTTAAGAAAACGGAAACGAATTGACATTCTAGATTTGCGTTGAAATATTCGTGCTTGGAGAGACGTGCATGTAATGGGGAAAATATCGGTCAAGCGTGAGTTCGATTCACAGATGAAGGGTTCCGTGCCGTATCATCATACAAGATGCTAAGTTGCCATGCACATTTTGAATTGATTGTTTCGACATTTATATGTATTTTTAAGTAAAGTTACGCGCATATTTGGTAACATTCCATTTTTAAACCTTATGAACATTGCGTTACACACAAAACAGATATGATAAAATGTGCAATTCTCCGACGATAGATATCACGGGAATTCTTAAGAATGCTCGAGAATTCTCGGGAAGACTCCCGTTTTGATCTCGTATCTACGCTTTACTCAATGTAGATAAAGTTCAAAATTCAATTTGCATTTTTTCATCATACATTTTTCCCATCCATTACGAGACTATTCTTGTACCGATTAAAAATAGTCATGCCAAGAGTGTATCTGTAACATTGTTATTCCGTCCCTAAACCTCATCATATACCAGAAGTTTTTTTTTTTTAATGATATTACGGCTTTGGATACAAGTCCTTTAGCCAAAGCTTATTTTATCAGTCAGTGCCAACTTCATTGGCTGGATGTGTGTATTCTATGGACTGGATTCACTACTTCCTTTGTTGTTTGTTTTGCAGTCATAGTGTTGCCATCAGCTCCATTGACTAAATACCGGCCAAAGACATAAACTTTCAGAATGACAATAAGAAAACACATGGCACATAAGTTATCAAGAAAGTATTGTTTATATAATATGGTACAAATTATTTTTACATGTAATAGTATATTTTGTGTTCTATTCTCTGTACAAATACTGAGATATCTGTACACGAATAGGAATCAGTAAAAAATACAGCTACTTTTTTGTACACTTCATTCTGTATACTTTTTATTTTGGCATACGGCTGCACGGATATAAATACATCAATACAAAATGCTTGTCGCTTGAGACTTATGCACAGCTGTAAACGTCTTATACGACTATTATACGAAAGTATGATGACGTAACTTGTTGTTTCTAAAAAGAAACCAAGGGAACACTAAATTTCCTTATTATTAATATTGAATTGAACCATTTATCGCCATTCCACCTTAATTCCTGAAATTCCTGAAAAAATTTGCTTCCCTTGTAAGGAAAAATGTTGTGTTGTGCAACAGACATGTTTGTTGTCGGAATATGAATATAATAGCCGTCATTCATTTTGATAAATATGTGATGCTGTTTTAGGAATATTCTGGCAAACTTACGTTCTACGTATGTTTTATACAATTTTTAAATTTAAAATTACCAAAAATATATTTTTTAACTAATTTGATTTCATCATTTCCTACTTAATATTTTTGATAAATAACAAAATAATTATTAAAAATGATGATGATTCTTGACATTACAATATTCGGAAAGTTAAGAATAACTTTAGAATTGGAAGTGACACAAACGAGCCGAGTTAAAAGTTTCATTATAAATGAGAGTTTGTCTCCAATTAAAACGGATGGAATGAATTCAATTTGGTATTTACTAAATTAAATTTAAATAATTAGAATACCTGATTATCATATTATGAGCGGCAATCATAATAAATTGTGCTTTGCAAATAATATTCTAAAATATTGATGCTATAATGTGTAGCGAAATTTAATTTTGATTAGGTTATTCTATTACTAACTGAGCCGTTTACAATACTACTCCAATAACTTTTCGCTTTATATTTATGTCACTCGCTAAGGTGCATAATAAGTCCCAATAATGCGTCACGGGCCTTTCACATATAGAGGAGTGTTGGCCATAGCCCATCACGCTGGCCAATGGAAGCTGGCGGTGGTATCGCGCTACGGTGGCGCCACCCTAATTGGTCGGTTATCGATAGACACTGGCATACATAGAGTATGGTCCCCCTTACATCTACCATCCACAATTGAGAGGAGTGATGCGTATAATGGAACGTACCCAAATGACGTGATCCTGTTGGGGAAGGAGGGTTGTCAAAATACCACTAGGCTTCAGGGGCGGGGGAGGGGCTTAGCTTTTGGTCACGTAGTCAATATGATCGAGGATAATCTTGCGCTTATTCGTCCTATATCCATACAAGGGGCGCAGCGCTTAACGCTTTTTAAACTTATAGGTATTTGAACTTATATGTAAACATATAAGTTCCTATAACCTATAATGTCTATACGCATAAAATGTCTTTAAAAAGTTTTATTTTATTTCAGTTTGCATAAAAAAATTTAAATCGTTACGTGAACAACAGGAGGGTGGTCTTGGTATATACTTCGAGTAGACACCGGGAGGGGGCGAGGGTAAAAAACGCGTAACGTGTTATGGGTACGTTTCCTAAAGCCATTATAGGCTCCCAGACAGCGAATTCTATAGTATTTTGATGCTACTACTTGGTAGCGGCGTCTATGGTCAGAACTCCAGTTTTACACATATATCTGTCAACACTTTCTCCGGAGCCGTGAATATATGATTTGGTGGAAATCATTTGTCTATTGTACCGTCACCGAATAATATAACATTTGTACACGACATAGTTAAGTAATAAGTATGTGATCTCAGTGTATCGATTGTAATGTTTAGGAATAATTTTGAGACGTGAGCGACATTAATCACTGTACGGTTACACTGGCGGATACAGAGGGGGAAGGGGGGGCTAAGGCTACAGTGAGCGCCTCAATATTGAAACTATTTTAGCTGTGTGTTAATCATTCAGCATTCAATCAAACAATAGAACACAAAAAGACGTACTACCCCTTTTTTTTTTTTTTTTTTGTGTCGAGGGGGAATCTTCACCAAGATACTTCGCTACATTGAGGGTGCAGCGAAGTTATGTGAGGTTCTTTTCTAGTGACTCACTAAAACCCCCCCGGTGGCCAGCCTCTATGCTTGACAAAGGGCTCCGGGAACTCCAGAGGAACGCACCGGTGCCCTTTTCCCGTTTCGCATATCGCTTGCAGCAATATCCCAGGGGCAGTCGGGCTGCCCCCAAAGACTAAAATATCTATCAAATAATAAAAGACATCCTTTCCCTTCTCTCGCTCACAAAATTAACTTTCAAGAAAGCCTCCATTCTCTTATTCTACCAGAATAACCCTTCTAAACTTTATAAGCCTATGCATACGCATACAGACTTCACAGTACTATATTTTATACCATATTGATCTCAATCACTCATATATGACGAAAAAGTCGTTTAGATAATGATAAGCACAATCTGTAAACCCATTTTTTTTTTAAACCGTTCTGGTGCCACCGCCGTAATGTTTGCTTGTGGGCAGTGATTAAAAAGTACCGTGTGTAAATATATATAGCTTTTTAAATAATTTGTATGATACTTTACAATTCAACCTATTTCAAGTTCTCGTACTAAATTAGAACACTATTGGAAACAAGAATTAACATTAATATCCGAAAATATATAATACTATATATTTTTTTATTTTGCAATGTCGCTCACATTCTCATTGGCGTATGTGTGTTATAAGCTTTAAATATCACCATCATACGATGTAGTGATTAACCCCCTTACTTATAAACGTTGAATAAGCTGCGAATAGTAATTCAGTGTTTTGTTCCGTTCTTTCAACGTCAAACTGTCATATAAGCGACAAAGACAAAACACTGTATAACTATTCAGAGGTTATTGAACGTTTATGAGTAAGGGGGTAGATGTATTTTAATTATGCTTTATTTGTTGCTGTTGTTTGTTGTGAAATATTAATTTGGCTGGAAACATATAGAAGCAAGCTACGATAATAAGACTGTAAATATACCTTAATTAATTATGCCGGAATTTGAAAACTTTCCGGTAAGTTATGATCTTAGATCAATCTTAGGTTTTGCTAATAGTTGAATCAACTGAAACCTTGCCAAGGAAAGCCCGACGAATACACAGGTATGAAACGTATTCGAATCCATTGGTGTCAACAAATGGTAAGCTTCATTTTGTGCTATGTATTTTCGACCTGCGTATTTGATAAGTACTTTCGTAGCAAGAATCGAGTTATTTGTTTTTGTATACTGTATAGATCTAGCGTTTGACCACTATCTCACTTGATTGATTGATTGATTGATTGATTGATATGATCGAAGATGTTATCACGCTAGACCTAGAATGCATAGTTAAGTGGTCACACCTAGATAAAGCCTATATATAGGTCAAAAGTATTCCAAAAAAGCTAATTGCCTCTGTAATCGCTGCTGTTCAGTATCTGTGCAAAATTACCGTCAGCAAGCCGTGAAGGCGATGATAACTCAGCGGTGGGAGCGTCGGCTGTCAAATGACGGATGCTGGTTCGATCGGTTACTGACAGAATCGACGAGTTCCCGAATAAAATAAACATTATTTTTGAAGTGTTATTATCGTGGTTTACTTGCTTTACCAATCTCTTGATACCATATATTTTGTGTAATGATTGTTTTGGAATTAGTCGCTTGATTGAGCGCGAAAATCTGTTAGTGTTATCTACAGAGATTGTAGATAATGAATTATTATTTTGTGTTTGTTTCCATGATTTGCGTCGAAAGGACGAAAATATGCAACTGTTGCTTTTATATTTATTTTAATGTGATGCTCTCCGTCCAATATGCTTTGACATTCTTTGTTTCGAATAAGCTTTGGCTTTTTCTGTATGTGTTTTTTTTGTGTTGTGAAATAGATAATATTGACATTTTAAAATTGGTGTTTGCCCCAAAAACTTAAATACTTATTTAATTGTGTAAATGTAACATTGGCTATTTAAGTGACAAATTAGTTAATATAAGTAACTCTTAAGTCTCTAGGATCATATCATAGATTTCCAATTTATTCCTTACACTTTCAGCACAGAATGTGTACAAAATATTTTTTTTTATTCTCATTCTACTGAAATTTGATCGGTATTTACCTTTATATTGGCGTATAAATAGTAAACCGAAAGATGATTTGTAATTATTACATTGATTACCTTGATGTTACTGATTGTTTTAGATTAACTTCTTCTCATAACTTTGGCGGCTGTCAAACTACCGCCCTATTTATTCGTTATAAACATATAAATGTCAGTCACATGGAAATATGGAACAATGTATGGAAGTAAGAACCTAATACGCTGATCAGCACCATACTGTAAAAAATAATTTTGAAAGGAATCAGTTTCTGAATATACGTCCATTTGGAACGGGGCGAAAGGTGGTAACCGTCTCGTTATCGCTTATGCTCTCATGAATCATATCACAATGTAGGTATGTATGATTGTCTTGTCAGCAAAGAGCGGTCGGTTTGCCTAGGTAACAACGCAGCCTTACCTACTCTATTCACATGACACTTGCACTATAGGTATACATCTGCCATCAGCAAATAGTCAGATCTATTCTAACGATGTTTCCCACATGCTGTGCTGCACGAGTGAACACACCTTACCGTGTTAAACACTATACCCAATTATTATACGTATTAATTATTATTATTGGTAGTGATTCTCTTGTTCAACTAAACTAAAATTCTGAAAAGGAAGTTCTTTATGGTTAGTACAAATTACTATGACGCTTATCAAAACAACACTAAAATTAGATTTTTTTTTTAAAATGCGGGTAGTTTTACGTAAAATAAGTCGCCACTTATTTGGTGTCCATAAAAACTACCCGCAATTGAATAAAAGACTATTTGGGATAGCGTTGAATGGAGTTGTACGAATTTGAATTTTAACGCAAATATAATTCAAGGACGAGTGTTGAAGAATTTTAGTTAGTTCTAATGATTAACAGAATGAGGACATTACATTACCTACTTATTCATCTGTAAATGAACTAATATTTTATTGTAATAGTATAATATGTAGTATATTTTGGCTCTAAGAAAACAATTGGAGTGAGTTTAGACTAATTATATGTAAATAGAAATGTACGTGACCTATTGTTTAATTTAACAAATTTGTATGTAATAACCAATTGTCAACCTGTTGATATAATTTCGTGCATTGTTGTGTGTAGATTGTCATAATAATTATTTTAATATTGTATACATTTAGTAGGTCTAATAACCGACTATATTTTTCCAATGACATATTCGTACGGTAGGGTACAAAGTGCCAGATAACTTGTAGAGTTGACAAGCAGTATGGAATAAAACCCCTTTAGTTTCGTAGTTTACTATGATGGTATTGTAATGATAATTTAATGTAATTAAATCTATTTTTACTTGATTTTTTAGTTTCACTTTATCATGAACCCGTGAGCTAAGTTACTAAAATATGTATAATATAAAAAGGTACAAAAAATCTCTGCATAATTTGGCATCGATTGCCTACTGTGGTGTTTGAATCATCGCGACTACTGGGTTTCAGGAAGCAGGTTAGATTTCAGTTGCTATTCGGGGCCTAGCGGTATGAAAACCATCGGTCCACAATATATATACATTTATTTATTTATTTATTATATATATATATTTGTTTCAAATGGGTTACATTCCATATTTTTTCTGCTTTTTGAAAGATAGCACTGCGATTGTAAGACAGGTTTTATTCAAAATAACGCATCGATGGTTCACTAGATGGCGCATACATAAAAATAAATCGACAGGATAAATATGTATACTCAACCTGAAGACTGAATCAACTAAAGAATATAAATCGATAACTTAGTAAAACTAGTAGGTACTCGTTCTGTGACACCACAAGTTTCCAAACCTGTAGCGCCATCTAGATTTAGCCCGAAATTTTAAGAATTTTCCGGCGTACGATTTTCTATAGGCAATTGTCAGTCTTGTAGTATATAGGTCCATGTTAGTAAGTGATCAGGATCACCGTCCTCCATGGTCGATTTTTAGAGACAGAAAGTAGGACAGGAGGACCGGAAACGCATGTCCATGGTCCATGCACATATGTTTCCTTCCGGTTTTTAAGAGTAAAACTTGATGTTTTCCTGATAGTTGAAACATATATGATACTTCCTGTCTCTAAAAATCGACCAGACGGACGGTACTGTGACATCGATTCTTGATAACATTACAACTAGTCGCCCGAAGCGTTTTCAACCATATAACTACATTTTGTGCTAATGTTATTGACTATAATATTTTTGACGCAATGGACCAGGACGTATGCCCCGACACCGTCAGGGCCTTTAATATAAACGAACCACTTCCATCCACCTCGGGTGCTTAATTTTACAAATATTATGATCTATTTTTTATCAATAAATGTTTGAAACAGTTTTCAATATTCATTTAATTCTAAAAAAAAAATACGTTTTTCATTTGTCATTCATCCGTTTACTTCTGTTTCTAATCCTTATTGACATTATTATCCCATTGAATGGAATAAAATATACCCAAATATTTAAATGATATTTGAATGATTACAATATTTCATATTTAAATGAGTACAATTTTTAAATATGTAGTTTATTCGATTCACCATTTTATACAGGTACGTTGGCTAATAAATGATCATGGAATACTTTAATATTTCTTTCAAGTACTGAATACCCACTGATGTCGATGATTTTGCGGCAATGGCGCGGATTTCGCTCGTGAAAATAATATATAATTCTGAAAGTATTGGCATTACAGAAAAAAGATGCCGACAAAAGTTGTTGAAAATTAAAAGATCTACTACTTTGATAATCGGTAAAATTTCATAAAATTGAACGGTTGGTGAGAAAATGGCGAAATATAAAAAATAGGAAGAAAATTTTTGCCTTTCGGAAGTAATAAGTTGAAAAGTATTGTTGATAAAAAAGTAAATTTAATACAGAAGAGAAAAGATCTACAATTTTTTGCTTAACACAAACTGTTCTCGAGATATCGAATTAAACGAGTTTTCATCGAAATGGCCTTGAGCTGACCTTCGGAGAACCCCTCAAATTGGAATTTATGCTCAGAATGCATAACACTCCCCTATCGAATGTTAATAATCCCCAAACTACGTATTTTCGTGTTTATACAACCCATTTTGACTGATTGCCGTGATTTGACTGGACTAACAAGCTTTTGCCCCTATCGATGATGGATACGTAATCGATTTTATTTGAACAGTCATTAAACGATTGTTCAATTTAAATCAACATAATATATCATTAAGTCAGCTTGATTGTTAATCTCCTTTATTTTCTATTGATAAACTTGATAATGTGTAACTCCACTTATACATCTGCAAAAAAAAATGTTATAACAATAGGAAAATAGTAAATTAGTATTATTAATATTATATTACAGGGTCAGGATTATTTATCAAAATTAACACTCACTTGAATAGCATTATACTAAAATTATGTTGAAATCGCGCATATACTGTGAACAGAAACATGTTTGTGTAGACGAGGAACGCTCTGCCCTGCCGTCATACAGTGCGAACTAGTACGGAGGGCAGATATGAATCTTTCGATTTTATAACATCAGGTTTTTGTTTCATATAATGCCATTACTGTAAATATTATTATATGTTATAGCTAAGTATATTTTTTCTAGTAATATAAAATATTGTCTGTCTATTGAAATAGTCTGTCAGCGTGGTGGGTTACGGTCTATTATAATCCTTTTTCTGAGAAGAGGCCTCTGTCCGAGCAGTAGGATCATAATGTACTTTGGTATGTAGTAAAACAACATATTATATGGTACCGCTTATAAGCGCAATTTATTTATTAAGACCCCATAACACAATATATCATAAAAATCTTATACAAAATCACATCATTACCCTGTGGGTCATAAAGTGGTTTATACACTAGAATTTCCAGTGGCAAGTACACATAGAAACAAAAATGTTTAGTTAAACACACAGACAAGTCATTTGCCTTAAACCTTTGAGTGTGGGACGCTACGTGCGTTGACATTTTGGCGCCGTCACATCTTCCCGAGACACATGTTAGGACTGGCGCCGCGGCTTCTAAATCTCATCAGAGCGTTTGATCGATGCGACGCGTGACCAAAATGCTGGCACACTTGACTCGACGAATCAGCATTGCAATTCAACGTGGCAAAACTGCTAGCATTCTGGGCACGCTGCCAGTCGGTAGCGGATTAGAGCATTTGAGTTATTTATAGGCTGTGTGGATAGTTGTTGATTGCTCAAATGTTATTGTAGTAGCTACCGTATTGTAATTAGTTATTAGTATTTTATTTGAATAAAGGCATCGGCCCTATAAAAAAAATATACAAAATAAATATTATAAAAAAAAACAACTTATTAACATCTCGATTATAAGATACTAATGATAAATTCCTACCTCGTTTCACCGAGATAAAATGTAACAACGATAAAATCTAGCCTTGTCATAACTTAAACAATAAGATCAAAACTATATGCATGTTTATTTTCATTGGAAACATATCTCCAGATATGAGGTTATAGTAAAAACTAAATAACATACTAACATCATCATCATCTGAGCAATTACGGGCGGAAACCCCGAGCATAGCGTCCACAGCTCGTTGTTTGACTCTGAGCTTGCTCACAAGGCACATAGTTAGAGACCTCGTTTTGGCTGCTCATTTCAACCAAACCTTGACCAAGCTGACCAAAGTTTCGCCGTGTTGTATATATATAATTATATAGTACCTAGAGCGATTCAGAATCGCATAGTTGCCCAGGTTAGACACCTAAATAGATATAATTATTTTAGCATAACGTTATACATGTACCTATTTTCTAGCCTTGAGATATACGAACGTTTGAATCGCAGGTTGCTATTGCAATAACTATATCCAATTCCGTGTCAGTAGTCTTTTTTTTCCAAACGTCCAATGTATATAGGCACGGGTGAACAACGGTGACGGGGTCATAGCTAGCACGTCTGCGCGAAGCCGTTATTGAGTTTATGTATATATTCCTTGCGACAGTCCATGTCGTCCGCGGGCCGATTGTACGGAAGCCACACCGGCTCACCGATGAAGAAACGCTTCGCCTTTATGTAGTTCTGTAATAGACAAACAATAGGTCGTCAAGAATGGTAATATAATAGTAGAAGTAAGAGGGATATGATTGAAATAGTTGCACAATTGTTATTACTTAAATGACAATAAATCGTTCCAAATTCTGTTACAGGGTAACAGCGGGAAGGATAGTCTGTCACACCCTGTAACACAGTTCATACTATTACGGGGTATGGGGAATCTCTATACATAATTACACACTTCATAGACTGTCTCTTGTAATCTTATCGTCAACCAACGGACAGTTTTTGTCAACCTTAAAGATGTAGCATTGTTTATATATATGTGGTATCCGGCTTTACTCACGTTTATAGTCGAAGTTTCGACCTAGGTTTCGAGCATGTCCGATGCTCATCCTCAGGTGAGTTTACGCTGCCAGATCAGTGGTCGCCGCGGTCTGGCAGCGTAAACTCACCTGATTACTTATTTAGAAGATTTTTGGAGTAACTTCAGAGTTACATTCTTCGTCATCCTGAGCTTATCCTACTCTAAGTGGTGTCACAAGCTGCACAATATGTGATCTTTCTCTGAGCTCAGTAACTTCGGTACCCATCATCTCTGTAACCACGTGTTTCACACACATACCCATCCTTATCCAGAGCATCAACACCATCATCGGCCCTTATATCCACTCTATCTACATTCATACTCGCATACAAAACCAGGTACCTAAAGAAGTGTATTACTTCGACCATTGCAAACAACCCTACCATCCTACCCTGCTATATGTATGTAGTCATTGCTACGCCTTATTATGTGGGTAAACCATGTTGATTTGGTTGCAGATATCAAATGTAATAAATATATAAATATCAATGCCGCTTCCAACCGGTCCTTGTGGAAATCAATGGAGGAGGCCTTTGTCCAGCAGTGGACGTCCTATTGCCGAGATGATGATGATCAAATGTAAGAGATGTGTCAGTTATAAGCTAAGTTTTATGGTTCATTGCATTAACAGTGTGCTGGGCGGAACTTACGTTCAAATTATTTGAAGGAAACATTTCGGATACCATTGGGACTTGAGCCCTACGGTATACCGTCCTGTCGCTTTGTCGAACTAAGCTATAGTAGCACTCCACTGGCGCGATGGCGGTCCGAATTTAGCCCTTCCTTTAACATCTGAGAGGATTCTGTAATCGTAGGGTCAAATCCCACTGATAGCCGACATTTTTCCTTTAAATAATTTGAACGTAAGTAATAAACTGAGCAGCTATTGACAGTTCTAAGCCTCTTCTCCGAAGCACGATGAGTGTCATCCATTCAAGCTAATATTATAATTTTTCGTAAAGGACTTCAGATAGGTATGGGGTATTTATTATTGTTATATGTTCCGTGATTGTTAGTTATCAATAAATCTGGGATTCTTTAAAACTGTACCTTAGTGTCGAGCGTGAACCTGTGGTAGATGCCCGCCGGGATGATGATCAGATCTCCGGCGGAGACCTGGATGCGGATCCACTGGTCCGTGCCGTCTCGGACATCGAAGTATCCTGACCCATCCAGCACCAACCTGGAACCAGGTTTAACATCTTGGTATTAGTACGCACAACGTAAGTTTGTATCTCGTCACCTGTATTTATTATTAGCAAGTTAAAATTTCACGGTTCAGTAGAGTTGTGTTTTTACGATTTCATGGGCGTTAGAAAAATTGTACTCCCGTCTGTTGAACCCTCAACAAATAGTTTATGAGTTAGATACAACTACATCGCTCAAAATTATTTGAACACTTGTGTTAAGCTAAGGAACATAAAATTTGTATGTAATCCCGTTTGCTTTGAAATATTAAGCATTTTAGCTTCCTTCATAAGTGCTTCCTTGATTTGGATTTTATTTGAGATAGAATTTTATGAAATGTGTGTAGGAATCTGCCGTTTGACCATTATCTCAATTAATAGTCATTGACGATGTGATCCAAGGTTGATTCACCTGTAAAGTGGTTCTTAAGGACTGCCTGAACATAATTAGACATTACTGATTAGAAGAAGATTAGAAGTGACAGTTTTACAAAATTGAGGGTGGTAGCTAGGAGCTGGGAGGTGGTTACTGGAAAGTACCTTATCACTGTTCAGTGGTTGATAACAATGTTACCTTCATCGGAAACTCAAGTCGGGGATAGGGAACGCACCAAGGCCTGTCAGGTTGACAGCCGACACTCACACTGCGAGGCCATCATCACTTCAAATTGTTTCCACACCGTCTGTTTCCAGATTATTACTTTTCAAGCTGACAGGGATATCAAAATACTCGCTTTCAGATTTTCAGATATATGTCATTACATAAGGCAAGTGCTTACATGACCGAAATAAGATTTATTTTATTATTTTGCATTGATTTTAAGTCAGTGTATGTATGCCTGTACGAGACCTCACCTATTGGCTCCAACGGAAGACCAGCGTTGGCTAGCAGCCGACATCATGCTGAGTTGGGGCCAATTTGTGACATTTGTTTCATTTTTCAAAGCTTTGTTAAATAAATTATATTAATTAATTAGTTAAATAGATATCTTACATAAATTATAGTGGAGAAAGTAAAGTATAAAAAAATATATATTACGTTTTTCGATTTAAGTTTGAATTAATACCCCTGTAATTGTTAAGAGTTGTTGATATAAATATTATAAATAGTAGTATGATAACCCCGTAACGACATAAAGTCGCTAGTTTATCGGTGTTTTATCGGGTACATTTCGGGGTAAAGGTACTAGACAAGGGGCATGATGACTGATTTTGAAAAACTGTCCTATATTATTCTAAACTATCTACAAGTGCTTACATGACCGAAATAAGATTTATTTTATTATTTTGCATTGATTTTAAGTCAGTGTATGTATGCCTGTACGAGACCTCACCTTACCAAAAAATATATTATTCCTGGCTTTTACATCTCTTGGCAATGAATTATACTATAGTTTAGCACCTTCATGCATGATGCGTTTTTTCCCATAATTAGTACGTGGTGCGTACAAACAAATGTCATTTGCTCGTCTCAATCTCAGTTTACGAGCTATTTATGTTTTGGGGAAGGATAAGTTTGTATGCATGTCCTTATTGAGTATTTTTCGGATCAGTATGCTAGTATAGTATATATACCTATATTTCAGAGATGTTCATTCGTTTAGTATTTTTGAATAGTTTTTGTGTTGCGGTATGATAATTGGTATTATGTTTTTCGTATAATACTTACGTTAGTTAATTAACCGATTATATTTTTTATGGAACAGGATGACTGAACAAACAAAAGGCCCACAGGATGTTAAGTGATAACCTCTGCCTATAGACATTTACAACTCGTAAAGAACTGCACTGCACCCTGAGATATACAAATACTTTCTCGCTACCATTTGTGCTCCAGACACCGACCCATAAGTTTTTAGTGAATATATTACTTGAATTTGAATAAGTATTTCGATACTAAATGTAAATATTTTATTTTTTTCACACTCAGACCCCCGCACTAGGATTCCCTGTATCGCGGGAGGCATGGACACACACAATCACAACACAAACATCCAAGACCCGGAACAAACTTCTACACTCATCGCACCAATGTTTGCCCCAGCCGGTATTCGAACCCAGGGTCCCGGAGACACAGAAGTTATGTCACACTGACCACTGCGCCACGGCGACTGTCTTGTCTTCCACTTTACCGAAAGCTCAAGCCGTTGTCGGGGATCGAACCATGTATTACTTATTCTATTTCAAAATTGGCACACATACCATTATCTAGTAAAATTTCACATTTACAGAATTGCTTGTAGCAAATGACTTTTTTAAAAAATGATCAGCAGCCTGAACCTCAGACATTCTTCGGACAGGTTTCACTAGCTGATGGCATTTTCAAGTAAATGCTTCTATGTTTCAGGCACACCAACAAATTGGCCAATATTATTCCTCTGATTGACAGGCTTGTGGGATTATGAAATCAAGATAAATACATAACTCTCAACAAAACCCACCTAATTTCTTCATCTGTATGCAGATGCTCCATATAGAAGGACTTGATCTTCTCTTCATAATTCTGCAAACATTCCTTCGAACAGACAATCTCATCTTCATAAGTATACCCTCGCTCTGACTTTATCTTGTCCAAGACTCCATCTGTTGAGAATGTGTCTATATTGATCTGGAATTGAAAAAGTGAAAAAATTAACCAATTATATTATTGAGCCATGGGGTTCCGGCTTAGAATAGTACTCCCCCATCTCTACTCATGGGTGCCGTAAGAATCGATCAAGGGATCACATGCCAGACGGTGGAAGCTTAGCGCAGCACCTTATGGGTTGCAGATCACAGTGTGCTCGCCAACCGCCTGCCAAGTGTGTCAAGTATTTGCAATTCTCCCCTATGATACTACAATATAGTATATTGATAGTTCCAAATAAGACCAGGCTCCCAGTCCGATGAGCGTATATATTTTTAAAGCTGTATCTTAGACCAAGTGCTTACATGCACTTCTTTACTAGATGCTTGGCATTTAGAACTGTTGTCTCTGACCATGGACCTTCCGAGCAGGCTCAGAGTCGGACAACGTGCTATGGAGAGGTCTATGCTCAGAGTATCTCTACACAATTAAATCAGAAATGAGATTCATAAAAGAATTAAAGTTACAGATATAGCACAGCGTATTAGCAGTTGAAGTGGCAGTGGGTGTGGCACATAGCTCGAGGAACTGATGGCCATTGGGATCGAGAGGTTCTTGAATGGAGACAACGGAATGGCAACAAAGCATAGGATGGCCACCGAAAAGGTGGACATAAGACCTGACTAAGATCTCAGGCAACGGCTGGAAATGGGCCTCTTCCAACAGGTCCTTGTAGAAATCAACGGGAAGGGCATATGTCCAGGTCCAAGGACTTCCTATGACTGAGATGATGATGATTTGGAATTAAAAATATTGTCTGTTCGGGTAAAAGCACTGTAAAAAGTGAGTTAAATAAAAAGGGTCAATTGTTACATATCGCACCCTTAAAGACAAACCGTTACTAAACGAAAATATAAAATTTTACACAGGAGCTTAAATTAAAAAAATGCACAACTTTTTTGCAATAGAAATTAAGATCATGGTGCTTTGAGCCATCTTTTAAGGTCATTATGATGGATATTTATATGCACTATAACATAAAATTCAGAAAAGTATATTTTTTTTAATAGAACATTGTTAATTATGATTTGTAATTTTTATAGTAACACTTTTCCTTTATTTTTTTTTCGATTATGATTATTTACTCTAAAATCCCTATATAAATAATGTTACTAAATATAAATATATTTATAAACCCATTATAACTATGATTTTACAATATCATCAAATTGAAAATAATATGTTAGCATTTCTTGTTATTGTAACTGGACAAACAAATAAAACAACACGTCCTAATCAATGTTTTATTCTAATTCAAAAAGCGAGATCCATACATTTCTTTGACATTATGGCACTTCAATCTGTAAGATTGCTAGGATGTCTTAATAATCAGTAGTTTTTTCTGTACCTACTTTTAAATCACAGCAAGTTATCTCTAAACTTATAATTATCATCAGAATCAATTCAACTATTAACCAATTATGATACCAACTGAAAATAACGTTATCAAAATAAAAGCATTATAAAAAAACAACGTGGGTAACAATCACAGAATCACGAGGCCAATACATGGTTAAGCTAGCCAGAGTTGTATTACCCGTTTCACAAAACAAAGGCAAGCGAAAGACCGCTCATTTGAAGTCACTCATTTTCCAACAATCGTTGAATATAAATTCTCTTTCATCTGGTTTAATTCTATCGCTGCACTTTAGTCGACATTTTTCGCCGCATGGAGGTCCTATCTGCTCCTTAGGCTCTTAACTTGGACACGGAAGTATACTGTTGCCCAGTGTTACGAAGCCTTTTAGCTTTTTGTTTTTTCGACAAATTATTATGTCCTATACGCCTTCGTTTGATAGGTACATTATTGTCTGTCGGCTGATTCGTATCATTTTCTTCGTTGGTTAAATCTTGAACTTGTTGTTTGTTTTGGTCACTTTGAAGAGATAGACTAAATGATACACGTCTAGGTGGCGTTGGCAATACATAGTCTGGATCACGATCAGCTTCATCAGCAGAAAAGTTCTTATCCGACGTAGATGTAATAGATGAAGACGATGAAGTTGAACTTGATGATGAAGAACTTGAAGATGATTCTGAGCTAGATGAATTAGATCTTTCTCTTTTGCTGAAACCGGGTGCACTTATTTCTTTAATATAACATCGGAAAACTAGAATTGTTCAAGCATGAAATGTTCATTCTGTCATTAACTGGATGCATAATACACTCATCCACTGTTACATGGCCAACTGGTAGCGTCTGTGTTTGCAATACAGTTGGAGATCTCCTAGTTTCTGCATCGGGGATATGATTCAACTCATCCATAGATAGATTTTTGGGGGCTTCGGCTGTTTCGGATTCTTTTACTGTTTCCATAGTTACCACAATACGTTTCATCTGCGAGTTCCGTAAATATGACATTTTCTGAAGCAAAGTTATTTTAATTATTACCATGGTATTCATGGTAATAATTAAAATAACTTTGCTTCAGTAAATATTATATTAATAATTATATAATTAATAAAAAAAACTGTTATAACTATAAATTACACTGCAACGGAAATAAATTCAACATTATTACTTCGTTTAATAAATGTAGAAAAGTGATCCTCAATTGAAATAAAACTATCTGACATTAACTTTTTAATATATTATTAAGTGAATATTAAGAGTAAACAGTATTTAAATAAAATGTAATATTTTACCATTAAATTCTAATGCAGATGTGCCCGGTGTATAGTGGCAAACTGCAACTAACTTCAATGTCCCATTATTGTATTTAAATCTATTACCTACTTATTTACTCTAAAAGTAAAGAAATACTGTTACTAAGCCAATGATTACTCTTTACAGATAAATATGCTTGGATAAATATTTCAAACCTTAGAAGCAAACCGTAACTATACTAAATGTAACATTTTACCAATAAAATTACATTACGAAATGCATAATTTGATAAAGCGTAAACGGTGACTAAACAAAATGTTACACTATACCAATTAAAGTGACTAAACAAAATACCTTTATCTTGACGTGCAGCCGGGGTTATCCAAATAGTCACACTTTTCTGTCAAACTTCCGTCATCACTCTTCAACGAACAATTCACAATTAGTATAAACACGATATTGCATTTAACAAGCAAATCTTATTTAGTTTTGTAACGGTCAAAATGAGCGCCATCTACCTCTAAAAGTGGACTTTTTATAAAACTGTCAAATTTATCATGTAGATCACGTCAATTTAAGAAAGATGGCATCAGTAACTCAATTCTTGGAAAATTTCGTTTAGTAACGGTTTGTCTTTAAAGGTGCGATATATTACTTACTTAAGTCATAAATAAAAGGAGTACTTACATACAATTTGAGGAGATTATCAATATCAATATTCTTATCAATACTTTTATCAATATTCCTAAACAATGGCAAGGTTAATATCAAATAGATAGGAGCAGGACAGTATTGGTGTGTTTCATATGAACACCAATTATAGCAAGAATGCTCATAACATTATTTTGATAATACATAATTGTAGTTCCTATTGAAAAAATCAAGATATTTACATTAGTTATGTTTTGTATGTCAGAATGTATTTGCACTTCAGGAATTTTCTTTTTATTATATTATATTTTGATTGTATATAAAACTGTTAACTATAAAACTATAAACCACTTATCAAGTGGTGAATGTACTAAACACCTGTGTAAACCTGTGTGACAATGGCCTCCCCCATTGATTTCCACAAGGACCGGTTGGAAGCGGCCTGCATCCAGCCCTTGCCTGCGATCTGAGTCAGGTTGTCTGTCCATCTAGTCGGTGGCCGTCCTATGCTGCTCTTGCCAGTCTGTGGTCTCCATTCGAGAACCTTTTGGCCCCAATGGCCATGGGTTCTTCGAACTATATGCCCTGCCTACTGCCACTTAACTTGCTAATCCGCTGGGCTATATCAGTGACTTTCGTTCTTCTACGGATCTCCTCATTTCTGATTCGATCATGTAGAGAAACCCCGAGCATAGCCCTCTCCATAGCTCATTGTGCGACTCTGAGTCTGTTCAGAAGGCCCATAGTCAGAGACCACGTTTCAGTTCCGTAAGTAATCACTGGTAACACACATTATTCGAAGACCCTCGTTTTCAGGAATTGCGGTATTTTGGACGAGAAGATGTCTCGGAGCTTCCGAACGCTGCCCAGCCGAGTTGGATTTGACGATTGGCCTCTTTCTCAAAGTTGGACTTACCTAATTGGACTGTATGTCCTAGGTAGACGTAATGGTCAACAACTTTGAGAGTCGAGTTCCCAATTGATATGGGGGAGGGCGCAACAAGGGCATTTGACATAATTTTCGTCTTGTCCATGTTCATTTTAAGGCCCACCCTTATAGGGAAACTCTGTTGAGGCCTTCAAGCATCGTGCTGAGGTCTTCCATCGATTCTGCCATGACCACAATATCGTTGGCAAACCGAAGGTGAGTGATGTACTCGCCGTTGATGTTGATGCCGAATCCTTGCCATTCCAAGAGCTTGAAGGCGTCTTCCAATGCGGCACTGAACAGTTTCGGAGAAATAACGTCTCCCTGTCTCACGCCTCTTTGCAATGGAATCGCCCTCGAAATTTGCTCTTGTACTCGGACCGACATGGTGGCGTTATTGTACAAACACTTCAACACTTCGATATACCGATGGTCAATACGGCACCGCTGGAGAGACTCAAGCACCGCCCACGTCTCGATGGAATCAAAGGCTTTCTCATAGTCCACAAACGCTAAACATAAGGGCAAGTTATACTCTTCGGTCTTCTGTATAACTTGCCGCAGCGTATGGATGTGGTCTATGGTGCTGTAGCCTTTTCGGAAACCGAAATTTTGGATAACCTTTAAACAATTTTGTACTTTCGATTAAAAACAGGGTTCTGAGATATTCTAGTACCTTGAAATACTCGACTCCGGTTTTATCAAACAAATCATTGAGATTTATGTATTCTGGAGGATTCTTGTGGTGCTCTAGACGTTGGTCACTGGTTTCACTATCCATAAACCACGCTTGAACCATTGTGAAGTGAACCACCAAAAACTTATGCGCATAAACTTATCGACTAGCGAAATTTATTTTCTATTGTAGATTTGACTTCACCACAGGACTTCACTTCAACTTCTTCCTTTTGCTGTAGTACATTTATGTCATAGAACACAACAAATGCATAAATGTATTTAGTCTATCTGATCTATGGTTCATAGGTCAGATCTCAGATAGAATAAATACATTTATGAATACATATTATCTATGAACAATAACAATGCCGGTGCTGCCAGTAGTGATTGGAGATTTAGAACGCGAGGATGTCTAAAAAGGAACGAAATTCGCTGTAAAGGAACGCAAATGTTAATAAATATATTATAAATTGATGTATGTTTGCAGTAAGGTTAGTTAGACAGCACTTTGCAGAAAACATCTTTAATATTAATTTTGTTTCACTCAAAAAGTACAGAATTAGTAATAAGCTAACAAGAGCAGTATGGTTTTTAAAATTGAAATGTTTAATGCCCGCCTCAAACATATATTTATAGCACTTTTATGTCATTATTTTAAGTGCAGAATAATGGTACACTTAAATAGCTCTGTTAATCTTTATAATAATTACTTTATTAATACGATTGATTACTAACAAGTTGATAATAAGTAAATCAAATGACTAATATATAGAAAGTGAAATAAAGTATTCTTTTGCAAACTTTATGAAATAAGTACATACTATTTATTAGATAGCTATACTATTAGATTAGGTAGTGAGTTCTATTTCACAATTATATGAACCTAATCGGCACAAAAATAGGAAAAAATTAGCAAAGTTGTCTGGAGACTTAGAATAATCAATTGTTTAATGGCCTCACAAGTATATCAAGTGCAACGCACTGTATATTACCTGTATTGAGCAAGTATTTTTGCAAATAATGATATGTGCCTTAATAGATTTTTCTATTTTAGGTAAAATATTTGCTGTTTCCAGACTGTTTCCAATTGGCTGCAGTCAAGTTAAAGAATTTGGATCTTCTATATGGTTACAAAATATTAGCTTTAGCATGTTTAAGCAATTGTATACTTTTAAAATATATTTTTAAACAAATAAAAGTCGTCCGGTTCGTTCTTCGTGTAATTATTATCTATTTCGCTTTCTGATCAGTGTTTCTGATGACTTGTGCGGGGTGCCACAATTTCGCCAATGTCAAGTCACTCGGACAGTAGGACTGTTGTTTTTTATAATATCGGATATCCGATATACCGATATTTTTAAATATAATAATATCGGAGTTCGATATATCGAAAAAACAAATCGATATATCGGATTTATTTTAAAAAATCTCGTAAGTCAGCTCATAAATGATTACACAGTTTATAGTCCAGTATATTTATTAAACAAATTAAATTATGAATGTACATAAGTGTTAGGTTATAGTTCTTAGAAATTATTTTTTAAATTTAAATAAGACAATTATGTATACCAATATTTTTCAGTAAGAGTTTTTAAAAATACTCTGTTTTATATATTCAGCTGTTTGGCTACTACGATTGCTAGGCACTAAAAAATCAATCCAAAATTTCAGGGCATTTGATGACCTTGAAATATTTGGCTGATCTCAATCAGCCAAATATGGCTGATTATATGAGATACAAGCCAGCTAGCAGCAGGTATTGTACCAGCTTTGGTACACTACCTGCTTTAATTCAGCAGGTATTGTACCAAAACTTCCGCCAGAAACTTAATTGGCATTGGCCATATTTTTCAAGAGCATAATATCTTCATGTCGATCCCATAATGATGAATTTATTTCTGATAAAAAATATCGGCCATCGATATCGACATTTCAATATCGAACTATCGATATATTGTCCAAAGAAATATTAGTAATAAATATCAATATTTCGAAATAATAATATCGATATTTCGATATTTTATCAACAGTCCTATCGGACAGAGAGAGATAGAGTAGAAAACAATTTAAATGAAATTTAAATTTTTTCATAAACAAATTATCAAACGTTCTGTCTGGAGCTGGAGTGATCGGTAAACAAGTAGCTTACCCTTAATGTATGGAGATAGCTTATACCCTGGATTAACAAATAGGCTTATTTTCATCATCACCATCTTCACCGTTTTTCATCACCACGCGGGTACAACCGCGGGACGCACCTAGTAACATTATAAATGTGAAAGTTTGAATGGATGGATGTTTGTTTGTTTCTCAATCACACTGGCCGGACGGATTTGGATGAAATTTGGTATGTAGATATTTCAGGTTCCGGAATAACACATACTTAAGCTACTTTTTATCATCATCATCAATCATCACCGCCAGTAATTTATAACGTGACGTGAATACGGACCGACCGTCCGGCACGTGCATACATAATTGTCCACACGTATGCAAAAATAAGTTTCTGACATGTTGTTTGTGAAACAATTCTTTGTCGATTATCTACGGATATGGTATTTTTACAGAGGCACACAAGCTTTGTTCCTCACCCGTCCGCTGCCCCAAACAAAGACATTTCCTAAAGAACATTATCTCAAAGCACCCGCGGACACACGTGTGGTTTGCCAAATAAATCAACTGTGAATAGTTGATACACATTCTGATAGTGTATAAGTAGGTATATTTTTTTTAACAATCTACTGTAATACTTCGTCTCCCGTCGTCAATAGACTCGCGTGATTTACAACTGAACGAAAGTATTGTTTATAATTTTGCGATTCCCGGTACATATCTCCTAATAATGGTACAGGCTTGGTATCTGCGTAAACAAACGCGTGACCATGGAGTTCCGCGAAAATATATAGATGTTCAGGACTTGTATAAGAAAACTGGAGTCGAATATTTTAAGGTAACTGCAGGTATTGGAAGAAACTAATGCCTTTTTTTTTTATTTTAACTTATTATAAGTTTGCATTTGACAACTGTCTCACCTGGATGTTAAGACAAGTGATGACGTTGTCTAGGATTTAGCACGCAAACGTAGAAGGTACCTATTCACTCGCGACTTGAAGACTCCAGGATACATATCATTATAAAGGTGCGCAGTTGCTATCGTACTTCAGTGGTGAGCTTTAATCTTATTGGTAAAGGCAGGAGGCTGACCATCTTTTTTGATGCTAAAAGTTACTACTAAGTATTTAGTTTTGAGCACATTGAGTGTAAACAGATTGTTTTCCATACCATTTGGTAATGACTTTAAAACCATTCTCTGCACATTGGTTTGTATATATCTACCCAAGTGGCACCGGAGAAGAAAAGCACATGCAGTGTGATCAGCAAAAATGTCATTACGCTGTCATCTTTTAATTTAAGGTTGCACTGTCAGGCGGAAGGCGAAAACGCTTCAAGAATCTTTGCTGATATTCTACATCACTTTAGGTTCTTTAAATTCCAGCTGAACCCCGATACGTGTACAACAGATGGTGCCTTAGAGAAGATAAAAGCAGATAGGGGCTATCAGTTTGAAGACGAACTGGTCTGCTCCGAGGAGTTACCCGACTTTGAAGAAATGAAAGATTCTCTCATGACTGAGCATCTACACGGCGACGAAGAAGCAAGGTATCTTTAAAACTGAAATATGGCCGTCGAAGGAATATGCGCTCAGCAAGGCCGGTGTCCTTACTGGTGCCGATTCTCGCACGACAATTTATAAGTATTTGAAAATATCCTCAATCTTAATGGTCATGGAAGTCGGTGTTTATAACAAGCTGCGGAGGTCGTGAAAAAAAATAATTATGTATAATGAATTATTTTATATTGGATATTCCGTAATAAAATATTTTATTAGTATTTGCTCAATCTGATTTCGCACCAAAACGTTTTTCCGCTTTTTCCACTGCCGCAGCTGGCAAATCAAGGCGCGGCGCGCATGTCTACTGTGTCCATTTGTGAAAACCCTATCACCCAATCTGTGTATATACGAGCACTCAGATTTACAATAACAAAAATGAATACTAAATTATGAATCACTTTTAGGTTGTTCCTGGGTGGGATGGGGTATTTCGATGTCCGCGACCCTGAAGACGAATGGATTCGTATCAAAGTCACCGCTGGAGACATGATCGTTCTGCCTGCAGGAATCTATCACAGATTTACATTTGGCCCTCAGGTATATTTGACAAAGTTGACGGTCGTCGTGGCTTAGTGATCCGCGACACTGACTTTGGAACCGTGACATTTCAGTGATGAGCAAAGATGTTTGTTCTCGGGTCTTGGATGTTTGTGTATTGTGATTGTGTGTGTCTAAGCCTCCCGAGACACAGGGTATCCTAGTGCGGGGGTGTGAGTGTGTGGGAAAACTATATATATATTCATTCTTACGTGTGTAGGTACCTTATTGTTATTTAGATTACATATATACATAGCCTTATGACAAAATGATTCACTGTCACCCCTTGTCAGTGCCCAGTGAGGAAGAGGGTCCCACCAGGCACTCTGAGCAGGTGCCGCTGCGATCGATGAGGCTCCCTAGTTCCCACGATTACTAAAAGATACTATAGTTGGCTAGTACTGAAAAACACATTAATACTAAATTAATTACATTTACTTTTATGGATTCGATAATATAATGTTTTCATCTGTATTTGTAAAGAAATAACAATGGGTTTAGAATCTTGCATATCTCCTGTTTTGCCTGTTATATCAAAATAGTGATCTGTTAAAGTCATGGGATTCCATTATCATGATTACATGATGAAGATTGGAGGCCCTGGGCACTTTAGTGCCCAGGGCCTCCAATACAGATAGTGACTGCGGGAAGTGCGGGACGAGCATAGGTGCTGAAATATGCTTACGCGGCATCTCACTTTAAAATGGAGCAATGATCTGAATGTATGCTTGATTCATTGTATACCATAATTATGTGTAATATCGGAGTACACAATTATAAAAATAATAATGATTCCGACGAATTGAGAATCTACTCGTTTAAATTCGGTTAAAAAACATTTTAGCTTATTTTACATTTCAACTTTTGTTCATCACAGTTTTAGCTGAATTACGAGTATATACCAATTATTGGTATAAAAGTAGTTATATATATATACACCATTTTTTTAAAAAAACAATCACACAAGGACCTCAGGTCCCAAACTAGGCAGAGCCTGTGCTATGGTAACCTGATGACTGATATATATATACTTATATACAATACACACCCAGACACAGGTCAACAGGTCAAACAGACATGTTCATACACACAAATGTTTGACCTGTCCGGGAATCGAACCCGGGACCAGCGGCTCAGAAGGCAGAGTGCTGCCAACTGCGCCAACCGGCCATTACGTTTTTAATGGGATAATTTTTAAGCTAGATGTTCATTATCTTTTATTTTTTAAATGTGACTATACTGATACGGCATCCGCATATTTTTTCTGGTATTTATTATAAAATAGTGGTGTATGCACATTTATTGTTCATGAAATGATAAAATAAGTATTAGATACATATTTTAATATCATACATATATATTCATTTATCATTCAACGCTATGTATCTATCCGCAAATGGAAAGTGTAAAAAAATATTAGTTTTTATATTCAGAAGGTATATAATCTAGTAATTGCTTACCTTACCTTGACTGACCCTACGATAGATTTTAAACAAGAATTGTTTGGTTTTACCGACGATTTTTCCTAACATTTCAGAAGTACGTGAGTGTGAAGAGGTTTTTTTCCGATTTCCCAAAATGGATCGCCTACAATCGCCCAGCTGACGACATGGCCTGTCGTCAAAGACACATCAAAACACAGAATGACGGATTCGTACACCCGTGCTAACTGTATAAGACGTACGACCTACCTACTGCAAGTGCACCCGCTGTAACATATGATATAATAAGATAAAAACGCTTTGCCTACTATTATTAAATTGTTTTAAGATTATGTAATAGATTATTATTTTTTTATATGTAGGTACTTATAGAAAACTTTTTGCTAGGGTGTTTCCACATAGGTCTGTGGTTTCCACAGGCACATAAGACAGTCTGTGTCATCTGCGCCGGCGAATCACACATAGACAATAAATGATGATGAATTTATGAGTCGCATATACGCGGTGTATTTGCTAGTTTCCATAGACGTAGTGTATATGCCTCAGGGGCCATATTTAAGAAGAAGAAGAAGCGGTTTATTTGCAGAGCTTCACTTTAGATCCTATGCTAGTCAAAATATGGGTGGCCGCACAAGCAAACCTTTCCATAAGCCCTTTTTCAGTAAAATTGTGGGTGGCCTCGCATCCGAAATTCCATGTAGGCCATAAGCGAATGAAATAGTGGATGGTCTTACAACTAACTGTAATAAATGCTACTAGGGAAGAAAGATTCCAGCGAAGACGGATCAATAATAACATTTGCTTTTTCCGAAATTTTGAAAAGTTGTAATTGTTGTTTTTATCTATCATTGTCCACGCGTGGACTCAATTTAACCCGATTCGCTTCCGGAGTTTTGCACTAACGAGGTAGTATTGTAATCTCTTTGCTAACGAGGGATGACGATCCCATGTACCTACTCGTATATTTGTTGCCGCAGCGCGACGGTTCCCTCATCCCGCGCCGACCTACTCCAGGTTGGCTGCTCTCAAACCTAGCGCGCGCTCAGTGGCCTTGTTATTCCAAACATGTTATAAACTCTTTTTTTTTGTAGTAGATAGTACTTACGAGTCCCTATAATGTACGGCGAATGACCCGTGTACACCAATACAAAGCCTCGTTTGCACGATCCAGTGCAATCAACTAATCGTAGGACACAGACTATAGACATAGTCTTCCAGAGTATTATGACATTTGACCTCTCCTATGAACAACAACACCCCTTTTCTGTCTTAGTTTTAAAGATTTAGAAGAATGTTTTGAGGTTATATGCATTGAGTTTATATATTGTGACTGCTCCGGCGCTGCGGGAAGTGCAGCCCCTCCGCCCTTGCGTAACAAAGCACTGACATCAAGACTCTCCCTCCGCGCTTCCGGCTTTTTATATACACTCTAGGGCAGACAAGTCGTAGAGAGACCAGGTAGAGTCGGGGTTGGCAGATGTTACTACTTGTTTTTATTTTATTTTATTTATATTTTTAACTCATTTTCTTTCAGTCACTTCCTCACGAAATCTTTTCAACATATATCGGAAACAGGCATGAGCTATAACAATAAAGTGCTTAGTCTGTGGCTACTGGCACAAGGCAAAGGAAGCATCGACTTGCAAGCTGGGAATTCTATCTTAGTCTATGGGTGTACACGAATTATTGCATTATTGTCTCCCGTACACTTACTGACTGAAAATTTAATAATATATGAAGAGAAGAAGACAGCTATATGGAATGCCCACGAAAGTTTCCGATCCCTAATCATTCCCATATTTAACAATTTTCACATATCCGGATTATTTGATCACTGAAGCCACTGAAAACGACCGGCTTGTCGTAAGACTCACACTTTGAGACCATATGATCCGCTCCAGTAGGAAACACGACAAGTCTTAAAAGAGGCTATGTATACTATATATTAGTAAATCATCTGCATAAAGGTTCTACCCACCTTTATGAAGAAGAAAGCTGATAGGAAATTAGATTTATAAATATCGAAAAAAGAAGAGGTGATAGACGGTCGCCGTGGCGCAGTGTTCAGTGTCAGTGACATGACCACTGTGTCTCCGGGACCCTGGGTTCGATTCCCGGCAGGGGCAAACATTTGTGCGATGAGTGTAGATGTTTGACCTGGGTCTTGGGTGTTTGTGTAGTGTGATTGTGTGTGTCCATGCCTCCTGAGACACAGGGAATCTAAGTGCAGGGGTTTTAATGTGTATACAAAAGAAAGAAAAAAGAGGTGATACAACGCCACCCTGAGGAAGACCTGTTAAATAGCATTACGATTATATATTATGTAGTCTCGAAGCGAACAAAGCAGTCGTCCATAAAGGTAACTACGAAACGAATACCAACCTGCTGATGTGTGTTTCATTTTAGCCGCGTACGGGAGACAAGTTTAGTTTCGGAGGAATTTAGAAAAAAGTGTTCCGCTTGGAAATCTGTGAAACGGAGAGATTACATGCTCAGCGATGTCTGTTTCTCGCATATCGATTGACAAGTGTGCGAGTAAACATTATGTAGGTATGTCAAAAAGTTGCCATTTGTGCAAGGCCCTAGAGAGAGAAATCAAAATTGCTTTCTCTCTCTAGTTATAGCACTGCAATATTGAAATAAGTTCTATGGTTACATTTTATCAGAATCATGACCTAGTGGATTGCCTTATTAAAAATAATAACTCCTCCTCTGACAGGAACTGAAAATATCCAGGTACCTATTTATCTTATTAATTGACACCAAACCAAAGATTTGTATACAAATCTCTATTATCAGAATCGTTAATATTTAGGCTTCTTTCCTACAGGCTGGCTAGTTACCACGATTAAGTTTGAAAGTCTCACACCAAATGGCAGCCACAGGTAGCTGTCATTGCATGAGAGCCAATCAACATTCCAGGGTTTCAATTCTTCTTCTTCTTTTTAAATTATAACTTCTGTGGCCATTATTGAGGCCGTTATGCGGATGGAAATGTGCGGTATTAACTTTGAAACTCAGATATAACAATTAAAGCACACTCCAATAATTTGGTTGATGCAAGACGGCCTAAGGCCTACTTGCGCCTACATAGTTGGCGCAAGTGGGCCTTAGGCCGTCTTGTACTTATCCGAGATTTCCACTTAAAAGTTAAATCTCAAATTTGCAAGCAAAAAGCGTCATTTGATCGAAGTTCAACTTCTATTTCTATTTTTTACTATAATTAGAGCGTCGAAGGAGTTCCGGCGAAACTTTTCACACAGAAGATCCGTAGGAGATTACCACAAATATTCGAAACCCCACACGTGGATCCTGGGTGGTGCCAATCAGATGATGGTGTGAAGTAGCTTCGGCGTACTTCCGGCAACTCGTGTATTGCCGATGCTCGGCAATACAGGAACCGTAGCTGTAGAGCGATTTTAATGTTTCGTATCGGGTAACAAATTGTGGAAAGCAGCGGGAGTTTTTGATTGAACACAATTCTAACTAAATTTCTAACTTTATTCGATTGACGTTTTACTGTCTCGTAAATCGAGTAAAGTTAGAAAGGAACCATAAAAACCGCACCCAACGGCACGAAACCCGCCCCTATATTTCTTTCATGACACAGAAATGACAGACGCAATCAAATGTTATTGTCAGAACCACTGGTCAGAACGTAAGAAATCAACAAAATGCCACGAACGATTCCTACAAAAAAATCCAACATGAAACTCGAACTGTGTTAATATTATAGTACACACAAAATGCTGCCACCCTCCATGATCCACGGCCATTCATTCTAACAGCAGGTACCTATGAATTCCATCGCTCTATCAGTCACAGTCCATAGCTAGACGTAATAGCTCCCTTGACTAATACTCTTGGAAAAAAACGAGAAAAATGTGCGGTCCGCCATGTAGTAAGTAGACAATTGCCAAATCCGAAAACGACCTTTAGAGAAGCGCGAGACTGCCTCGAATGAGAATTAAGTAAAGACAATCTCGCTCTACTTCGATTTTGAGTTTGAGTCTCCGCAACACCGCTGATACCCACTGCCAATGACCACATCAACCCGTTTAATCGGTGATTTCTGTTTTTCAACGGACCTGGGCTGCCCCCGTACCGGCTATCTTTAACCAAGGAAATGTCATCGCGGTCTGCTTCTCCATTCTCATTGATGCTTTCATCCAACGAATCTCATAGAATGAAGTTCATCTTTCATCATTCATCTTTATGCAATTTCGTAATGGGTGAAGATAGCCTTTAAGCCGGCTGTCCGTTTATTCAAACTCGTAGAGAAGCTGCGAGCGAGCTTAGTCTACCTATAGCTAGTTGCGGAACTTTAAGCTTGTGAGCGGGGCCCATAGCCAGAGACCACGTATTCTGAACATGACCAGTAGCAATCATAAAACATGCACACATCTCAATCTCCAAGCGTGAGGACCAACGTCGGATACGATGGACATTGACAAAATGTTTCCAAGACACCTACTGACAAGGGTTAAACCGGGACAAGCAATTGCAGCCAGTCTGTAATTTCATGTATATAGTAATAAATATGAATGCAAATAGTGAGCGACTGGCTTTAACTCCTAGCACATAGCTGAAATCACAAACCACTAAGCAGACTGAGTTGAAATTCAGGGTTCAGGTAATTATAATGACTTAGGCATAGACATATCGGGTTTTGAAAAATTCTACCATCGATGGGATGTAACGGGGTATTACCGTCCGTGCGGGCGAAACCGCGGGTTGACGCTTGTGTTGTAATAAGTTAGTTTCATGATTGCTAGTGGTAGTGAATTCCACACCAGGATAAGCTTTCGTTGGATCTTTATCTAATATGCAACATTACAATAGGGGATTCTGTAACCGCATGACTAAATGCCGAACCAACTCACCAAATACAGATTTATTATATATAAGTACATTTAATAAGTACAAGACCGAAAGACCCAGCTTTATAGAAACAGGTATATAAGTAGTAATATATGTATAATACTCAGTAAATAGGTTTCTTCTAGGCAGGTCTCCGTCTAGGACTCACGTGGTATATATGCTGTAAAATTACTCTCTTCGTAGATTACAATTAGAGAAGAAACAATAGTTTTCAGATTCTAATTGTCTAAAATTTAAAAAAACTGGTTGTTATTGTGCACGAGTTTCCTATTAATTAGATAGATAGATAGATAACACTTTGTTGCACAAAGGGGACATTACATAGATAAATTTAACATTTTTTAAGTAAATTAAATTGCACAATCGGCGACCTTATCGCTAAACAGCGATCTCTTCTAGGTAACCGTAGGCTAGATGTATACACTTGAATTTTGTTAATTAGGTAGTGTGCAGTGTTAACATAAAACTAAATGTGTTAATATACTAATATATAAATAACATATTTTTAATAAACTAAACCATATTATAATACATAATGATAACTAAATATATCTAACTAATACCATAATATATATTCTATAACACTGCTAATTCTAGTAATTATGAAAAAAATTCAGCCAAAAAAATGTAACGATCACGGTAAAAAGAAATATTTTTATTTTTTAAAATATTTCAAAAAACCTAATTTATAGAAGCGTCTTCCTTAAAAAAACGCCAAACGAAGCTCAGTAAACTAGATACTGGATACAAAACATACCAAGATAATGGACGAACAAAAACTTTATTTCGGTAGAAAAGGAGCAAGTTCATTATAATGCTACGAAGACGGCCAGTCTCACAGCGCTGATGTTCAACTGACTTCTTCTCTTTCGCATTCTCTACTTTTTTTTAATGTGTGTCGTAGTGTTCCTGTTATATCTTTGTGGTTTCCAGTTCTACCGCGCCATGGCCGAGACATCGGGCATCATCGTATTCGCACTCTGGTACATTGCTCTTGCGATCAACTACGCTATGTAAGTTCTTACAATAATAAAATTTTATTTAATCTCATACTGATATATATAGATCAAAAAGTCAAAAACACACAAGCCATCGGAATAAATTTACAAAATTACACATACTTCATACAGCTCTTCTATGAACAACTGTCCAAAGTAACGGTAAAAAGTTACCGATAGTAACATTTTACCATTATGGTACAACTTCAGCTAGACCAAGGAGGTTGCAATGCAGTTTTTCTAAATATAATCTGTGGACGCGGCGCAGTACGCATGCGCGATCAGCAAATAGATTTCGGCGCTACACTACACTAGGTACCTACTATCTACTTTACTAATAAATGCAAACATAATAAGCTATAATTGTGCATACCTAAATTTCATTATCTATTTAATTATATTAGGGGTGGAGTTAAACGTCCGATTATCAATTAACTGTCGGTTAACTGTATGGTAAAAACTGTTTAACCGACGGTTAAATTGATAACCGGAAGTTTTAAATTTTGGTGAACAGCAGCCTAGATAGAGTAGTGTATAAAGCTGTACATAATTTGGTCTTAAAACCGGAACCCTTATTATGAAACTACTATTATTTAGTTTTGTAATTACTTTTTTTCTTTTTGTCATCGCACGGCTTGTACAATTTAAACAAAATGTCAAGTGAAATAATCTAGTTTTACTGAAGCGAGACTTAGCTAATTTAAAAACTCAGACAGAAATTCCCTCATCATAACTTCCACGATTTAGTAAAGTACGGTCTGAACTGAAACTTTCCTTGGAGATTATGGAATAATTACGAATCATAGAAGCATATAATTATGTGCCATTTTAGTATTATAATCGACTTCAAAAAAAGGAGTAGTAGTACAATTTGTCATATTATGACAAATTGTACCCGTGAGTAGCAAAGGTCATTGAAAACCAAAAAAATATAAAAAATACCAAAAAATTGAACCGACTTCAACCCTCAAAAGCGAAATAACTTGTCGAAGTCAGTCTACTTTCAGTTTATTAAAGTGCACTTTAATATAAATAAGCTAGCGGCCCTTATTTTGTTTTGAGTAGTTATACTTTTTTATGCCATACACACATAACCTAGAGACCAAGCGACCCCATTACAGGTTAATTACAGTAAATAAACAGTTTATTATTAAATTTTTGTTTTAAATAGCTTTTTCCCACTCTAGTAATCTTAAATAGGTATATAAATTGATTATACACGTGCATAATATATGAAGTTTTAGTTGTAGCCATCCAAAAATGTCTCATTACTGCAGAAGTGGTGTGTTTTTATTTGGTGCCTTGTACCCCGCCATCTATGATTTATCAGATAAGAAACATGTAAATGTAGTGAAAGAGCAAAATTTCACGTTTCGTTGCTTGTCTTCATGATGGTTCCTTTATACGTTCTGCTCTTAGTGTATAAACTAGAGGTCGCTGATTGACGTTAAAACACGCAGTCGATTTATTCACTGGAAGTGGAATGAGTGCTAGCAATGTTTCTTTGAAATTAATCTTGAAAATGTACATCGCTATGGTATTATAAAATCGTTAAACTGTACGATTAGGGATGTCGGAAATGCAAGAAAGTATCGGTATATATATCGTATCGATGTTTTTTGAAAATATCAATATTGATATTTTTATTAAAAAATATCGGTATGATTTGACACTTTTGACAGAGAATATTCGTGCTCTAAAAATTAATTTTGGTCTAATCTAATTCAATCATCTTACATTTCTAGATATATACCTACTAATTAACCCTTCTGGTGGGTGAAATCGGAAACATGACATATAAAACAGAAATCTACTGCAATGCTCAAATTATTTTCTTTCTATCAATTGATTATTGATTGTTTGAGAACTAGGTGGGTACTCAAGTACAGAAATACGCGCGTTTTGAGGTTATAATATATAAGTCAGTCGTGGTAACAATACGGACGGGCAGTTGAAATTGAAATTGACTAACAGAGTTGCCAACTTAAAAACCAAATAATAAAACAGCAAATCAAGTCGACCAAAAACAAAAAGTACATAAAATATAATTTGTTAAAAGATGTTAGTATAAAAAAGTATTTTCTTTTTGGGATTTTTTAATCTTAAAACTTATAAATGTTTATTGGTCTGAAAAAAATATCGATTTTTATACCTTTTCGATACTTAGAATTATATATCGATATATCGAACTATTAAATATCGATATATTGAAAAAATTATATCGATATATCGATATTTTTTCAACAAGCCTATGTACGATTACTAACTTCCAGTGATGCTGACGTGTGTTGTGTCTTAATATCCAGTAGAAGTAGGCAGCGAGCGATATCTATGCATTTTGTTTCAACCCTAGATATATAGATGCTATTTCTAGGGCCGGGATAACATTATCCCGGGTATTATGCTTGTTTAGTTGGTAGGTATTTCATGTCCTCGTACGGGTGGATTTAGCTGCTCTATTGTGATTTAAGTACTCACAGTACTGACGCTCATAAGCAAATCGGAACGGATTGTATGTGTGCGTGAAAACGCGCAAATGCTATAAATGTCCCATTAAATTCATATTAAATAATTTACTTCCGTACTCCACGGGCACTAAATGGGCCATTGTTTCTGAAAGTTTATATTGAGTTTTAAATTTTTTGTGGAGGGATTACCAATGTTTCGAAAGATTCTCTAATGACAGTCAGATGTTTGACAGCGCTCACATTGCTCTACGTCGTAGTCTCGAGCGTTGAAGAATTTATATGAAGGCATCCGTCATCGTTTCGCTCAGAACACGGCTGATCTTTTTTCCAGTTTAATATTTTCATCAAACTCAATTAATGTTAGTTCACGCTATTGATCGGAAATAACTTGCATTAGATAATGTCTTGTGGACCTACATCAATCAGGCTAGGAAAGGTTGAAGAAATATACCTACAGAATATAGATTTTGCTTTCGCACAGATTGGCTCAAAGTATTTTTAGCATAATCATAAATAATAAAGCAATTTTGATAATCGGTGTTAATATCCATCTATTTTGTATTTGCAAAGCAGATTCGACAAATAATGGTATTTTGGCGTAGTATAGTGCCACTTCAATACTAAATACTAAACAATATGAAATGATGGTACAAAACTACAAATAGTATACCTAGGCAGGTATACTATACTAGATTGCATACGAGTATTTATAGCCCTTTTAAGATCATTAATGGTGTAAGTGATATTATTGTTAAAAACAAGTTAAGCAATACATATACGTGTCACTATTCATACTATTACTTAGGAAATACATCGGTGTAGGTATATACCTCTATATGCTGCCCTACTCAGCATCCGAGCGCTAAAATATTGAAAGAATTTAATTTTCTTTTCACATAACATTCAAAAGTTTCAGAGCTGCAAGACTTTAGTCAAGCTGGCACTTATTCAGATGGATCTAGGTCACCTCACTGGTTATGTAAGACAGCGAAGGGTGGGGGGCTACCCCTACTGGGAGGGAAACCCTGACCTTTTCACGCTGAGGAAATTCAGGCATCTAATATGTACTTTGGTAATGCGCAGCTGTCTGTTTTAACAGGGTAGGTTTGTTTTCATATATTATGTAAGTCCTTGACTTTTTAACATTTTTGTATTATTCCGTAGTAGGGTTTGCCTATAAAAAGGCTAGTTACATAATTTAAATGAAAATGACAAATCATGATACCTACGCGTTCATTTAAAATTAAAAAATTAAATTTCAAACTAGTAGCGCCCCGCAGTTTCACCCGCGTGGATAACGGTATTCCCGCTACCTAAATTATCGCATGGGAACTATACTTTTTTACAGGATAAAAGTAGCATATGTGTTAATCCAGGGTTTAAAGTGTCTCCATACCAAAATTCATCAAAATCAGTGTAGCCGTTTGAGCGTGAAGAAGTAACAAACATACACACATACACACAAACTTTCGCATTTATAATATTAGTCGGTTATGTATTTTACAGGTGACGTATACGGGTAGGTAGTAGTATTTGTATGAGATATAAATACTAATAACATGTAGGCTTTTTAATTTCCGTTTTTCTGGTGTAAGACACGGTTCAAGGGTATTTGTCGTCACCGCTAGAACTTATAATGAAGGAAAAATGTGGTCGCTTGAAAATATATTTTCACTAATAAATTAGGAATTGAAATCAAATGATGTACAATCATAATTAATCTTTATGAACTGTTCTCATAAGTGGCATCTTTTTAATTTAATTAGACATGCAGGACTTTCATCAATATGAGCTGAAAAGACTCAAAGTTGTCTATTTTAGAAATGGTCAAGCTTTATTCGTATGACATTATACGTTTTAAATAGCAAAGCCCCTGGACCGCCAGACGTTACTTAAATTCTCATAAACAAACATATAAGATTAAGTAAGTGTAAGTGTGATCTTTGAGCTTTGAGTATCAGACTTGGAGTGTGCGTGCTTAGCTAGATGGCTAATAAAGATAGCTAAAAACGGTACTCAGTCTTGATACTATGATACTTCGTAAACTATTTCAATACTTTTTGTGAGCTGCCAGGCGAATCGGTAGGACCAATCATTCCCTCATACACACAGGTTCGCTATGCGAATGAGCGCGAGCGTGATAATTAGATAGTCTTATAACAACTCTTTATAATTTGTTTTATTTGGTCCCCACCAAATAATATTTCCAATGTCCACCCATTATTTTCAGGACTAAACATACTTTCATATGAAGTAAGTACCTAAGTTCCTTCATATGAAGTAAGTACCTAAGTTCCTTTATATGAAGTAAGTAAGTGCCTTCATATGAGCATTACTCCAGAGACTAGTGACTTATATTTACATGAATTATTTAGTAATTTTCTTTTGCTTATTACAAGGCACACCTTTAAACTTATTTAAATGAAGTTGTTTCTGTTTAAAAGATTTATTTTGCTAAACATCGCCAATCTCTGTCTAGGAATACATTTAGTGATAGGTTTTGTATAGATTCATCAATTTTTATGTTAAGTACCTGCGCGCGACTTAATCTTGTACTGTTAATTCTTGCTTGAGTCACCAAGATACAGGCTATGCCTAGTTTGGGCCCATTGGGAATTATACCATGTAGTTGCATAGTGTTGTCTATAAATACTTTTTTTTATCGTTTTTCAAAAATATTTATAAGTCAATAAAGTTTTGTTTATAATTTTCATTACGAGTTTGAACGTGGGTTTATATGCACAATTTATGTTTATAGGTCGTCGTAGTTAATTGTGAAAATATTATTATATTGAAGGCTTCCATTACATTATAAATGCGCAAGCTATGTATGTTTATAGTACCCAAGTAACGTTTATGTAATTTTTTGTAGTTTATACTTTGTGTGTGTACTTTGTTGTAGTTTATATATTATTATAGGTATAAGCCGGGGTGGCTCCTAAAGCAGCAACTCCCCAAGCACCACCCTCCTCCCCCTACCCCCGGTTATGCAACTGAAAGCGATGTGGCGCGTGCAGCGCAGGTCGATATTTGATCTAATTCTGGAGACCTACCAACCTTTTATAGTAGACTCTATAGTAGACGTAGACCCAGCTTTATGACCCGGCGCCGAGTCTGGCTGGAAGGACCATTCTTGGTTATTGAACATGGTGTGGCTCAGTCACTCCTTCATAGCTAATACCCCACCAAACCATCACTGAGTCGGATAGTGCCCACGTTGCACTCTGTTGACTAATTGGGAAGCTTCCTTAGAGCTTTGAGCATAAATACGGTCATTTTGTTTGTTAAAATGTTGCTCAATTATACAATTTTCTCATCAATAAACAATTTTTTTGTGTGACCTCCTTTTGCGTACGGCTTCAGTAGTTGTTTCGATTTTACCACCCTATTCTTTTTTAAAATATCAGTTAAGAAATGACCAGTACGTCTCTTATAGGCTGCAAGTCCTAAGTCATCTTTGAAAAAATTGGCCGGTAGCCGATTTATGCGACTTCAGGCGCCTGTTAAAAATTGATATGGAATTCTAAGATACTTTTTCATCATTGCCTGCCTGTAAGCAACAGGCGAGCATTAATATTATATTCTATTGCCACATCACTCCTACCCGCCATACCTAATTTTCATGTAAATCAGTCACTTTTAGGGGATAACAGAAAAGATTCCTTTTTAGGGGATTAAGAGGTGCCGATAATATTACACAGGCTCGCGGGTGTTTACAGGCAGAAGGGGCTGGACAAATCCTGATGCATGTTAATTTAAAATATAACAAAAATTTACTTTACATCTTTAAAGTATGACCTAGGGGCTCAAAAAATAATTACTAATTAAAGTACGATCCCCACCAACGGTTTGTTTCACCGGAATACATGAAGCCAGTGGACATTCTAGGTCTAGACCTAGAATGTCCACTGGCTTCATGTATTTCGGTGAAACGGGATAACATCTTCGACCACATCGTCACTGACCACCGAGTGAGATAGTAGTAAAAACTCAATTTCCATTCAGGTGTAAGACATTTCAAGCGCATTTGTCATTACCACGAGAATTTTTGATAACGGAAAAATATGGCTTTTTTCACTAATAAATTAGAAAATAAAATAAAATTTGTTCAATCAGATTTAACCTTCTTTCTTGAACTATTCTAATACGTGGATTTTTTTAAAAAAATATTTGACATACAATTCTATGGTTTTTAAACCTGGTATAAGGCTTTATTCGTGTATTATAAATGTAACAGATCTGAAGGAAGGTTAGAATTCTTAGAGAAACAAAGATGAAACTTCTTCGAAAGCGTTTATTTTCCTGTTTAGTTATGTGAGCAATGCTCTTTTTAAGCAAAGGACTCTTTTGAGTGAAAATAACATTTTACAATTATGTTTCTTTATTGCGACTTATAGGAGTATGGTCGTAATGAAAATCAAACTTACACAAATGTATGCACAAATTCGGCGGACTATCTTAATATACATCTCTACTCTACTGATTCATTATATCTAAGCATTGACATTATATTATATTTGACCATGGACCAATACACTACAACAAGACTGCCAACCGCCTAAAGAAAATCGTACGCTGGAAAAACCTTCATAATTTCAGGCTAAGCCTCGATGACGCTAAGGTTTGATAAAATTTGTAGTCAAAGAACGAGTACCTACTAGTTTTACTTAGTTATCGATTTATATTATTATATTTGTCTCAAATTAGTTATATTCTATATTTTTCTTCTTTTTGAAAGATGGCTCTGCGATTGTAAGACAGGTTTTTTTGAAACTTATAGATTCAAATCAACATCAAATCAACTTTCGATTAAAAAATATAAATCAATAACTTAGTAAAACTAGTCGGTACTCGTTCTGTGACTACAACATTTTCCATACCTGAAGCGCCATCTAGATTTAGCCTGAAATTATGAGGCTTTTTCTGGCGTACGATTTTCTTTAGGCGATTGTCAGTCTTCTTGTAGTATATTGGTCCATGATTTGACCCGCAATTGAACCGCGCTCAAATAAAAAGATGTTGTTGAATGTTTAATTGAAACTTGGAATTAATCGTTTAAATTCTACATTAAGTTTTTCGGACATCAAAAAAAATATAAGTTTCTCTTATTTGTGCACTTTTAAGTGTTTATTTAAACGAGATTTATTAATAGTTTCATAATTACAAGTGTGGCATTTGTAAGGCCTTTCTCTACTGTGGACTATCATCATGTGTTCCCTCAAGCCAGACGGCCGTGCAGATGTATAACAACACACACTGCATTTGAACGGTTTCTCCCCGGTATGTATACGAATATGTAATTTCAAGTCTCGAGCATCACCTAATTTGAATCCACAAATATCACATGCGAAAGATTTTTCCCCAGTATGTGTTCTACCGTGTATCTTCAAGCTACTCGCAGTAGGAAACTTCTGGTGACACACATTGCATTCGTATGGTTTCATACCATTGTGTGTTTTAAGGTGTGCATTTAAATTGCTAGGATCCTGTGTTTTATAATCACACATATTGCATGCATAGTTTTTCTCACCAGTGTGTCTTCTGACATGTAGTTTTAAAGTATTGGCTGTAGCAGATCTAAAGCCGCAGGTGTTACATTGGAATGGTTTTTCACCGGTATGCGTTCGTATGTGTATTTTAAAGCCATTGCTAGAGACGAATTGTCGATAACAAATATTGCATTCATACAGATTCCGTCCGTTAGTTGTTTTATTCATTTTAAACTTAGACTGATCTTACAGTTAGCTTTGTTCACTTCAAGCAAGTCTTGAGATGGTGTGATGTTCACGATCTTCACAAAAGATTACGTTCGTGGTTTCTACCTACTGGCGTTTCGGTGGCTAAAACAAATTAAATGACATATTATGTTTATATGTACCCTATGTCTGGGTGTGTAAATGCATATAAGTATACAGGATGGGGTTTTTCTTTTATAGTTAGAAGGTTTTGTTCTTAAGAACCTTCTATTTTATTTTAAAGAAAAATATATTGCCATTTTTAGTTTTTTGAAAATAAGTAAGGTTGACATTAGTCAAAAAAAACAAGTTGGTCTTAATCGTCTCTATTTCCAACCAGGAACACTTTTCCCAAAGTAACATACCAAATCAAATCGTAAGTTGTGGCAATAATTAAAAAAAAACATTCCCATACATGCCTACCAATTTAAAAAGTAGTTACATACGAATTTAAATTAAGAACCATTGAATGAGTCACATTGTTGTTTTCACTGACTCGTTTTTTCATAGAAAATGTATGCCTAAATGTTTGATATTGACGAGTTACATTTGGTTTTCATTAATTTTAATTTAATAATAATTGACGTTAGTAAATGTATGTCCCGTTTTCAGTCAAATTGTACTTTCACTTTACAACCTCTAACAATTTCAAACTTGCACGTTATTTTATAACGACCTAATACGCTCGCGTTTTGCTGCCTGCTTATATAAGAAGACAAATTTCCAAAAGCACGGTTATAAATACTAATCATTAAGTCCCTATAAACAGAATGTCACAGACCACCACCAGCACATTTATGACATAAGAATGACTGAACTTCTTATTAGTTACCTACCTACGATTTTTTAATTAAAACTGATGTGATTTTGACACATTATGAATGTATAAAGCACGGGAATTACTTACGTAATAACTCAGAAGGTTGTGACTATAGTTCCAACCACATTCGGTGGTCTTTTTCAAGAAAAACTGAGTTTTTACCACTGAGTTACTATTCCTATAGAACCTCAGTGGTTAAATCTCCTAAATTTGTTACAAGAATTTAGAAAACTGGTTCACAAAGACACCTACCGTCAAGAGACGATGGAGAGTAGAGTACTTTTCCGATTTTCCCGTTATATTTTTTTATCCTGTTGTAAAATTATCAGTAAATCAATGTAATCTTTTGATTTAATTTTTATTTGTTTTTGGCACAGATGTGTAGCTAAGAATTACAACGTGATGCTATAAATATAGTAGTACTGTTTGCTATACTGCTCATGAAAATCATTTGTTTTTTTATTAGCATTGAAGAGTATTTAAGGAAAGTGAAATATTTTTAGTCTTTATGTCGAGAACTTGAGATGTCGAGATTGCAGCATTCTTTGATTTTTATGAGACAAGCATCTGGAATGTGCTCAGATAAAATAACCAACCTGTATACTTAAAGGGAATGTGTAATCCTAATCATGATCACGCTGAATCGTAACGTTGTTTCTCTACATGCGAACTCAAAGGGTAGGCTCTCTGTCGAGATGCGAAGGTAGAAATTACTCAACTGCCTACAGCACTGACATCGACGATTTTCTGTCAGATATATTTCGACGAGTGCGCCATGCCGTGGCCAAATTTGATTCCTACCCCATTTTATCTAAGTACAAACGGTCATGCGAAGCTCAAACTTATCGGGCGCAGGAACAGCCAATACTTTGGGGGTCACCTTGTTCATCTTCTTGCTGTAATCCTATTTCTATCTAAGTTGTATATTTATACATATTAACAGTTTTATCGATATGATGTTCACGTTTTGTGGGTCATGACGCCACATGCCCCTCCTCCCCCACGACTTGGACCGCCACTGATGCTAACCTTATGACTCCACCGTTTTGCTGCCTCATGTAGGTTATAATGGGTACCTATATTGCGTAACTGTTAACAGCCAAAAACTGCGGTATTTTTGAATAAGTACTGTATAGATCTAGCGTTAGACCACTATCTCACTTGATGGTCAGTGACGATGTGGTCGAAAATGTTGTCACGCTAGACCTAGAATGCTCACTTGCTCTCAAGGTCTGCTGCCTGAACATACTATGTGTTTTGGTGACAGTTTTTCAAACTTGAGGGTGGTAGCTAGCCAGGCGGGTACGCGAAAGTACCCTACCACCGTGAATGCGCCATACCGATATTCACTTAGGCTCGCATGAGTTTTTCGCTTACATTATTAATTTATTATGATCAGGTTGCGCCAAGTTAGTGTGCATACTTATTTTAGGCAGGCGCGATCCAACGCAAGCCGCATTACCGGTGAGACTGTGTTCAAACGTGTTCAGTGTTCAAATCAACAGTATTCAGTGTTTGGCTTTCTTGGGTTCAAAAACTCTTATTTTTCTTAAGGTTTAGGTCCTTAGCTCCGCGTTAATAACAATATTCGCTCGGCAAAGGTTTCATGGCAGATCGCACACGTATTATAAACACCCTATGCTGTAAACTTTTATCAACAACGCGCTGACCAAAATCCATTACCTATACATGTATCTAGTAAGTAGAGACAAGACTCGGTAAAGAAAGCAATCCAGTTAGATTTTATCAGTAGGCGTATATGCACTTGTTTTATAAAAAAATAGTGCTTAACGCATGCGCGTAAAACATTAAACTAAATTATTAATACTTTTTTTTCAAATAAATACGTTTTATCAAAATTTTACCGCAGTATTGACGAAGGTACTTATAGATAGGTATTTTCAGGATTGCGCAAGTTGATAGCCAATCTGATAATGATTGAAAATTGCGTGATGCAATGCAGCGGCGGCATCTGATATCGATTCGATATAGGTATCTACTTGTAGACTTGTCATGTGTCAGAGTGAAATGTCACGAAGCAAGAATCTAAAGATGTTTACCCCTTAATATACATGTAATAAAAATATCAGCACAGTAAATGATGGGATATACATACATAATATATTATGTTGTACAATTAATAAGGTATGGTTTTGAATTTTTTATGTAAATCCCAAAGAACACAGAAATGTATAATGTATGCATAGATCGTATATCTTATTACAAAAACATGAAAATCATTATACCTTAGTATACCCGTCCTCATTACGAGCGCCGTTTTCACAATATTTTCGTAATCCAATTCAAATTAGTGCAGCCTCTGTACAAGTCTAAATATTTACAAGATTCCCGGTTAGAGTGTTATGGCGACAGGAGTTATTGATTGGCATCGTAATTGGTGAGCAATCTTCATTGATATTGGTCGGCAACGAAATGTTTACTAACATGATGTTCGATATTTAGAATCAAAGTAACATTCATTACTTTGGAATCGATTCGACTGTATTATTGCCATCGACTGAAGGAAAGTTTGAGGAAGCTACGTAACAGTTTGCTTTTCCTTTCTTTACCTACAAATAGCCATTGCCTGCAAAATGACCAGCGACAATGCATATAATTCATACTTAGCTAAAATTCCACTTTCATACACACCAGACACGCTTCACAATGATAATGCGTAGGAACACTAAGGAATAGAGTTAACATCTGGGTGACTTCAGGTCAGAACTGAATCGGCATAGGCAGTGGTGAAAGATTATCATAGATCGCATCATTAATTATTTAACATCAGGGTGTCAAGTCTACCAATTTCTTGTTCAGATTCAATCCGGGGCGAGACCGACTCGATGCCAATAAGACAACGTCAAAAATCCGTAGTCTGCTAAGTTCATAGCGGTCTGAATATATTATGCTCGCTTTATGTCGGTTTTGTATGAAATTGACAAATCAGATGCTAACAGACTACGAAAAAGGCGTACTACATCACTGAATCTAGAATTGAATGAAGATTGATTCAATATTGACGAATTAAAAATAGCGGACTACCAGAGCTCTCAAAATAGGCCATTGTGAGCCGAGCATACTTCCATGAAAGTAGGCTTAGGCCCCAGGTGCATGTAACGGTTGTATATTATATATGTATCTATATAACAGCGTTTGTAATGTTCTTGTAGTCGCCTGCCTATCTAATCTATACTAATATTATAAAGAGGAAAGATTTGTTGGTTTGTTTGTTTGCGTTGAATAGGCTCCGAAACTACAGAACCGATTTTAAAAATTCTTCCACTAGTGGAAAGCTACACTATCCCCGGGTGACATAGGCTATATCTATTATATTTTCAAAAAAAGTAGAGATACATATAATGTTCATTTTGAAATTTTTTACCAGTACGAAGCCGGAGCGGCCCGCTAGTTTAAAAAAAGTGTTTGCGATGTTTGAAAGTAAAATGTCAAGTCCCTTGTGTAAAGAGTACTTTATCTAAAAACTATAGATTGCGAAGTGACAGTTTTGTTTACCGCAAATATGCGGCTGGAAGATTAAAGATCCCCTCCAGCTCGTTGACTCAAGGTGGAGGAATGTCGGCCAGTTATCAACATGGTCCGAGCGGAAGATTCCATTACGAATGACTAATCTCAATGAAGACAGATCGCATGTGCACTGTCTTAATCGCAAATCCCATTTGATAAGAGACGATGGTTTCTGTTATCAAGGAACCCTAAATTTTCTGTGATAGCAGCAGAAAAGAGGTGGAACTAGTAAACTCAAAAACACTTGGCTAAGTGGCAAAGGATTTGTGTGCGGCCAGCGGCTCATCAGGCCAGAATTTGGAGATGTAGACCAGCAGAAAGGCTTCGTCGTTGCCTAACGAGCTCGTTTTCAGATAATAGACTGAACCGTAACCTCGTAAGCATGGAATCCGGAAGTATATATATTTAAAAATGACACCTATCCAAGTAGGCATCCTACAACTGACAATGTTGCAAAAATTCAAAATCATGTCTGTTTAAGATAGAGCTTTTATTTTTCCACATTAACTAACCTTGGCTTAGTATAAAGGCACGTTTAGGAATCGAATCACGGTTAACTAACTAAATAACTCTCTCGATAGATTTATTTTTCAAACCATGCTTATAAAAAAAGAGTCTCTTCCAAAAGAATACGAATATTCATACAAATATAAAAAATATATTATATTGTTGGGTAGGTAATAGGCAGAGTCTAGAAAAGTTTATAATTTTTCTCAAGTAAACTCTTGATTTTTTTATTAGAATAAATATATACGATTTAATCTCGTGAAATGTCTAGTTCCGCGCTGTATCACGTGTGTAGTCCGAGGGCGCGCTCAGTCACACCGTGGCCACTGTCAAAGTTGGACCTAAAACTCGATCGCTCTACTCTCATCGCTTGCCATGTCCCATACATTGCAAGCTTATTTTAAACAAATAAGTTCTAGCGTTATTTATCCAACAACTATCGGGAAAAATAATGGAAAACCTCGCCGATATATTTGATTCGACACAACGTTTGCGATTTCCACTGCGTGTGTTAACTACACTCTACCCCCTTTTTCTGAGGAGAAGGCTCCGCAATTGTACTAGCCAGTGCGAGCATTAAATAATAATAAATAAATAAAATAGCCTATTTATTCCATGATTGCTGCAATAGGATTAACATTTTTGTCCATATATTTCGCGTTTGAGCCACTTATCACCCGCTGTATTTCATTTGCCCATTTGTGGGCAAGTCTTAACAGTACAACACAATAAGTACCTACAGATTTTGTAATATGTACAAGGAACCGCTGGTACAGTACATATGTCGCGGTCGTACCTGGGATGGGTGAAATATGTGAGCTCTTCCGTTGTGCGCTCAAGCGGTCGGTCTTCAAGCCACATCAGAGGCCCTCGAGCTGATTGAAAATTCATAAATTCAGCTGAACCACAATGGCCAGTTTTGAGTAAAAATGTTGTTGCTCGCTTGATAGATAAACATACTTAAGAAAATGCTAAATATCCGATTCAACTAGATATTCCGTAGCTCGTCTGACCTCGACGAGAAGCCGTCGAAGTGTCTGAGTCACAGAGCGCCGGACGTTGTCAAATTGAGAAGCCAATCTAATTGAAAGCGTCACTAATCGCGACCAGACAAATCGGATGCAACAAAAATAGGTTGTCTGCTACTTGTAAAATTCTTTTGGAAACTCCTGTGCGAACAGGGAATGATGATAACAGAATCATACCATAGCTTTGTCCAGCGGTGGACGTGCTATGGCTGAGATGATGATGATATTTGGACATTGATCGTTTTGAATATTTTTTTACATAGTTTTAATTGAGGTCCATCGTTATCAAATGTACAGCCTGGTGTTAGGATACTTTAAAGCACCTACGAGCCTGGAGACCTAAACTAAAATCCTCAAGCTTGAAAGATATCATCCTCAAGCTTCAAAGCTATTGCCCCGAAGCTTGAAAGCTACCACCCTCAAGCTTGAAATTTATGACATTAAATCTGTTTATAATCTGTTATATTAAATGATTTTTATGTAATGTGTATCCTATTTTGACGTGTATGGAATGAATACCAATAAATTATATGAATATGAAAGCTATCACCCTCAAGATTGAAAGCTATCGCGCCCAAGCTTGAAAGCTACCACGCTCAAGCAAATAGAAAAAAGTCACGTGTCTTGTATGGAAGCCGCCCTTAAATATTAATTTTATTTTTGTTTAATTATTTATTTTAAAAGAGAATAATACAACTCAATATTCTGTAAATATTTCAAGCGTCTACCTGTTGCCGTTACCAATATCGAGCAAAAACGTGGAAAAAAAAAAATATTTTGTTATTGGAACTTCTCGTGAGTTTGACACATTATTATATATATGTGGTATCCGGCTTAACTCACGTTTATGGTCGAAGTTTCGACCTAGGTTTCGAGCATGTCCGATGCTCATCCTCAGGTAAGTTTACGCTGCCAGATCGCGGAGGCCACGTGGTCGCCGCGATCTGGCGAAACCTAGGTCGAAACTTCGACTATAAACGTGAGTAAAGCCGGATACCACATAATTATATATAAAAATAATAATCAAGTTTGTCGTGTTTGAGCCCCATTTAAATATTTGTTTTATTTTGTTTTTGTTAGTGTTGTTATAAATAGCTGCAACAGAAATCTGTGAAAATTTCAACTGTCTTAACTATCACGGTTCATGAGATACAGTCTAGTGACAGACGGAATGACAACGGAGTTTTAGTGTTAGAGTCCCGTTTTACCCTTTGGGTACGGAACCCTAAAAAGGAAGATGGGGTACGCTCTAAGACCACGTAACTAAAACAGGGCTAGATACAGGCAAACGCACACCCAGTTGTTAGTTTTATAAGGAGTTACTTGTGCATTTTGTGAATACACCGAGAAGCATTATTCCTGCATAATTCTATCTATTTTTTTAACGTGTTATACTCGTATAGTTTGATGAAGGGATAGTATTTAAACTAACTAATATATAAATTCTAAAGTAAAAGTATCAAACGTACTGAATATTTGGCATACAAACAGCGAAACAATATATTGACAAACATTAAAAACATATTACCAAATCATTAAAAAATAAATAGCATCGCTCCTTTGCGATAATGTTAGCAGACTTAACACATTTTTATCAACATAACAGTATTTTTTATACCGCTTTTACCACTAAAGCAAATCAGAAGTTTTATTAATTTGTGTATACAGACTTGCTTGTTAGTATTTATTTTTTTCTTACTTAGCTAATAAAAGCGGCACTGGTCGATATTTTACTATTGATAGAATATGAAAAGACCTAGTTGTAAATTGCCCTGATATATGGTGTAACCTTCACATTGAGATAGACAGTTGTAATAACATTGACCTTGCATTGTATACTACCCGTTTCATTCCATAATACATAATTCACGTCGTTTACGAGTTACACGTTTGTCCTGCATTGTGTCACACATATATGTTTATATGAGGTAGATGTCGCACAAGCGCGCGGAAATTGAGGCGGCAAAATGAAGTCAATTGTAGTAATTTTCATTGCGACGCGTATTTCAAGCGCGAGTTTAAACATATAGCTATCCTTTTCTATATTATTTGTACCGTATTATCTGTCGCAGTAAGCACGTTTATGTCGTAAAGGAACAGAATCTGAACACCGCGCAGTATGAATATACGTCATCTTTAGTAAAACATCATTGATTGATTGTGTGACTGGGTGCGTCTCTACTCTCGGCACTCAGTGTCGAGAGTACAGATACACCCAGTCTCCGAAGACGGGCGGCGTCGGAATAAGCAGCCACCATGACAGAGTTTTACATGCATAAACAATGTAGAAAAACAAGACTTGACTGGCCGGTTGGCGCAGTTGGTAGCACTCTGCCTTCTGAGCCGCTGGTCTTGGGTTCGATTCCCGGACAGGTCAAACATTCGCGTGTATGATCATGTCTGTTTGACCTGTGTATGGGTGTGTATATGTATATAAGTATATATATATATATTATATATATATATATATATATCAGTCATCAGGTTACCATAGCACAGGCTCTACCTAGTTTGGGACCTGAAGACCTTGTGTGAATGTTAAAAAAAAAAGAGAGATCTACTTTAGATTTTGATCTGATATTTTATTCACGTAATAATCATATTTATGCATAACACATAGAACTCGTTGCTCGAGTCTGTGTTTCCAGATACCTACATACCTACAATCCTGGAGTCTTCAAGTCACAGGTGCATAGGTACCTCCTGTTTCAGATTTTCGTGCATCTTCCCAACAAAAAGTACTCTATAAAAAATTTTTACTAAAAAATGGTACGGACTTCAACACTCAAAAGTGTGAAATAACTTGTCGAAGTTGGTACCGTGAGCACAATATTTTGATTATAGTTACTTTTGAACTATCATGGTACCGATTTCGACAAGTTATTTCACACTTTTGAGTGTTGAAGTCCGTACCATAATTTAGAAAAAAATTTTTGTAGAGTTCTTTTTGTTGGGAAGATGCACGATAATCTGAAACAGGAGGTACCTATTCACCCGTGAAGTCGGTTTCATTTTTTGGTAAAAATTTTTTTTCACCCTTTTCAGTGCCCTTTGCTACTCACGGGATCAATTCTCATTATGTATGTTCACCAATGTCTTCACCCGCAACTATAATATCATCGACGTATATGCATAGCACTTTTCAGTTATTGGAGTGTAACTCAATAACTGCTTGACCGATTTTAATGAAATTTAAATGGGACCGGTTTAATGACACGGGAAGCACCAGCTTTCAAATAAAAAAAGATCGATCAATATCAGTTCTCCCAGTCGAAAGTTCTGAAGCAACCAACATAAAAAAACCTACTGATCGAATTGAGAACCTCCTCATTTTTTAAAGTCGGTTAAAATTATTTCTTTCTTCTTCTCAGCTATGTGCGTCCACTGCTGGACATATGCCTCCCCCATATAGGGGTGGGGGGGATTTGCCAATACTCGCCACGCTTGGCAAGCGGGTTGGCGAGCGCAGTATGATTTCCAATCCTCAGAAGGCGCTGCTGCCCACCTTCTGGTAAGTGGTCCCTTAGCCGACTCTTACGGCACCCGGCGGGAAGTGATGTGGGAGTACTATTCTAGGCCGGTACCACCACGGCCTTCTTTCACATCTGTTATATTAGGAATCCTATGTAATTGTATGTATGAATGTTTGTAACTCCTTCACACTGAAATGGCTGTACGGATTTGCATGAAATTTGCAATAAAATATAGACTTCTTTTTATCCCGAAAATATAGACTGTTCCCGTGGGATGACGTTGACGTCAATACCACGTACTATTTCACCATGGGTAACGCCGCGGGGCGCAGCTAGTACAGAATATTAGGATTAATAACTAAGATGGAAGAGGATGGACAGGATAATAGGATTAACAAAATTATGGTGCACACGCTCTCAATTTGATCCCGAAATATCTTAAACTAGCAACGCTTGTGGGCATCTCGTGAAAGATTCTTTACCTTGGAATTACAACTACCTTTTGTTACTTTACGTCACAACTGCGCTATTTATAAAGAAATTGTTTTCAAATACCGGGCTGTATGAGAATACCGACATGTGGAGTTTCAGGGAAAAATCAATTTGATACAGTTACCTTCGTCGATGAAGAGAAAGCATTAGCTATTTACCGCCTAATTGAAAATGCTATTTTCATGACCAATCACTGGTTCATTACAGACGTTCACAAGGAAAGGTCATTTAGTAGTTGAATTATTTAATGATCTTCGATTCGCATGCTACCTGCCGTTATTTTGGTCTATCTGTGCCTCATATGGGAATTTTTTCATCTACTTGTGTATTGGTGAAATGTGTCTGGTGTTATGATAACTCAGCGGGGGGAGCGTCGGCTGTCAAACTGACGGACACTGGTTCGATCCCAAAAACAGCTTGAGCTTCCGGTGAATGTGACACCATTATCAAATTCCCAGCATGGCGGTAGGGTACCTTAGAATACCTACCCGCTTGGCTAGCTACCATCCTCAAGTTTGAAAAACTGTCATCAAACTCTTAGTAGGTTCAGGCAGCAGTCCTTGAGAGCCAGTGAGCATTCTAAGTCTAGCGTGATAACATCTTCAACCACATCGTCACTGACCATCAAGTGAGATAGTGGTCAAACGCTAGATCTATACACTATAAAAAAGGTATTATTAGGTATATCTACTCATTCACACGCGAATTCCCCGATATAGTCTCTCCGTGATCACGGTGCGTGGAACCGCGCCGAAATATCGGGATCTCAATCAAAATCAAAATCATAGTGATCCCGTGTTAAACAATATTTATATTATGAAAAGCCATGAAAGTTTAAAACAATTACAAGTGAAATTTTCCGTTTCAGTAATTACATAATATCGCTCCTAATATTTAAACTGTCAATTTTTTAATCAAGATAAGCAGATGTTTCGCTGTAGTATCATGCGGGATGCACATTTTGAAGATACCTATCTTACACCGACTGTACCAAAATTACAAACATTCACCATATATCTATGGAAATATGGATAATTAGGTAAACTCACATTATTAATGTAAATCACATCACTTAGCGCGAGAAAGTTAACTCTATCCTGAGTATGGGTGATAGATCGCTGTCTCAGCTGTCTGTATTCTTAACTACTATTAGATGATGATGATGATGATGACGATGATGATGGTATGGCTAGTCTAGACCCTCCGTGTGTATATTTTTAATTAAAGGTGAAGCTCCAGGCACGCTTCTCGAAATATATCTGTAAAATACGAATAAACTATGGCAACTTTGCGTGGATCCGTGCTTCCGTTCCTTTCCAAAGCTGATACATAGATATCACGTGGTTCCATGGAACATTCGTGTCATTGACAGAGTAGCAGAATGAAACAAGTACTATATACGGTCTCTCCAAACAGTTTAAAGTTAATTTTACCAAAGCAAGCGCAGCTGCCGCGGTCTTTAAATCTGATGCGCATCGCCGTTTCACGGTGGCTTAACTTTTTTTTGCATTTGTTTGCAGCAGGGGTATCATAGTGGGATATTCTATACAAATACAAATTTTGTAGGGTTTACTTTTAGGCAGTGACTAATATTATAAATGTGAAAGTTTGTGTGTATATGTGTATGTTTGTTACCTCTTCGCGCTCAAACAGTTAACCAATTTCGATGAAATTTGGTATGGAGATAGTTTAGACCCTGGAATAACACATAGGCTACTTTTCATCATCATCATCACCAATCATCACCACGCGGGTTAAACCGCGGGGCGCTGCTAGTATTATATAAAATACAATATTTCTGTTAAAATAATGTGATTGCGAAGACACAGCTTATAAGATACTGCTTCTTTGATATATGTATCTATTTGTCTGTTTAGAAATGTGCAATGTAGGTATCAGTCCTTTCAGCTAATTTAATGATGCCGAAAGGATAGTAAATTGAATTTTACTGTGTATTCCGGAGTCTATAAGTACATTTTTTTCTTTTCCAGTATTACGATCAAAAACAAAGTAACACCTATTCTGACAGGAGCAATACCAAATTTGAATTGCTATTGCATGGCAGTTTGCGTGGAAAATAGATTATACTACATTGTTCCTATAAAAATTAATGTACATAAAATACCTATCGTCTTCAACTTTTTTTGACGGCCTAAAATTTGCTAATTTACAGCACCGCAACTTTTATATCAAAAGAATAATAAGTTATAGACAATGATATTATATGTTTATATGAGGTAGATGTCGCACAAGCGCGCGGAAACTGAGGCGGCAAAATTAAATCAATTGTAGTAATTTTCATTATGACGCGTATTTCAAGCATATACTAAACATATACCTATCCCTTTCTATATTATTTGTACCGTATTATCTGTCGCAGTAAGCATGTTTATGTCGTAAAGGAACAAAACCTGAGCACTGCGCAGTATGAATATACGTCATCTTTAGTAAAACATCATTGGTTATAGATGCATTTTGTGTCAACCCTACAGCGACATCTCTATTCTGAGAGACACCCTAGAGCTCACCTTATATGGTAACACCGGTTAAATGCAGCGCCAGATATCTTTGGTTCCAACTACGAGTTGGTAATCTCGTTTTAAATACCTTGGCATGCTAGTCGTAACTTATTCAAAGATTTATGTTCAACAACAAATTACTGTAAAGCTTGTTTTAAATAAGATCAAATCGAACTCTTTATCTGTCTTCATTGTACACATTGATCATAGTTAAGAGAAATCTGAAAATGTATATATAAATATAATATTATGTCTATTTACAAATGTTATAGTTAAAACGAGCAATACTTGTGTTTAATACACGGTCGCCAAACTACTGTATGTAAATCATCAGACATAAAACTTGTGATCTGAGAGTAAGCATTCACTCGTGACTTATTTTGCTACTGAACATTTGCAAGGACATAACATTTGAATATTGTATTCATAGCAAATGGTATCCATTACTTCTCTGTCCAACGAGTAACTAATGAGGTTGTTTGTCTATACTATTACCTATTTGGTTAGCAACTCGTTATTGTTCATCAAGGAGTCTGTAACAGATCAGCGTGTGTTGATTTATTGTACTCATTGACTTGTAATTTGAAAATTGAGTTCTATTTTCCATGTCTTGGTTGAGGAAGTGGAATGTTTACGTAGCTCATGAATACCTAAACACAATTTTCAACAATAAATGATCTGTAATATAGTGAATCTGTACTGATTGTTTTATTTATGTTTTGATGATATTTTTTACTGTGGAAGATACGAGTAGACTTATTACATGTTGATATAATTTTTATTTATGTTAAAAGTGGGACTTGAACCCACGGCTACAAAAAATATCAACGATATTATAGTTGTAGATGAAGACAATTGACCCCGTGAGTAGCAAAGGTCACTGAAAAGTGTGAAAAAATTTGTTTTCACAAAATAATGGAAACGACTCCAACACTCAAAAGTGTGAAATAACTTGTCGAAGTCGGTACCATGAGCACAATATTTTGATACAGTTACTTTCGGACTATCATGGTACCGACTGACAAGTTATTTCGAATTAAGTAACCTCCTTCTTTTTTTGAAGTCGATTAAAAATACCGTACTGCATAAGAAGTTCAAATATATTTCTTCGTGAACAACAGACGAGCATACAATAACATGATTGAGTACACATTTATTCATATCATCTAGAAGCCTGCATCGATGATTTCAATATGGACAAAGGTGATTACAGCGTATACGTTGTGTATTTGGCACATGTGTTAGATATCCCACAAGCGTGTGTGTCTTGATATTGAGATGTTTCACCTTCATGAATGTTATCTCTTGGTGCATATTATTTTATTTATGATTCCAATATTATGATTTTAGTATACCTAGTCATTCGTGAATGAGTTGAATTCATTTAATTTATATTATGATTTATGAGTAATGTACAATAATTCTTTAATGCATCTACCGATATACATATCTTAAACTAAGGCACGTACAAATGACGGTCTTATCGCTTATAGCGATCTCTACCAGATTAATGTAATACTTAGTCTTGGAGCGCCAGGCCATTTTGGTGTCGAAAATTACAAAAAATCATAACATAGCCTATGTTATGACTTTTTGTAATTTTCGACACCAAAATGGCCTGGCGCTTAATGCCTTTGTATGCTTTGTATGCTTTTCAATTTTTTTTATAGGTCCGCAAACTGAGCATTACGTTTAGAAAACATTTTAAAATGTACAGTAAGGTCTTAGTTTTAGTTGTTTTACTTATGTTTTGAGAAAGATTAGTGGCTATTTTTTATAATCAAACCAAACATGGATGAATTTGCCAAAAATAACTTGAACAACAAATACCAGTGATCTGAAACTTGAGACTTATAACTAATTAATTAAGCATTGGATATTTTTTAAATTATTAATAAATAATAATAAAGTATTTATTTGGCACCTAAAACGCCACCTGCCGTGGGAATTATGACAACAGAGATGACACAAAATCCGTATGCACATCAGTAACTACTCCTTTGTAAAACAGAAAGTAATATTTTCATTTCTAATTTTGTTTTCTTCGGATAATGTTTGAATAAACTTTTCTGCCGAAACAAGCATCTATTTAAGACACAAAATTATGTAAGTATATAAGATAATTGTAATTTTTAGACTCGCGATTCGAACACATTGTTAATAAATCAATCGGGGCTTGATTACGAGAAAACATTTTAGTAATTTATTTACCTCGACGTTTCGACCAAATTGCATTGGTCGTGGTCACGAGAAGACTTAACTCACGTAAGACTATAAGATAATGGTCCAAAAATATATACTAAGTATAATATATTTTACGCAAAAAATTGAAATCTTTTTAATTTGCGATATCTCAAAACTTGTGCTTCCAGGCTAACTACTATACCTGGCGATATTAAATAAGCCATAAACGTATGATCTCAAACGCCGCCGTAGATAATAGTAACATAATACATCCAATCAAGTAATTTTACTACTTACATCAACTATTTTTAAATGATTTTAAGAATGCTTTTGATTTTTTTTTACTTATTATAAGCTTGCGTTTGACTACTGTTTCACCTGATGTTAAGTGATGACGATGCATGCAAGCTTAGAAGGTTGTATCAATCGAGAAACACAGACTGGCCACGAGTTCCATTTATCGGCAGACCGTATTATAAAAGTAAAAACACACCTTGGTGGCTCATGCATGGCTTTGTATGTTAACATCTAGGTGAGAAAACCAGATCGAAAACCCAAAAAAAGTGAGTTCGATATCCATTTGAGGCCATAAATTTGATTGTTCAATTGGAAGAAGTTTGGATATGAGCAGGCGTTAGCTTTATTTAAATAAAACTTAGGGTATTAGGTTAGGTGTAGGTCTTAGGTTATTGATAAAACTTTAGTCAAACAGCTTCGCTTTCCACTCAAATGATTAAATACTAGCTGAGCCCCGCGGTTTCACCCTCGTAGTGATAATGATGATGATGTTGAAAAGTAGTCTATAAGACAAATAACATGGCTTACTAATGGTAAAGAATTTTCAAAATCGATTCGACAGATCTCAAGATTATACTTACATGTCTTTATGATATTAGTATTTACAAGTCTTTATGATATTAGTATAGATTTCCAACTCGCCTTAATGCACAATTGCAAACGCATATGTTTTGCCGTCTCAAAATACTCAATAGTCATTAGAGACTTTCGCAGAGTTAACGAACCCAATCCGGCAACGTCTGTGATGAATAATATTTCAAGACGAAATAAATCAGCGTTTAGCCCTCGCCAAAACCATCCGGGAGGAGTTACTTCACTTCCCGTAACGAGAGACTACACACGTCTGGGCTTGCTTGATTGCAAATTTACCGCTTCCCGGCAGCGTGTCTCATTCTACGTTTATCTGCGTCAGCGCACCACGACATGCATCATTATTACCTATTCGATGGTAGCGTTGGTATATTCTGTTTTCATTTATTATTCTTCGTATATTACCTACAATATAAACAATAACTCTACTATACGTTCAAGGTATACCTAACAATTCCCGATGGTCCTTGCGTGGTCTCTAATTTTGAGCCTTATATTAGGCTCAAAGTTGGACAGCGGACTATGGAGAGGGCTTTGCTCGCGGTTGCTCTAGGTGATCGAATCAGAAATGAGGAGATCCGAAGAAGAACGAAAGTGAACGACATAGTCTAGCGAATCAGAAAGTTTAACGCAGTGAGCAGGGCACATAGCTCGCAGAGCTGACGGTCAATGGACTCGAAAAATTCTCGAATGGAGACTTGCAAACTCAGCATAGGATCTACATCGATTGAGGCTGGATGCGGGCCGCTTCCATAACCGGTCCCTGCGCAGATCAATGGAGGCCTATGTTCAACTGTGGATGTCCTATGACTGAGATGATGATGTTCCCGAACTTGCTATTGCTGAGAGTTGTATAGCCTATAGCTAGTATTGTCTATAGCTGTTTTCGATACATCTTGTGTTTGACAAATATCAATATCAAAATCTGATTTGTGTCACATTTTCAGACGTTTTGATTTCGTTTCTTCTTGTGTAAGAGTTCAAGCGCATTATCTTTAACGTGACAATTTACGCTCGTAAATAATTCTTCATTACTAAATTAGCAACTGAAGTCTAATCTTGGTCAACCAGAATTAACCTTCATGAACTGTTCTATTATTTGACATGATAATTCTCTTTGCATTGTTAGGACAGAGTATTTAGTCAGGGTTCAAGAAATCAGATACCAACATAATTTAAATACTTAAGATCGTCGCACCCGCCTCATGCCAAACAGAAGCGTGCGTACAAAAATAGCGAGCAGTCCTAGGATCTGATAGTAGTTGTACACTTGTCGCTTGGACGAGGTTGATGCACCGTGCCTCCCTAATACGCGACCAAAATAAACTGCATAGCAATGGGGGGATCGGCTTCAAACACGGTGTGAGATCGCCTTTACGGGCTACTGTATTTTTGGATATACTTTTTTATGACAATGGCTAAACCACAAGATGGAGATGCACTTTTTCTTTTTCTGCTTTCATTTTTGAACTAAGCATATAGTATAGCATATACTATGCCCAAAGTCATTAAGACAAGCACGAGAACGTTCAGTTGACAATGCCACTAGCGCTCACCCATTCAAGGTATGACCACGGAGTACGTTGCGCAACGCAGTTGATTGGTTATGATCGCATAGGTAAATTCCACAGTGAGCGCTTTGTGTAACACTTTCAAGCTTAGTTTGAAAGTGTTAATAATTTGGTCTTTATTTTATCAAAAGCAATTAACTAAATCAATGTCATTATAAATAGAACTGTGGTTATTTATGAGCTCCAAGGCGACTCATAAAAGCTACATCAAAGGGATGTTGTTTTGGACACAGACATGTGTTCAAACACGGGTGTTGTATACGCCGACGAAAGAGAGCACTCATGTCTTATGATGATAGAATATTTATATATTATTAAGTTTTTGGTGGCACTGCTACTGTAATTGGATAGTTAGATCTTTAGCATAACCGAACAAGTGGAATGTAATCTAACTTACCCGTAGAGACTGTAATAATAATAAGTCAGATTATAACCGGTAGTAAAAATCACGGCTAGCAATGACATATGCAGTGGCTTCCTAAGTTTCTTAGGATACCAGTACATTGGTAAGCTACTGTACAAATTCTACCTTCAATCCAGAAATTGGTTAGTAAATCTCACCTGGTTAATAACTAGCACCTGGTGCAGTTGTATTCAACCTAAACAGTATCGTGCATAATGCACACTCATCCACAACTTTGGCTAAATATCTAATAGTAGATATCAAGATGGAGTCTCTCACGAGGCCTCGCGAGAGCCCATTTCAATAGTACCGTCTAGGAAAAGACTCGCTGTCAGCTTGGAAGAGCAGGGACTGAATGAATCTCTATGTCCAAATATTGTATTATTTAAGATAGCTTTCAACTGGGTACCTACTGAAGAACAAAACAAAATTATCCTAACACCTCAAGCGTCTAAAGATCTACTGTACGCATATAAAAACGATACGTCTGCTACGAATAGCTTCGCTAACCACTTTGAGCTTGGCCCGAAGCCAACACTAGACTGAAGTAACCTGACGACCGTTGTTGACTTTGAAAACAGTATCCATTTTTTTCTGCACTCATAATAACAAGATTTGCTAGAACTCTTTAATGCCTTATTTACTAAGTTTCATTTAATTGTGATTTCGAAGTCTTGCCTTTCCTTACCTTACCACATAATCCCGTGATGACAAATTGGCTCAACGAAGGGTTAGAAAGATGTCCACATGAGTTTTAAGATTCTTTATACAAAAATGCATAGATGGGACTGGTTCCACGACACGCTATTCCATAAATTGCAAAGCTGCTAAATACGTATATTTTTTTTTAAATTCAATATTTCTTCCATTTCATAATACCACAATACCTTAAGACAAAGGTCTTCCATCGGTGTGTATTAACAAGTTCTGATAACTTGATATGTTGTGTTATACTTAATGAATAATGGAACCGACTCCGAGATGTAGACTGGATGGATCTGGTCTGGTATGGGTTTATTAACAATTTTATATTTACCGAATGTAAATCTTATTGATGACCAACACTCAAAACTCGACACTATCATCAATATTGTTATACATGAATCGATATAAGTTGTTAAAACTCACGCTCATTATGACTAGAATCTGCAACAATTGTTGATCGTGATATAAATGAACATTTCCTTATAAGTACTATATATACTATAGCAATATAACTCAGAAACCAATGAATATTATATACTTTGTATATACGTATGTATGTATTTACTTTGAGAACGAATGGATTATTCGGGTGCAGTTTGAACTGGATGTGCCGAAACGTAACTAACAAAATTTAATACACATAAACGCTTGGTACTTTGGAACGCTGTGTTAGGCCGTCTTGCTCCAAAAAAATTATCCGAGATGTTCACATGATCTCCGATTAAATCAAAATTTTTGCCTGCATTTGTTATTTAATCCGAAGTTTAGGCGGAAATCCCAGATGATTTGGTTTGCCGAAGTGAGCCTTGGAGTCGGAATATTTTAGTTTTATTGGTGTGTATGAATGTATGTAGGAATACATATATGAATTTTGACTTTATTTGACTTCATTGTATATGTAGTATACCTATAGATAAATTTGGATTGTGGATATATAATAGTAGCTGCCGAAATTAACTCATTTTCAATCTCCATCTATATAGCGAAGAACTAACTGTCAGTAGTTCAATTTTTACGTGACACAAATACTTTATATTTTTTAATTGCAAAATACGCACGCGTCCTAAGTATTCCATTATTATTGTTGGCAACGGCATTTCCAAATTATTTATTTTAATGATTGCCAGCCAGAAACAGAAATGTGAATTTGTCACGTCTATAAACTTGCTATAAACGTTATAAGAGCATTTTCATAATGCCAAAGAAGTAAAGTAGTTTGCTTGAATATCTAAAAACGTGTTTTGAAATGAAAAAAAGAAAAGTTGTCATAGATGCTTTTGTTTATTCTCTGAGGAAAGCTCACACGATTGTGGCGTTTAAAGACATTCAGGTGTAAATGCCACTAGTGGTAACCCATCCAAGGAGTACGTAGCCTAACGCAGTTAATCGGTTAACATAGCATGCGTAAACTCTGCTAGTAGCGCTTCAGATATTGTTTGCTCCGTATCCAATCCATTGGCTCGCGCCAATCACACAGCTAAGCCAGAGATTTGAGGTGACCTTTTGTCTCGATATTCAAGCATAATTTCAACTCAAAGGAGCTTGGAGCTCATCCAACAATATCATCTAGCTCCGAGAATGCTTCGATTGTTGCTAAGCCAATATAGAAGAAGATAATTCTACCAATGCCAATTTCAATGCTATTTGGCACCTCGGTATACAGTTATACCGTTTTACGCCGTAAACAATATTATTTCTGTCTCAGTGATTTCCTCGGGTATTATGAAATAGATCTGATTTAGTTTATCAGCTGTTTTGAAAGATTTTCTCATAGATCGTTATTTTTAGTTAGATAATTTCTTTATGTTTTTATTATGTTATTTGTCTGTGATTAATAGCTGTGAATAAACATATTTACGAAGTTTAAAAACGATACCATAAACTTATTCTTCGCGGAACACGGGAAAAAATCGAATTTCTTCAAATGTGCCTATAAAATTTAAAGAGATGCCTCAATTTCTCCAAGATCCCATCAGATCCTGATCTAATAACCAAGGGACTATCAGAAAAGTATATACTTCAGTCAGTCAGTCAGTCATTAAAACATACATTACAAAATACTGAAGATTCCGAATGGAAAACCCCTTTTTTACACAATAAAAAATAAATATAAACCTGACTCTCGTCATAATACTGTTCTGTCACAGTATGTAATCTTTCAAGAGAAAATAATGTATCCAGTACATGCAAAAAAGGTCGAATGGTATGTTTTTTGTACAGATTTCTTTATTATTATTTTATTTTTATTTATAATTTCCATTGCTAAATTATATCCAGGATCAGATGAAAATTTATAATTTTTGACTTTATAACATTTTGCATTTTGTTACAGGGATTATTATGGAAAAAGTGGCGATGAATGTGCTGACGATGATTCGTGCTATGGTCCTCCGAGCATCACTGTGACTCCGAACAAGGGAAGCACTCTTGACATCCCGCAATCTCCTAAAGGTTCCAAAGCATTGTTCGTGAGAACTATAGAGCTGGCAAATGATATAATCGATGAGGTACAAAAGCCTCCTGCAGAAGAACCTAAGCCTGACCCCGTACCGGAACCTGAACCTGAACCTGAACCAGCTGATGAAAACAATGACTTTATGGAAACTGATGAAGGGGATGAATGATTATTTTTCTTATTATACCTCTTATTCTTTTCTATTTCTATACATTTATTTTATAATGATATAATCGATGAGGTAGAGCACGTTGCTAATGCAAGGGTTGCCAATGCTTTGCATCAGTTTTCCTAAAATAAACATGTTTTTGACGTGATAACGTTTTATAAATTGATGAATGCCAAAATGAAAAATAGTAACGTTCCGTGTAGCGTTCCGTTTCCGTTTCCGTCAAAAGTCAAAAGTCAAAAGTCAAAAGTCAAAAGTCAGAAGTCAGAAGTCAGAAGTCAGAAGTCGAAGTCATAAATGATTATGACGTTATCACGTAAATCTATCGTCCGTAAACCGACTTTACAGACAACCAATTTTTTTTATACCATATAGTAGTTTTTATGCTATAGATTTGTTTCATTTTATATGTACTTATGCTGTTGAATTATGTCTATTGCAGATGTTTTGTGTGGGGAAATTACATAACAATGTTTCTTTGATATATACAATTTATGTGATGTTTTATTTGCATGTTGTTATTAATTTCATATTATGAGCACTTTCTTGGCAAGTGTCTCGGAATGCTTACAAAGTCAACAAGATTCAGATCAGAACTGTCATGAACTAATCCAGTGGTAGGTGATGAGTTTACAGTTTGTTTTCTAGTGTTACAGATACCCATAGGCGATGGTGATCGCTTACCATCACCTTGTCAGTCTACTTGTTTATTACCTATTACCATAAATAACGTTAAAAAAGTACCATATTCGCTCTTCTACATTACTAATCTTTTGCACTTTACACACTCTTCATTCTCCTAGTTAAGCGCTTGTATCGTTTAAACTGAGTGCCATCGGTGCCGATGGGAAAGCACTACGGTACAGTAAAGTGCTACGGTACAGTATAGTAGCACTAGAGGGCGTGCAACATCGTCTGCGTTACATCTAGGGTTCTCTACTACAAACAGTTGAATATCAAATTTACTTTTTACTGTTGAACAGATACAAAATGTACGGAATACTGTTATCAGCATTACCATAAATTACCTGAAAAAAAAGTAATGGTGCGAATGGTGTTGTATGTAATGTATGCAAAGTGGCGGGAGGATAGAAATATACCTATCTTTAATAAATTTAATAAAAAATGAGTTCCCTCATTTATTTTAGTTCTGATTTTGAATGTGCTGAGGATTACGTATGAATGTTTAAAAAAGGATACTAAGCTGATGAGTTAAAATAAAATATTGTCCATTTATATACATGAAATGGAACTCGTTGCCCCAGTCTGTGTTTCCCGATAGGTACAATCCTGGAGCCTTCAAGTCGCAAGTGAATGTACCTTCTAGGTTTGCGTGCTAAATCCTAGACAACGTCATCACTTAACATCAGGTCAGACAGTTGTTGAACGCAACTTATAATTACTTTAAAAAAATATACAACTGTTTATTACTACTACTACTACTTATTTTCCTTCTCCAAACATAATATTCAGGCAGCAGTCCTTGACATGGCCGTGGTGGTACCGGCCTAGAATAGTACTCCCCCATCTCTTCCCGCGGGTGCCGTAAGAGTCAGCTAAGAAAAGAGAAAGTGGGCAGCAGCGCCTTCTGAGGATAGGAAATCATATTGCGCTCGCCAACCCGCCTGCCAAGCGTGGCGAGTATTGGCAATTACCCCCAATTGGGGGAGGCATTTGTCTAGCAGTGGACACCCATTGGCTGAGATGATGATGATGAGTCCTTGACAGCCAGTAAGCCTTTTAGGTCTAGCGTGATAACATCTTCGACCACATCGTCACTGACTATCAAGTGAGACAGTTGTCAAACACTAGATCTACAAAAGTATATAATTTTATTTCTTTATTTCTAGTAAAAAACTTGGCAACCTTAGTTACATGCTCTCACGGGTTAGGCGGTCTGAAAAGTCTGACATTGAGTTAGCCACAAGGTTATCCACGGAACCCCCTCAGCCACCCAGTAGTGGAAACGTAATGGGTTGTTTATGTTATGATTTACATTCCTTCTCCCGACGACGCGCCAAAAATGCGTATGTTAATATAAACAAACACTGCTAATAACATTCAAAAGCATGTGTCTGAAATATTGGAACTTTTAAATTGTATAGCTCCGTGCTACTACTATGATTCCATCACTGAATGTGAGCTTTTCTAGTTGTACAACGAAACTGTTCAACAGATGTATTTATTATTTTGATTATTCTAGAAAGTTGTGTCTATGTATACAAGTTTTGAATTCTTCCTATTAATGTTATAAATGCGAAAGTTTGTGTGTATGTGTGTATGTTTGTTACCTCTTCATGCTCAAACGGCTTTACCGATTTCGATGAAATTTGCTATGGAGATAGCTTATACCCTGGAGTAACACAGGCCAATTTTCATCCTCACCATAATCACCGTTTTTCATCACCACGCGGGTACAACCGCAGGGTGCAGCTAGTAAGTAGGTTTATAAATTTAAGACTGACATGTACAATAGTACAATAACTAACGTTCATTCATCTCAGCCGTAGGACGTCCACTGCTGGAGATATGCCTACCCGATTTAGAGGGGATTTGCCAACACTCGCCACGCTTGGCAGGCGGGTTGGCGAGTGCAGTATGATTTCCGATCCTCAGAAGGCGCTGCTGCCCACCTTCTGGTACGTGGTGGTGGCCGATTATTTGAGCCACCCTCGGGAAGAGATGGGGAGTACTATTCTAGGCCGGTACCATCACGGTATTAACGGATTGGGATATTAACCATGTAGTTAAAAATTAAGTTTAAAAATCGAATTAATACTGTGTTCCAGGACTAGCACCAACTATTTATATGCCGAAATGTCCTTTCTGAACAATTGTTTGAATGCAACAACTATTATTATTAGTTGTTGCATTCTAAAATCAAAATTGTATTCGTTTTCTATTTCTAGATTCATAAAGAGTACGTTAACATTATTATCCTGTTCATTTTCACATATCGCGAAAACAGGGTGGTGAATATTCTCATTCTTATTCTTAATATAATCTGAAGATTATCTGGTTCATCACGTGATACATAGTGATGATGTTTGTTACTGATGTAGCCTGTGTGTTCGGCATCACGTTGTCACTCGGTCCACCGGAGGTGATAATTCTGTCTGCCCTTGGCTGTGGAATAGCATCCATCAAACACAAGTCAAGTTCAATGTCAAATGTAAAATTGAACGAATCGCGAAAGGTAGACTGTGCGTCACGGTCGCAATTCGCGAATTTGAAAACACCGGCCGGTGACGCGATGACGCGCTGTTTTCAAAGTCGCGACTTACGTTTTTATAGAACAGTCTACTGCTACTGATTGAACAATTGGCCTTTGTCCAGCGGTGGACGTCCTATGGCTGACATGATGATGAATGAACAATTTTATGTTTCTGCCATTGCTACTTATGTAACAATGTGAGTAAAGTATAATGGTAATTGTTGAAGGGCTGTGGTGTAACACAGGTTATAACAAGCGAAGCCGTAAAATACATTGTTTCAGAAATCTAAAAAGTTTAGGTTACCAATTCTTTTTCTATATTTTTCACCTTAACATTTAGAAACTAAATTGGAATATTCATTTTCATTTGAAATGATGCAATGTTTAATGATTGAATTTAATGATTGAAATGTTTAATTCAAATCAGAACAAAACTAGTCGTAATTTTCAAGAGAAAGTTATTTAAGTATTAAGTGGTGGTAGTTTTTATAGTTATTACGCGGACATAATTATTTTATTTCGGGAATAGAAGTACGGAGCTCTTCATTAAAACCACCATATTATCTGAGACTGACGTTTATTAATAATATGAGGGTAGACTTATTTATTAAATACAAATTGAAGGTAGGTAACTAAAAACTACATACATAACAATAATCAGAATGTTCTGAACTTAATGAAATGAATGAAAAAAACACGTATTATTTCACCCGCATTGCACTCGGCGATTCGGTATTATTCCCCGGAAATAATTCGGATGATATTTTTGTAAGAGTCATTTAAATGTACATATTAACATGTCTCATATTATATAAGTAATTATTTATGTTGTTAATCTGTGGTCTACGCTGTTGGTACATTAACTACCTACACGATACATATATTTCTCGCACTTGTAATTTTTTGTTATGTGCTGTTTGTAGATCCTAAAATAAATAAATAAATATACACGTATTAGAAATAGTGGATAAATCAGTTTTTAAGATAGGTACTTTTATAGAACTAGCGTTTGAGCAATAACTCAGTTGATGGCGAGTGATGTTGTATGTTGGAAGATGTGATCACGGTAAACCTGGGATATTTACTGGCTCTCAAGCCTGATCACACTATGCTTGTATGTGTTCGCCCTCAAGTTTTGAAAAGCTGTCACAACACACATACCTAGTTTGTTGAGTTTTAGTTTTAGTTAGAATTAGTTGTGTTGAGTTGTTGAGAGCCAGTAAAGATTCTAGGTCTAGCATAATTCCATCTACATACCTAGGTATAACATAGCCATCATGTGAGATAGTGGTCAAACGGTAAATATATTATCCTACTAATATTATAAATGCGAAAGTTTGTGTGTATGTTTGTAAGTGTGTATGTTTGTTACCTCTTCAAACTCAAACGGCTACACCGATTTCAATGAAATTTGATATGGACATAGCTGGATACCCTGGATAAACACTAAGGCTATTTTAACTCCGGAAAAAGTATAGTTCCCGAACAATAATTAAGGTAGCGGGAAAACCGTAATCCACGCAGGTGAAACCGCGGGGCGCTACTAGTTACGTATAAAGTACGTATAAAAATGGATAGAGGTAGGTACCAAGTTTCATTTCGGTCTTTCGTAAAACCATAGTAGATTTGCAAGATTAAAAAAATAACCAAAAAATGGAACAGACTTCCACACTCAAAAGTGTGAAATAACTTGTTGAAGTCGGTACCATGGGCACAATATTTTGATAATATCCTCATCATAAATATATAAACCGATTTCTTCACCCGCAATCACAATGTGATCCTTGTAGAAGCAACACTTTTCAGTGGAGTGTAACTCAAAAACCGCGTAACCGATTCACTTCCCGCTTGGTCACACGGGCGGCAGATTTCAAATAAAAAAATAATCATAAAAATTGGTTCACCCAGTCAAAAGTTCTGTGGTAACAAACATTTCAAAAAACATACAAGTCGAACAGAGAACCACCTCCTTTTTTGAAGTTGGTTAAAAACTTAAACTCTGGAACGAGATAAGTTGCAAATTAGCCTAGGAGAGTTATACACATTGTTAATTAATCAATCGGGGCTTGATCGCGAGAAAAACATTTAGTAATTTATTTACCTCGACGTTTCGACCAAGTTGCATTGGTCGTGGTCACGAGTAGACTTGCCTAGGATAAAGAGGCTTGGATATTCTTTTATTATCAAAAACTTCTCCATATAGCAGTTTGGGAAAGTATTGAGAAAATTTAATATAATATTAAAGTGTAAATGTATATAGGAACCAATTCCCACAACATCCAACGACTCCTTGGTATCAAACTGGACTTAGAATGTACACTACATTCTAAGTCCAGTTTGATACCATCTTCGACCACATGGTCACTGTCACACACTTAAGTTAAACACGAATAAATAATAACAAACAAAACATGTAGAGAAATGCATTTATAAAACAAAGCAAAAAGCCATCTGGGTTCACAAACTAGTTGTTTCCAAAAAGTGCATGGATTACAGAGTATTGTGGCGACCTATAAAAATAAATAAGAATTCTATTTATTTTTACCCGAGTGCGTTAGAATAAGGGGTTACGTTGTTTGTGTGTATACTGTGTGTAGGTATACATATGTCTAGTAGGCGTGCCATATACCTATATGTAGACGATGTCTACATATAGGTATATGGATTTGGCACGCCTCTGTAGGGACCTGGATTTAAAACCGTGTATGAGAGTACATTGAGTATATTATTATATAACCAAATTATAAAAAAAATTAATTCCCTTTATTTTTTTCTCCGTCTGGATTGGAACGTCATGCCAGGCGTAACCCACGTTCAAATTTTACGAAAATGAAGAAGTAAATTCAGTCGGTTAGCGGGGTGCTACTAGCTTAGATGGCAAAGCGATAGGACGGTATTCTGTAGTCGTGGGTTCAAGCCAAACAAGTAGTCTAACTGTTTTCCTTAAAAAAAATGTGCGTGTATTACGGAGCGGGTACAAAGCAGCTCCGTGTGTATTAACAAGTAATTAAATAATGGTTTATCGTTTAATACCAGTGATGACTTACGGAACTGAAACGTGGTCCCTATCGGCCTTCTGAGCAAGCTCACAGTCGCACAACGGGCTATGGAGAGGACTATGCTCGGGGTTTCTTTACGCGATCGAATCAGAAATGAGGAGATCCGAAGAAGAACAAAAAACACCGATATCCAGCTGATTATCAAGTTGAAGTGGCAGTGGGTAGGGCACATAGCTCGAAGAACTGATGGCCGTTGGGGTCAAAAGGTTATCGAATGGAGACCACGGACTGGCAAGCGCAGCATAGGACGGCCACCGACCAGGTGGACAGACGACCTGACTAAGATCGGAGGCAAGGGCTGGATGCGGACCCCTTCCAACCGGTTCTTGTGGGAATCAATGGGGGAGGCATATGTCCAGCGGTGGACGTCCTATGGCTGAGATGATGATGATGACTAATAATTTTCTATTCCTAATAAATAATTGATTCTAATAATTAATTGGTTTTGTGTTTTTTAATAAATACTATTGTTCATTTTTCATATCATTTCGCTCTCTAGGGGATGGTTACCTAGCGATCAGTACAGGCAGGATATAGAAGCTAGAGAGGCGGCCGCTGCGGCTGCAAAAACCGCAGCAGCTAAAGGGGCCCCACCACCCGGCCCGGCTGGAGCTCCAAGCAAGGCCCCACGCCAGGGGCCATCCGCACCTCCTCCGAAAGCGGCACCAGCAAAGCCACCAGAGCCGTCACCAGGAACCAAACCGTTCCCGCAGCTGGGCACGTTGCCAGAAAGGAGAAGGATTGATTGAAGTTAGACACATTTTACTATGTTTTGAGTTACTAGAGCTAAAGCTTATTGTAGCTGTACAATTTATTCTGTTAGTTATTTTGATGAACAGGTCATTTGAGCTGATCGCGTTCGTCATAATGATCTCGACAGTCTCAATGATTAGATATTTATAAAACAGCACTTCGTGAACTTTTTTGCCTACTCTGCGATTGTAGACTTATCAAAATACGTTGCATACACCAGCATACTTTGCAGGCCTTGATGGGTATAAAATGGTAGTTTTATTTTCCTATCACTAAGCCGCAATTCGTGTGTTGATTGTTGCATTTATTGATAATTATTAGGTACCTATATGTAGTATACGTATCATCTTCGGCCATTTTTTTGTTTTGCATTTTGTTCTTGCTGTACCTTTTCTTGATGTTGGACATTTTTATAAATAATTAAACATAAATTAATTCAGTTCTGAATGTGGGCAAAATCTTATTATTTTACTCTAATAGCACTTCTAAAGTTATCTGATACCAAAAATACTAGGTTCATAGCACATAACTATAACTATTAAAATCTACAGATACAGGTATTTAGAAATAAATGGGGGCCTCTAATAATATCCCACCTGATTATGTGTCTGTTCGATGACATTATCAGAGGATCGCGGGCGTACAAGCAGAGAGGACAGGATAAGTGGTAATCTTTAAGGTTAATTAGACATGCAGAACTTTTAAAAAATAAGCTGAAAAACTCAAAAATGCCTAATTAGTCAAGTCTGAAAACTGTAGGTATATAAGATGGTCAAAGTTCTACATATGTTTCAACAGTTTCCCCATTTCGGATGTACAATAATGATTGGTTGAAAAATGTAATGTATATATATTTCTATCGATCTACTTAATATAAAACATCTGTGAAGAATCATTTTATACATAAATTGATTATTTCTTAAGAACATCAGTTTGAGGGGTGCTATATATGCATAATTATGTAGACTTCAACAGTCTCTTTAATATACCTTTAAGATAAGTACCATTGTTGACCATTGTGTGCGTAATACGACGCATATTTATGTTGTATATTTATAATTAGATCGTAAACAGAATAAGAAAATGACAGATACCACATCTATGGATATGTGTAACACTGTTTCGGAAAAGTATTCTTGCACTGGGAAAAGCTGAGCTGGAAATAAAGCACCTTTAAATCATGGAAAGGCGTAACCGCCCAAGGGCATTGCTACTCGTATTATGACTATAATTTGATCTAAGCAGTTCTGGGCAACAGTGCGATTATGCTTGTTTTTACCAATACAGCCGATTATATATACTTATACCTGATGTTAGGCGAGTCATTTGTAGATTTAGTAGTCTTCAAAGCGATCAGGGGCCTATTTCATATAAAAAAATATTCATAGTTAACCAACAAATGTCACTAGGAACAAAATTTGGTTTATGAAATATATATTTCCTGACGTTTGCAACGATTTATCGTTTTATGAAATACACCCCTTATCGGTTTGAGAATTACGCTATAGCCCTCAGGTAGCTAGTATTTTAGAGCTTTAGTTCTAGTACTTACAACTTAGCTAATGTTGTCTAACACAGTTATTTCCTGGTTGTGGTTTTAATGGTGACTGTAACCAACAGTTTTCCGGCTTTGTGGACTCAGAATCACAATTTCACACGCGCGATGGCGATATTACATTGAGTGACTCTATTTCTAGTTCGGAGATTCTCGATAGTGAACATTGTATCAGATACTATGTGTCCACAAATTATTATGTTCGCGCAACGGAGGCATAACAAATTTATGAAGGGAAAATCATTCTCCTCGCATACGAAGCTGAAGGACTTTTTAGGCTGTTTAAGCCTAAAAATGGCAACACTGAACTAATAATTTTACGAATGCCGTTTTACATTTTTATAATAGTTCATCATCATCATAATTTCATCCATGTGACGTCCACAACAGGACACATGCCTCCCTCATAGTTGATACCGCGTGAGTCTTAGTTCATGAATTGACATATTTTTTGCCCAGGGGATGGCTACCGAGTCCGGAATACTCACAGCAAGTGCAGTCACAGTCGGCAGCTGATGAAGCAGCTAGAGTAGCAGCGGAGGCTGCCAAGGCGGCTGCAGCGGCAGTGACGAAGCCAGGGCCTGGTGGCGGAGGCGGTGCCAACCAAGGGTCTTCTTAACCTTTCCATTTGGAAGAACTTATTATGGACCAGAGACAAATTTGAGGAGGTAAATATAAGCTACAACGACAATAATGTAGCTCCTGATCAAAACGTACAATGACTAGATTTTTTATGCTGTCCCTGCTCAACCAAGAAGAGTTCATAAACTTCATAATTATAATAGTCGTAATCAAAGTCGATAATTTTATTGTTTCGGCTTCTTCCGGAAGCCTTCATCAGGATCTTGAGTGCATCTTGGTGCGTTCGTCTTTCAAATTAGATATAATGTTCTATGCGTAAAAACGTGAAGAGTTCGAGTTGATTAGTGTTACAACACTAGAAATAAGGATAGAATCGTTGTAATCGTTCTGAGGAAACTTTCGAGCTTTCGTTTTACAATAAAATCCCCAAAACTGTGGCAGAGCTTCCGCAAGGAAAATTTTTATTTATTTATTTATTAAAGTAGGCCCAATTACAATTATTATGAATCTCAATAAAAAAAATTACAACCTTACCACCTAAATAAACTAAATTTTAGTACTTAGCAGCGTATTATGAATACGCTGTGTTACACTGCTAGGCCATAATTAATGAACATAGCATATTAGTATGACGTATGACATTATCGAGCAGACAAAGATATTTATTTTCTAATGCTCCATCTTTGCCAAGTTACCATATTAAATGGCCCCTAAAGTCTTGCCGCTTCTTTTCGGTGCTGCTCTATTTCTTTTCAAACGGGGCGCTAAAGTCTTGGTAATTACATGAGCTGTTTTATTGACGTATTATGTTCGTCATTGATGCACCTAAATTGAATAAATCATTATAATTAATTTATAACACCCATTAGTTTAACTGGCATGAACATTATTCGAGTTTCTCAATGTAACATAATATCTTAGACATTATCTCACAGACGAACTTTTTTTACACTGTAAAGATCTAGCGTTTGACCAGTACCTCACTTGATGGTCAGTGATGATGTTATCACGCTAGAATTAGAATGCTCACCAGCTGTTGCTGAAGGTTTACGCGCGCCCATATTGATCTAGGCATTATGTGCGGGTAATGATTTAAAAACTTGGTGTGTGCCGCACTGCAACAAGGATGATATTCGGCCGGATGTGGTGCGTCATTTTGTAGTGAAATTCATCATCTCTTCTCAGCCATAGGACATATGCCTCCCCCATATAGGGGGATTTGCCAATACTCGCCACGCTTAGCAGGCGGATTGGCGAACGCAGCATGATTTCCGATCCTCAGAAGGCGCTGCTGCCCACCTTCTGGTACGTGGTCCTTTAGCCGACTCTTACGGGACCCACGGGAAGAGATGGGGGATTACTCTTCGAGGCCGGTACCACCACGGCACTACACCACAGTGAAATTATATTATTTAAATTATAAATTAGTTAAGCCCATTATTATTATTATTAGGTACCAATTTTATTTATAAGTATGTGAACTATAAGCAGTCCGCAGAAATAAACGAATTGAATTGAATTATGACCTTCAAATTGAAACTAAACGATGGTATCCTGGTTGAGCGCCGGCTATCAAGCTGACGGTCGCTGATTGGAACCCCAGCACTCGCTTGATCTTTTAACGAAACAACATTATAAATCCACAGCACGGTGGTATGGTACTTTTAAGTACCTACCCGCCTTGCTATCTACCACCATCGAGTTCGAATAATTGTCCGCATACACACGTAGGATGTTCAGACAGGGCTCTGTTTGAGATTCAGTTCACGTGCTAGCGTTCATGTCCAGCGTGACTCCACTTTCGACCACATCCTTACTGATTATTAAAATAATAGTAAAAATCTTTTTTTTTAACTATCTAATAATTGTCTTAAAATATCGTAAGTTTAAATTGGTTAATTTTTTGTGCTTCCTTAATATTATTTTTTAATTTCTATAGCTAGACAATGGGGATATCGGATGGAACAAGTGTCGTACGTCCACACCGCTTAGCCCTGCGGTGACAGACAAGTGGAAGAACCCATGTTACAAGCTGCTGATTTCTCTTGGTGCTAGTATAAACGAGAAATGTCTGAGTGTAAATTGGTAGATAAAGAGCTTCATTACAAAAACATAAAAATATGTTTCATTTTATTTGAATATAGCTTAGACCCGCGCGGCTTCACCCGCGTGGACTTTGGTTTTCCCGTTACCTTAGTTATCCCACGGGAACAGTAACTGTTTCAGGACAATTTATTTCACAATTTTGAGTGTTGAAGTCGGTTCCATTTTTTGGGAAATTTTATTTTCACCGTTTTCAGTGACCTTTACTACTCACGCGATCAATTGTCATTGTGTATGATTATCGATAATTTCACCCTCAATTAGAAAGTCATCCCAGGAGACGTAACACTTTTCAGTTATTGGATTGTAACTCAAAATGGGACCACACGAAAAGCACCAGCTTTCAAATAAAAAAAGTATCATCAAAATTGGTTCACCTAGTGGAGAGTTCAGATATAACAAACATAAAAAATTAGTTGTCTGTAAAGTCGGTTTACGGACGATAGATTTACGTGATAACGTCATAATCATTTATGACTTTGACTTCGACTTCGACTTCGACTTCGACTTCGACTTCGACTTTGACTTTGACTTCGACTTCGACTTCGACTTTGATTATTTTATGTAATACAAAACTCAGGTGGAACGTTACGCGGAACGTTACTATTTTTCATGAGTGTTGCTGGTATTCATCAATTTATAAAACGTTATCACGTCAAAACGTAAGGGGGAGGGTCATTGTGATTGCCCGCAAGTTTGCGTTCTTCTGGGGTAGCCAGAAAAAATCTGACCATCTATCTATCATACGCATTTACATCTCTGTAATTGCTTAGCGCCTAGGTCATATTATACGTTATAGCGCATGGACCCGTCATACAGGCGTAGTAATGCTTTCTCAGCATTGAAGCGGTTTAGGATGTTCACAAATGTCCACGCATTTTATTATCGTGATAATTTGGTGATACATCTGATTCAATTTATTGTTGAGCAAGAAATTGCATCGTCTTCAACCACGTATACTCTGTCTAGAGTGAACGACTACGGAAGAATTAAAGCTGATGACGAAACCTATCTGCATGACTTCCTTCTTCACCGGCGTGCTCCCGTCTGCAGATCGCACCTCGCTCTTATTGAGATGAGAACCAGTGTGGCAAATTGAAGGTGTTTTATTTTACCCTGCAGATACCGTGTGATGGTGACTGGCTATCTCGTATATGCATAAAATATGTGGATGAGAAATCATGCATTGTCGCCTAATTGTATCTAACATTTTCCTCTTGAACTTTCTCGAAAGGTTTCGGGATCTTTTAAAACCTATATAGTTCTCAGAAAAAGTATTACACAAAACCATGTTTGAGGTTATTTGTGTTTATAAAACAACACATAATTTGTGCGTCTATGATAATCTATTAACATGGTTCAATTATATTTAATATAAATGAATTATGTTAATAGATTACACACTGTCCTTCCTCCCTAAGTATTCACTAGTGTACTACTGTGATGTTCGCCGTGGCAGAATGGTCAGTGGTATGATTTCTCGTCTTCGGGGCCCAAAATTTGATTCCCGGCAGGGGCACCTACAGAATACTATATGTGTATATACTACGGAAATAAGGCACAATGATAGATCTCTAGAATAACACACGGAGGCATGGGCTCTTGAGACTTGCACCCCCCTGTCAGGAAATAAAATGCATAGAAACATTTTTTAATTAAGTTATTGTTTGGATAATAACTGAAGGCGTTTAGGTGGCTCTCCAAATTTGTACATCTCTTTGTAAATACCTCCCATAAAGTAATCCTGGCGGCGCCCATGCACTCAGGGGCTTCTTATGTCGGAACAATTTTTTTCCGACGGTGAAACGTGAAACGGTTATACCGGCGTAATTTTTCAAATCGGGGACGCAAATACGTCGACTTTTCCAAAAATAGTGAAATGAAAAATAGACTCAAGATTAAAGAGGTTTTGTTTTTATTCTGTGACTAAAGAAAAAGTAAACCAAAAGACTAAATATTGACACGTCATTAAATCGATATCAAGTGCCATTGCATCATGTTGTTTTGAATCATTATCTTAATTGTATATCTATTTACGTAAACCTGTATACTTATACGCATGCTTATCTATGTTAGCATTGCGGTAAAATTTTGATAAACTGAATATAATCTCCCTCTAAACAGGGTAAAAAATAGTGTCATTAGGGAATTTTGTGGTGTAAACGAAGATATATATTGGCCCTTTCTGTTAATCACATAAACTAGCTAAATTTCACTAAAATTCTTCAAATTGAAATAGCTCGTATTCTATTTACGCTAAAATTCAAATTCGTATAACTCCATACAACGCTCTCACTAATATTAGACGAGTTTTATTCAACTGCCGGCCAATTGCGGGTAGTTTTAGTAGGCACCAAATAAATGGCAACTTAATTTCGCTAAAACTACCCGCAAATTTAATAAATATATTTTAATTTTAGTGATGTTATTGATAAGTCTCATACTAATTTAGACTTTATCGTAACCGTATAAGAACTAGTTTAGTTCAGTTGAATAAGCGAATCACTACCAGTATTATATTATGTGTATGTTGAATAAATGTTTATTATATTCTATTCTTCTATTGTATATAGTGACAAGATTGAGAAAAGTATGTTAAGATGGGTAGAGAGAATGAACGAAAGTAGATTGACCAAGCACGTAAACATGGCAGTGAAGTGAATGGTATTGTTGGAAGAGGCCTCCTCTTGCCTCGCCTAGGCGGACGTTCCGAAACCAGATTGAGGAAGTTCTAAGAAAGGGCTAAGTCAAGAGTAGCTTCTCTAAACCGACGCTCTTGTATGAAAGGACTGTTGAACGTAGATGAAGCAAAAGAAGTGTATCGTAATGCATTTAGCAGGCTGTGGTTTCTGCCTACCCCTACGGGAAACAGGCGAGAGTTCTAGATATAGTAAAGACATGCGTTAGTAAATTTTATCGAAGTTTATCGAAATTTGTTGTTCGCGATGGCATAGCAGTAGAACAGAATGATTTTTGGTCACGTGTTGTATAAGGATTGAGTTCTACAACTGCGGGGTCATGATCACTATGACCCCTCACGCCTGGATCCGCCCTTGATCGTAGGTAAAATGTATGAAAAGAAAAAAGAAAGAAAGAAAGAAAGAAAAAGCTTTATTTGTGACATTACAGAAAAGTTCAATTCTATTCAATAAGATAAACACCAGCAAAGATAAATAAAAGAAAATCAATAGTATCACAATAGTTCACAAAAGGTTGCAGTACAATGTCACAAAATGGCCCCAACTCAGCATTATGCCGGGTGTAAGCCAGCGCTGGTCTTCCGTTGGAGCTATGCGGTGATGTCACGTAATGTAGGCATATACACAGCACGTATTTACATTTAATACAATATTGCAAGTTGTAGAGTCGCACTATATTATAGTGTGACTCTACAACTTGCAACTTTGTATTATAATTAATAATGAACGAACACTCGTGTTTTGTGTTTATGCTCCTTTTTAACCGACTTCAAAAAAGGAGGAGGTTCTCAATTCGACCCGTATGTTTTTTTGTTTTCTTATTTGTGTTTGTTACCGCATAACTTCCGACTAGGTGAACCGATTTTGATCGTTCTTTTTTTATTTGAAAGCTGGTGCTGATGCGTGTAGTCACATTTCATCAAAATCGGACGAGCACTTTTTGAGTTACAAGTCAAAAACTGAAAAATGCGTGCTTATACCTACACGATATTATAGTAGCGAGTGAAGACATCGGTGAACATACCAACACCACAATGACAATTGATCCCATGAGTAACAAAGGTCACTAAAAAGAGTGAAAAATAATTTTTTTACCGAAAAATGGAACCAACTTCAACACTCAAAAGTATGAAATAACTTGACGAAGTCGGTACCATGAGCACAATATTTTTATATCAGTTACTTTTGAACTATCATCGTACCGACTTCAACAAGTTATTTCATACTTTTGAGTGTTAAAGTCGGGTCCATTTTTTGGTATTTTTTTTTATATTTGTTTATTATCATTGGGTTTTAATGTTTTTGGTCAGCCTAACTAAAAAGCAGGCATGCTAAATGTAATTCACTAGAAACCACCCGACGGCAAATCTTGCCCTCCTTAACACGTCAGCGTTCTGTTCAAAATAACACTAGCGGTCACCTATCCAAGGTGTGACTAGGATGAACGTTGCTGAACCCAGTTGATTCGTTAACATTACATGGGTAAACGCCGCTACGAGGCATCTTATCTCTCGTTAATCCAGAGACATCAAAGTGAAGGCGTGACAAATATCAAATAAGTGGTAAAATGGCGCAATTGACAGATCACGAATGTTGAGTCATCCTGATAAGATTGGGGAAGTGTCGGTTACTAGGCAAAAAGTGAAAATGATGCGAAGAAAAACTTGGTAATATTAATCGACCAAATCGTCTGTCACTGCAGCTTTGTAAAACAGTCATGCGCCGCGGTTATTTTTTACTCATTGCCATCATTATATCAAACACAGGACGTCTATTGCTGGACATATGCCTCCCCGATTGACCTCCACAAGGACCGGCTGGAAGCGGCCCGCATCCATACTTGTAAATTGGTTTAATTGGTCTTCCCTTCCTTTGGGTGGGCATTACAGTTTCCCAATTCACCCACCCAAGTTTAAACTTAAGCTCACTAGAATAAAATTAACAATACTACAAAATATACAAACAATGAGATACTCCTAAACTTTACTATTATAAATTTGTTTTTACGCACAATTTTTGCACGTAATCCATTGCCGCTCTGTGAAATTTCAAAACTGTGCAGTGAAATATATCTAATCCGTAATCGTAAAGTAGCTAAGTACCAGGTACCAAATTTTAATCGTCTTTTATGTAACGCTCAGCTATAGCCGTTAATTGTTTATGAACTGGGTGTCAAGTCTACTAATTCCATGTTACGTAGTATGCATGGGAGCGAGGCCGACCCGATGCCAACAAGACAACGTCAAAAATTCGTAGTCTGCTAAGTCTTAGCGGCTTGAATCTATGTTGAATTGATAATTGAATATTGATGAATTGTAAATAGTAAAATCAATTAAAACATATAATATCATTGAGTAAAATACCGAAGCTGTCAAAATCAGCCTTTATGAACCGAGCATATTGCCAAATTGAATCATAGAGAATGTATATTCTATAAATATTGAATAGTAGACTCCCTAAGTCTACTATCAATTCATTCCCTGGTAGGTCAAACGACCGTCTTATGTTTTAATCTTAAATCATCGCCTTCTACTTGTCAATGTAGTTATTAAACTTTCTGCACCTCTCTCTGATTCATTGCCTATTCGATAGTTCTTATGTACCAGTGTACAGATATAACCTATATTAAGAAAAGCATTTTAACAAGTACTTGCATTTTCTTCTCAATTGATAAAATTGTGATTCAAACATTTTTACCGGTTTGACCACTATCGTAATTGAAGGTCAGTGATGTGCTCGATACGCTAGACCTAGAATGCTTACTAGCTCTCAAGGACTGCTGCTTTACTTTTTTTATTATCTCAAGGACTGCTGCTGATCACACTTTGTGTTTGGTGACAGTTTTGAAAACTTGAAGCTGTGGTGACAGCTAGCCAGGCGAGTACTCGAAAGTACCCTAACACCATGCTCGATATGTGATATTGGTGTTATCTTCATCGGAAGCTCAAGCCGTTGGTGGGGATGGAACGAGCGTCTGTCAGTTTGACAGCCGACACTCCCACTGAGCTACGAGTATCATCGCTTCAAAACACACATACGTCATACATCATCCAACATACCTTGAAATAAAAACTAAATACAGAAACCGATAAAATAAATGTAAATCGGGCTGTGCAAATAAAATAATTCCATGAAACTATCCCAATCGAAATAGAGTAGTAAACAACATAGCTGCCAACAGCTTCTGATTTATGCGCCCGCGCCGCGCCTCTTGTCATGTATAGAATGACGTACATATTTTTTTACTTGTATTTTAGCCTGAATATTTTTTATTAAAGTTTTTTTTGGACAAATTGGATAACGCATCTATTTTATTGCAATTCTATATGTACTTACATACTACGCTCACCGTTTCATTTATTTTATATTGTATAGGCCTTTTAGCTACATTCCATTGACGCCAGGGTCAGTCCCGTTTCTTATCAAATTAATTCAATCAATCTTATCAATTAATTATCAAAGGGTGTTCTATATTTGACACTTGACATAGGGTCGAGGTAAATTAAATTTTGATTGTTCGTAGCTAAATTGTTAATTCCCTTCAAAAGTAGCATATTACAGAGCGGGCGGTCACTCCGCAGCTGCATTTTATTTTATTTTCTAGCTACTTATTTTCATTACTTGAAAGCGTTTCTAATCTATGAATAGGCTTCAGTCCAATTCGCATGAAAAACTGGTTAAAATTGAATCGACTTTCTGTTTGCGCAACTAAAAACTGCTTGCTTCCTACTTGATATTCACTTTGGGCGTGACGATTACATGTTCATTGTGCAATGCGACTGAGTATCGTTTGCTAAGTTACTGGTGCATCTAGATCATCAATCATTTTTACTCTTTTTTATCCTACTAATTCTACTAATATTATAAATGCGATCAATGTTCATGCGATATAATGCTTCACGCTCTAACAACTACACCGATTTCGATGAAATTTGGTATGGAGATAGCTTATACCCTGGATTAACACATATGCTTATTTTCATCATCAACATCATCACCGTTTTTCATCACCACGCGGGTACAACCGCGGGGCGCAGCTAGTATTATAAATGCGAAAGCTTGTGTGTATGTTTGTTACCTCTTTACGCTCAAACGGCTACACCGATCTTCATGAAATTTGGTAGATAGATACTTCAGATCCCGGAATAACACATAGGCTAGTTTTCATCATCAAGCATCACCACGCGGATAAAACCGCGGGGCGCAGCTAGTAGGTAGTAAGGATAGTATTTGACTACTGTTCTACTCGCTTGGTCAGTCGTCAGTCAGTAAGGAGTCGAAGGATTCCTAGACCTAGAATGATGACTGACTCTCAAATGCAGATGCATCACGCAAGTGTTGAGGCAGATGGCTGGACATCCTAATGGTCTGTTTGTATGTATCAGATTATGTTACTCGAGGGTACGGGGGAAGTTTTATACACCGAAAGCAGGGAATATTTGATAATTCGAACGCAAGCTCAAGTCCGAGGTGAAGGTCATTCAACGACTGTGATGAAATTGATCTCTATCCCGCAGCTAATAGAGTTTCAAGTGATACGGATTACACATTTTCACAAAATATTATAACTAGCTTTGATTTGAGTTTTGAAGGAAATCATGACAACATGTAGGAATGTTTAACGTTTTTATCGGTATATGTACCATGACTGTGTTTTGTTTTGATGCTAGATATTTCGGCATAGTATGCATGTAACTTGTGCTGACGTGATACGAGGTATAAGGTGATTTACATTATTGACTAAAAGCGGGGATTAATTTATTGACTAAAAACTCGATATCGAGTCTGTGTTTCCCGATATGTACAATCCTGGAGTCTTCAAGTCGCGAGTGAATAGGTACCTTCTAGGTTTACGTGCTAAATCCTAGACAACGTCATCACTTAACATCAAGTGAGACAGTTGACAAACGCAAACTTATAATACGTATAAAAAAAAAAAGTTAAAAAAATATCCATTTGTCTATGTCAATGAGTAGGGCTGACCGCAGATCCATACAGGAAATCAAACTAATTTTATCGTTCCAGCGGCCCAATTAAACTTGAGTTTGTCAATGAATGAACACCGAATGAGTTTCTCATATTTGTTACAGTTGTGTTCATTTGCAGTAGATAGTTTTTGTATTTGTCTGAGAAGCAAATCTGTTTTAAGGTTATATGAAGTAAGGCTTAAACTTTTATTTATATTTATTATAAGTTTTTTATTTTGTTTTTTTATAAAGAATATGACACCCTTATTGATAATCAAAATAAGCTGTTAAAAAAATTATGCAGTACCAGCCCCAGTCTACACGACTGCGTGGTACAATCATCATCATCATCACGCGTACACTTATTTATACGCAGAGTCAGGTTGCGAGAGCATCCACCACCATACTTAAACATAAGGTATGTCGTTTTTAATGTTCATCTTAATTAACATTGACATTTAAAAGAACTGAACTCGTGACTGAGTTTTTTCGGATAAATTTACTCGTTTTGCTCGATCAAGCCGGTTACAGGGATGCCAGAACCGAAAAAGGGGATAGTCCCGTTGGGAACGGGACTTATGGTCACATTATGCGTGCACCATGTACACGGGAAACTAATACAATACATGATAACTATTCCGATGATGACGTTAATTCTTATACTCCCAAGTTTCCGAGGCTTTTTAATTTTTTTTATTTATTAGACTTAAGCCCCCGCATTAGGATTCCTTGTGTCATGGGAGGCATGGGCACACATAAGCACCTAAGACCCGGGATAAACATCTACACTCATCGCACAAATGTTTGCCCCTGCCGGGATTCGAACCCAGGGTCCCAGAGACACAAAAGTCATGTCACTGACACTGACCACTGTGCCACGGCGACCGTCCGTTTTTGCTCTCACGCTATCATTGGGTACCTACATTTCACATCAATAAAGTCATTTAAAGATTACAAAACTTGTCATCAAAACTTAGCCCAGCTACAAAGGTAAATTAGACAAAGAACAAGCTTAGTACCTTTTTACATCACTGTCTAAGAGTGACTACTGTCCGTGACTGTAGCTAATAGAAATTCTGTGAAGCGGAAAAGGCATGCAGAATTACTTTCTCCGAAGCCACAGAAGATATTTCAGTTCTGGAAGTCGCTTGCGAGGGCATAGCATGGCTGGACGGAGTGCAGCGTGCGGCTTGGGTGAGCCGGGAGTGCGCGACTACGTTATACCTAGATACAAGCGACCACAGTATAAATGCGAATCTCAGAAGTAATTTTTCATTATAGCACGACCTTTTCCGGCAAAAATTTTTACTACAAAATGGAACCGCTTTCAACACTCAAAATTGTGAAATAACTTGTTGAAATCGGTGATCTTTGTTACTGATGGGATCAATAATTGTCATTGTGGTGTAAGTATGTTCACCGATGTCTTCACCCGCTACTATAATATCGTCTAGGTATAAGCACGCACTTTTCAGTTATTGGAGAGTAACTCAAAAACCCCTCGTCCGATTTTGATGAAATTTAAATGGGACCACACGGGAAGCACCAGCTTTCAAATAACAAAATTCTATCAAAAACGAACGATCAAAATCGGTTCACCCAGTCGGAAGTTATGCGGTAACAAACATAAAAAAATAATTAAAAAAACATACTGGTCGAATTGAGGACCTCCTACTTTGTTTGAAGTCGGTTAAAAAACATATTAATTGTCGAGATATAAACAATGTAATAACGCACATGTATATCATACGTACCAAACATGCAATTATCTTTGCGAAGTTATGGTGTTATTTGTTCTTTTTACGAAGTTCGATACTGAACGGCACTTGCGCTTCCGTGCTACAATTACAAGATTGAATATGATATTGATTTGAATAGGCTCTATTCAAATATTTAAAAAAACTATTTTTATAGTAAACAGGCAAGCGTTTGACCACCATCTCACCTGATGTTTAGTGATGATGCGGTCTAGGATGGAGCACGCTTGGAGTTTTCGTCGATCTCTCAGTCGCTAAGGAGTAAGGAATTGAATGCGACCGACAAGATCCACTTTCACGAGCTTTTTATTTTAAATTGCGCATCTTGTCTGTGTTATCCGATAACTAAAATCGTGAAGTTTTGAAGTCAACAATGCAGTGCAGGGCTGTCATAGATAATCCAGGAGAATAGAGCAATTTTGATACTTTGGGGGCGTCCATAAATTACGTGAGGTAGTGATCTACTAATAGACTTTTAGTGATTTTACGACCCCCCCTCTCCCCTTGTTGAGATGTCGTGAGATTCTGCTGGACCCCCTCCCCCCATCCATAACCTCACGTGAGACTTTTGAAAATGCATACATTTAATTATTTACATTAAAAATGTATATTTCAATGTAAATCAATGAATATGTACAAGAATAATCAGGAATTTAAGATTATTAAGAACGTAGTATAGAACCACACAAAAAATATGTTTACCTAATTTATCCCAGTTTTCTCGTTACATTACAATGTTCCTTGCGGAAAAAAAAATACGTGAGTATTTGTCGAACCCACCCCCTCCCCCATGTAAGTTTGGGTGAGATTCGGCTTGACCCCTCCCCCCGTAAACACCTCACGTAATTATTAGACGCCCCCTTTTGAGCTTTTCACAAACCATAACAAAGTTAACGATACCATCTTTAAGTAAAGATGGCATCATTAATTTAGTGACTTTGTTGATTATGATCAGCAAACACACTTGAAGTGATAAGTAATTTATTCAGCACTAGAACTGCTTAAATGGAAATAGATTTGTATCGAGGGATATTTTTGCGTGTGCTTACGAAATTAATAAAGAAGTTCTGAAGTTCCCGTAAGCGCAATAGCTAGCTATCAAATTACATGGAAATCCATATTTGTCAAACAATGAAGCTTCCAAGAATGTCGTGCCTCCGTGGACACTTTCTTCCAGCTGTGCCTGTTGGGTTGCATCGGGTTCAACAACCGCGCGGTTGCAATGACTCACGGTCTCTTGTTGCACTGTAGTGGGCGTATTTCTGCTCGTGTCTGTCGGTCTGTCCGCGGTGACAGGCGGATATATATAGATATACCACAGCATAAAATAATAGTACATAATATAGTACCTAAACGACACTTTGCGGGTGGGTGCTGTTCTATTGCAAACCTCAGAGTTGGCATTGGCGATATGAATATACAAAATGCATTTGTATGTTGGTGGTAACTAATATCCTTTTACCAGAATAAATCTCAGGTTTGTTTTTACAATTCCAGCCGCTCGACTTTATCTTGATGGAAATAGCCAGAGGAAGAAAGTGGAAGCTTGATTAGGTAGTAGATTATGCATTGATAGCTCAGTGGTGGGAGCGTCGGCTGTCAACCCACAGTACATATCGTACTGTGGTCAAACTGACGGTTGCTGGTTCGATCCCCATCAATGGGTTGAGCTTCCGGTAAGGGTAACAAACACCGTTATCAAATTCTCAGCATGGTGCTAGGGTACTTTCAAGTATTCGCCTAAGTAGCTACGACCCTCAAGTTTGTAAAACCACTTTTTACCAAACTTACATTGTATATGTATATTAAAGTTTTTAAAGAGACTTAAAAACTGCATAAAAAATGACATAAATATTATTTACATAGGTATCTAAATACCAGTAAATGTCTGAGTAAGATAAAACGCTTCTGATTCTTAAATCACAAAAAACTTTGTTGTTATTCGCCTCTTCCATTTTGTAAAGATTTCAATCATTTATTACGTAAAAAATAATTAAAGTAAACAGGTAAAGAGGCTTTCCTAAACTAGGTTCAAAAAGGCCCTTGTGAAAGGTACCAGATTATCGTCAGAGTACAGAATTATTCATATAAACAAATTATTAATTCTTAATAAGTACATTATATAAAAAATAACACTGAATATTAACAATTAATTCATAACTCTCATAAAATAAAATGAATAGATTTAATGAAAGTTCAAGTAGGTATTTATAGTGCGGCATGTACCTAAATTAATAGATAAGTAAACTATATATATAACTATATACCTACCAAATTACGACCTTTTCCCTTACTATAGCTGGCCCCGTGGTTTTATCCGCGTGGACTGCGGTTTTCCTGCTAAGTACCTCAGTATAAATCGCGCGGGAATCATACTATCCGGGATAAAATGTATCTCATGTTCTTCTTCAAGGTTTCATCTATCTCTCTACTTAACAACATTCATCGAAATTTGTTCAGCGGTTTAGGCTTGAAAACATAACAGACAGACAGAGCTACTTTAACATTTATATAAACTACTAGTAGCGCCCCGCGGTTTCACCCGCATGGGTTACGGTTTTCCCGCTACCTCAATTATCGCACGGGAATGCTATTTTTTTTCGGCGATGAAAGTAGCCCATGTGTCATTTCAGGGTCTAACCTATATCCATACCAAATTTTATCGAAATCGGTGCAGCCGTTTGAGCGTGAAGAAGTAACAAACATACACACAAACACAAACTTTCGCCTTAATAATATTAGTAGGATAGGATTAATGGTATGTACATTGCTATAGGTTATCATCCGAATGACACGGAATTCCCAATGAGTTATAAAATGCATGTATTGTTTTCCTACAAAACTAAAATGAATAATGCAAGTTCACCTTGATTTGTTATAAACAGCAAGCCTTCATTCATGTACACACTATCATCCAAATCGTTAGAGTCGTTTCCGATGAGATAATGCCGCAGTAGTCATTAAATTTTACAATGTCATCATCATCATCTCAGCCATAGGACGTCCACTGCTGGACATAGGCCTCCCCCATTGATTTCCACAAGGACCTGATGGAAGCGGCCCACATCCAGCCCTTGTCTGCGATTATATTTATATATTATCTCGAGGAAATGCATTGACTACGCGGGTAGTGGTACTAGTCAACCCGTATTACGTCACGTACACTATGACACGGGTGTCGCCCTGTCATAGCTTACGCCCCAACCGAACTTCGCCTATAGAGCACCCATATCAAATTTTATCAAGTGTATCGTATGCAAACCCTTGAATTACAGAACTCGTTAATTTATATCCACAATTGATAGCCAGTTCATCTTTTCATACTAAATCCATACGCTCATGACTCTTAAAAAAAGCACACCCTCATTATGGAGGTATCAAAATGGGCTATGCCTGGGATTTCTCTACGAGTTCGATTCACAGATTAATTTCGTAGAAGAACGAAATTCACCGACATAGCTCAGCGTATGACCAAGTTACAGTGGAAGTGGGATATATGACCACATATCTCGAAGACCTGAAGGCCGAAGATATCGACGAGCTCCCTAGCAGATACCATAGGCTGGCAAGATTCGGGCGGGTCTGGGCTTATCCATTAAATAGTTGCTATGCCTATGCTTGCGGCGTTCACGCTGCTTGTTTTGGTTAAGTCCAGGCCTTCTTTACTCATCCCGTGATGGGTAGGGAGGTTACGGTCTTGGGGGAAGCGCAGGTCGTGATGATCCTCAAGGCAAGTCTGGCGAATACCTTCTCGCGGTGCTGCCTGTTCTTGGTCTAATTCCCTCTGAAATAGACGTAACTAGACATCGTCCGGCGCCTCGCGTGTCTCATATCTATGTAAGTTTATTTATATCCATGTATTTATGTATGTTTATAGTATTTTGGCCGGGACTGCTCCCGATAGGCTTTGCTCGCCAAGCCGACGAGGAGCGGTCCACTTGACGGTAGGTTGCGGTGCTGCTGCAAGGCACTGCAACTGAGGGGGGCAGCGGCGCCGTGTTGGACGGTGCTGCAGCTGAGGAGGCGCTGCGGCGGGAGTGATTCAGTTCGTCTCCTGCTGTGAAACGGACGGCCGTGGTGGGGGCGCGGTATGCAAATGTACCCCGCGCTCCCTCCGTTCTAGCGGCAGGATGGACACCGTGGGTTTTAGTCGGTAGTGGACCCTGGCTGCTGTGGGTGCAGTTAGGGTTGGGGGCCATGAGGCCCCCCAGGGAGCGGTGATGCTCGAGCGAGCCCGACACACCCCGCCTACTTTCCCGGTTGGCGAAAGTGCGTAAATGCATTTTCCCCAGGTAAAAAAAAAAAAAAAAAAAAAATCGTGAGAGACTGCAGGCAGCTCCTTTCTAACCGGCCCTTGCGAAGATCAATGGTCCAACCAGTGAGATAGAAGGAATCAAGAGAAGTATGCTAATGATCGGAGCAATTGGAAATCCATCACTATACCTTCCCCCACGGGAAACAGAGGTGATGTCAAGACTAAGCATTAAGCAACTTTAAAGTTATGCTTAAAATCGTAATAAAAATAACATTGGTTTAAACGCGTGTTATTTTTATTACGATTTTAATATATTTATGCATATTATTATGTCATAACTGTCATAACATAACATAACTGTTAGTCTGTTGCATTATAATGGCCAAGTACCTAAGCATGTATGGACCTATGTATAGAACAATAGCTGCGCCCCGCGGTTGTACCCGCGTGGTGATGAAAAACGGTGGTGATGATGGTGAGCTTCTGACACTCACAAATAACGTGACTTACTATTGGAAAATTAATTATAAAAATCGGTTCAGTATATTCAGCAGAGATTACCCCCTACAACCTCACAAACTTTAACTCTAGACCCGTGCGTTTGCTAGTCCATGGTCTCCATTTGAGAACTTTCAGACCCCAACGTCCGTTCTACATATAGGTACTATAGTATATACATAATATATATCCGGTGGCGGGTTAGAGCATTAGAGTTATCTATAGACTACCAATAGCTAGTGGATGGCCTGTAGTAGCTGCAGTATTGTAATTCGTTATTAGTGTTTTATTTTAATAAAGGCATCTGCCCATGTTGAAAAAAAAAGTATAATATATATAAAAAAAGAAAAGGGGAGACATGGTATGCCACAGCTTTTTTTGAACGACCACAGAGTACGAACCCAGTTTATCGATTAATATTATCTAAGCCGTTATCACTATTTATTTGTTTTGGCAGGTATATCAGCTGAGCTCATCTATATGCGACAGGACGAGCTCGATGAGGTTATTAGGCTGACCACAGACGATGTCACACGAACACGCCTGCCTAGGTTTTTCCTTCCATGTTTAAATATGTACTTCTTATACTCAAATGACTAAAAGTATAATAACTAAACACGGAATTTTGTTATTTAAATTGACGTGGTTTTGACACATTATGAATGTGTAACACACGGGAATTACTCACATAATAAGTCATTGGGTTCCGATAATGTGGTTAAAACTACAGTTTGAACCCTTTGACTTATTACGTGAGTAAATTCCGTGTTTCATACATTCATAAACACGGTATATCTATACTCTTACAATTATTGAAACTGTTTTATTTACTTATATTTCTTACAATGTCTATCTAATGTGCCCCTCAAGACAATGGTCTTTCGATCAGGGTATGTTACCAGCCATTATATAAGAAACTGGTCAGCTTAAACTACTTAGTTACTTATGGATTTTCCGGTGTCGGGTGAAAAGAGATGAAGCTAGTGTACTATTATAACTAACTCTCTGTTAAGTGCTCTGAAGTTCTGCTTCCCTCACCAACCACCAAGAATAGCGAACTTAGCGTTTAGGTCTCGTTTGGCTACTAACGCTACTTGCTACATGCCATTTATATCGTCCTACCGTAGTAAATCAAGAATACTACCAGTAATGTTAATGTATGTATTGCTGTAGAAGAAAATGAGGGGGGCTACGCCAAGCAGTGGGTCTCCTGGCCGAGATGATGATGAAAAGAAAACTCTTCTGATAGAAGTTCTGTAATTTGGCACTTAGTCGTATAGGCATCCGCTGCACTGGTGCTGACTCCAGCACTGACGTGAAGTTAGTCAGTTCCTAACCGGATTCATTTCAGGGTGTGCGCTCTGGAGCGAAATAATTTGATTCTGCCTTGACGAAGAATGACCAGACATTGTGACATTGACACCTGGTAGACATTCCAACATTTCGCACTAGAATTTATAATCAAAACTATGAACATTTTAATTCTGGGAACAATCTTGTACTACGCTGGTCTGGTACCGACTCACCAGTCTCCAAGCGCACAACTTAAAGCTGATGAGTCTTACTCATAAGTAAGAGAGGCACCATATAGTACCTCGTAATATATACAAATGTACAAATGGGCCGTAGTGGTACCGGCCTAGAATAGAACGCTCCCATCTCTTCCCGTGGGTGCCGTAAGAGTCGGCTAAGGGATTTCGTACAAGAAGGTGGATCAGCGCCTTCTGAGGATCAGAAATCATACTACGCTCGCCAACCCGCCTGCCAAGCGTGGCGAGTATTGGCAAAGGCCCTCTATATGGAGGAGGCATATGTCCAGTAGTGGACGTCCTTTGGCTGAGATGAAGATACCTACATAAATGCAGAAGCAATACATTACTGCAAGTACATAGAATGAAAATCTCAGCGCAATAATAGTAATTTATATCTAAATATGGATGTACATTAGGTTTAATAATAATACCTCTACTAAAATATTCTCATTGAAAATCTGTCATCAATCACCCATCGGTTTTCGGCTGTTGTTGTGTAGTCTTTGGGTAGTTTAGCTGTCCAACTGGACCAACCATGCTGAATAGTAAAATTTATTTCTCTGACTACAAGACTTCAATAGTAATTACATTATTATTTTATTAGTAATTATTAGTAATTACATTTCATTATTTTCTTTAAATAAATATGGCACAATTAAACTGAACTTCAGAAAATAAAGAATACGTAGTATGTATCTTCATAGATTATAAATTATAATATACATCTATTATTTATATTTGCTGTACAATAGTAACATAGAAAGTTTTGACCAGAGATGAATGTTGTAAAAATGAAGATAAGGAATGTCTACTGAGTAAATGTGTAGTTATACTTTAACCCAATGATGTTATAATATCATTGACTTTAACCTATATAAAAGGGATCATCATTTATAATGGTATCAATGTACCATTATCTAAATAAATCAAGAACCTGTTCTATGTTACTAAGTAGAGGAGATGAGATGATGATTGATGTAACATTGTATTTTGTTTGCCCCAGCCGGGATTCGAGCCCGGGGTCACGGTTCCAAAGTCAGTTTCGATGATCACTGAGCCACGACGACCGTCATATAGTCTTCTCGTGACCACGACTTGGTCGAAACGTCGAAGTAAATAAATTACTAAATGTTTTTCACGCGATCAAATCCCCATTGATTTATTAAGAATGGGATTTTAAAGTAATTAGGAATATAGCTTCGACATCGGTTTTTAGGAGTTTCTGTTCTATAGAAAAGGGCATTCAGGGAAGCATACATACCTAATGAAGCCACAGAAAACTCCGATGAACGGGCTAAGATGCCGCAAGAAGTTCGGAGGGAAAAGGACCGACTGACATCCCGAAGTCGGGTGGAGCCGAGAAGCCAACACCTCACACGCCCGTGACCAAGTAGCTTTAGTTTCAGCTACTTCTATCACTTGTTGCCATCGTCTGGTAACATGCATGCCATGTACAAAACACAAGTCTATATTTACTTGAGTGAAGTCGGTTCAGAAACAACATTTAAAAGAATATTCTTAGAAGTATTGACATACACACATCATTATCACTCTTATTGTGACTTAGCATTAGTACAAGGTCTCATTATAATCTTGCTGGTGGTTGTTAATGGCTACTGATTAGTAACTCTGTATGGTCTGTATTAGCATAATGTGTCCTTATATCAAAACTAGGTCACGTAGATAAGTCGTGTTCTGATGGCAGGAACATCACCAAGCTGAACGCAACCACTCTGTGAATGTTCTCAAGAGTCTCAAGTCTTATACGCATTATAATATTGAATATGCTGTGCACACGCATAACTTACCCGATATAACTACTTAACAACGGTATGTGTACCATTAGACGTTGAATTTCCCCATGATACTACAATACATGCTTTTTTAGTATTCATATACGATTGCCAAGCATCCTTCGGCGATGTTTATCAAGACTTCTACTGATAACGTAGACACGTTAAAGATCTCGTAACGACTTTACCTTTACGATCTTGCTCGATCCACTGGAACAGCAACGTACTTCGCGGTCAATAGCAGTCACTCATCAACGGTTTTGTGTTTAGAAGGGCACTCTGAGCCCATGAGATCTCTTGTCATATGACAAAAGACGTTAGGCCACGTTAACGTCTCTCAACTCTACGTTTCATTCATCAACGGTTTTGTGTTTAAAAGGGCACTCTGAGCCCATGAGATCTCATGACAAAAGACGATAGGCCACGTTAGAGACTCTCCACTCCACGTTTGATTCATCAACGGTTTTGTGTTTAGAAGGGCACTCTGAGCCCATGAGATCTCTTGTCATATGACAAAAGACGTTAGGCCACGTTAGAGACTCTCAACTCCACGTTTCATTCATCAACGGTTTTGTGTTTAGAAGGGCACTCTGAGCCCATAAGATCTCTTGTCATATGACAAAAGACGTTAGGCCACGTTAGAGACTCTCAACTCCACGTTTCATTCATCAACGGTTTTGTGTTTAGAAGGGCACTCTGAGCCCATAAGATCTCTTGTCATATGACAAAAGACGTTAGGCCACGTTAGAGACTCTCAACTCCACGTTTCATTCATCGACGGTTTTGTGTTTAGAAGGGCACTCTGAGCCCATGAGATCTCTTGTCATATGACAAAAGACGTTCGGCCACGTTAGAGACTCTCAACTCCACGTTTGATTCATCAACGGTTTTGTGATTAGAAGGGCACTCTGAGCCCATGAGATCTCATGTCATATGACAAAAGACGTTAGGCCACGTTAGAGACTCTCAACTCCACGTTTGATTCATCAACGGTTTTGTGTTTTGGCGGGCACTCTGAGCCCATGAGATCTCTTGTCATATGACAAAAGACGTTCGGCCACGTTAGAGACTCTCAACTCCACGTTTGATAACTCAAGCATTGGGTTGTCTAGTATCCTTCAAACGCAGATTTGCCAGTGTGGTAGTTTATGGCAAACTCTCGTATCTGAGAACGGTATCCTAGCGTGGGTTATGAGAGCAGTGGGCTTTATTTTGTTTTCCGCCTTATCAGTGGACACATTCTACGCTGCGCTCCGTCTCCACTACATCTGATTGTCTTGCTTACTGTCTGTACGTGAATCCTTGACTAGGCAATCCACTGAAGTTTGATTTTCGTTCATTTTTAAAAATTTGTTACTCTCAATCCGATCTCATAGAGATATCTCAAGCATGGTTTACTCCGTAGCTCATTTTGCGGCTGAAACCTGCTTCAGAGGTCCATAGATATACCGTATAAAACGTTTCAGATTCATATGCCGAGGCGACACATACCGATAGAGGTCGATTGTCTAGATGCTTTGAAATATTTTGGACATCGGTATTATTACTTTACATAGATTTTATTCCATCAATTCAGCAGTACATGTCTGTGCGCAGTAATTTCCATAAATTGAAGCATTGGTGGGCGAGGCGAGGCCGGATATTGCTCGTATTCCACTCAATGGATGCCAAGCCCCTCAACGCTACTCGTGGTCACAGAACATCCATTACACATGCCATTGTTAGCTCTCTACCTATACATAGACGAACCTATAGTTATGGTAAGTTTATGACATGTCCGTGCAGTAGGTGCGTTGTTTATTCGATGAGAATACGAACACTGACGCAGATATTCATGCTACAGGCCACTATGTTAAGAATTCAGTAGTGATTCGTATTTACTGGGGACATAGATACGTATCTGTATATACAAAAGAAAACTTTGATTGGCTGATCAATCATACCATAGATATATCTAACAACACTATCCGGCCTGAGAGATACGTAAGCATCCGCAGATTTTGAAGATAAATAAAATAAATTATGTAAACGGGGGTCAGCATAGAAATAAACATTCTTGGGGCGTACGCCGTTGTTTGATTTGAAGGTCGTACGTAGTATGTACTGTTGTGCACTATAGAGTTGTTTAAAAAAAAAACTTGTCCTACACACACACATATAATTTATAATATATATAATTTTACACGAAACAGGAATTCCTACACTTCATTTGTGTCTGAAGCTAAAACTGGCAGCGAGACGGCATCAGGAGCAAAAGAAGACTGTGATGATCCATGAGAGAAGGGGCGAGTGGTTGTGGAAACCGGTATTTATCACACTAATATTATAAAGGCGAAAGTTTGTGTGTATGTTTGTTACTCCTTCACGCTCAAACGGCTGCTCAGTACTGACTGTTCCCGTGGGATAACGGGAAGATACAAAAATCGTCAATATCACGTAAAGTTTCACAGCGGGTAACACCGCGGGGCGCAACTAGTACGGCAATATATTGCTGACATCTTTTTGCGAATTAGGTTGGTGTTTGGTCAGCAATATTTTTTATACTGTATAGATCTAGCGTTTGACCACTATCTCACTTGATGGACAGTGACGATGTGGTCGAAGTTGTTATATATTCACTGTGTACCAACAATACTTTTCTGATTTCTCTCACTTAGGTGACCTGACATTTTCTTCGATAATTTATTTTGTATTTTTATTCTTTTTATGACTAACAGTAAATTTGTGTGCTTTACAATTGTGCTTAATATAATTGCTCATATTTAGATAATATAATATAGATATTATCTCTTACATTCTTGTGAAATTATTATTATTTTTATTGATTTTGACATGGAACTTATTTGTTATGAATAAATGACTATGACTATGACTATCTACTTGACCGGCCCTTCTGATATTATATGTCTATATGTGACTGATTAGTTGCAAGCATTTACGAGTATAAAATATATATCTTCTGAATGTCCTATTCATTCGGCTGACACGTAATCATTTTCAAATGATAAATGTCGTGTCATGCGTAATGTCAAAATGCATGCATGCATTTTGACATTACGCATAGATACTAAAATTGCATTTATTTTAAGATTATACATGAGCTTAATAAGTCTGTTTTATTGCAATTTTATATATTATCAACTTGCCGTAAGTAGTTGTCTCATTCACATGATTCACACAAAAACCTTATAAACAAGTATGATTCGCCGAATCAGTGCCTACCTATGTAGTTTACTTATATATGTATAAGACTTTTTATAATTATAACATATTAACCGCTAATTCATGTGTCAAAATAAATATTGCTTTGTGCACAATTCAACTATTAAAGAACATTTTTCCTTCAGTGACGAATAAGTTCAAGTAATATACCAACACTACCATGAATGAAATCATTTATATGCAAAAAAATAACACATATTTAAATGAAAAATTGAACTTACATGTAGTGTTGAAGCATGTGTGTGCCCCATCTCATCATTTCATTTATGTCTAATTCGGCGATACCAAATGCCAATGAAATGATGTAAATAAATATTATGTAAAACATAAAATACAAACGCGTAGAAAACAGAGTTCATTATCTATAAGAAACGATAAGACTTAGAAACTGAAATGTGGTGAGTGACCATGCGTCTTGTGAGCAGCGTCAGAGTCGCACAATTTACCGTCATAGCTTAGCTTATTAGCAAGTTGAAGTGGCAGTGGGCAGGACACATAGCTTGAAGAACTGATGGCCGTTGGGGTCGAAAGGAAGGTTCTCAAATGGAGACCATGGACTGGCAATCGCAGCATAGGACGGCCACCGAGAAGGTGGACAGACGACCGAACTAATATCGCAGGAAAAGGCTGGATGCCGGCTGCTTCTGATCGGTCCCTGTAGAGATCAATGGCATAGGCGCATATGCTTCTCTCATTGACCTCTACAGGCACAAGGATTTTCTCAGACTTCCAGCCAGTTTTAGGTGCTTTAGTTTTCTGATCCTCACTCAGCACAACTTTTCCGAGCGTGTGCCATGCATTTTATCGTGATGTCATATGACGTAGGCAATTTAAGAGCGGGCTCACGGACCTATATTATTCAAAAGACGACGCGTTCCTAAATGGAAAGAGCTACTGCCGAGAAGAAGCGGCAAGAAACTCGTGACCATTCTTTTCAAATATTTCTAGCAATGTGTACTTCTTATATTACAGTAAATTAGGCAATTAGCCAATTACCTACATGGTGAATAAGCAAAAGTGGAGCAAGTGAATTTATACTTCATGCATAGTTTTTTTTATTAGAATGTTTTTATAGCTGATTAATATTTACCTTTTGGAATTGTATAATTGAGACTAACGCAGTTAAGTTATTTAGGAAGCGCTTTTTCGTCTTCGCTAATTAAATAAATAGTAAAATGATGACTGATTAAAATCAGTGACACTCACTATTTAAGTGAAGTGTCATGTCCGTATAAAGTATCTGATTATTTTTTACGCATATCACATACTAGCTGCGCCCCGTTGTTTCACCCACGTCGACCACGATTTCCGCTACCTCAATTATCCCAAACAACTATACTTTTACCGCGATAAACAATAATTAGCCTATGTGTTATTATTTACAGTTGTCAAACGCAAACTTATAATAATAAAAAAAGAAAAGAAAAAAAAAGTGTTATTCCAGGGTATAAGCTATCTTCGTTCCAAATTTCTACCAAATCCGTTCAGCCGATTAAGCGTGAAGGAGTAAACAAACATACAAACGACATACAAACTTTCGCCTTCATAATAATTAGTCTGTTTTTGAATCAGATTTCGATGCTATCATCAAATAAATTGAGGTAGAATCAATGATGTTTTACTAAAGATGACGTATTCATACTGCGCGGTGCTCAGATTTTGTTCCTTTACGACATAAACATGCTTACTGCGACAGATAATACGGTACAAATAATATAGAAAAGAATAGCTATATGTTTAGACTTGCGCTTGAAATACGCGTCACAATGAAAATTACTACAATTGACTTAATTTTGCCGCCTCAGTTTCCGCGCGCTTGTGCCACATCTACCTCATATAAACATATAATATCATTGGGTAGAATACCTACCAAGTACAACTCAACGTGCCGTATCAACAATTATCGCCAAATACTTACCTAGATATGCATGTCTGATAGGTGTCGGGTATCAGTTAGTTTCGTGAAAGTCAGTGATAAAACTATGGGTGGACGATGATTCAATCCATAATTAGAGTGTTTGTACGGAAATGGATCAGAATTTTCGCTGTTGTATCATTATGCTTGATGCTGTGTGTCTTGCTCGTGATCACAAACTGGTAAGTTACCGTAATTACAATAGGCTTGTCAATCAATTTCTAACATACGATGAAACGGAAGAGCTTGTGAATTACACCATTTGACTACTATTACAATATTGCTACATATACACTAATGACTCTTATATACTTATTACCCCCCCCTCCACACACACACACACACTCACCCTCACACACACTTATACACACATGCGCACACGCACTCACATATACCCATCCAAAAATAAAAAAGAGATGACTGGTCAAAATAAAATGAAATCTATTTGGTCTATAAATAATATCTAAATATTTATGATTTCGCTTTGTTTTATATAAAGTATTTAAATATAATGTGAAGTAAGGAACTAAATGTACTTTTTTATTAAGGAGGAGGGCGTTGGTGTTTGCAACACAGTTTTTCAAAAAAACTTTCGCAGATACCATCGTGCTTTCTTTAGTTTTGTTCTATTTTTTAAGTTCCAATAAAGAATTATTATTATAATGTCATATGTTATAAAATGTACTTGGTACAATTATATTATATGCATTTACATGTGGACAGACGACCTGACTAAGATCGCAGGCAAGGGCTGGATGCGGGCCGCTTCCAACCGGTCCTTGTGGAATTCAATGGCCTGAACAAAAAATGTTCAGCAGTGGACGTCCTATGGCTGAGATGATGATGATGATGATGACGATGACATGTTCGAAACTCGGTATCAATTCTACTATCACATTGCTCATAGATTGTTAATGAATTGTCGTTTTTGCTAGTTTTGCTATTCTACTTGGAGCATAAATTGGAATGGCTACAGATTTTATTCCTACCGCAATACAATTACCTACAATGCAATCGAGATGAAACTGTTATTTTAGCGGAATACCAAGCTTTATTACGATAACATTTGAATCGCTATTGGATTGTTTATGGATTGCTTTGTCTCAATAAATAAGAGAATTGGCACCCTAGTGCTCGTCGATAGCTACTATCGTATGTGTATTCTTGTCACTACACTTTTTCACTTGAAGCTAAGACCAATTTTATCTGTAACTCGACGAGGCTTTGGGTAAACAATTAATTTTAGAAAATATGACTTTGTCCAACGTTTGTATTGGCAGATCTGTGACATCTATAATTTATGGGTGCGTGTACTTATCTACGTAAATAACAGTTAACTTTTTTTTCAAGAACTGAAAATAAAAACAAAAACACGACTTCCACTGTCAGTTTGACACCTGTCAGTCTTTGGCTGACAAACTATAATCTCGCGGGCAACCGTCTTCGTTGTAACGTGGGTATGTAGAAAATATCAAATTGAAAATTGTCGCCAACATTGCTGCTAACCCAAATATTTCCATAGTACCTAGGTATACACTATTGAATCATGTGGATAGATTAGTAGGTACCTACGTGTGCAAATCGCCGAAAGCATGAGAGCCTACTTAGCGATAACTATTGCCACGAAATAAATACCTACACAAGGTACTGCTTAGCCTGGTAAGTAGGTATATGGTTGTGCAGGGTTTTATAAATATTATGCCAATCCTACACACGCTATATGTATACCATTCTCGAAGAGAAAGAAATAATTGGGACGTTACCGCATCTATTCAAAAACGTAAAAAGAAAAAAATACTCTGGTGGTGGGAACGGGATGTATGGTAGGTATGCTACGATAGTATCTATAGCATCAAAGTCAATAATCACACGCAATGACGTCAGAGACGAGCGCCAAAAACTAAAACATGGCGTCAAGAGCATTCTTCAGGACAAGGCGATGCCAACAACCAGCCTCCCAGCCAGCTGTGGCACTGACATTGCCCAGCTGACACGCCCGAAATAGGACAAGGTCATAGCTATGACAAGGTCGGCACAAACGTGTTTGGGCGTTATATAATTCCACATGAATTTTGATGAAGGAAATCGGACAACGACCGATTACCTACCTATATAGAAACGATTTCGCTTCTTATGTAATGATTATTTATTGTTGGAGATGTACGCGAGCAGGTAGGTATCTAAAGTTTTTTTTTACTGTTTTGTGGGCCGATTGCTTTATTAAAATAAAATACTACTATCTACAATATTTTATAAAGAAGATGAACGAAATTTGTATGGTGGGGGAGGCTGGTTCTCCCACACTAGTACCAAAACACATGCTTTGTTTGTGAGAGAGTGGTAACACTCCAGGGGGGCCTCGAGAGCCCCTACCACCGCGACAGTTTGTTGACGCGACTAGTTGTAACCCTCGGAAGGGTTGCAACGAACCACCTCCCCTCTTATCCCCACTTTCAAATAAAAAAAGAATCATCAAAATCCGTTCACCCAGTCGAAAGTTTTGAGATAATAAACATAATAAAAACATACAGGGCGAATTGAGAATCTCCTTCTTTTTTGGAAGTCGGTTAAAAACATGAAGGTACCAAACAGTGCACATGATTTAACCTCAGACTTCAAGACCTTCTTGGTAGTGCAAATATATCAAAACTCTGATTTCAACCCCTGAAAATAATTTGTATATAATATGTATGGATCTTGGATTAGATCAAACGTCCTAGGTATGGATCAATAAACCTGCCAATCGCCGAACCAACGATAATAGTATAACTCTAAGCCACGGAACATGAAATTGTGATTGTAAGGTATAATCATAGATTTTTTATAAGACGGGATACTTGAGATACACCCTTATGGTTTATTTCACAAAAGGAGTTTAAAAAGAATAAACCGCTCATCAGCCCATAAGCGCTGCAGTTTATTTATATTACGATCCAATTTAATACCCACCACAACCGGTCCTGTTTCTAGTCTAGGATAAGCTGTAAATATTTCTTGCATACATGTGAGTACTCACATCATAAACACAACGGCAAACAAATAAAAGGCTAGCTGTTTACGACTGCATTGTATCGAGAACAGATGGATGACCATGTGATGACGACCAATGATGTTTTACTAAAGATGACGTATATTCATACTGCGCGGTGCTCAAATTTTGTTCCTTTACGACATAATCATGCTTACTGCGACAGATAATACGGTACAAATAATATAGAAAAGGATAGCTATATGTTTAGAGTCGCGCTTGAAATACGCGTCGTAATGAAAATTACTACAATTGACTTAATTTTGCCGCCTCAGTTTTCGCGCGCTTGTGCGACATCTACCTCATAGAAACATATTGATGACGACGCGTCGACGACGGTTCACTGTTACTACCCGAGACCCCTTACTAAACAATATTACTAAGGGGACTCCCCTTAGTAATATTGTTAGACCCTTCCTTTATTAATCGTGGCTTGGTATTATGTGTACGTCATTTTATTAATGATTACTTCATTATTAACTGTAGAAATACTAAACAAATTTTGATTACACTTTGATGAGACCAATCTTAAGCTATCAGATGAATATACATAGGTAGAAACTATGAAATGAAAAAGTTTTTTTTTTTACATATTATAATTTTGCGTTTGACAACTGTCTCACCTGATGTTAAGTGATGACGTTGTCTAGGATTTAGTAGATCTAATTTATTTTCAATTTAGATTTAATCGGCTCTTTAACGATCGAATTCTTTTATGACAGACATGAAAAAGGAGAATACGGGATAGGTAGTGTTCATGCCTCCCGCGACACAGGGAATCCTAGTGCGGGGGTATGAGTGTGACATTAATAGAAAATAATAATAATTCGTAATTCGTAGTACTAGGCGAGCCGCGACCCGGTCCACGAGCGCCCCGTATTTTTCTTGAAAAAGACCACCGAATGTGGTTGAAACTATAGTCTGAAGACTGACTTAGGTAGGTATTACCTACGTGAATAATTCCCGTGTTTTACACATTCTTATTGTGTCAAATCCACGTCAGTTTTAATAACAAAATTGATCGTGTTATATGTTAAAATAAACTGATATAATTATACAACAAATTTAATATTAATTATTAATAAATAAAAATAATAAATAAGTAATTGTAATTATACGTTTACACTTTAGTGTCAGAAAAAAATCTGTTTAATAAAAAATAAATGTTTTCACTAAAACTAATTTATGTCTCAATTTGTCAGTTTTTCCTTGGCCAACAATATTGCTTTCTTGACTAAACAAAGTAGTAGTACTAGTACCGTAGTGATAGTAAAATTAATAATTTAAATTAGTACGTAGTAAGCAACATAAAACAAAGCACTAAATCGCTCCAGATTTCAATCGCGTCTCTCGCGCCGATTCCTACGGTCGATAATCAAATATGCATAAACAAGTATCAAAAGTTGTATTCGCTGCGTTACGTTTCACGAACCATAACCTAGGTATCTACAACCGGTTTAAATCAACGTACGATATCTCTCGACGCACCGTTCGTGTGGTTCCTCGTTTATTCATGTTGGGTCCAAAGCACCGTTACCTAAGCGGCCTTGCGCGCACACAGTCAATGCCAAGGTCGTGAACGTCATAATGAATTCATAATGCTCGAAGCAAGGTCGTTGAAGAGCTTTCGATGAAACTGATTATGTTTTTTATTGGCTGAATCAACATACATAAATTTACTTATTTTGATTCGAGATCGCATTGGGTAAAAGTTTTCCGTTTTTTTATGGGGTATGAGTAACGTGACCATTTTTTTTTTGCCAGTGCGGGACATTAGCAGAATTATATATTTAAAAAAAAGTTATTAGTGTTTTACAAGATTTTTATTATAAAAGACAGAATAACACAAATTAATCAAAGCACTAAACACAAAATACCTAGTTAAATAAGCACGACTTTCTAAACCCCATTAGTGGCGTGAATTTATTTCCCCCAAAGTTGCAGTTCGTGTTGTCTCTTCAAGCGGGAAAAATACATTTTAAATAATCTTTTCAACTGTTTGCAAAAGCGGGACTATGTCGACCTCGCTGGGGACACCGGGACAGTCTGCCTGAAAGCGGGACTATCCCGCTCAAAGCGGGACGTATGGTCACATTAGGTATGAGGCAGATGTCTATGTGCATTTAGGTCTATATTTCTTGATTCATTACTTGACTTTCTGTTTTGTATAATATTGGATTGTACATTTCTAGTTCATATTTAAGTCCTAAATATGCTAAATCTTTTCAGTCGTTTTCAAGCTACAGGGCTACAAAACTTACTTGCATATGGATTTCTGCGTTTTATTACGTATTTATTAAAATATCAATAAAAGTCAATAGTAAAATATCAATATTATAAAATAATGTAGACTAAATAATACATTATTACATTATTAAAAGTAAAGCAAACATTTTTCTACTTTAACAAAACATTCACATTTTTCTTACTGTAGTGTACGTAGTGACGATGTGGTCGCAGTCGTAAGTTTTATAAGACTTAAGTGTTGTGAATTTTGTGAGAGAACAGGAAGGTATTGTTTCTGCCTCAATACAAAGAGTATCTTTAGAGTCATTTGTACATTTGCCTAGAAAATAAATAAAACTGCTAAGCAACCATAGTAAAGCCCCAATAGCTACTTCCACATCAAATTCTCCACTGTATCAGTCACATAAGTCGACGATAATTGGATCCACCGCCAGTTTCCGCTTAAATGCGGTTCAAGTTATCCGGTATTATGTGAAGCGGTTCTAAAAAGGTCATTAGGCGACCTTTGAAGCTATAATTCCTACGAGGGTGCCTTTATATGGCATCCCACGCCGATCGAAGAGTTCAAGGGCTTATGAAGGACGTACGGTCACGGCCAACAGTTACGGTAGAACAGAAATAATATCTATTATATTTTTTTAATCCTATCCTACTAATCCTACTAATATTATAAAAATGCTAAAGTTTGTGTGTATGTTTGTTACTTCTTCACGCTCAAACAGCTATACCGATTTCGATGAAATTTGGTATGGCGATAGTTTAAACCCTGGATTAACACATAGGCTACTTTTATCCCGGAAAAAGTATAGTTCCCGTGGGATAATTGAGGTAGCAGGAAAACCGTCATCCACGCGGGTAAAACCGCGGGCCGCTACTAGTACAATAGATCTAGCGCTTGACCACTATCTCACTTTATGGTCAGTGACGATGTCGAAGATGTTATCACGTTAGACCTAGGATGCTTAGATATTGGTTCTCAAGGAGTGCTGCCTAAACATAGGTAGGTACTATGTGTTTGGTGACAGTTTTTTAAACTTGAGGGTGGTAACACAGTGAATCCTAGTTCGGGGAATTGAATGTAAGAAAACAAAAACGATAAAGGATTTAGTATTTAACGTATTTGGGGTAGAGTTCACCAAAACTTAAACGTTCGATTATTAATTAACCGTCGGTTAACTGTATGGTAAAAACTGTTTGACCGACGGTTAAATAGATAATCAGTCGTTTTAAATTTTGGTGAACTCCACCGTTAGTATTTCAACGTTAACTTGTAGTTCTAGGTACCTATATAATACAGAGTGGTAGTGACTTCAGATGTTCTCTAGATCCACTTATTCAGCCTACAAGCAGTTGTGACATAAGTATAAAGTTATCATACTAAAAATATTATATAACGTTGCGTTGCGTGGCCAAATTTGGCAAGCAAGTTTGTTCTATAGCTATTTACATACATGCATTTAATGTGACACGCGATCAAAGACCTTTCCGGTTTAAGTCAATGGAACTACACTTGTTCGTAGTTGGATAGGTCAAGGTCTACGTTCGGTGGACGGGTTAAAGTACAATTTAAAATGGGCAAGTTCTGTGCGTTTGTATATAGATACTTTTCTAATTCTACAATTAGTCATCAGCCTGCATCAGCTGGTACACACGAAGAGGAATTCTACCATAGATTAGACAATAGTTACATAGTAACTTCGACACTCGATGTTTTGTGATACGATATCGTTCGCGTGATAGTCGATCTAACGGCAGTTATCAAACTGACGGACGCTGGTTCGATTCCTACCAACGCGAACGGCTTAAGCTTCCATTGAAGGCACCGTTATCAAATCCCCGCATGGTGGTAGGGTACTTTCGAGTACCTTGCCTGGCTGGCTACAGTCGTAAAGTTTGAAAAACTGTCACCAGAGAAATGGTATGTTCCGGCAGGTGTCATTGAGCTAGTAAACACTCTAGGCTTAGCGTGCGACCACATCATCACTGACCAACATGTGATCAAACCTATACAATTAAATAAAATTTAATTTTGTCCTGGATATTGTTTGCTTTTTTTATTTATGTGTGCAATAAATGAAATGTTAAAGCGACGTAACATAGAAGCTTTTCTTATTTGAAAGCTGGTGCTTCCCGTGTAATCCCATTTAAATTTCATCAAAATCGGTCAAGCGGTTTTTGAGTTACACTCCAATAACTGAAAAGTGTTACGCATACGTCGATGGCATTATAGTTGTGTTGCAGGTGGAAAAATCGGTACATACACAATGACATTCATCCCGTGAGTAGCAAAGGTCACTAAAAAGGGTGAAAAAAAATTATTACCGAATAATGGAACCCACTTCAACACTCAAAAGTGTGAAATAACTTCCAAACTTGGGTATGACAACTGTCTCACCTGATTTTTTTTATATTGTATAGATCTAACGTTTGACCACTATGTCACTTGATGGTCAGTGTTAAATAATGACGTGGTCTAAGACGTAGCACGCAAGCTGATACAGAATGGGGTTCGATGTCGGGATATTCGGCTCGGAATAGTCTGCAGACGACTTAAGTTCCTGGCGGGGTGTTGTGCTTGATAGAGCAGCGATCCCTAATCCCCTTGGTAACGACATCACGCGTGAACGGCTGGGCCAATTTCCATAATTCTTTTTTGTTGTGTTTCTTATTGTCACGAGAAGGATCGTAAATAGGGGCTGATTTTAAAAAAAAATATTTAACCTGACGTTTGTAATCTTATATTATGTACTTAAACCTTGACATAGAGATGCCTTTATTAAAATAAAATACTAATAACTAATTACAATACTGCAGCTACTACAATAACATTTGAGCAATCCACTAGCTATTGGTAGCTTATAGATAACTCAAATGCTTCTAACCCGCTACCGGCTGGCACTTTTTTATTCCTTTATTCAATCTTTGGGCACCGACAGCTGTTTCCAAGAGCACTTAGGTATGCGTTTTTGTATGAGAAACATATTTTTCATTTGGTGGTTAGAATATGACCGCGAATCTGTAATAGTGTCAAAAGTAAAACCCCTTTAACACTCTGCCAATGCCTCGAATATAAATACCACAGACTGCCATGCATGACTCAACATTTAGTCCTGAGCTGGTAATTACTGCGCCTCTGAGAGAGTCTATTAGAGTCGCCCTTAGGTAGAACCTGAGCACCACTGGCATAGCCCTAGCTGTGGCCCTGGTAAAAGTAGGTAGGTATGCTGCAGCTATAGCCACATGTAAAATTAGATCAAGGATTATGTTCGACAGATTAATAGCAGTTAAATAGATTCCCGAGTATCTACCTAGGTATAGAAATAGAAAAATAACAATCTTGACATTGGTTCTTAGCCTATTAACACTGAGAGTTGGAGACTTCTGCCTTGGAGCTCATCCAAATTCATTCCAACTAATAGGTATTATAAATATTATTGTAAATCCTACCTACCAATCAAGCCGAATTACGCATACAGTGCAAAGCAACGCGTTTCAAATGTTAAACAACACGACGTGAAAAGTATTTTTTGGTAGGTAGGTAGGTATTAGTCCTGGGGGCTCCCTAGACGGTCAAAATTGCTTGACTAGCTTAACGTGGACTTGACGCATGGCATGTCCTAACGATTAATGAGACTTTTACTCAACACCAACAGAAACATTATTAGGTACCTAGGTATATTATAATTGTAGCTTGTCAAGAAGATCAAGCTTTGTTCTAAACGGTCAAAAAACAAGCAAATTTTAATCGCTTGTGTAATTTGACGTCTCACCCTTTTTACCACCTTGTGATGTGTTTCCGAATACCTACCCTAATTCAGAAAGTTAGGTAACTAGCCGAATCGAATTGATTTCATATTTTTCAATTTTTTGTGAATTTTTAAAACGTACTTTTTCGCAAATTATACGGAATATTTCATCGGTAATACCTATTCTCGAAAACAAATTGGCTTATCCAAAGTGTTAAATAGCGTGATGAGTCAATTTAGATATATCATCTAATCATTCTAATCGAATCGATTTGGTTAGTTATCGAACGGTTCTAAATCGGGGGGCTGGTTATAGTATACGTAGTGCAGTATGGTTTCGGCATCAATAGGACACTTTCTAGAGCGCACAGTGTTACCTACAGCAAAGCTGTCTTGCACAAAACAAATAATCCGATATTTTCGTGATCTCAGATCAAATCACAATTTTTGTCTACAAATTTGTGATTTAATCCAAGAATAATCCGGATAATCTGGTTGGTTCAGGGCGGCCTAAGATCATAATTCCAACTCACTGCTTATACGTTAGGCAACGGTTTGTTATCATATCACTATCAGACGTCTTGTCATTTGCCATCCAATATAAAAAATACCTATTTTGGCAATTTTAAACATCTGTTATCCTTTGAATTAGCAAGTTGAAGTGGCAGTGGGCAGGGCACATAGCTCGAAAAAGTGATGGCTGTTGGGGTTGAAAGGTTCTCGAATGGAGACCACGGACTGCCAACCGTATGATAGAACGGTCAACGACCTGACTAAGATCGCAGCGCAGGTAAGGACAATGAGGGCTAGGCCTATGCCCAGCTGTGGATATCCTATGGGTAAGACGATGATGATGATGACGATAAAACACCTGTTTCAGTAGTTTCAGTGTAAAAGTAATCACATCATACCTACCGAAACTACAATCACAGATCTCGGGTTGTAAGTACTTTCAAAATAGTTTATATGAATATATTATATATGTATATAATAGAATAGTACATATCCCTATATGTCACTACTTCGACTATCTATTTTGACAGTTCTATTATTATGCGTGGAATAACAATCTAGGTAGGTATGGCCGCTCTCGCAAATCTCCCAACGTAATGCAAGTAGGGTTTGTATATCCTGTAGACCCCGTGATAGGTAGTACCTATATGTTTAGGGATGCGATATGCGATTCGAGCACGGAATAATTGTCGGGAAAAGCCCGAATATAATGTAAAATCCATAACTTGTGATATATGATCAAATCGATCTAATATCGATTGCTTTTGTTTTAGTATTGTAAATCTCTACATAAAACATTAACGCACGTATACAGTTCCTAAAATAATATCTTGAGGAATCGTTATAACGTAGGTACCATAATCCTGAAAATACAATATGCAACTGATTATATTTACATATAATATATATATACTTACGTTCGATTAAAGGGAAATTAACTTTAGTCAGTCTACATACCTACATTACATTTAAGGCATTCTTTAATGATACCTAGTTACTCGTACGTAACTTAACATTTTCATAGACCGATGCATTATTTCAAACTCTATGAATAAGTTTATTATTCATGACCTTGTGATGTAGGTATCCCTGTTAAAAACGATCCAATTTCGAATAATTAATTCTAAATAACTAGATACTTAACACATAATAATTGGGTATGTTCTCAATGAGAAGAGATACCTACGTAAACGTAACCTAAGTAAACTCTGAAAGGTTTAGGCATGAACCTGAAAATTGTCAGAATCAAAATCTGCATAATAAAAGAGCGATCACTATGATTTGCTGGGAGGGAAGGCAAGCATATGGCCAAGGTTGTTCGGGAAGGGGGGCGCGGAAACTCCGCTGGCTTAACGCTCGGCAGCGCGGTCCCACACCAGCCATTCTGCACCTCGCAGTCGACTCTGACGGTTGTACTAGTGCCAGGTAAGCGGTAGCCACTTCCAATTCTAATCTACCGCCTATATATATATATTCGTCATTGATTTGCTTCACCGCCGCGGAATCACAATCGTATCTTACTTGTGACAACTTCAAGAAAATTTGAGATGTGTTTCGATAACGTCGAGTGTTGTTTCGTCGATAAAATGTTATCGTACGTGAAGGTTCCGGAGTTGCATTTGAATATCGCACTGCAAGAAGGTAACCGGTGTGACACATTTTGAGAAACTTTCCCTCCAAGTTTTAAAGCGGTTCCCGAAGGGCGGGAAGTATAATCGCGTGCGTGTTGCGTGCCGCGCATCGATCGGGCCACCCCTCGCCCTTGCCCTCTGTTCGCTCTCGGCACAGATACATTCATTTGGACAAAATATCATTCCATCATTGCATTTAGTATTCTCTGTTAATTTTATTTATTTTCAGTAGTTTAGGTATTTTAGTGCATGAATTAGAGGTTAATTTATAATTTGTGAAAATGGGTGGCTGTGCAACTAAAGAAAATAAGGAAAATAAACCAGTTGAAGATACTGACGGGTGCGTATGGCTCCGGCCGGCTACATAATATTGGCCAGCCGCTGGTGCAAATATTTCATTGCTTTCGTGAACATTTTATGTATTACCTATAGTTTTTAGGTAGGTACGATATTGTAACTAGGTACATATCAAATTATGTGTCACTCATAAATTTTACCCCTAATATAAGTTACGCAATAATAATAAACCTTCGGAACTCCCATATGTTAAACCATACGGGAGTTGATGACGGCCAATGAACTTAAACGGGAAGTGATATAATTCTTTGATTTAAGAGAAATTAGCGCACCTTTTTTTTCTATTATTGGCATAAAAATTGCCCGTAACATACAAAATACAAACTAATTATTGATTTGTCTGTGCCATACTTTAGTATACATCTATATTTTTAACGCATTTAGATATACGAAAAGACCTATTACATGTCTGGAATACGTATTATAAATCATAAAATACAAAATAATTCTTATAATGGTTATTTGACTAGAGCATTCTAGAAAGTCGGCAACAGTCTTGGTAACGAAAGATATCGCCTATCACCGATGACGCCGATTGATACAATTCATGGAACGATAAGGTGAATTCCGTAATCTGACTACTTTAATTGATGCAGTACCGTTTCATACAGAAATGAATGCAAAGTAACAAGAAACCCGCGATAACACGTCTGTTGGTAGGTTTCGAGTGGGAGGTACGGGCTGCGCAGCTCGAAGAAGCACCGGTGCGCAGTAAGCTGACACATCCGTTCGACTTGCGCGTGTCGGTCAAGGCGACCTCTAGCTATATTACGTAATTCCAGACAAAATCCAAGTGAACTCCAGGGTGTGTTCGGGAAACAGTTCTAAATCTAGCAGTCCGCGATCACATCTCAATCCGCTCTTTCAAAAGTTTTTTTTTTAAATAACGTAACGGGATTGATTCTGCAATGAATTATAAGCTGAAAGTAACTATCCCTGTGGTTGTTTGTGGTGGAGCCGTTCTTGCATATTACCTCATCAGGCGGTTTGTACATTTTATTTAGTTCTAGTAAACCTCTATGTCCATGCAGTCAATATTAAATGATACGATTTATTTATAAATCATACATAGCTCATGCTCAGTTACACAAATGCAGAACCCAGACAAACCCTTTAAAATAATTGTGAAAAATCGGAGAAAGAAAGCTTCTGGGAAATTATAGATATTTAGTAACCTTTTTGTCATCGAAATAGGTTTACGCAACTTCCGGTCGATTCGGGAAACAATAGGTACGTCCCTAGCCTATAATTCATAAATTTAAAAAAAAATCTGACGTATTTGCCGCGCCCCATAAATTACTATAAGAATTTGACGTATTTGTCGTTGTCGCGTCTGTATCTGATGAGAATTTAAGAATTTACTTAAAATTTTTCGTAATTTGTTCGTGAAAATGTGTACCCGAGCTACTTGTGCAGCGTTGAAAGCGTTAGAATTGTATTTTCGTTTAATTACACATGGTATTGTTCGTGCAGTTGTGATCAGCGGTGTGTTATGTGTTTTAATTGCAGGAAAGCCGCAGCTATGGTGGACGCCGCAACCCTTGAGAAGTTGGAGGCTGGATTCAGCAAGCTTGCTGCTTCCGACTCCAAGTCTCTGCTGAAGAAATACCTCACCAGGGAGGTGTTCGATAGCCTAAAGGACAAGAAGACCTCGTTCGGCTCGACTCTCCTAGATTGCATCCAGTCTGGTAAGTAATTATTATTCATGCCCGGATAATACGTAAGCGTTGGCTCAGTATTGAAATCCGCCATTTTAGATTAATCATAATTAATGTGAAGTTGAGACCTACCTGTTTTCAATAAATAGGTACAATTAACTGTGATAGTCTTTTGTTTGCCACCAACACAAGATTTGCAAGATATACTATCTGATTGTGTCGACACGCGCAAAAATCGCCATAGTAGTTATCACCTGATTGATTAAAGTGACTTCAATTTTAAGCACCTTGCCCAATATAAATGTCTTGATTAATCCATCTGAATAGATAGGACAGTTTTTATCTGCTTTCTGCCTGGTCGATAATATTATATTGTAAGTTACAGACACCTATGTATTATATAATATTTTTTCTCAGGAAGGTACATAGTTCAGTCTTATCAATTGGCATATTTTGATAAAAGCTTTACTAGAACCTTTTTATTTGCAGTGCCCATAAAACTATAAAATAAAATTCGGTATTAACACTTACTTTCATTACAATCAATCAATCAATAAATCAATCAATATTCTTTATTGCAAAAAAATGTAGTATATTAATATATCCAAGTACCTACCTTTTGCCTTATTCTAAAGAAAGTATGAGGCGAACCCACATGTAACATTACAAAATCTATTCCAGGTGTGGAGAACTTGGACTCTGGTGTAGGCATCTATGCACCTGATGCAGAAGCATACTCTGTGTTCAGTGCACTCTTCGACCCTATTATCGAGGACTACCACACTGGCTTCAAGTCAACTGACAAGCACCCACCCAAGAACTGGGGTGATGTAGAAACCCTTGGCAACCTTGACCCTGCTGGAGAGTATGTCGTGTCCACCCGTGTGCGCTGCGGTCGCTCCTTGGAGGGCTATCCCTTCAATCCTTGCCTGACTGAGGCCCAGTACAAAGAGATGGAAGAGAAAGTTGCCTCCACACTATCTGGGTTAGAAGGTGAACTCAAAGGCACTTTCTTCCCTCTCACTGGCATGTCCAAGGAGACTCAACAGCAGCTCATCGATGACCACTTCCTCTTCAAGGAAGGTGACCGCTTTTTACAGGCTGCAAACGCTTGCCGCTTCTGGCCCTCTGGCCGTGGCATCTACCACAACGAGAACAAGACCTTCCTTGTGTGGTGCAATGAAGAGGACCACCTCCGTCTCATCTCCATGCAAATGGGTGGCGATCTGAAGCAGGTATACAAGAGGCTGGTTACTGCTGTCAATGATATTGAAAAGAGGATTCCATTCTCACACCATGACAGGCTTGGATTCTTGACCTTCTGCCCTACCAATTTGGGGACGACAGTGCGTGCTTCAGTACACATCAAGGTGCCTAAACTGGCCGCCGATAAGGCCAAGTTGGAGGAGATTGCTTCCAAATACCACCTGCAAGTGCGAGGCACTCGGGGTGAACACACTGAGGCTGAAGGTGGAGTGTACGACATTTCCAACAAGCGCCGTATGGGTCTCACCGAGTACGAGGCCGTCAAGGAGATGTACGATGGCATCGCTGAACTCATCAAGATCGAGAAATCCCTGTAGACATTACGATCTCACCTATCAGTATTTTCTGTATTATTTATCGTTTTCATAAGGCTATGATTGGATGTTGCTGGGTCGGGCTGGCGGGTCACTAGTCAGCGATGCCCCTGGACGGGCGTCCGGCCGCCGTCGGTCCGACATTGTATCGTAAAGTATTTTCTATAAGGAAATGGAAAATAAAGACAGATAGTGTTAAGACCATTCCTGATGTTTTATTTATTCATAAAAGTAGCTGTTCTTCATTTTAAATGCTTTTAGATTATTCTATAGGGTCCCGTGGTCACAAAGGTAGGTATTTATTTTTAACGAAAAGCAGGTAGACTTGCAATCAGTTAATCTAAATCAAATGAATCAATAAAATAAAAAAATCAAGTAAATAGATGTATAGGTTGTATTTGTATGTATACAGTAAATATCATGAAATCACAGATGTGGAAACTCACAATTATTGCACCCTTAGTTCAATCATAACTGGAATGCCACAATTAGTGGAAGCATAGTTTTAGGGGTAGATCCAATTGATATAAGGCCAGCTGGGAAGATTAATACACCGGCTGGCCCAAGTTATAAACTAGAAAACTGACATAGATGATACAGATCTAAAGCATAATTATAACAAGGTTCCTAGGAACTATTAATTCAAGAATACACAGTTTCAGATACATTTGAAAACTCATAAGTAGGCGATTTAAATACCTATAGGTAGCTAAAATATACTTACAAGTTAACAGAAGTAGAAGATAACAAATTACAATTAACTACGTAAGCACTGTATCTACAAGTAAAATAGGTAGTAGTTAAAACTGCTACCAATGAGCAGTTTCCAAAACGATAGTAGCATTGCCACGCTAGAAAAGAAATACTTTAGCTAATCAGATAAAATAAAGCAACGTTATACTCTAGCAGCATAGCACTGCTACACAGCCTGCTTGGTCACTTCCTAGGCAAATTTAAAAAAAGGATTGTAGAATGCTCGTTCGAAAGTAATATGTACCTAGTTCTCTTATTAGTATTACATTTATTACACATGGTATTACCAACGAACTTCTACTAAATCGCAAAATTGTTTTATAATTTCTTATCATATACAGTTGACTCAACTACCTATATTCATTAATATAGAATAAACCTACAGCACGGAAACGATTCGCTAAAGTACCTAGTGAACGCGAATAAAATGGGTGAAGCAATGGGAACAGATTTTTTAAAATGTAGGTACTTAGTATACCAAGTTGCTAAATACCTACTCTAATAAATATTGTATCGATAAAAATACCTACTATCAACACGAAAACAGAAGCATTTGCAATGCAAGCGCGGTTTAGCAACGCGAACGCGATCGACAGCAATTATTATGCAACGTATAACGTTTGACCACTATCTCACATGACGGTCAGTGACGAAGTAGTCGAAGATGTTATCACGCTAGACCTAGAATGCTTACTGGCTCTCAAGGACTGCTGTCTGAACATACCATGTGTTTGGAGACAGTTTTTTAAACTTGAGAGTGGTAGCTAGCCAGGCGGGTACTTGAAAATACCTACCCTACCACCATGCTGGGAATTTGATAACGGTGTTACCTTCACCGAAAGCTCAAGCTAAAAGACCTATCATCGCTTCAATAGCTAAATAAATCAATCCTTCCAAGCCGATTGTTATCGAGGGCATGCCGGACCTAGGAGGCGTGGATCCTGAAACAGAATAAGCTGGAAATGTATGGCAGAGGTAGAGCGATCAAGGATAGGCTCGATGTTGACAATGGTCACGGTCAGAACGAGCGTATGGAGAACGGCGTGGACTAACCAGCTGAGGTCACGTGATACCAGACGACAATAAGAATTTACAAAATAAATTCATATCAAATAAGCATTTAAGTATGGATAAACATTGCAATAAAAATCCTGACTGTTTCTTGGCTACCTAGGTTCCCCTCAAACTGTGGTTTGTATAAGTATTCTTATTATTTTGCTAGGATGATGGAGAATGATAATTATGTTGATGAAAAGTGTGAGCATGATGATGCTCACGATGATGTGAAATTCTGAAATTACTAGTGATTGGAAGAAATGGAATGAAAAATGGAAGAAAAAGCGTGTGCCGCCCCACCTAGTATGGGATTAGGACAAGAAGTAGGTAAGTGCGCCGCAAGCTGATAAAGTTTCAGAGCCCCTGCCCTAGGGAGTAAATTTGTGAATCCTTGTATAAAAGTACAACTTTTAGGTCCTATGAATGAAATGACTGTGTGTTTTAACGTCGTCGATCAAGCGATATGAGAAGCTTAAACATGCTTCTCATATCGCTTGATCGCTTATAAAGAAACGGCTTATTTATAAGCCGGCAATTTATAATCTTTAAAAAAAAAAAAATGCTTGCTTATCACAGTCACAGTGCAACGCTCTATGCTCATTCAGTCAGGTGGACGCGGCGCAACACGTAGGTATTCGTGATCACCAAATGGATTATGGCGCTAAATGTTTACTAATAAATGCAAACATATAGGTATACTCCCGTTTTACGTAAATTTCACTATCTATTTTAATGAAATTAGGTAAAGTAGTGTATGAAATTGCACATAATTTGGTCTTAAAATACACGTGTAATGCTTTAAAATACTCCTAAAAACGTTATCTATGTAGTTTTTCTTATCACTAAAATCGATGACATGTTTCCTAAGAACAAATCTTTGTATAGTTTCAGACTGACCGTAGTGGCTATACTGGCCCAAGTCCCAACTAATGGCCTAGCCTTTATTATAATATATCAAAATTCAAATGAAAGTTAAGGTGCTTGTTTAGATTACGGACACATACTGTAATGGTTTAAGTTAAGGATGTCGCAGTTTTAAAAAAATGCCCGTTATCAAAACTGCTACAGAGCGATTACTGATCATATGCTTATTAAAATACAATAAAAATGTAGGACTGGCTAGTCTTCTGTTTTTTTTATGTTTCATTGCGAATCTTCTCACCGTGATACAACTTTCAACTTAATCAAAGGATGCCATCTAGCGGAATATTGCCAAACTAATTTACAACTAAAACCTACAGTTTCATATTCACGGAGCTATCTACGTGTTCCAATGAGGCGTATTCTAAAAAAATTGAAAACGCGAGTTATAAAATTACACAGTAGATGGTGCTGTATAGTTTAGAGAGTTTAATATTTGATAAAATCGTTCTGTCACTGCCTGATATCGATAACAAATGTTTCTTCTTACTAGTTTGTGGTACTCAGGTGTTTATTTTTCATTATGATTTCGTTTTCGACCCTCGTAATATTCTCGTGTTACTGGCCGAAATGAAGAGCTTAAAAAAATCCCTAAATTTGCAGGGAATCCCCCCCATCTGGCAACGCTGTAATCCGTGTACACCCATAGACAAAGCTTCGTTTGCACGATCCAGTGCAATCAACTAATCATAGGACACAAACTATATACATGGTCTTCCAGAGGATTAAGACATGTTCCCAAATCTCAATAACCTCAATTTAGAAACATGTTTTAAGGTTAAATGCATTGAGTTCCGAAGCCTCCGTGCGGAGGCTTCGGCTCACTTGATGTCTGCGCAATTGCCAGATGAGGGGGATTCCCTGCAAATTTGGGGTTTTTTTGGGGTCCGGGGGGAAAGTTTCTTTGAGGGGGGATTTTAAATGTTTTTTGTACCTTTATCATTCTAACACAAACACAATTCCCATCAGTATTTACCTACTTACTTTCATTTCAAACATTACACTACTTCAATAAAATCGTTTATTCATTAATTCTGTATTCAATTCGTTCCAGTGTATTACATTACTCTATGATTCATTCATGCGTCTATTGCTTGGATGGAAGTAGTGTTGGGTAGGGCACGAAATGAAAATGAGTTTGTAAGAATAGCCTCATTTTAGTACTAAGCCAGTACAATGTCCTAAACGGATGCGTTCACAACGACACGCGTTAGAACTGCGATGCGCAGTGCGGTGTGAACGCCTTTGCCAACAACGTGTATAACAGATTGCCCGGATCGGTTCCATTTTTTAGTAATTTTTTTTTTTTACCCTTTTCAGTGACCTTTGCTACTCTCAGAGATCAATTGTCATCGTGGATGTTCACCAATTTATCCACCCGCAACTTTAATATCATAAACGTATGCGTAGCACTTTTCACTTATAGGAGTGTAACTCAAATACCACTTGACTGATTTTAATGAAAGAACAATCAAAATCCGTTCACTCAGTCGAAATTTATGCAGTAACAAACATAAAAAAAACATTCGGGTCGAATAGAGAACTTCCTCCTTTTTGAAGTCGGGCAAAAATATGTAAAAATTGTTTTGGGGGTATTTTCTTCCTAAATGCTTTTATTGGGGGGGATTTTGAATAAGGTTGGGGGGAAATTCATACGGTCATCTGGCAACACTGACAGATCATTGGGCGTACAATAGCCAGTATCCACCATCCATTCCATAGATAGCCACAATAGGGACTCGAAAGCATCGTACCTTAGTTGTGCTTGTGATCGGAATATAATTTTAATTTCGGAAGATGGCTACGCCCAAGATTGAAAAAGATTTACATTTACCTTTGTCTAGAGTAAAAACTATTATGAAAAGTTCTCCGGACGTCGAAGCTGTTGGACCAGAGCCATTATACTTAGTCACTAAAGTCACTGTAGGTTTCCCGGTACTTAATATAACATGAGATTGACTGCTTTGAAACATGCATGCTTTGTTATTAGCATTTGTACTGGCCGCTTCGTACTGGTCAATAAATTGAAGATGAATTGAGATTAATTTAAATGTAGGCGTCGTGTGACTATAACCTATCTACCACCTTAAATAAATCTAATTTTTATCCTTCCAGGAAATGTTTGTTACCGATCTAGCCAAAAGAGCATTTAAACACAGCAAAATAAGTATGCTTGAGTACAAAGATATCGCGGAGATAGTTCAAGAAGATGATACCTTAGATTTTCTCAGAGAAATAATGCCTAGAAAGATAACAGTAAGACAATATAAAGAAATGATAGCAAAAAGGGCAAAACAACCTGAAGCTTCAGATGAATCTAGTGAGGAGTCAAGTGAGGAAGAGAGTACCGAAGAATCTTCCAGTGGCAATGAAAAAGACTGATTAATATTGTGAATGTTAATGCATGTAAATCTATAGGTAACCTCTTCAGAGTCTGTTGCATCTGGAATAATTGTAGACTACTACACATATTTTACAAACATCCATGACCAGAGAACAAACATAATATGTGTTCATCACTGAAAGTCAACTGACAATAACTCAGCATTATCACAGTCTCCCTGAGACTGAGCTGTGAGGCATGCATTTTACTTTTGAGTCTTACTCATAGATCAGACGGATTTGGTGTTCAATTGTATGTGATTCAGAGCTCTTAACCGACTCAGAGCTGAATTACACTAGTCGAGTCGGTAGAAGATTTAGTGGCCAGCTCAATGTTAGTTTTTATTCTGCTTTGCAAGCCTCTGATCTGTTGTCCTAAATCTGAGCTTAAATATATGAACAATAGCTTAAAACTAACATTGTTTATAGCACCCATAGTTGTGGTTGCAGAATATGTTACTTAACCCAGCTTAAGATGCTATACATACTCAAATCGCAAAGTTAAAAAGGAAATTAAAAATTATGGTCAAGAGACTTGCGTTTCATTTTTTCAGTTTGTATATATTTGGATCAATATAAATGATATTTGATACAAATTTATTTTTAAAAATTGTTATTGCCACCCAGTATCACGTGACTTCAGCTAGCTAGTCTGTGCTACTACGTCCGCTTATTCTGACCATTATCAACATTGGACCTATGCTTCTTATTCTTATTCGGACTGGGGGCGATAAGTCCTGCACTGACGTCCCGCTTGGGGTGTTGGACCTATGCTTGATTGGTCTGCTCTTTTGTATACATACCTAGATTTTTTTTTCTAAAACAAGAAACAATGAACAGAAAAAAAGGGCATAGGTATACTAGTACTTTGCTGCAAACACTTATCTAATATGTCATGAAGGTCTAACATGTCCTTGAAGGTCACACAATATATGGTTAGAAACTGTATATTAAATACATTTTCGAACTCATTCCTCTAATGTCTCGACTAGATATTATGGTAAAACTGGATAGATTTTAAAAATCAATTCTAAATGTATAGTGGTCTAAAAATACATAAAGTAGAAAAGATTACATAACAGTACAAAGAAAAATCCATTCTGTCATTTTAGTCTCATTTGCAATGTTAGCTTTAGCTGTATGATTAACGCCAGGACTTGGGGTTAATTGGATTTGCAAGGTCCATTATCAATAAACTCATCATATGAGTGAGACAGAGTATGCCATACATTATTGTGATACATTTTCATTGTGATAAATTTAAAATCTTGTGTACATTTTAGAGTACTTACTACTATTACTTGGCCGGCCTTTATAAATTAGCTTGCTATGAATAGTTTGTGCAACCTATCTTAGTGTTTGGAAGTTAGACTCTGAAACTATTGTGCATATACCAAATGTGCCCACTAAAATAGTTTTTAAAGATAGGATGCACAGACAATTTTTTGTCCGATTCTTGAACTATGTGTGAATTATTTAATTTGTGCTGCATGATGCAGACCAGATAATCAAAACAAATTATTGAAATCATAGTTTCCATAACAAATGGGGTTTCTACTTTATTGATAACTTAAATGCTATTGAGTTTCACAAGTTATTTAAACTTATGCATCGTGGTACAAATTCCAAAGTAAACCATTGTTTTGGCAACAAAATGCTTATCACTATGAAATTCTTATAGGGCTTCCCGAGACAGTGTTGACAATGAGTTGTATTAAAACCTAACTAGCATTTTGTTTTTTATTAGTGACTATTTTAGTATTTATATTATTTTCTATATATATAAATTATTTTCCTTGTAGTAGTAATTTATTTTGTGATTTCATACTGTACCTATAATCTCATTATGAAAAATGTTTTTTTAGATACCCTTAAGTTGGTAAGTAGTAGGTATAGAATAGTATTTTGCTTTCATAAAATATTTCTGTAGCGATTGATCACAATCTCATTTTATGGTCATTGACGATGTGGTCGTAAAGAGTACTGAAAAATAGTACTTCGGAGCGCTGTAAAACCTTAGCTGTTGACTTAATGAAAAATGTTGTCTATGAAAGTTGTTCCTTAAAAACGATTTACAAAAATGGTCTGACATCATTTTTTCGTAAAATGATAAAACAAAAAGTAATATCGAAAAACAAAAATTTTTTCTCGAATTTCTGAACATTTTCACTTATAACTTTTTTATTTATAGTTCTACGACAAAAAGTTACTGGACCAAAGTTATAGAGAATTTAATTTGCAACAAAAAATGTTATTAATTTATTTTTATCAGATAAATAGTTTAAGAGATATATCGTAATAACCGTTTCAACCCCTATTTTCAAGATGGCGGCCGTGGGACAAGGGTAGCGACCCCGCAAACTTGATTTTAGGTTTACGCTGACCCCCCCTACACATTAAAAAAATAAAATTGCGTCCTCTAAAAAACGCAAGGTAAGGCCTAAAAAATGTAACATTTCAATGGACCATAATAATTTTAACATGATGTTCAATTCCATAATGAAATGCACCAGAATAATGCAAGTCTACTTCGATCCCCTAGCGCTGCCGCCGCAAGAGAAACCGGAATGCAATAAGAGACATCTATAAGAAACCTGGCAAACTCCTTCATGGACGCTCACGAAATGATGAACTTCGTTAAGAAACCAATAGATGGCGCCATAGGCGTTGCTATTAGGGATTTCCATTCAATAATATAACGAATTTAGCCATAACTAAAGTAAAATTTGTAGCTATTAAAAAGATTGATTTTTGATAACAAGTATAACGACGACAGTGGTACCCTCTGCTAAATGCACTATGGTGCGTATGAAGTGAACCAATGACGAAGTTCTCGGCCGAAGAACAGTGTGATTACTTCTACAGAAGGCTATGTCCAGCAGTGGAGTCCTATGGCTGAGATAATGATGATTAACCCTTTAAGAGGCATATTAGCTACGAAGCGTACTCTATACCCGCGACGTCTAGTAGTTTATTTCTTATTTGTTTTATCTATTGAAGTAACTGTCTACTGTTCGATAGTTTGGACACTAACATTGAAGTTAACCGATCTAAAATCCCAGATCAACGCCATTAATTAATCGTCATGCTAAATGTATTATTTAAGCATGGTAATCAAAAAGCTAATCGCTGAATTAGTTCATTTGACCAAAGCGTAGACAGCCTTTGGCCTCCAGCCTTCAAACCTCAAAGTTCACCTTCAAACTGAGGTTAAAACCTCCGCAGTGCAAAGTTTGCTCTGCACTTGTCACCTCATTACGTGAGTTAAATCCTCTCGCATAATAGTTACACGTTACCACTGAGGTACTATTACTACGTATACTACCTCGGTGCACGTTACCTCTTTTGTCGCGCTTACTCACCGATAACGTGACTACGTTATCGGTGAAAAAAAGGTACGGTAAAAAGAGACTTCTTTTTACCATGAACCTTTATTTTTTATATGCTCTGTTTGTTCAAGGGGTTCGATTTTGGTTTTGTGAGGTCGGTTTAATCTTGTTTGCTATAGGTGCGCTTACGTAACCACACCTTTGTGTCTTCAACCATGCATCGTTATTAAGATTTGTTAACCGACTATAAAAAAGAAAACGTACCTACTTGATTCACTTGTATTGTTTACGAATATAGATTATAATACTACTGCGTTTGACGACTAATCTCACATGGTCGGAGAAGATTTAGAATGTTAACTGACTCTCAAGCTGACAGTTGCCTGCACAAACTGTGTGTTTGATGACAGTGTTTTATTTCATTTCGTATTACCTAGTTTCGTATTGCAATATAAGGTACCAGGTAGGTACTATGTGTCTCAATGTTAAGCTTCTGTTGTTAATATCCATTCTTTTTTTCTTTCGACTTAGATACTTACGCAGCATCGATAAATATTACGTAAGCGTTCGATCTGAGCATCAATTCAGCAGTTTTGTACTGATAACATTTGTTATGCAAATTGTGCCTTATAGCCGATTTCATAGAACAAAAAAGTTCATAATTCAGTTGTGTTTCTATGCCAGGAGAACTCCTTAATTTGTAAACAGGCTTAAATACTTTTCTTCGTTTGAAAGGATATAACATGGGCCTCACAAAAACATAACAAACGTTGCATGTACTAATTTGGTCTTAAAAAAAGTTACAAACGTCTTTTGTTCTTGAAGTCGGCTTTTAAGTTTTTAAACTACGCAATAAGTATACGTAAGCATGCAATAACTTATTACCATTTCAGGGATAGAACGTCTACTGTTGGAGGTAGACCTTTGCCATTAGCCACCTTATTCCTGTCACTCTAACATCATGCAGCAGTTCGGCATGACACACGGCCTGCCAACTGTCAATTAAACGTATTAGCGTTTGACAAGCAAATATTCTGAGCTATGCCGTTGGCTTTCGTTGTACTATACGAATCTCTACATAGCCTCCCCATTCGTGATTCAATTTCGAAGAACAACTAGGTGTATAACTTATGAATAAATCTTTTAAATGTAACATACATACTCACACGTCCGTAGAATACTCTGTGTCGCGGGAATCATGGACACACACAATCTCATTACACAAAAATCCAAGACCCTAAACCAAACATATTTTTTTTTTTTTTTTTTTAAGATTTTAAGCTTGCGTTTGACCACTGTCTCACCTGATGTTAAGCGACGACGTGGTCTAAGGTGGAGCACGCAAACTTAGAAGGAACCTATTCACTCGCGACTTGAAGACTAAACATCTATGTTCATCACAGAAGTTTTTGCCCCAGCCGGGATTCGAACACGGGAACGCGGTTCCGAAGTAGTGTCGCTGATCAAGTGGTCACAGCAAGTCATGATAACCATTAATAGAACTCTGTAAATCTGTTGATAATCGCTTTCGAAGGCCTTTAGTGAATCTCGTATTGAAGGAAGGCTATTATAATAAATATAGTATTATAATATTTATATCATACATCTATATTTACCTATACTATTAGTCTATACTATCAATAACTATTTATCTGTAGTCCAAGTTTTACCTACTCTTTGTACTTGTTTTTGGATTTTAAACCAAAAGTCACATTTTATTTTAATTCCATCATTGAAATTCAATAAAACACATAAACTGACACATTTGACATAAACATACATTATTCTGTTCTAAACTTTATAGCAGAGGTTAATAAATTCAGCAAGGTATGCTGCAACCACAGTACAGAATTGCTCCCTATCATTTTTTTGTCTTTTTGAAGTAACTTCGGCAATGAACTAGCTATGACGAAGCAAGATTGCAATCTGGCGCAATTCATATTGTCGAAATTGGGCAGGTTGAAGAGAAACTTACAACGACTAAAAAAAAGATAAAGTATCTCTTACCTACTTGTGTTGAACTACGAGCGCGTTTGAATTCTATGCGTGATATTACTTGCTTCTGACATCATCTATGTCTATTAGAAGAGAACTAGAGATAAATATATTCCATAGTTGCGCTCCGCGGTTTTACCCGCGGTTTAATTGTACGTGGTATTGACGATTTTTGTGTCTTCCCATCATCCCACGAGAACCGTCAATATTTTCGGGATGAAATGTAGCCTATGTGTTAATCCAGGGTCTAACCTATCTCCATACCAAATTTCATCGAAATCGGTGCAGCCGTTTGAGCATCAAGGACTAACAAACATACACTTTAGCCTATATAATATTAGTGGGATACCCAATTTCAGAGGCTTGTGTACCACGCTTTGTGTACAGGACAGAGTGCATAGCCGCTGGCCTATTTGAAGCATTGATAACCTAATGAAGGGAGCGTTTGCTGTAGACGCTGGTTCGATTCCTACCAACGGCTTCAGCTTCCGGTGAGATTTAAATAATTCATTACATTTAGAGCACGACTGTTTCTTCCTCAATGTGGGGCCGAACGCTCTGGGAATCTCATATGAAATACAGGGTATCAATTCTACTAACACCTTGCTCATAGATTGTCAATGAATCGTTTTTTCTAGTTTTGCTATTCTACTTGGAGTATAATTGTAATGGCTACACAGATCTAATTTCTACCGCAATTCAATTGTCAACAATGGAATGCAATTGTTATTTTAGCGGAATAACAAGTTTATTTATGATAACATTTGAACGACCATTGCATTCTTTATGAATGGATTGTCATAATAAATAAGAGAATTGGCACCCTGATTCAGATTTATTTATTGTTAGCTTGTGTTACATCTAGTTCTTAAATATTTAATAATACCAATAGCTATTTCCATTCAAACATACAATATAAAAATGAGCGTAAGGAATACATTTCACAAAATATAGTCACGTGGTGTTAATAAAAAAAATGACAATTAAAAACAAGTAATTTATAATCAAAAATTGAAACCAACTTCATATACGTGTATTTTTAACTTTTTTTAACCAGTTTTGACATAATTTATATTAACCTACCCTCTGAAACAAAAAAATAATTATAATATATTAAATTTAATAATTACCCAAGTCGATTCAGGCTAATCGATGAACATACATTAAAAAAGAAAGATTCCGATGAATTGCAAACCTCCTCCTTTTTTGAAGTCGGTTCAAAATGCACCGGTCCCGTCGGTTTTGTTAAAACCACACACTTTTAGGATTGAAAAAGTGCTGTCACTCCAGCACCTTGTAAATCTTGTAATGCACACAATGTAACACTACAATCTTCAAGTTCCTTAACTGAAAATTTGTGAGAGTGTTCAGAGTCCCCATCCTGACAGCCTCCAGGAGGTCGGCATGGGGACCTCTTCCTCCATACCTCTTTCTATAATATAAGAAAGAGATAAACAAAAAAAATCGCTTCCACGCTCAAACCCCCGCATTAGGATTCACCGTGTCGCGGAAGGCATGGATACATACAAAAAACCAACACCCGGGGCACATAGGTATCCTACATATTATGCTCATCACTTAAATCTTTGGCTTTACCGGGGTTTAAACACAACTGGGATCAGAAGTGGTTGACCACTGAGCCACGTGCACCGTATTCCCAATGGGGCAAACGGCAAATGATGACTGTTTCCAATACCCCGAAATGGATCCGTATCTTAAGTAGGTAGTTATACCTTTTTGTAGCATGGTGGGAATGTACAGTAGTAGGTACAGTCAAATCATTTGCGATGTACACAAATATTTAAAATATTAAAAACTTTCATAAAAATTGTTACTTCTTCTTTTTGCAATCGTTCAATTTTACAGGTCTTTAGACCATTATTTTCGTATTTGCTTGTACCTACTCTTCAAATCCTATAAACGAATATGTGCGGTGGCTGCGGCCTTTGTGGAGGCTGCTGCGACGGATGGGGCGGCTGCTGCTGCCCCTGAATAACCATCTACACGTGCTGCACGAAGATATGCTAGTCTCAAGTAGGCGCTTCAAGTGATTAACAGTGTTGTACGATTTATATCCGTTCCATCATGTGCTGAAATAAATAAATAGTATACATAATTGTAGTTACACATAGCAGCTGCCTACCGGGAGGGGAGGCTAGATATTTCAGAGTTTGTTTAATGGCTAGGATACAGGATCATACCTGGGTTTTAGTCCGTAGCGGACAACGGACTATACCCAGTCACGGTGAACAGACTGATGGCTGTCGTGGAGAGATAGGGTCGCGCTACCATTCTACATCCCGGCCCGGGAGTTCTTTTACCTAACCTGACGTTACTTCAGCTATGTGCAATGACTAAAGGCTAACAGGTGCCGATTACATTACAGATGCTCGCGGGTGTTGGGTTGGACAAATCCTGATGCGTGTTGATTTAAAATATTACAAATATGTAGACACTTTACTGCATTATGCTGAGCATATTCCAATTGCCCAAAGTACACAACTAACATGGAATAAGTAGGGACAATTATGTACTTAAATTATATTTAAGATTGTAGATGTAAGATTATTTTTAATGTAACGCCTTATGCATTATTTGAAATCCTTTACTTTGAGGCAATAAATGAATATTTATTTTATTTTATTACTAATAACCCAAAAAAATCTAATTTTTCGACATTTTAATTTGTTTTCCTCTGGTGTAAAAAGCAGTTCAAGCCTATTCATCATTACCGCGCGGATTTTAGACAAAGTAAAAATTTGGTTGTTTGAAAATATTTTTTCACTAACAAACTAATAAACAAACCAATGAAATCAAATTTTATCCAATCACAGTTAACCTCCATGAACTGTTCTCATCAGTGGTATATCTTCATCTTCAACAAATTATAAGCTGATAAGACTGAACTTGTCTATGTAGCAAATGGTCAAGCCTTAAATCGAAGTAAATGGCCATTTCTACTGATTACAGCATCGTAAAACCTAAGTCCTAATAGTCATAGTGTTGCACGCGAGAATATTTAAGTGGTTGCTAAATATTGAGTAATATTGATTTAAAATATATGATTTCACTTAAAATAAACGCTTTAAGCCATGTGCCTATGCAATACGTAATCATATATAAATACGCGTACGATCTGATGATCAGATAATTATATGGCCTTCTTTTAATTAATCGTAATTATAACAACAAATATGATTATTAATGAGCCCTTCCGCACCAACAAACAAAATATTATGTGGAAAACTAAGCATGTCAATTGGCGCTCTTGCGAAATATAATTTATTTATTTATTTATATTCACACAAGGTCTTCAGGTCCCAAACTAGGCAGAGCCTGTACTATAGTAACCTGATGACTGATATATATACTTAAATACATACACACCCAGACACAGGTCAAACAGACATGTTCATGCACACAAATGTTTGACCTGTCCGGGAATCGAATAATTGACGAGCTGCAAGCTGCGGTCATACCCGTACGGGATTTCGGAAAGTCGTTCATAACGAATGTGTTTTTTAATATGTTGTTTGACCACTAGCTTGATGGTCAGTGACGATGTGGTTAAAGATGCAAGACCTAGAATGCTTACTGGCTCTCGAGGACTGCTGCCTGAACACACTATGTGTTTGGTGACAGTTTTTCAAACTTGTGGGCTGTATCTTGTCAGGCGGGTTCTCGATAGCACACTACCACCATACTGGGAATTTGATAAAGGCGTTACCTTCACCGGAAGCTCGATTCATTGGTGGGGATCGACCAGCATCCGTCAGTTTGACAGCCGACGCTTCCACCGCTGAGCTATCATCGCTTCATTTCCAGTTATCCGATATAGAAAATAGTGCCTACACGTCACATGCAGAATGATATGGATTTAGTAGAATACCTTGTTGCCGATTATAAGCAGTGGGTACCTAAGTGAGCCTAAAATAAAATCTTGATACTTGGCGGTATGTTTTCGGCTATGTCATGAGGAATTAAACCTCTTTAGAGTAGGTTAGCACCCGCATACGAGAATCCTTGCGGTTGTCACACAATGGACCGGTACCCATAGTGCACGTTTTACCATCAACTCATACGTACCCACTGTTTATATATTATATTTAACTAACCAAGAACAAGTACATCCAAATGGGTCAAGTATATTTAACTTATGTTATTTTACATGAAAAATTAACATATTTTAAAGTAAGAAAATCGCAAGCGTGAACACACGAAACGAGATGAAATATTTACATATCTTTAGTTGTCCATTGACTAAACAATTGCTCACTTTGTATGTGAGAAAGAAAAAAGGCGGCATTGGTTCCGCCAAATCAGTATGTTAATTTATTCACCAAGGGCACAGAATAAACACCAGTGCAAAACAAGGATTGCGTGAGTAGCCAAATTGAAAAGAAATGAAATGATTTCATTGGAACAATACACACACTTTTGAGTGTTGAAGTCGGTTTCATTTTTTGGTAAAAATTTTTTTTACCTTTTTCAGTGACCTTTGCTACTCACGGGATCAATTGTCATTGTGTATGTTCTCCGATGTTTTCAACCGCAACTATAATATCGTCAAAGTATGCGTAGTACTTTTGGGTTATTGAAGTGTTACTACAAACTGCTTGTCCGATTTTGATGAAATTCAAATGTGACCACTATGGTGTATACTCTATCAAACAAAAATCATCAAAATCGGTTCATAAACAACGAAGCTATCCGCGAACATAAAAAAATATACGATCGAATAAATGAATAACCTCCTTTTTTGAAGTCGGTTAAAAATAAAAGATATGGTTATATAGGTAATATTAAATGTTACAAATAGGTCTCAACTGAGCATTTCTTCGATTTTGAAGCGACGATAGCTCAGCGGGGGGAGCGTTTGACCACTATCTAGATCTATACAATATTTAAAAAAAGTTATAAACCAGCGTTGCATGGATTACGTTACGGAAGAATATTTACTACAGAGTAGGTACTTCAAGGACTTTTATGACGACCGTAATAACATAAAATGCATAACATTGATAAATTCTCACATTGCAATTACAAATAGAAAATAGTTATTTGTTTTACATGTAAGTAAATTTTATTTTTGACGTGATTGCAACCTAAGCAAGCGAAAGAGTGGTTTAAAAGCACCCTAAGCTTAGCGAAGGTTTCAAAACACGACACGATAAAAAACTTTACCCATATGTACAACAATTTTCACTACACTAGCATGAACATGGAACTTACAAGATGCGCGGCGGGAAGAATTCTATCATACTTTTGCCAGGGTTCTTTCAAGTGCACTCTTTTCTGATTGGTCGGCGTGTTGACATTAGCTTTGTAACTTTTGTAAGGTGCGTTGTCGAATTTTAATCGCCGCCGTGGAGGTACCGGCCTTGAATAGTAAGTGGGAGTACTATTCAAGGCCGGTACCACCAGGGCGATTCAGTGTAGCTGCTGCCAGTATTCTGGGAACGCTGCCAACTGGTATCGGGTTTGAACATTTGAGATATCTATTGGCTGGCAACGGATAGTGAATTCCTCAAATGTTATTGTAGTAGGTGAAGTATTGTAATTAGTTCTTATTATTTTATTTTAATAAAGGCAACAGCCTATACTTTTTTAAAAAAAGCCTTTGAAATCTTCTATCCTACTAATATTATAAATTTATGCGAAAGTTTGTGTGTCTGTGTGTATGTTTGTTACTTCTTCACGCTCAAACGGCTACACCAATTTCGATGAAATTTGGTATGGACATAGTTTAATCCCTGGATTAACACATAGGCTACTTTTATCCCGGAAAAAGTATAGTTCCCGTGAGATAATTGAGGTAGCGGGAAAACCGTAATCCACGCGGTCACCGCGGGGCTCTACTAGTTTGCGACAAAAGTGATAATCGATGATTGTCCGGCTAATATTGTAGATTTCGTATTGTAGAATTTTTATATCAAGTAAATCAATTAGTACTAGGCGAACCGCGACCGCGTCCGCGAGCGCCCCGTATTCTCCTTGAAAAAGACCACCGAATGTGGTTGAAACTATAGTCGGAACCCTCTGACTTATTACGTGAGTAACTCCCGTGTTTTATACATTCATAATGTGTCAAAACCACGTCAGTTTTAATAACAAAGTAAATCAATTAGTCTCCGTTGTCCTAAAAGTAACCTTTAGTTAGGCAAACGAAGGCAGCGAATTGCTTTTATTGCTGGAAATTGGTATTTATAGATATGTGTAATACCATAGTGTAATCTGCATATAAAAAAAACCGTGACTGATTGTTCTACTGAAATTTTGCCCATAGATGCTGATAGTTATGATGACGTAGGTATTAATAACGGATTTTTGAAAGTTCAACCGCTGAACGACTTATCAGGAAAGTCATAGACTAAACTGCGGGCAAAACCGCAGGATGTAACCAGTTTAGTATAAGTTATAATTACAAAATCACAGAAACATTTAAAGAACAGACATAAAATTGGGTTGGTAGCTTCTTCGAGAAGATATGAAGTAATAACATACAGGTTTGTAGTTCTGCACTAGGATTCCCTGTGTCACGGGAGGCATGGACACACACAAACATCCAAGATCCGGGATTCGAACACAGGGTCCCGGAGACACAGAAATCATGTCACTGACAGTAACCACCGCGCCACGGCGACCGTCGTAATTATACACTAATCATCATCATCATCTCAGCCATACGACGACCACTCCTGGAGATACGCCTTTGATTTCCACAAGGACCGGTTGGAAGCGGCCCGCATCCAGCCATTACCTGCGATCTTAGTCAGATTGTCCGTCTACCTTGTCGGTAGCCGTCCTATGCTGCGCTTGCCAGGCCGTGGTCTCCATTCGAAAACCTTTCTACTTTTTATGCAGTGATAGAGTTAAGCATTGTTCTTTCGCGGAAAGTCAACCTATTCTTAGCAAAAGTATACAAATAATTGTCGACAATTTAGGGCCCTTTTTAATGCCTTCAAATAATTACATAGTTAAGAAACTATCCCTACAAACTCTACTTCACAAAATTACCAACATTATCAACATTTTCTTGAAAAAATAAGAACAACATGAATGTAGTCAAAGGTAAATAAGCATTCCAAAAGCTACGGGTGAAATCTGGATCAATTTTTTTTATAGAAAGCTGGGGATTCATGATAGTGGTCCCAGCACATGAGAACCACCAAATTTCTAGAAAACAAGTTTTCACAGATAAAAAATACTATATTTTCATAATATTTTTTATTACATTAACTAAATTGCTGGCGGTATTAGGAAGCAATGATATCAGCCCTAGAATCTATTAGCAGATTCTGATCTTGAGCGAGTTCGATAGTACAAATATCTCGGTGCTTGGGTGAATCAAGAATGGGATAGCGAACAAGAAACTCGAACCTGGATTGAAATTGCCCGAGCATCTTTTAGAACATGGAGGAAGTGTTGTGCTGTCGAAAACTAGGAACAAAGCTGAGAGTGAGAATGCTCCAATGCTACGATGGCCGGTAGTACTTTATGGTAGTAGGCTTGGACTCTAAAAGCTACACAGAAACACAAAATACACAGGAACGTCTCGAAGCATTCGAGATGTAAAGCTACCGCAGAATGCTCCGTATAAGTTGCACGCAGAAAGTTTCTAACGTCAAGTTTCTCCAACGTGTCAATAAAAACCGTGAACTGTTGCAAACCAAAAAACAACAATCAAAATATTTTGTCCATGTTTTGAGGCATGAAAAATACCCTTAAGAGAAGGAGCCTTTTGTAGAAGATCATTGGAGCCTATAGTCAATTTATTAGTTTGCCATAATAAAACCGACGCATTCGTATGCTTATATTGGAGCCGACGTCTTAGACGATGAAAAAAATCGTATGTTGAGTGTGTACAACATAAAGGCCTCTTTATTGAATGCGGTCCAGAATCCTGTTGATATACGTGTACCTATACATACATAGCTGGTATATCTCTCTAAGTTGTGGTAGTTATCGTTAAAACTGCCATCAGACTGCGCACAATAAGCAGTTATGATGCGCAATTACTCGCCAATTAACTGATATAATGTGCTATATCGTGACACAGATACCCGTTTGTGTCTCTTTACTGCAACCGCGTGATTTCGTGCATGGATGGACAAAAATTTTACAACGATGCCCTCTCTATCTTAACACAACTATGTATATACAATGAATATTAGAAATAAATTACATACCCTTGTATATACATACATATAGATTTATATGTCTTACTAATAGCTGCAGCCCACCCCGAACTCGTTTGGGTGCATAGTAAATTAATATCTCCTTGATCCCACATCATCACTGACCATCTAGTGAGATAGTGGTAAATCTCTTGATCTATAAAGTTTATACACAGAACTAGTATTTGGGTGGCGCGCGGGCTGCGAGCAGCCCGCGTTATCGATGTGCATTAGTATTATTAACAAAAATGTCATTGCAGTTAAAAAAAAAAAATATAATTCTCATACAAGTCGAATCAATGACAGTTTCTTCTGAATCAGTACAAAGTGTGGCAGGGTTACCATGTGCAAGTTGATTTTTTTGATAAAATTTTAGTCGCTGTAAAATCGCACCAAGATTGTAAACGACTTTTGTTAAGGGACCATACCTCTAAGTGCAGTGGTTAACGTGGGCAGTTGCCTCGGAGACCAGCTCGAGATGTGGAATAAACTCCCCATTCGGGACTCGGCCTTCGGCCTCGTTAGTGACTCGACTAAGGAATGTAAACGCGTAACACCCCATTCGTAAGTGACTAACACGGCTCGGCCTACGGCCTCGCGGGCCGAAAGCTCGGCCTTCGGCCTCGCAGGTTTGAAGCTCGGCCTGCGGCCTCGCAACCGTGGCGTTGTATCGCCAGCGAAAATCCCCATCCAGTAAATTTAAAAATTCTCATGCAAGTCGAACAACTGACAGATACTTTTAGTTCCCGTGACCGGTTGCATCAAAGACCAGCTCGAGATGTGGAAAAAACTCCCCATCCGGGACTCGGCCTTCGGCCTCGTTAGCGACTTCCATAGGATGCGTTAATGAGGTACACCCCATTTGGAACTCGGCCTTCGGCCTCGTAAGTTACTAACACGGCTCGGCCTACGGCCTCGCGGAGGCCACGCTCGGCCTTCGGCCTCGCGGGCCGAAAGCTCGGCCTCCGGCCTCGCAGGTTTGAAGCTCGGCCTTCGGCCTCGCGGTGTTTAAGGCTCGGCCTGCGGCCTCGCAAGTTACAAAGGGAATGTTTTTAAGCTGTTCCCAATGACGGCCAGCTCGGCCTTCGGCCTCGCAGGCCTACAGCTCGGCCTCCGGCCTCGCTAGGGTGGAGCTCGGCCTTCGGCCTCGCCTCCACAGCTCGGCCTGCGGCCTCGCTCGATTGCAGCTCGGCCTACGGCCTCGCAAAGATAATGTGGTTTCGACACCAAAAATCCGCATCCAGTAAAAAAAAAACTAATGACGTCATCAAAAAACTTTTTTCATATTTCGAATCAGGGACCCCAAATCTCCCTAAATACTTAATTTCAGCCAGATCGGAGCAACTTGGATTTTGGTATCTGGTTCGAAGGACCAATTTCAAGTTTTGGACAAAATCCCCAAATTTCCCTATAAACCCTCTATAACATTTGTTCAAACTCCACATACCTACCTAAAACGGTTCCGGAGTTGCGATCGTTTTAAATTTGTATGGGAGAACCTCTTTTTTAATAGGTAGGGTAATTTTTTTCATTTTTCCAAAAGGTTCCCAGGGTTTTAGTCATTTTTAGTTTTGACACCTACCCCCCATCGCTTATGGTTTTCGAGATCCGTACACCAGTTCCATGATGGAAACCAAAAATGACACTTTTCGGATTTTTCTGGAGGTCACGTGGGCACTCTCTATACAGTACACTATATATTTCTAACCCAAAAACACTCCTTCTGGGAGAACAATTCTGTCAGTGAGTCAATCAGTGGTAGTGCAGCTTTATATATTATAATAATAATAACTAGGTGTTGGGTGGTGCGCGGGCTGCGAGCAGCCCGCGTTATCGATGTGCATTAGTAAGTTTTATCAAACTGGTAATTGCAGTTGAAAAAATATATAAATTTGTCATACAAGTCGAGTAAGTGACAGTTTCTTCTAGTTCAGTACAAGGTGTGGGCAGGGTTACCATGTGCAAGTTGATTTATTTGATAAAATTTTAGTTGCTGTAAAATCGCCCTAAGATTGTAAGCGACTTTTGTAAAGGGACCCCACCTCTAAGTGCAGTGGTTAACGTGGGCAGTTGCCTCGAAGACCAGCTCGAGATGTGGAAAAAAACCCCCATTCAGGACTCGGCCTTCGGCCTCGTTAGCGACTCACCTGAGGGACGTTAATTCGTTACACCCCAATCGGAACTCGGCCTTCGGCCTCGTAAGTGACTAACACGGCTCGGCCTACGGCCTCGCGGAGGCCACGCTCGGCCTTCGGCCTCGCGGGCCGAAAGCTCGGCCTTCGGCCTCGCCCTCGAAGCTCGGCCTTCGGCCTCGCAGGTATGAAGCTCGGCCTGCGGCCTCGCAGCCGTGGTGTTGTATCGCCAAAGAAAATCTCCATCCAGTAAAAAAAAAACAAATGACGGCATCCAAAAATTTTTTTTCATATTTGGAATCAGGGACCCTCAATCTCCCTTAATACCAAATTTCAGCCAAATCGGACCAACTTGAATTTTTGTATCCGGGTCGAAGGACCAATTTGCAATTTTTGACTAAAACTCCAAATTCCCCTACAAACCCACTACAATATTTGTTCAAACCCCCCATACCCACCTATAACGGTTTCGGAGCTGCAGTCGTTTTAAATTTGTATGGGAGAACCTCTTTTTTGTTCAAGAGGGTAATTTTTTTTCAACTTTCCAAAAGGGTCCCAGGGTTTTAGTCATTTTTAGTTTTGACACCAACCCCCCATCGATTATAGTTTCCGAGATCCCTACACCAGTTCCATGATGGAAACCAAAAATGACACTTTTCGGATTTTTCTGGAGGTCACAGGAACTTCCTCTACACTTTTCCCCTACACCACATATACCCCCCATCGCTCCTTCTAGGAGAACAATTCTGTCAATCAGTGAGTCAGTGAGTCAGTCAATCAGTCAGTGGTAATCGAGCTTTATATATATAAAACTAGTATTTCGGGTGGTGCGTTTAGGTTAGGCAAACGAAGGCAGCGAATTGCTTTTATTGCTGGAAATTGGTATTTATAGATATGTGTAATACCATAGTGTAATCTGCATATAAAAAAAACCGTGACTGATTGTTCTACTGAAATTTTGCCCATAGATGCTGATAGTTATGATGACGTAGGTATTAATAACGGATTTTTGAAAGTTCAACCGCTGAACGACTTATCAGGAAAGTCATAGACTAAACTGCGGGCAAAACCGCAGGATGTAACCAGTTTAGTATAAGTTATAATTACAAAATCACAGAAACATTTAAAGAACAGACATAAAATTGGGTTGGTAGCTTCTTCGAGAAGATATGAAGTAATAACATACAGGTTTGTAGTTCTGCACTAGGATTCCCTGTGTCACGGGAGGCATGGACACACACAAACATCCAAGATCCGGGATTCGAACACAGGGTCCCGGAGACACAGAAATCATGTCACTGACAGTAACCACCGCGCCACGGCGACCGTCGTAATTATACACTAATCATCATCATCATCTCAGCCATACGACGACCACTCCTGGAGATACGCCTTTGATTTCCACAAGGACCGGTTGGAAGCGGCCCGCATCCAGCCATTACCTGCGATCTTAGTCAGATTGTCCGTCTACCTTGTCGGTAGCCGTCCTATGCTGCGCTTGCCAGGCCGTGGTCTCCATTCGAAAACCTTTCTACTTTTTATGCAGTGATAGAGTTAAGCATTGTTCTTTCGCGGAAAGTCAACCTATTCTTAGCAAAAGTATACAAATAATTGTCGACAATTTAGGGCCCTTTTTAATGCCTTCAAATAATTACATAGTTAAGAAACTATCCCTACAAACTCTACTTCACAAAATTACCAACATTATCAACATTTTCTTGAAAAAATAAGAACAACATGAATGTAGTCAAAGGTAAATAAGCATTCCAAAAGCTACGGGTGAAATCTGGATCAATTTTTTTTATAGAAAGCTGGGGATTCATGATAGTGGTCCCAGCACATGAGAACCACCAAATTTCTAGAAAACAAGTTTTCACAGATAAAAAATACTATATTTTCATAATATTTTTTATTACATTAACTAAATTGCTGGCGGTATTAGGAAGCAATGATATCAGCCCTAGAATCTATTAGCAGATTCTGATCTTGAGCGAGTTCGATAGTACAAATATCTCGGTGCTTGGGTGAATCAAGAATGGGATAGCGAACAAGAAACTCGAACCTGGATTGAAATTGCCCGAGCATCTTTTAGAACATGGAGGAAGTGTTGTGCTGTCGAAAACTAGGAACAAAGCTGAGAGTGAGAATGCTCCAATGCTACGATGGCCGGTAGTACTTTATGGTAGTAGGCTTGGACTCTAAAAGCTACACAGAAACACAAAATACACAGGAACGTCTCGAAGCATTCGAGATGTAAAGCTACCGCAGAATGCTCCGTATAAGTTGCACGCAGAAAGTTTCTAACGTCAAGTTTCTCCAACGTGTCAATAAAAACCGTGAACTGTTGCAAACCAAAAAACAACAATCAAAATATTTTGTCCATGTTTTGAGGCATGAAAAATACCCTTAAGAGAAGGAGCCTTTTGTAGAAGATCATTGGAGCCTATAGTCAATTTATTAGTTTGCCATAATAAAACCGACGCATTCGTATGCTTATATTGGAGCCGACGTCTTAGACGATGAAAAAAATCGTATGTTGAGTGTGTACAACATAAAGGCCTCTTTATTGAATGCGGTCCAGAATCCTGTTGATATACGTGTACCTATACATACATAGCTGGTATATCTCTCTAAGTTGTGGTAGTTATCGTTAAAACTGCCATCAGACTGCGCACAATAAGCAGTTATGATGCGCAATTACTCGCCAATTAACTGATATAATGTGCTATATCGTGACACAGATACCCGTTTGTGTCTCTTTACTGCAACCGCGTGATTTCGTGCATGGATGGACAAAAATTTTACAACGATGCCCTCTCTATCTTAACACAACTATGTATATACAATGAATATTAGAAATAAATTACATACCCTTGTATATACATACATATAGATTTATATGTCTTACTAATAGCTGCAGCCCACCCCGAACTCGTTTGGGTGCATAGTAAATTAATATCTCCTTGATCCCACATCATCACTGACCATCTAGTGAGATAGTGGTAAATCTCTTGATCTATAAAGTTTATACACAGAACTAGTATTTGGGTGGCGCGCGGGCTGCGAGCAGCCCGCGTTATCGATGTGCATTAGTATTATTAACAAAAATGTCATTGCAGTTAAAAAAAAAAAATATAATTCTCATACAAGTCGAATCAATGACAGTTTCTTCTGAATCAGTACAAAGTGTGGCAGGGTTACCATGTGCAAGTTGATTTTTTTGATAAAATTTTAGTCGCTGTAAAATCGCACCAAGATTGTAAACGACTTTTGTTAAGGGACCATACCTCTAAGTGCAGTGGTTAACGTGGGCAGTTGCCTCGGAGACCAGCTCGAGATGTGGAATAAACTCCCCATTCGGGACTCGGCCTTCGGCCTCGTTAGTGACTCGACTAAGGAATGTAAACGCGTAACACCCCATTCGTAAGTGACTAACACGGCTCGGCCTACGGCCTCGCGGGCCGAAAGCTCGGCCTTCGGCCTCGCAGGTTTGAAGCTCGGCCTGCGGCCTCGCAACCGTGGCGTTGTATCGCCAGCGAAAATCCCCATCCAGTAAATTTAAAAATTCTCATGCAAGTCGAACAACTGACAGATACTTTTAGTTCCCGTGACCGGTTGCATCAAAGACCAGCTCGAGATGTGGAAAAAACTCCCCATCCGGGACTCGGCCTTCGGCCTCGTTAGCGACTTCCATAGGATGCGTTAATGAGGTACACCCCATTTGGAACTCGGCCTTCGGCCTCGTAAGTTACTAACACGGCTCGGCCTACGGCCTCGCGGAGGCCACGCTCGGCCTTCGGCCTCGCGGGCCGAAAGCTCGGCCTCCGGCCTCGCAGGTTTGAAGCTCGGCCTTCGGCCTCGCGGTGTTTAAGGCTCGGCCTGCGGCCTCGCAAGTTACAAAGGGAATGTTTTTAAGCTGTTCCCAATGACGGCCAGCTCGGCCTTCGGCCTCGCAGGCCTACAGCTCGGCCTCCGGCCTCGCTAGGGTGGAGCTCGGCCTTCGGCCTCGCCTCCACAGCTCGGCCTGCGGCCTCGCTCGATTGCAGCTCGGCCTACGGCCTCGCAAAGATAATGTGGTTTCGACACCAAAAATCCGCATCCAGTAAAAAAAAAACTAATGACGTCATCAAAAAACTTTTTTCATATTTCGAATCAGGGACCCCAAATCTCCCTAAATACTTAATTTCAGCCAGATCGGAGCAACTTGGATTTTGGTATCTGGTTCGAAGGACCAATTTCAAGTTTTGGACAAAATCCCCAAATTTCCCTATAAACCCTCTATAACATTTGTTCAAACTCCACATACCTACCTAAAACGGTTCCGGAGTTGCGATCGTTTTAAATTTGTATGGGAGAACCTCTTTTTTAATAGGTAGGGTAATTTTTTTCATTTTTCCAAAAGGTTCCCAGGGTTTTAGTCATTTTTAGTTTTGACACCTACCCCCCATCGCTTATGGTTTTCGAGATCCGTACACCAGTTCCATGATGGAAACCAAAAATGACACTTTTCGGATTTTTCTGGAGGTCACGTGGGCACTCTCTATACAGTACACTATATATTTCTAACCCAAAAACACTCCTTCTGGGAGAACAATTCTGTCAGTGAGTCAATCAGTGGTAGTGCAGCTTTATATATTATAATAATAATAACTAGGTGTTGGGTGGTGCGCGGGCTGCGAGCAGCCCGCGTTATCGATGTGCATTAGTAAGTTTTATCAAACTGGTAATTGCAGTTGAAAAAATATATAAATTTGTCATACAAGTCGAGTAAGTGACAGTTTCTTCTAGTTCAGTACAAGGTGTGGGCAGGGTTACCATGTGCAAGTTGATTTATTTGATAAAATTTTAGTTGCTGTAAAATCGCCCTAAGATTGTAAGCGACTTTTGTAAAGGGACCCCACCTCTAAGTGCAGTGGTTAACGTGGGCAGTTGCCTCGAAGACCAGCTCGAGATGTGGAAAAAAACCCCCATTCAGGACTCGGCCTTCGGCCTCGTTAGCGACTCACCTGAGGGACGTTAATTCGTTACACCCCAATCGGAACTCGGCCTTCGGCCTCGTAAGTGACTAACACGGCTCGGCCTACGGCCTCGCGGAGGCCACGCTCGGCCTTCGGCCTCGCGGGCCGAAAGCTCGGCCTTCGGCCTCGCCCTCGAAGCTCGGCCTTCGGCCTCGCAGGTATGAAGCTCGGCCTGCGGCCTCGCAGCCGTGGTGTTGTATCGCCAAAGAAAATCTCCATCCAGTAAAAAAAAAACAAATGACGGCATCCAAAAATTTTTTTTCATATTTGGAATCAGGGACCCTCAATCTCCCTTAATACCAAATTTCAGCCAAATCGGACCAACTTGAATTTTTGTATCCGGGTCGAAGGACCAATTTGCAATTTTTGACTAAAACTCCAAATTCCCCTACAAACCCACTACAATATTTGTTCAAACCCCCCATACCCACCTATAACGGTTTCGGAGCTGCAGTCGTTTTAAATTTGTATGGGAGAACCTCTTTTTTGTTCAAGAGGGTAATTTTTTTTCAACTTTCCAAAAGGGTCCCAGGGTTTTAGTCATTTTTAGTTTTGACACCAACCCCCCATCGATTATAGTTTCCGAGATCCCTACACCAGTTCCATGATGGAAACCAAAAATGACACTTTTCGGATTTTTCTGGAGGTCACAGGAACTTCCTCTACACTTTTCCCCTACACCACATATACCCCCCATCGCTCCTTCTAGGAGAACAATTCTGTCAATCAGTGAGTCAGTGAGTCAGTCAATCAGTCAGTGGTAATCGAGCTTTATATATATAAAACTAGTATTTCGGGTGGTGCGCGGGCTGCGAGCAGCCCGCGTTATCGATGTGCATTAGTAATATTTATCAAACTGGTAATTGCAGTTAAAAAAACATATAAAATTCTCATACAAGTCGAGTAAGTGACAGTTTCTTCTAGTTCAGTACAAAGTGTGAGCAGGGTTACCATGTGTAAGTTTTTTTTTTTGATAAAATTTTAGTCGCTGTAAAATCGCACCAAGATTGTAAACGACTTTTGTTAAGGGACCATACCTCTAAGTGCCAGTGGTTAACGTGGGCAAATGCCTCGGAGACCAGCTCGAGATGTGGAACAAACTCCCCATTCGGGACTCGGCCTTCGGCCTCGTTAGTGACTCTCCTAAGGAATGTAAACGCGTAACACCCCATTCGTAAATGACTAACACGGCTCGGCCTACGGCCTCGCGGAGGCCACGCTCGGCCTTCGGCCTCGCGGGCCGAAAGCTCGGCCTTCGGCCTCGCAGGTTTGAAGCTCGGCCTACGGCCTCGCAACCGTGGCGTTGTATCGTCAGCGAAAATCCCCATCCAGTAAATAAAAAGATTTTAAAATTCTTATGAAAGTCGAACAACTGACAGATACTTTTAGTTCCCGTGAGCGGTTGCATCAAAGACCAGCTCGAGATGTGGAAAAAAAACTCCCGATTCGGGACTCGGCCTACGGCCTCGTTAGTGACTCTCCTAAGGAATGTAAATGCGTAACACCCCATTCGGAACTCGGCCTTCGGCCTCGTAAGTGACTAACACGGCTCGGCCTACGGCCTCGCGGAGGCCACGCTCGGCCTTCGGCCTCGCGGGCCGAAAGCTCGGCCTTCGGCCTCGCCCTCGAAGCTCGGCCTTCGGCCTCGCAGGTTTGAAGCTCGGCCTGCGGCCTCGCAAATAAGAAGTGGTTTCGCCATCAAAAATCCCCATCCAGTAAAAAAAAAACAAATGACGTCATCAAAAAACTTTTTTCATATTTCGAATCAGGGACCCCCATTCTCCCTAAATACCAAATTTCAGCCCGATCGGAGCAACTTGGATTTTGGTATCCGGGTCGAAGGACCAATTTTCAATTTTCGACTAAAACCCCGAATTTTCTTACAAACCCTCTATAACATTTGTTAAAACCCCCCATACCCACCTATAACGGTTCCGGAGTTGCGGTCGTTTTAAATTTGTATGGGAGAACCTCTTTTTTGTTTGGGAGGGTAATTTTTTTTCAACTTTTCAAAAGGGTCCCAGGGTTTTAGTCATTTTTAGTTTTGGCACCTACCCCCCATCGATTATGGTTTCCGAGATCCGTACACCAGTTCCATCAAGGAAACCAAAAATGACACTTTTCGGATTTTTCTGGTGGTCATAGGAACCTCCTCTACACTTTTCCCCTACATTACTAACACCCCCCATAGCTCCTTCTGGGAGAACAATGATGTCAATGAGTGAGTCAGTGAGTGAGTGGTAATCGAGCTTTATATAATATAAACTAGTATTTCGGGTGGTGCGCGGGCTGCGAGCAGCCCGCGTTATCGATGTGCATTAGTAATATTTATTAAAATTTGTAGTTGCAGTTGAAAAAATATATAAAATTCGCATACAAGTCGAGTAAGTGACAGTTTCTTCTAGTTCAGTACAAAGTGTGAGCAGGGTTACCATGTGCAAGTTGATTTTTTTTATTAAATTTTAGTCGCTGTAAAATCGCCCCAAGATTGTTAACGACTTTTGTTAAAGGACCATATCTCTAAGTGCAGTGGTTAACGTGGGCAGTTGCCTCGGAGACCAGCTCGAGATGTGAAATAAGCTCCCCATTCATGACTCGGCCTTCGGCCTCGTTAGTGACTCTCCTAAGGAATGTAAATGCGTAACACCCCATTCGGAACTCGGCCTTCGGCCTCGTAAGTGACTAACACGGCTCGGCCTACGGCCTCGCGGAGGCCACGCTCGGCCTTCGGCCTCGCGGGCCGAAAGCTCGGCCTTCGGCCTCGCAGGTTTGAAGCTCGGCCTGCGGCCTCGCAACCGTTGCGTTGTATCGTCAGCGAAAATCCCCATCCAGTAAATAAAAATATTTAAAAATTCTCATGCAAGTCGAACAACTGACAGATACTTTTAGTTCCCGTGAGCGGTTGCATCAAAGACCAGCTCGAGATGTGGTAAAAACTCCCCATTCTGAACTCGGCCTTCGGCCTCGTTAGTGACTCTCCTAAGGAATGTAAATGCGTAACACCCCATTCGGAACTCGGCCTTCGGCCTCGTAAGTGACTAACACGGCTCGGCCTACGGCCTCGCGGAGGCCACGCTCGGCCTTCGGCCTCGCGGGCCGAAAGCTCGGCCTTCGGCCTCGCCCTCGAAGCTCGGCCTTCGGCCTCGCAGGTTTGAAGCTCGGCCTGCGGCCTCGCAAATAAGAAGTGGTTTCGCCATCAAAAATCCCCATCCAGTAAAAAAAAAACAAATGACGTCATCCAAAAATTTTTTTCATATTTGGAATCAGGGACCCCCAATCTCCCTAAATATCAAATTTCAGCCAGATCGGAGCAACTTGGATTTTGGTATCCGGGTCGAAGGACCAATTTTCAATTTTCGACTAAAACCCCAAATTCTCCTACAAACCCTCTATAACATTTGTTTAAACCCCCCATACCCACCTATTACGGTTTCGGAGTTGCGGTCGTTTCAAATTTGTATGGGAGAACCTCTTTTTTGTTCTGGAGGGTAATTTTTTTTCACTTTTCCAAAAGAGTCCCAAGGTTTTAGTCATTTTTAGTTTTGGCACCTACCCCCCATCGATTATGGTTTCCGAGATCCGTACACCAGTTCCATCAAGGAAACCAAAAATGACACTTTTTGGATTTTTCTGGTGGTCATAGGAACCTCCTCTACACTTTTTCCCTGCACCACAAACACCCCCCATCGCTCCTTCTGGGAGAACAATGATGTCAATGAGTCAGTGAGTGAGTCAGTGAGTGGTAATCGAACTTTATATAATATAACTAGTATTTGGGTGGCGCGCGGGCTGCGAGCAGCCCGCGTTATCGATGTGCATTAGTATTATTAACAAAAATGTCATTGCAGTTAAAAAAATATATATATAATTCTCATACAAGTCGAATCAATGACAGTTTCTTCTAAACCAGTACAAAGTGTGGCAGGGTTACCATGTGCAAGTTGATTTTTTTGATAAAATTTTAGTCGCTGTAAAATCGCACCAAGATTATAAACGACTATTGTAAAGGGACCATACCTCTAAGTGCAGTGGTTAACGTGGGCAGTTGCCTCGGAGACCAGCTCGAGATGTGGAATAAACTCCCCATTCGGGACTCGGCCTTCGGCCTCGTTAGTGACTCGACTAAGGAATGTAAACGCGTAACACCCCATTCGTAAGTGACTAACACGGCTCGGCCTACGGCCTCGCGGAGGCCACGCTCGGCCTTCGGCCTCGCGGGCCGAAAGCTCGGCCTTCGGCCTCGCAGGTTTGAAGCTCGGCCTGCGGCCTCGCAACCGTGGCGTGGTATCGCCAGCGAAAATCCCCATCCAGTAAATAAAAAGATTAAAAATTCTCATGCAAGTCGGACAACTGACAGATACTTTTAGTTCCCGTGAGCGGTTGCATCAAAGACCAGCTCGAGATGTGGAAAAAACTCCCCATCCGGGACTCGGCCTTCGGCCTCGTTAGCGACTTCCATAGGATGCGTTAATGAGGTACACCCCATTCGGAACTCGGCCTTCGGCCTCGTAAGTTACTAAAACGGCTCGGCCTACGGCCTCGCGGAGGCCACGCTCGGCCTTCGGCCTCGCGGGCCGAAAGCTCGGCCTCCGGCCTCGCAGGTTTGAAGCTCGGCCTTCGGCCTCGCGGTGTTTAAGGCTCGGCCTGCGGCCTCGCAAGTTACAAAGGGAATGTTTTTATGCTGTTCCCAATGACGGCCAGCTCGGCCTTCGGCCTCGCAGGCCTACAGCTCGGCCTCCGGCCTCGCTAGGGTGGAGCTCGGCCTTCGGCCTCGCCTCCACAGCTCGGCCTGCGGCCTCGCTCGATTGCAGCTCGGCCTACGGCCTCGCAAAGGGAATGTGGTTTCGCCCCCAAAATTCCGCATCCCGTAAAAAAAAAACAAATGACGTCATCAAAAAACTTTTTTCATATTTCGAATCAGGGACCCCAAATCTCCCTAAATACCTAATTTCAGTCAGATCGGAGCAACTTGAATTTTGGTATCCGGTTCGAAGGACCAATTTGCAATTTTTGACAAAATCCCCAAATTTCTTTACAAACCCTCTATGACATTTGTTCAAACCCTTCATACCTATCTATAACGGTTTAGGAGTTGCGATCGTTTTAAATTTGTATGGGAGAACCCCTTTTTTGTTTGGGAGGGTAATTTTTTTTCAATTTTCCAAAAAGGTCCCAGGGTTTTAGTCATTTTTAGTTTTGACACCTACCCCCCATCGATTATGGTTTTCGAGATCCCTACACCAGTTCCATCAAGGAAACCAAAAATGACACTTTTCGGATTTTTCCCTAGGTCACGTGGGCACTCCCTATACAGTCCACTATATAATTTTAACCCAAAAACACTCCTTCTGGGAGAACAATGATGTCAGTGAGTCAGTCAATCAGTGGTAGAGCAGCTTTATATATTATAACTAGTATTTGGGTGGCGCGCGGGCTGCGAGCAGCCCGCGTTATCGATGTGCATTAGTATTATTAACAAAAATGTCGTTGCAGTTGCTAAAGAGATATAAAATTCTCATGCAAATCGAACAATTCACAGTTACAACTATTTCAGTAGAAAGTGTGAGCAGGGTTACCATGTGTAAGTTGATTTTTTTAAATTAAATTTTAGTCGCGGTAAAACCGGACCAAGATTGTAAACGACTTTTGTTAAAGGACCCCACCTCTAAGTGCAGTGGTTAACGTGGGCAGTTGCCTCGGAGACCAGCTCGATATATGAAAATACTCGTTATCCGGAACTCGGCCTACGGCCTCGTTAGTGACTTCCATAGGATGCGTTAATGAGGTACACCCCATTCGGAACTCGGCCTTCGGCCTCGTAAGTTACTAACACGGCTCGGCCTGCGGCCTCGCGGAGGCCACGCTCGGCCTTCGGCCTCGCGGGCCGAAAGCTCGGCCTCCGGCCTCGCAGGTTTGAAGCTCGGCCTTCGGCCTCGCGGTGTTTAAGGCTCGGCCTGCGGCCTCGCAAGTTACAAAGGGAATGTTTTTAAGCTGTTCCCAATGACGGCCAGCTCGGCCTTCGGCCTCGCAGGCCTACAGCTCGGCCTCCGGCCTCGCTAGGGTGGAGCTCGGCCTTCGGCCTCGCCTCCACAGCTCGGCCTGCGGCCTCGCTCGATTGCAGCTCGGCCTACGGCCTCGCAAAGAGAATGTGGTTTCGCCACCAAAAATCCGCATCCAGTAAAAAAAAAACAAATGACGTCATCAAAAAACTTTTTTCATATTTCGAATCAGGGACCCCAAATCTCCCTAAATACCAAATTTCAGCCGAATCGAAGAAACTTGGATTTTTGTATCCGGTTCGAAGGACCAATTTGCAATTTTTGACAAAATCCCCAAATTTTCCTACAAACCCTCTATGACATTTGTTTAAACCCTCCATACCTATCTATAACGGTTTAGGAGTTGCGATCGTTTTAAATTTGTATGGGGAAACCTCTTTTTTAATAGGTAGGGTAAATTTATTCATTTTTTCAAAAGGTTCCCAGGATTTTAGTCATTTTTAGTTTTGACACCTACCCCCCATCGCTTATGGTTTTCGAGATCCGTACACCAGTTCCATGATGGAAACCAAAAATGACACTTTTCGGATTTTTCTAGAGGTCACGTGGGCACTCTCTATACAGTCCACACCATAATTTCAACCCAAAAATACTCCTTCTGGGAGAACAATTCTGTCAGTGAGTCAATCAGTGGTAGAGCAGCTTTATATATTATAACTAGTATTTGGGTGGCGCGCGGGCTGCGAGCAGCCCGCGTTATCGATGTGCATTAGTATTATTAACAAAAATGTCGTTGCATTTGCTAAAAAGATATAAAATTCTCATGCAAATCGAATAACTCACAGTTTCATCTATTTCAGTAGAAAGTGTGAGCAGGGTTACCATGTGCAAGTTGATTTTTAAAAAAAAATTTTAGTCGCGGTAAAACCGGACCAAGATTGTAAACGACTTTTGTTAAGGGACCCCACCTCTAAGTGCAGTGGTTAACGTGGGCAGTTGCCTCGGAGACCAGCTCGATATGTGAAAATACTCGTTATCCGGAACTCGGCCTTCGGCCTCGTTAGTGACTCCCATAAGGTACGTTGATGCGTTACACCTCATTCGAGCTCGGCCTTCGGCCTCGCAGATTTGAAGCTCGGCCTTCGGCCTCGCAGGTTTGAAGCTCGGCCTTCGGCCTCGCGGTGGTAAAGACAGCTTCTTCAAGTTCAGTACAAAGTGAGAACAGAGTTACCATATGCAAGTTTATTTTTTTCATTAATATTTTAGTCGGGGTAAAATCGCACAAAGAATTTAAACGACTTTTGTTAAGGGACCCTACCTCTAATTGTAGTAAATAACGCGGGCAGTTGCATTGGAGACCAGCTCGAGATGTGGAAAAAACTCCCCATCCGGGACTCGGCCTTCGGCCTCGTTAGCGACTTCCATAGGATGCGTTAATGAGGTACACCCCATTCGGAACTCGGCCTTCGGCCTCGTAAGTTACTAACACGGCTCGGCCTACGGCCTCGCAGGTTTGAAGCTCGGCCTTCGGCCTCGCGGTGTTTAAAGCTCGGCCTGCGGCCTCGCAAGTTACAAAGGGAATGATTTTAAGCTGTTCCCAATGACGGCCAGCTCGGCCTTCGGCCTCGCAGGCCTACAGCTCGGCCTCCGGCCTCGCTAGGGTGGAGCTCGGCCTTCGGCCTCGCCTCCACAGCTCGGCCTGCGGCCTCGCTCGATTTCAGCTCGGCCTACGGCCTCGCAAAGAGAATGTGGTTTCGCCACCAAAAATCCGCATCCAGTAAAAAAAAAACTAATGACGTCATCAAAAAACTTTTTTCATATTTCGAATCAGGGACCCCAAATCTCCCTAAATACTTAATTTCAGTCAGATCGGAGCAACTTGAATTTTGGTATCCGGTTCGAAGGACCAATTTCAAGTTTTGGACAAAATCCCCAAATTTCCCTACAAACCCTCTATAACATTTGTTCAAACTCCCCATACCTACCTAAAACGGTTCCGGAGTTGCGATCGTTTTAATTTTGTATGGGAGAACCTCTTTTTTAATAGGTAGGGTAATTTTTTTCAACTTTCCAAAAGGGTCCCAGGGTTTTAGTCATTTTTAGTTTTGACACCTACCCTCCATCGGTTATGGTTTCCGAGATCCGTACACCTGTTCCATGAAGAAAACCAAAAATGCCACTTTTCGGATTTTTCTGGGGGTCACGTGGGCACTCTCTATACAGTCCACTATATAATTTCAACCCAAAAACACTCCTTCTGGGAGAACAATTCTGTCAGTGAGTCAATCAGTGGTAATGCAGCTTTATATATTATAATATAATAATAACTAGTATTTCGGGTGGTGCGCGGGCTGCGAGCAGCCCGCGTTATCGATGTGCATTTGTAATATTTATCAAGATTTGTAGTTGCAGTTAAAAATATATAAAATTCTCATACAAGTCGAGTAAGTGACAGTTTCTTCTAGTTCAGTACAAAGTGTGAGCAGTGTTACCATGTGCAAGTTGATTTTTGTGATAAAATTTTAGTCGCTGTAAAATCGCCCCAAGATTGTAAACGACTTTTGTTAAGGGAACATACCTCTAATTGCAGTGGTTAACGTGGGCAGTTGCCTCGGAGACCAGCTCGAGATGTGGAAAAAACTCCCCATTCGGGACTCGGCCTTCGGCCTCGTTAGTGACTCTCCTAAGGAATGTAAACGCGTAACACCCCATTCGTAAGTGACTAACACGGCTCGGCCTACGGCCTCGCGGAGGCCACGCTCGGCCTTCGGCCTCGCGGGCCGAAAGCTCGGCCTTCGGCCTCGCAGGTTTGAAGCTCGGCCTGCGGCCTCGCAACCGTGGCGTTGTATCGCCAGCGAAAATCCCCATCCAGTAAATAAAAAGATTTAAAAATTCTCATGCAAGTCGAACAACTGACAGATACTTTTAGTTCCCGTGAGCGGTTGCATCAAAGACCAGCTCGAGATGTGGGAAAAAAACTCCCTATTCGGGACTCGGCCTTCGGCCTCGTTAGTGACTCTCCTAAGGAATGTTAATGCGTAACACCCCATTCGGAACTCGGCCTTCGGCCTCGTAAGTGACTAACACGGCTCGGCCTGCGGCCTCGCGGAGGCCACGCTCGGCCTTCGGCCTCGCGGGCCGAAAGCTCGGCCTTCGGCCTCGCCCTCGAAGCTCGGCCTTCGGCCTCGCGGGTTTGAAGCTCGGCCTGCGGCCTCGCAAATAAGAAGCGGTTTCGCCATCAAAAATCCCTATCCAGTAAAAAAAAAACAAATGACGTCATCCAAAAATTTTTTTCATATTTGGAATCAGGGACCACCAATCTCCCTAAATACCAAATTTCAGCCAGATCGGAGCAACTTGGATTTTGGTATCCGGGTCGAAGGACCAATTTTCAATTTTCGACTAAAACCCCAAATTCTCCTACAAACCCTCTATAACATTTGTTCAAACCCCCCATACCCACCTATAACGGTTCGGGAGCTGCGGTCGTTTTAAATTTGTATGGGAGAACCTCTTTTTTGTTTGGGAGGGTAAATTTTTTTCAACTTTCCAAAAAGGTCCCAAGGTTTTAGTCATTTTTAGTTTTGGCACCTACCCCCCATCGATTATGGTTTCCGAGATCCGTACACCAGTTCCATCAAGGAAACCAAAAATGACACTTTTCGGATTTTTCTGGTGGTCATAGGAACCTCCTCTACACTTTTCCCCTACATCACAAACACCCCCCATCGCTCCTTCTGGGAGAACAATGATGTCAATGAGTCAGTCAGTGAGTGAGTCAGTCAGTGGTAATCGAACTTTATATAATATAACTAGGTGTTGGGTGGTGCGCGGGCTGCGAGCAGCCCGCGTTATCGATGTGCATTTTTATTTTTAATTGAAGTTTTAGTTGCAGTTTATAAATTATATAAAACTGTCATACAAGTCGAGTAAGTGACAGTTTCTTCTAGTTCAGTACAAAGTGTGGGCAGTGTTACCATGTGCAAGTTGATTTTTTTGATAAAATTTTAGTCGCTGTAAAATCGCCCCAAGATTGTAATCGAGTTTTGTTAAGGGACCATACCTCTAAGTGCAGTGGTTAACGTGGGCAGTTGCCTCGGAGACCAGCTCGAGAAGTAAAAAAAAACTCCCCATTCGGGACTCGGCCTTCGGCCTCGTTAGTGACTCTCCTAAGGAATGTAAATGCGTAACACCCCATTCGGAACTCGGCCTTCGGCCTCGTAAGTGACTAACATGGCTCGGCCTACGGCCTCGTGGAGGCCACGCTCGGCCTTCGGCCTCGCGGGCCGAAAGCTCGGCCTTCGGCCTCGCCCTGGAAGCTCGGCCTTCGGCCTCGCAGGTTTGAAGCTCGGCCTGCGGCCTCGCAGCCGTGGCGTTGTATCGCCAGCGAAAATCCCCATCCAGTAAAAAAAAAAAAGATGACGTCATCCAAAAAATTTTTTTATATTTAAAATCAGGGACCCCCAATCTCCCTAAATACCAAATTTCAGCCAGATCAGACAAACTTGGATTTTGGTATCCGGGTCGAAGGACCAATTTTCAATTTTCGACAAAAACCCCAAATTTTCCTACAAACCCTCTATAATATTTGTTTGAACCCTCCATACCCACCTATAACGGTTCCGGAGTTGCGGTCGTTTTAAATTTGTATGGGAGAACCTCTTTTTTGTTCGGGAGGGTAATTTTTTTTCAACTTTCCAAAAAGGTCCCAGGGTTTTAGTCATTTTTAGTTTTGGTACCTACCCCCCAACTATTACAGTTTCCGAGATCCCTACACCAGTTCTATGATGGAAACCAAAAATGACACTTTTCGGATTTTTCTGGAGGTCACGGGAACCCTCTCTACACTTTTACCCTACACCACAAACACCCCCCATCGCTTCTTCTAGGAGAACAATTCTGTCAATCAGTGAGTCAGTGAGTGAGTCAGTGAGTGGTAATCGAGGTTTATATATATATAACTAGGTGTTGGGTGGTGCGCGGGCTGCGAGCAGCCCGCGTTATCGATGTGCATTAGTAACTTTTATCAAACTGGTAATTGCAGTTAAAAAAATATATAAAATTCTCATACAAATCGAGTAAGTGACAGTTTCTTCTAGTTCAGTACAAAGTGTGAGCAGGGTTACCATGTGCAAGTTGATTTTTTTGATAAAATTTTAGTTGCTGTAAAATCGCACCAAGATTGTAAACGACTTTTGTTAAGGGACCATACCTCTAAGTGCAGTGGTTAACGTGGGCAGTTGCCTCGGAGACCAGCTCGAGATGTGGAAAAAAAACTCCCCATTCGGGACTCGGCCTTCGGCCTCGTTAGCGACTCACCTGAGGGACGTTGATTCGTTACACCCCATTCGGAACTCGGCCTTCGGCCTCGTAAGTGACTAACACGGCTCGGCCTACGGCCTCGCGGAGGCCACGCTCGGCCTTCGGCCTCGCGGGCCGAAAGCTCGGCCTTCGGCCTCGCCCTCGAAGCTCGGCCTTCGGCCTCGCAGGTTTGAAGCTCGGCCTGCGGCCTCGCAGCCGTAGCGTTGTATCGCCAGCGAAAATCCCCATCCAGTAAAAAAAAAAACAAATGACGTCATCCAAAATTTTTTTTTATATTTGGAATCAGGGACTCCCAATGTCCCTAAATACCAAATTTCAGCCAGATCAGACAAATTTGGATTTTGGTATCCGGGTCGAAGGACCAATTTTTAATTTTTGACAGAAACCTCGAATTCCCCTACAAACCCTCTATAACATTTGTTCGATACCCCCATACCTACCTATAACGGTTCCGGAGTTGCGATCGTTTTAATTTTGTATGGGAGAACCTCTTTTTTGTTCGGGAGGGTAATTTTTTTTCAACTTTTTAAAAGGATCCCAGGGTTTTAGTCATTTTTAGTTTTGACACCAACCCCTCATCGATTATAGTTTCCGAGATCCCTACACCAGTTCCATGATGGAAACCAAAAATGACACTTTTCGGATTTTTCTGGAGGTCACGGGAACTTTCTCTACACTTTTTCCCTACATCACAAACACCCCCCATAGCTCCTTCTAGGAGAACAATTATGTCAATCAGTCAGTCAGTCAGTGAGTGAGTCAGTGGTAATCGAGCTTTATATATATAACTAGTATTTGGGTGGTGCGCGGGCTGCGAGCAGCCCGCGTTATCGATGTGCATTAGTATTTATTTCATGATTGTAATTGCGGTTGAAAAAATATATAAAATTCTCATACAAGTCGAGTAAGTGACAGTTTCTTCTAGTTCAGAACAAAGTGTGAGCAGGGTTACCAAGTGCAAGTTGATTTTTTTGAAAAAATTTTAGTCGCTGTAAAATCGCACCAAGATTGTAAACGACATTTGTTAAGGGACCATACCTCTAAGTGCAGTGGTTAACGTGGGCAGTTGCCTCGGAGACCAGCTCGAGATGTGGAAAAAAAACTCCCCATTCGGGACTCGGCCTTCGGCCTCGTTAGTGACTCTCCTAAGGAATGTAAACGCATAACACCCCATTCGTAAGTGACTAACACGGCTCGGCCTACGGCCTCGCGGAGGCCACGCTCGGCCTTCGGCCTCGCGGGCCGAAAGCTCGGCCTTCGGCCTCGCAGGTTTGAAGTTCGGCCTGCGGCCTCGCAAACGTGGCGATGTATCGCCAGCGAAAATCCCCATCCAGTAAATAAAAAGATTTAAAAATTCTCATGCAAGTCGAACAACTGACAGATACTTTTAGTTCCCGTGTGCGGTTGCATCAAAGACCAGCTCGAGATGTGGAAAAAAAACTCCCCATTCGGGACTCGGCCTTCGGCCTCGTTAGTGACTCTCCTAAGGAATGTAAACGCATAACACCCCATTCGTAAGTGACTAACACGGCTCGGCCTACGGCCTCGCGGAGGCCACGCTCGGCCTTCGGCCTCGCGGGCCGAAAGCTCGGCCTTCGGCCTCGCAGGTTTGAAGCTCGGCCTGCGGCCTCGCAACCGTGGCGTTGTATCGTCAGCGAAAATCCCCATCCAGTAAATAAAAGATTTAAAAATTCTCATGCAAGTCGAACAACTGACAGATACTTTTAGTTCCCGTGAGCGGTTGCATCAAAGACCAGCTCGAGATGTGGAAAAAAAACTCCCTATTCGGGACTCGGCCTTCGGCCTCGTTAGTGACTCTCCTAAGAAATGTAAATGCGTAACACCCCATTCGGAACTCGGCCTTCGGCCTCGTAAGTGACTAACACGGCTCGGCCTGCGGCCTCGCGGAGGCCACGCTCGGCCTTCGGCCTCGCGGGCCGAAAGCTCGGCCTTCGGCCTCGCCCTGGAAGCTCGGCCTTCGGCCTCGCAGGTTTGAAGCTCGGCCTGCGGCCTCGCAAATGAGAAGTGGTTTCGCCATCAAATATCCCCATCCAGTAAAAAAAAAACAAATGACGTCATCTAAAAACTTTTTTCATATTTGGAATCAGGGACCCCCAATCTCCCTAAATACCAAATTTCAGCCAGATCGGAGCAACTTGGATTTTGGTATCCGGGTCGAAGGACCAATTTTCAATTTTCGACTAAAACCCCAAATTCTCCTACAAACCCTCTATAACATTTGTTCAAACCCCCCGTACCCATCTATAACGGTTCGGGAGCTGCGGTCGTTTTAAATTTGTATGGGAGAACCTCTTTTTTGTTCGGGAGGGTAATTTTTTTTCAACTTTCCAAAAAGGTCCCAGGGTTTCAGTCATTTTTAGTTTTGACACCTACCCCCCATCGATTATGGTTTCCGAGATCCGTACACCAGTTCCATCAAGAAAACCAAAAATGACACTTTTCGGATTTTTCTGGTGGTCATAGGAATCTCCTCTACACTTTTTCCCTACATCACAAACACCCCCCATCGCTCCTTCTGGGAGAACAATGATGTCAATGAGTGAGTCAGTGAGTCAGTCAGTGGTAATCGAACTTTATATAATATAACTAGGTGTTGGGTGGTGCGCGGGCTGCGAGCAGCCCGCGTTATCGATGTGCATTTGTATTTTTAATTGAAGTTTTAGTTGCAGTTTATAAATTATATAAAACTGTCATACAAGTCGAGTAAGTGACAGTTTCTTCTAGTTCAGTACAAAGTGTGGGCAGTGTTACCATGTGCAAGTTGATTTTTTTGATAAAATTTTAGTCGCTGTAAAATCGCCCCAAGATTGTAATCGAGTTTTGTTAATGACCATACCTCTAAGTGCAGTGGTTAACGTGGGCAGTTGCCTCGGAGACCAGCTCGAGAAGTAAAAAAAAACTCCCCATTCGGGACTCGGCCTTCGGCCTCGTTAGTGACTCTCCTAAGGAATGTAAATGCGTAACACCCCATTCGGAACTCGGCCTTCGGCCTCGTAAGTGACTAACATGGCTCGGCCTACGGCCTCGTGGAGGCCACGCTCGGCCTTCGGCCTCGCGGGCCGAAAGCTCGGCCTTCGGCCTCGCCCTGGAAGCTCGGCCTTCGGCCTCGCAGGTTTGAAGCTCGGCCTGCGGCCTCGCAGCCGTGGCGTTGTATCGCCAGCGAAAATCCCCATACAGTAAAAAAAAAAAAAATGACGTCATCCAAAAATTTTTTTTATATTTAAAATCAGGGACCCCCAATCTCCCTAAATACCAAATTTCAGCCAGATCAGACAAACTTGGATTTTGGTATCCGGGTCGAAGGACCAATTTGCAATTTTTGACTAAAAACCCAAATTCTCCTACAAACCCTCTATAATATTTGTTCAAACCCCCCATACCCACCTATAATGGTTCCGGAGCTGCGGTCGTTTTAAATTTGTATGGGAGAACCTCTTTTTTGTTCGGGAGGGTAATTTTTTTTCAACTTTTAAAAAGGATCCCAGGGTTTTAGTCATTTTTAGTTTTGGCACCTACCCCCTATCTATTATAGTTTCCGAGATCCCTACACCAGTTCCACGAAGGAAACCAAAAATGGCACTTTTCGGATTTTTCTGGAGGTCACAGAAACCTTCTCTCCACTTTTTCCCTACATCACAAACACCCCCCATCGCTCCTTCTAGGAGAACAATTCTGTCAATCAGTGAGTGAGTGAGTGAGTGAGTGAATCAGTGGTAATCGAGCTTTATATATATAAATAATAAACTAGGTGTTGCGTGGCGCGCGGGCTGCGAGCAGCCCGCGTTATCGATGTGCATTAGTATTATTAACAAAAATGTCATTGCAGTTAAAAAAAAATATAAATAATTCTCATACAAGTCGAATCAATGACAGTTTCTTCTAAATCAGTACAAAGTGTGGCAGGGTTACCATGTGCAAGTTGATTTTTTTGATAAAATTTTAGTCGCTGTAAAATCGCTCCAAGATTGTAATCGAGTTTTGTTAAGGGACCATACCTCTAAAGGCAGTGGTTAACGTGGGCAGTTGCCTCGGAGACCAGCTCGAGATGTGGAAAAAATCTCCCCATTCGGGACTCGGCCTTCGGCCTCGTTAGTGACTCTCCTAAGGAATGTAAATGCGTAACACCCCATTCGGAACTCGGCCTTCGGCCTCGTAAGTGACTAACACGGCTCGGCCTGCGGCCTCGCGGAGGCCACGCTCGGCCTTCGGCCTCGCGGGCCGAAAGCTCGGCCTTCGGCCTCGCCCTCGAAGCTCGGCCTTCGGCCTCGCAGGTTTGAAGCTCGGCCTGCGGCCTCGCAGCCGTGGCGTTGTATCGCCAGCGAAAATCCCCATCCAGTAAAAAAAAAACAAATGACGTCATCCAAATTTTTTTTTTATATTTGGAATCAGGGACCCCCAATCTTCCTAAATACCAAATTTCAGCCAGATCAGACCAACTTGGATTTTGGTATCCGGGTCGAAGGACCAATTTGCAATTTTTGACTAAAAACCCAAATTCTCCTACAAACCCTCTATAATATTTGTTCGAACCCCCCATACCCACCTATAACGGTTCGGGAGCTGCGGTCGTTTTAAATTTGTATGGGAGAACCTCTTTTTTGTTCGGGAGGGTAAATTTTTTTCAACTTTCCAAAAAGGTCCCAGGGTTTTAGCCATTTTTAGTTTTGGCACCTACCCCCCATCTATTATAGTTTCCGAGATCCCTACACCAGTTCCACGAAGGAAACCAAAAATGGCACTTTTCGGATTTTTCTGGAGGTCACAGGAACCTCCTCTCCACTTTTCCCCTACATTACAGACACCCCCCATAGCTCCTTCTAGGAGAACAATTATGTCAATCAGTCAGTGAGTGAGTGAGTCAGTCAGTGGTAATCGAGCTTTATATATATAACTAGTATTTGGGTGGTGCGCGGGCTGCGAGCAGCCCGCGTTATCGATGTGCATTTGTATTTATTTCAAGATTGTAATTGCAGTTGAAAAAATATATAAAATTCTCATACAAGTAGAGTCAGTGACAGTTTCTTCTAGTTCAGTACAAAGTGTGAGCAGGGTTACCATGTGCAAGTTGATTTTTTCGATAAAATTTTAGTCGATGTAAAATCGCCCCAAGATTGTTATCGAGTTTTGTTAAGGGACCATACCTCTAAGTGCAGTGGTTAACGTGGGCCGCTGCCTCGGAGACCAGCTCGAGATGTGGAAAAAGCTCCCCATTCGGGACTCGGCCTTCGGCCTCGTTAGTGACTCTCCTAAGGAATGTACACGCGTAACACCCCATTCGTAAGTGACTAACACGGCTCGGCCTACGGCCTCGCGGAGGCCACGCTCGGCCTTCGGCCTCGCGGGCCGAAAGCTCGGCCTTCGGCCTCGCAGATTTGAAGCTCGGCCTGCGGCCTCGCAACCGTGGCGTTGTATCGCCAGCGAAAATCCCCATCCAGTAAATAAAAAGATTTAAAAATTTCCATGCAAGTCGAACAACTGACAGATACTTTTAGTTCCCGTGAGCGGTTGCATCAAAGACCAGCTCGAGATGTGGTAAAAACTTCCCATGCTGAACTCGGCCTTCGGCCTCGTTAGTGACTCTCCTAAGGAATGTAAATGCGTAACACCCCATTCGGAACTCGGCCTTCGGCCTCGTAAGTGACTAACACGGCTCGGCCTACGGCCTCGCGGAGGCCACGCTCGGCCTTCGGCCTCGCGGGCCGAAAGCTCGGCCTTCGGCCTCGCCCTCGAAGCTCGGCCTTCGGCCTCGCAGGTTTGAAGCTCGGCCTGCGGCCTCGCAAATAAGAAGTGGTTTCGCCATCAAAAATCCCCATCCAGTGAAAAAAAAACAAATGACGTCATCCAAAAAATTTTTTCATATTTGGAATCAGGGACCCCCAATCTCCCTAAATACCAAATTTCAGCCAGATCGGAGCAACTTGGATTTTGGTATCCGGGTCGAAGGACCAATTTTCAGTTTTCGACTAAAACCCCAAATTCACCTACAAACCCTCTATAACATTTGTTAAAACCCCCCATACCCACCTATAACGGTTTCGGAGTTGCGGTCGTTTTAAATTTGTATGGGAGAACCTCTTTTTTGTTCGGGAGGGTAATTTTTTTTCAACTTTCCAAAAAGGTCCCAGGGTTTTAGTCATTTTTAGTTTTGACACCTACCCCCCATCGATTATGGTTTCCGAGATCCGTACACCAGTTCCATCAAGGAAACCAAAAATGACACTTTTCGGATTTTTCTGGTGGTCATAGGAACGTCCTCTACACTTTTTCCCTACATTACAAACACCCCCCATCGCTCCTTCTGGGAGAACAATGATGTCAATGAGTGAGTCAGTCAGTCAGTGAGTCAGTGGTAATCGAGCTTTATATAATATAACTAGTATTTGGGTGGCGCGCGGGCTGCGAGCAGCCCGCGTTATCGATGTGCATTAGTATTATTAACAAAAATGTCGTTGCAGTTGCTAAAAAGATATAAAATTCTCATGCAAATCGAATAACTCACAGTTACATCTATTTCAGTAGAAAGTGTGAGCAGGGTTACCATGTGCAAGTTGATTTTTTTAATTAAATTTTGGTCGCGGTAAAACCGGACCAAGATTCTAAACGACTTTTGTTAAAGGACCCCACCTCTAAGTGCAGTGGTTAACGTGGGCAGTTGCCTCGGAGACCAGCTCGATATGTGAAAATACTCGTTATCCGGAACTCGGCCTTCGGCCTCGTTAGAGACTCCCATATGGTACGTTGAAGCGTTACACCTCATTCGAGCTCGGCCTTCGGCCTCGCAGATTTGAAGCTCGGCCTTCGGCCTCGCAGGTTTGAAGCTCGGCCTTCGGCCTCGCGGTGGTAAAGACAGCTTCTTCAAGTTCAGTACAAAGTGAGAACAGAGTTACCATATGCAAGTTTATTTTTTTCATTAAAATTTTAGTCGGGGTAAAATCGCACAAAGAATTTAAACGACTTTTGTTAAGGGACCCTACCTCTAATTGTAGTAAATAACGTGGGCAGTTACATTGGAGACCAGCTCGAGATGTGAAAAAAACTCCCCATCCGGAACTCAGCCTTCGGCCTCGTTAGCGACTTCCATAGGATGCGTTAATGAGGTACACCCCATTCGGAACTCGGCCTTCGGCCTCGTAAGTTACTAACACGGCTCGGCCTGCGGCCTCGCAAGTTTGAAGCTCGGCCTTCGGCCTCGCGGTGTTTAAGGCTCGGCCTGCGGTCTCGCAAGTTACAAAGGGAATGTTTATAAGCTGTTCTCAATGACGGCCAGCTCGGCCTGCGGCCTCGCAGGCCTACAGCTCGGCCTCCAGCCTCGCTAGGGTGGAGCTCGGCCTTCGGCCTCACCTCCACAGCTCGGCCTGCGGCCTCGCTCGTTTGCAGCTCGGCCTACGGCCTCGCAAAGGGAATGTGGTTTCGCCACCAAAATTCCGCATTCCGTAAAAAAAAACAAATGACGTCATCAAAAAACTTTTTTCATATTTCGAATCAGGGACCCCAGATCTCCTTAAATACCTAATTTCAGCCAGATCGGAGCAACTTGGATTTTGGTATTGTATGGGAGAACCTCTTTTTTGTTCGGGAGGGTAATTTTTTTTAAATTTTCTAAAAGGTTCCCAGAGTTTTAGTCATTTTTAGTTTTAACACCTACCCCTCATCAATTATAGCTTCCGAGATCCCTACACCTGTTCCATGAAGGAAACCAAAAATGCCACTTTTCGGATTTTTCTGGGGGTCACGTGAGCACTCTCTATACAGTCCACACCATAATTTCAACCCGAAAATACTCCTTCTGGGAGAACAATGATGTCAGTGAGTGAATCAATCAGTGGGTCTTCAGCTTTATATAATATGAACTAGTATTTGGGTGGCGCGCGGGCTGCGAGCAGCCCGCGTTATTGATGTGCATTAGTATTATTAACAAAAATGTCGTTGCAGTTGCTAAAAAGATATAAAATTCTCATGCAAATCGAATAACTCACAGTTTCATCTATTTCAGTAGAAAGTGTGAGCAGGGTTACCATGTGCAAGTTGATTTTTTAAATTAAATTGTAGTTGCGGTAAAACCGGACCAAGATTGTAAACGACTTTTGTTAAAGGACTCCACCTCTAAGTGCAGTGGTTAACGTGGGCAGTTGCCTCGGAGACCAGCTCGATATGTGAAAATACTCGTTATCCGGAACTCGGCCTTCGGCCTCGTTAGTGACTCCCATAAGGTGTGTTTATGCGTTACACCTTATTCGAGCTCGGCCTTCGGCCTCGCAGGTTTGAAGCTCGGCCTTCGGCCTCGCGGTGCTAAAGACAGCTTCTTCAAGTACAGTACAAAGTGAGAACAGAGTTACCATATGCAAGTTTTATTTTTTTCATTCAAATTTTAGTCGGGGTAAAATCGCACTAAGAATTTAAACGACTTTTGTTAAGAGACCCTACCTCTAATTGTAGTAAATAACGTGGGCAGTTGCATTGGAGACCAGCTCGAGATATGGAAAAAACTCCCCATCCGGGACTCGGCCTTCGGCCTCGTTAGCGACTTCCATAGGATGCGTTAATGAGGTACACCCCATTCGGAACTCGGCCTTCGGCCTCGTAAGTTACTAACACGGCTCGGCCTACGGCCTCGCGGAGGCCACGCTCGGCCTTCGGCCTCGCGGGCCGAAAGCTCGGCCTCCGGCCTCGCAGGTTTGAAGCTCGGCCTTCGGCCTCGCGGTGTTTAAGGCTCGGCCTGCGGCCTCGCAAGTTACAAAGGGAATGTTTATAAGCTGTTCTCAATGACGGCCAGCTCGGCCTGCGGCCTCGCAGGCCTACAGCTCGGCCTCCGGCCTCGCTTGGGTAGAGCTCGGCCTTCGGCCTCGCCTCCACAGCTCGGCCTGCGGCCTCGCTCGATTGCAGCTCGGCCTACGGCCTCGCAAAGGGAATGTGGTTTCGCCACGAAAATTCCGCATTCCGTAAAAAAAAAAAAAATGACGTCATCAAAAAACTTTTTTCATATTTCGAATCAGGGACCCCAAACCTCCATAAATACCTAATTTCAGCCAGATCGGAGCAACTTGGATTTTGGTATTGTATGGGAGAACCTCTTTTTTGTTCGGGAGGGTAATTTTTTTAAAATTTTCTATAAGGTTCCCAGGATTTTGGTCATTTTTAGTTTTGACACCTACCCCTCATCGATTATAGTTTCCGAGATCCCTACACCTGTTCCATGAAGGAAACCAAAAATGCCACTTTTCGGATTTTTCTGGGGGTCACGTGAGCACTCTCTATACAGTCCACACCATAATTTCAACCCAAAAATACTCCTTCTGGGAGAACAATGATGTCAGTGAGTGAATCAATCAGTGGGTCTTCAGCTTTATATAATATGAACTAGTATTTGGGTGGCGCGCGGGCTGCGAGCAGCCCGCGTTATCGATGTGCATTAGTATTATTAACAAAAATGTCATTGCAGTTGCTAAAAAGATATAAAATTCTCATGCGAATCGAATAACTCACAGTTACATCTATTTCAGTAGAAAGTGTGAACAGGGTTACCATGTGCAAGTTGATTTTTTAAATTAAATTTTAGTCGCGGTAAAACCGGACCAAGATTCTAAACGACTTTTGTTAAAGGACCCCACCTCTAAGTGCAGTGGTTAACGTGGGCAGTTGCCTCGGAGACCAGCTCGATATGTGAAAATACTCGTTATCCGGAACTCGGCCTTCGGCCTCGTTAGAGACTCCCATATGGTACGTTGAAGCGTTACACCTCATTCGAGCTCGGCCTTCGGCCTCGCAGATTTGAAGCTCGGCCTTCGGCCTCGCGGTGGTAAAGACAGCTTCTTCAAGTTCAGTACAAAGTGAGAACAAAGTTACCATATGCAAGTTTATTTTTTTCATTAAAATTTTAGTCGGGGTTAAATCGCACAAAGAATTTAAACGACTTTTGTTAAGGGACCCTACCTCTAATTGTAGTAAATAACGTGGGTAGTTACATTGGAGACCAGCTCGAGATGTGAAAAAAACTCCCCATCCGGGACTCGGCCTTCGGCCTCGTTAGCGACTTCCATAGGATGCGTTAATGAGGTACACCCCATTCGGAACTCGGCCTTCGGCCTCGTAAGTTACTAACACGGCTCGGCCTGCGGCCTCGCAGGATTGAAGCTCGGCCTTCGGCCTCGCGGTGTTTAAGGCTCGGCCTGCGGCCTCGCAAGTTACAAAGGGAATGTTTATAAGCTGTTCTCAATGACGGCCAGCTCGGCCTGCGGCCTCGCTCGATTGCAGCTCGGCCTACGGCCTCGCAAAGGGAATGTGGTTTCGCCATCAAAATTCCGCATTCCGTAAAAAAAAAACAAATGACGTCATCAAAAAACTTTTTTCATAATTCGAATCAGGGACCCCAAATCTCCTTAAGTACCTAATTTCAGCCAGATCGGAGCAACTTGGATTTTGGTATTATATGGGAGAACCTCTTTTTACTTCGGGAGGGTAATTTTTTTTTAATTTTCTAAAAGGTTCCCAGGGTTTTAGTCATTTTTAGTTTGACACCTACCCCTCATCGATTATAGTTTCCGAGATCCTTACACCTGTTCCACGAAGGAAACCAAAAATGCCACTTTTCGGATTTTTCTGGGGGTCACGTGAGCACTCTCTATACAGTCCACACCATAATTTCAACCCGAAAATACTCCTTCTGGGAGAACAATGATGTCAGTGAGTGAATCAATCAGTGGGTCTTCAGCTTTATATAATATGAATACATATAGCTCATTGAAAGCGTGCACTGACGATGACGCGAGTTTCACGCTTTACGTGTTCACCCAAAAAAAATGTTTACCAAAAAATGGAACCGACTTCAACACTCAAAAGTGTGAAATAGCTTGTTGAAGTCGGTACCATAAGCACAATATTGTGATGATACATTGTACTTATGTGAATTTAGCTAAGCAACTAATTCCTTAGCAAAATTCACATATAAATACAAAATCCAATCATAAACCAAACACTCACACCCATTGTTACGGAGTCAATTGTTTTGATTTCCATTATATAAACTACTCTTGTTATCTATGTTTTTTATACTAGATGCTATCTGTTATTAGATTATAAATAAAATATATTACGAGATTTTTATTGTGTATCGCATTAACGCTATGCTAGGCAGAACTTCAGTTCAAATATTTGAAGGAAAAAAAATAATCTCTTAAAATAAGGGTAGGGTGCCTTCGTTTGATACGATATCAACTGTAACGTTGGTCGGTCAGTCCTATTAATTAATTGTTCATACAATTAAAGGTAGATGGCGCTAAAACATCCCCGCAAGATGTTAATAAAGGAAGGAAGTAATTCGGCCCTAGTGGTACGGGCTGCTATAGCTTAGTTGGACAAAGCGACAGGACGGTATTCTGTAGTCGTGGGTTCAAGTCCCACTAGCAGCCGAATTTTTTCCTTCAAAATATATTACCTTATGACATATTGTGAATAAAAAAAAACTTACTAACAAAAATGGATTATGTGTGAAATAGATAAAAGGATTATTAAAAAGGCTCACGCGATTGAATCTTTATTCAAATTAATCTAACGTGGAGTTTATTTCACTACCTACATATTATTATCATAATGGTTCAATTATATTAAGATCTATGATTGTAAATGTTAGTTGCACTTTTGCAGTAAGACTACAATAGCAGTGTACATAAGGGCGTGGTCAGACTAACTGCGTGGCTAAAGCCGTCTTGCACCAACCAAATTATCCGAGAACTCGGATCAAATCACAATTTTTGCCTGCAAATTTGTGATTTAATATTATATAGACGAAATTCTCGGATAATTTGGTTGGCGCAAGTGGGCCTAAGACGGCATTAAGTGTATGCCATTATTCCATCTTTAGACTGCTAAAGTCTATATAGGTAATGCCGTACGTGCTCTGGGCACTTGATAATGTTGCAATTTGTATTTATGTTCATAACCATCCGAAAAATGATCCGAATCCAAATTAGCTCTGAATTTGTTAATTAATTGCTAGAACTATTGCTAACTTAGCAACGAAGACAATTTTCTGCTTATTCTTTACCATTAAATGCCTTTTATTATCAATAGTATCCTTACACTAATGAATGCATCCAGTTACATCAAGCACCTCTTTGTCGATAAATGCAGCGCTTTGTATCTTACTTGCATACGAAATTTATATTTGACTGACTTTACTTACAGATCGGGAAAAGTAATTCAACTTTAGGAATGCGATGTATTTTTGTCACACATCAATGTAGCTTTGCATTTGACTTGTTGCACTCGAGCAATCAGTCAATGCGTCAAAAATCACATGGTGGTATCTTACATCATTGTTCCTTTACGTCACTTGCATATAAATATAATGTTCAATGTAACGCTGTTGTACTTTGGAAATAAATATAAGAAAATAAAACACTTAAAGTCTTTTTTATACGTGCAATTGTTGTATTTGTACAAGGAATGTAGTGTATCCATCATCTAAGGAGGTCTTCTTAATTATACATCGTGTGCTGTTAATTTCAAGTAAACTTTTTGTGAAAATTAAATTTTTATTTTATTTTAACGAAATGATAGCTATTTTACTTTAAGTATTACATTCGCTTTCTCCCTCGCTACGGCTCCTCGTATCGCACACACCGTACGACTATACTCAGGTGAGTGCTGCTAGTGTGTCTGAAGCTTTAGATTAGAGTACGATTCATAACTTTCAATTACAGCAGCGAATGGAGGTCAGTTTGTCGCAACAACGTTGATAATAGAAAAAAAAAACAAAAGCAAATAATTAGGTACGTCTGTTGAACCTTGGAAGGGGTTCGAGAACTCGCTTTCAATATTTGCAACCACCCAAATTTTATGAAGAATTACATACGAGTAGATATCTTTACTCATGTTATATCTAACATCTCGTGTCATAGTGTTTGTTATTGAACTGCCCCAAAACGGCTTGCCTGATTTCTTTTGTGTCGGTATATTTGGTAGGTCTGAAAATAGTCATAAATCAAACAGTTTGACTGTTTGATAAAAATTGTATGACCGACGGCGAGGCGACGTACTCCTCCATTATCCTTAGGATGTATGACGCTGGTGACAATTTCAACATGTATTACGCTCTTATTATACTACATATATACACTCTTCAATCTTATTTACTATAATTATACATGACCTAGTTTGAGATATGAGCTGTGTTTTTGACAACTCAGCGATTTCAGTAACGCAATTAGGCACTGTTAGTCCGTTGCTTAATATGTTGAGAGACTACATTTATGATTGTCGAAGTTCCGCAAGTATAGTAGACTCCTCCGAACGCATCATAGAGTCAGCAATGGCTGAGTTCGGGTCCAGCGCGATGCAATACCATCATAATATTAACTGGTCGGTTGGCGCAGTTGGTAGCACTCTGCCTTCTGAGCCGCTGGTCCTGGGTTCGGTTCCCGGACAGGTCAAACATTTGTGTGTATGAACATGTCTGTTTGACCTGTATCTGGGTGTGTATATGTATATAAGTATATATCAGTCATCAGGTTACCATAGTACAGGCTCTGCCTAGTTTGTGACCTGAAGACCTTGTGTGAATGTTGTCCCATATTATATCTAAGAGATATTCATCAAACATATCAAATCTACTAATGAAAAATTACTTACAGTATAATAAGTAGGCGAAGTAATTAGAGTTATTACCGTTAATTGTGTAAGGTGCAACTGCAATCATAGGAAAGGATGCAATGCAACTGTGCTGTGTTACTGACGGCCTAGTCGCTTATTTCACACATGCTGATCCGCTCGCGGCTTTACTACGTACGGTAACACTCAGCCTATCTTTGTAGTTTGTAGTCTTTTGTTGTATAACACCATTAAGCAATAATACAGTTATATTTGGCTTCACAAAGTCTGCTATTTAGTCTGCTTATCTGGAGTGCATCTTTAAAAGCAAAGAGAATGTGGTGGGGGCAATTCTGGAACAAATCCCATTTTGAAATCATGGCCACTGAATGCTTCCAAGTCCTCTGGAGATAAATCTTCTACTTTGCTATAGAAACTCATATCAGTGCTAGATTGTTGGAAGACATTTTTTTCTGTGCCAAAAGCATTTGGAGTATCAGATTTTTGGAACACATTATTTTGGCTTAGGAATGGGGTATTTTTTTTATTTTGCGCAAATATGGACTGTGAAGCATTAGCAAACAAGTTTGCTGGTTCATTTTAAACTGGAGTTGCAAATGAATTTTGAGTAGCCTGTGCAAATAGAGACTTGGCAGTTGAATCTATTTGACTTTTGGCTCTTTTTTATGTAATAGGTGGAAAACTAGCAGACGGGCCGTCCGATGGTAAGCGATCACCGTCGCTTATTGATATATTAAATTAATATTGTTTGAAAAACTGTCACCAAACACATAGTGTGTTCAGGCAGCAGTCCTTGAGAGCCAGTGACTAAGTCTTACATGATAACATCTTCGACCACATCGTCAACCATCAAGTGACATAGTGGTCAAACGCTAGATCAGTATAAAAAAACTTGGAGACATTACGATACGTTGCCAATTCTTTTAGACTGTTAACTCTCTACATTTTGCAGGTTTATCGTAAAAACGATCGGTAGAATCGCAATTAAACGCATAGTATGCGACTCCTATGAGTCAATAATATGTGGATGATCTTTCAAGGGGTGTCGGCTAGTGTGGACGTAAAACCGAGATGCCGGAATAAGGTTGCAGAGCACTTTAGGAAACTTCCCGTTGTAACGGTAGTGCCCGACCGAAAGTTTGGTTTCGGTTTCGCTTTCGAGCAGTTTTAGCCAAGAAATCTAGTTTCGGTCTTAGTTTCGGCTTCAGCTAAAAATGGCCGGAAATTTTCGGCCGAGTCGTAACTCGAGTGTTCGTAAATTAACGTAGTCGTTCGGCCAACTTCGCGGCTAACACGTGCACGCCCGCCGCGCCGCTCGCCAAAACATATTTGTATGTGTCTAAATATATTTGTTACGTGAATTATTGTCTTTTCATTTTATTTAGCACACCTTAACTGTCTATTATGTATCCTACTAATATTATAGATACGAAGCTTAGTGAGGAGCCGTGGTGGTACCGGCCTAGAATATTATAGTACTCCCCCATTTCTTCCCGTGGGTGCCGTAAGAGTCGGCTAAGAGACCACGTACCAGAAGGTGGGCAGCAGCGCCTTCTGAGGATCGGAAATGATAGTGCGCTCGCTAACCCACCTACCAAGCGTGGCGAGTATTGGCATATCCCCCCCCCCCCCCCCCCATTATGGGGGAGGCATATGTCGAACAGTGGACGTCCCACGGCTGAGATGAATGAATGAATGAAACTTTGTGAATATGGATGTTGGATGTTTGTTACTCTTCCACGCCTAAATGGCTAGATGGATTTAGATGATACTTGGTATGGAGATAGCTTGTACCCTGGATTAACACATAGACTTATTTTAATCATCCGGTTTTTCATCACCACGCGGGTTAAACCGCGGGGCGCAGCTAGTATGCAAATCATTGATTAAAAAAATACATTTGAATTCAGTATAAAACATAAATGTTATGTGTTTGTAAGTTTCGGCTGAGGGGCATTGGTTGTTAAAATTATTATTATATCTTAGTATGATTAGATTGAACTAAAACATCCTAAGTACATTGTATTGCATATCCTTGGTACATTCATGTAATTTGCAACAACTGTAGCACCGACTCTGTCACTCTAACATAATATTTTAGCTCAATACAAACAGAAATACTGTTGTAATAGTACTGTCTAAATGTCTCGATCGAATCGCGTGCAAATCTAAGAAAAATAGGACCCAAAAATATATATGAACATGTGTTTCTTGACTTTGACCATATTCACCTTAGTTGCCAAAAACTACTTTCTATACTACGTCAAATTGTTTACCTTTTCCGTTTCGATATAAAGGCGATTGGCTTGCAAGGTTGTCAATCTTACGCACAAAAATAATCAACGAAAGCTTTATTCACAGTTTAAACCAATGATATTATTATGTTTATATGAGGTAGATGTCGCACAAGCGCGCCGAAACTGAGGCGGCAAAATTAAGTCAATTGTAGTAATTTTAATTACGACACGTATTTCAAGCGCAAGTCTAAACATATAGCTATTCTTTTCTATATTACTTGTACCGTATTATCTGTCGCAGTAAGCATGTTTATGTCGTAAAGGAACAAAATCTGAGCACGGCGCTGTATGAATATACGTCATCTTTAGTAAAACATCATTGGTTTAAACTATGATATTTTTTATTCACAAGCATTTTTTACTGCAATGTATTTAGTTGACATTTTGTTCCATGTTAGTAGGTCACTTGCTGGTGCCCTGGTGCTCCTTGGAATAGGGTTGAAATTATGCTACAGAACATACAGTGGCCGAAGGAAGAATCACTACCACAGACGTACCGCGGCCCTATCGCAACTCGAAACAATTGAACTCGCACTAACAGTGATAGGTGCAGTGCTGTAGTCTACAGAACACAAACTATTTAGAGACCACAGAAAAATGATAGTTTGTACGGACGGTATACGTGCGTTATTCCATTGTTTATACGATAACGATACGATGACTGTGACGAGCCCTGCTTCGGGCACTGGAAGATTACTTGAAACTTGAAAGTTTATCAAAGTTATAGATTTCACATGGAATCACGTTAGACCTAGAATGTTGACTAGGGCACACATTTATTAAAAGTATTTTCTATGTACAGACTTGTGGTAGCTTAAAAGCACAGTAATTGAGATCTTTAACACGATTTTGTAAAAATGATTATGTGTATGATTATTATGCGTTTAAAATGCACCGTGGGCACTGATGTGAGTCGCCGAATTAAGGCTCTATGTTTCTGCTTCTGTTCCGCATCGCGACTCGGCCTTGAGAAATATTTTTGCAAATTTGTAAGGGTCAATCGCACTGTCTCGGAAGAGAAGGGAAGGCAAAAAAAATGCAAATTTGTTTCTCCTTGCAAAATAAAGTTTATCTTTAGACGGTCGCCGTGGTGCAGTGGTCAGTGTCAGTGGCATGACTTCTGTGTCTCCAGGACCCTGGGTTCGAATCCCGGTAGGGGCAAACATTTGTGCGATGAGTGTACATGTTTGTCCCAGGTCTTGGGTGTTTGTGTGTGTCCATGCCTCCCGCGATACAGGGAATCCTAGTGCGGGGGTGTAAGTGTGATAAAAAAAAACTATATTACTCTTTTGACTGCTGCTAACCAATCAAATTACATATCAATTGAATACATAATCAGTTCAATACCTTCCCACAGCTGACATTGTCCTACGTCATAAGAAGAAGAGTGTTGACCACACGCTTCTCAATGCGAGTTGATGGATAGGCCATCGTCGGAGTTTTCAGAACGTCCAAGTTACAAAGGTCATACGACCTGGGGCCTTATCATCAGCTTTGTAAAATCCATTCAAGTTTCGAGCATTTCTAAAACCTGGCTTAAACCGCTTAATGTAAAGTCATACCATCACCACGGCATCACGCGCCTTTAAGTGAACGGTTCGAACATTGATAATCTCAAAGGTGAACGGTTATTGTTGTTGTAGGTAGCTACAATATGGGACTCTTCAGAAGGAGATTTAACAGAGCCTTAAACATGATTGTCAACGTCACGTAATAGCTCCAGTATAACAGATACATTCGCTTACCATCAGGCGGCCCGTTTGCTATGTTTGTCAACTATTACATAAATTAATCATCAGCTGAACTGGTGATCAAGTATCACTGAGTATATGAATTAGCGCAGGTATTCCAAACAAACCTCTGGGAGGGAATAACACACTGACAAGGAAAAGCGAAACTGTTTACATGAATGACCTTTATAATCCATCTCAAACCAATTTAAAAAATGGTTTACGTGTACTAAATACAACGGCATAAATAAAAGCTCACTAAATACAAAAACACATCAAGCCCATCGCCCGCATTATAGTTGATTTTGCGGAAAAATCTTCGCAGTGAAGTCATATTTAAAGATAATATAAAGAATTTGTTACGTTAAATTTCTTCTGTATTCATGCAATTTATATTCTTATATTCAAGTGTTGATAGTGTCGCGGTGTGAGCGTTGGCTTTCAAACAGATGGCCGTTGATGGATCCATCCCCACCCCCGGCTTGAGCTTTTGATGTAAGGTGGCATCGCTACAGTATAAAGTAGCATCGCTACAGTATAAGGTAGCATCGCTACAGTATAAGGTAGCATCGCTACAGTATAAGGTAGCATCGCTACAGTATAAGGTAACGTCACTACAGTATAAGGTAGCATCACTACAGTATAAGGTAGCATCGCTACAGTATAAGTAGCATCGCGACAGTATAAGAACAAGAAGAAGTGTATTTATTTATGTGGCAATACTGTAGTTGTGAGACAATAAATATAGTTTGATTTGAAGAAGAATCAGGTGACCCCAGAATATTTGGCTGCGTCTGGACTCGACCAAATGGGCTAATGCTAAAAAACTCTACGTGTAGGTACTTTACCTCAAGTGTTTTCTGTTTTTCTTTAGATGTTACTAGCGTGCACACTAAATTACACTGCAATTTTAAATCTAAGACAGTTTGCAATAAGCGTTACTTTCATTAATACTACGGTTAGCAAACTATAACTTAGCGGGTGGTACTTACTTTATGTACTTAGGTTCACCAATGATATATTAATTGGGTATGGTCATAAGAGCATCACATTGAATGAAATAACGGTAAAGGCAAACAATGTTGGACAAGTGGTGATCCCACTGAAATGACAATAAAATATAAGTATTTATTTTTCTCCGAAATTTTTAACATTCGAGAAAGGAATAATTTTCTAGAAATAAGTTTATTTACCATCATGGTTTGCAACCATATTGCTAGGCAGCTATCGAAATGATCGGTTAATAATATTTTCCATGTAAATTAAATAAATCAACCTATAGTATTCAAACATGACATGTGGTTTAGTCTGCTGGATTTTACCAATAGATCCCTTGGATAGATAGGTCAGTCGTTGTGCGTGCGTTAGTTATGCAAGCAACAAGGCGAGGAGCTCAGCATACCAGAGATATTCGTGGACAAGTCCAAGTGTGGCACGTTTCAGCGCTGCCTCTCTATCTGAAATTTTGATCTTTTCAGGACAAACTCGTTAGACAACTTTATTAGATTCTAAAACGTGGTCAAGCTACTTCTGGCCACAATGTTACCAAAAATGTAATGCTGTCAAACTTAATAACTTGGTACCAGTACTAACAGCCATTTTAAATACTCTGATGGCCATTTCCAATTGCAAAGTAGTTCCTATATTTAGTGTATATACACCTATAGGGCATAAGTAACGCTCAGTTTTACCGCTAGTTAGACCAGTCTGGTATGTAATGTGTAATCGAAATAGGAATCTGTATTACGGGTGTTTACGTAACGAAAAGGACAGTGTTGAGAAAGCAAACCGGCCATAGTAAGGAATTCGATTTGTAATGGCAGGTGCAGGCTAAAGTTGCAGGAATCACTTTAACTAAGTTTGCCGATCGTCACGTGGCCTATTGCTATACTCATTGAAAGCCAATGAGAGAGCAGTTCCTGTCAAAACTGCTTGAACCTCAAGCCTTGAAGTATTTTTCATACAGGTGACCCGAGCACGGCTGCTAAAGGCCTTTTATATTGTATTCACATACATAATTATGTATACATCGTTAATCACTCTAGCTATCATGTATTGAAAGTGTTTTGTGCCAATAAATATATTTGTATTTGTATTTGTATTTTTCCTTCTTTTAGCTCTACATTATGTGTCAAATCTGCCCGATATTCTTCCCTTCATTCTGCCCCTATGATTGAATAAAGTTGTGGCACTTTACTGAAACTTAAGAAGAGAGAAAAGTAATTAAAATTAAAGATATGTCATTTAGTTTAACGTTTGTATACTCGTGCACTTTTGCGAATCCTTTTAAGTCTACTAGCGCCCCGCACCGACTCCGCACGGGCAGCGTTCCTAAAAAATGTTTTCTTTCGACCGTTTTTTCTACGATATACTTTGCAAATCCGACTACCGGGAAAAAGTCTTTTCATTTTTCGGGTGAATATACAAACACTCACAAATAACATGGCTTTCTATTGGTAAGATAATTTTCAAAATCGATTCTGTAGATCCAGAGATTACCCACTACAACCTCATAAACATTACCTCTTTATAAATACATTAGTATAGATAAGGAACACTAATTTAAGTAATGGTATAAATGATATTGATAATATTTTTTTTATTTAATACAATATTTTTAAATAACGATAATAAAAATAATTTAAATAATCTTTATAATAACTACACAAATTTCATAAAATTACTATTAGTAATTTGTTTATTATCTACACATGCGGTAGCGTTTCAAGCTAAGAACAAACTAACAGAACTGGCGAGCAGCACCGTGGCCGCCAGACCTTAGGCTTCAATATATAATCCTAAGATATGAGAAGAAATTATATTTTAAGTTGTTATTATATATTCTATGTTGTTATAAATCAATTCCAAGACAGAGTCTGACAAGAATTATTGAACTTGACACCTAATCAGATCTCACATCTTTTGTTGTTGAAGTGTTGTTGACTTCAACTCAGACTCTCAGTCTTGGAATTGATTTATAACAACATAGAATATATAATAACAACTTAAAATATAATTTCTTCTCTTCTTATCTTAGGATTATATATTGAAGCCTAAGGTCTGGCGGCCACGGTGCTGCTCGCCAGTTCTGTTAGTTTGTTCTTAGCTAGTAATTCTTGTCAGACTCTGTCTTGGAATTGATTTATAACAACATAGAATATATAATAACAACTTAAAATATAATTTCTTCTCTTCTTATCTTAGGATTATATATTGAAGCCTAAGGTCTGGCGGCCACGGTGCTGCTCGCCAGTTCTGTTAGTTTGTTCTTAGCTTGAAACGCTACCGCATGTGTAGATAATAAATAAATTACTAATAGTAATTTTATGAAATTTGTGTAGTTATTATAAAGTTTATTTAAATTATTTTTATTATCGTTATTTAAAAATATTGTATTAAAATATTATCAAGGTATAAGGTCTGGCGACCAAGGCATATAATTCTCATAATATTGAACTTGGCTCTTATTTCACATTTATGTTTTTGATGGGAGTACTAACACCCAAAAAAAACACTCATAATCTATATATACTAATAGTATAAAGAGAAAAGATTTGATTGTTTTTTGTTTGCATTGAATAGGCTCCAAAACTACTAAATCGATTTGAAAAATTCCTTCACTGTTGGGAATCTACATTATCCCCGTGTGACTTAGGCTATATTATATTTTTTATAATAATTTTTAAATTTGAAACTTTTTACCATGCAAAGCCGGAGCGGACTGCAGTAAAAAATAAAATAAAACGAATAATCCCATATTTTTTTCCTACCATAATCGCTGTAATAAGCCTTGCAGCCTTTGTTCAAAATAAGTAATAAAGTAAATGTCAGCAAACCTCTTTTTATATTACCTGATTCGAGATATAAGAAATATAAGAATAACGTGATATCATAAGACAGAATGAAATATAATGAATACATATGAATGCGATATATTTGTATGCAATTCCAAGAATTCGAAACGGAACACAATTCTTAGGATTGACGTGTTTCTACTATTACGGCGCTGCAGAGTATGGTTGAATAATGGTATATTTGAGTCTGTGTTTCCCGATAGGTAAAACCCTAGACTCTTCGAGTCACGAGTGACCTTCTAAGCTGGCGTGCTACACCTTACGGCTTACACCACTTCGACACTTAACATCAGGTGAGACAGCGGTCAAACACAAGCTTGTAATGTTTAAAAAAGTATATCAGTTTTTAATTTAGTAAAGTACAAGGATCACCCAGAGCCGTGTGAGGCAAAATTATGTAATTCGAGGCTCTTGGGGCGAATCACAACGCTCGTTAACAATGGCTAGTCGAGCCAAGAGTTTGAAGCATGCAGCAATGACGTAAAATCGCTAGCTTATCGGGTTTTTTGTTGAGTCTTTTAATTAATGACTCAATAAATAAACGCTTATTATTATTGTACTGGTTTTCACATCTTGAGGAGTGTGCTTTAGAGCTACATTTTAATTTGATTCCTGCTGTCACACTCCATCGAAGAACGACCAGATCGACGGCATTGCTATCTCCATACTTGGGAAACGTTCCACTTGTCGTGCGAAGCGTTTTACTTCAAGATACGTAGTGCGTACAGCCAACAAGTGGATTTCTTAAGTCTGTGATTCCGCATAGATACAATCTGGGTGTATTCAAGTCACCAGTGTATAGGTATCTCCTAAGCAGGAGTATCCATCGTAGACCGCGTCACCACTTAACATCGGGTGAAATAGTGCTAAAACCTTACAAAGTTAAAGCCTTATATCTGTATAAAATAAAAAAGAAATAAATCATACACGATTCAATCTGTTTCATTTCACATGCGTTATGGCATCTGCCTGGCCAATTAACACTCTAAAGATTGTCAATTTCTCATTAAACACTTGTTTATGCGGTCGTCCTTGAAAACCAGCCCAATAGAGTGTACACGTTGACCACAACAAAACTGTCCGCCGAAGTGAGGGTCTGGTCAATAGGACCCTATTAGTAAACCCGTATAGACTATATTGGGCTCTGCTAGTGTTAAAACAGCCAATAAGCAAAGAATCGCCGAGCATGCCGATGTGCTCCTCTCTCAAAAGAAAGCGTGTCCCACCCAGCATTACAAAAATATAATAATGCAACATATCTAATACAAATGAAAACAGATAAGTAATCCAACCTCAATTTGATTTACCATGCTGTAACGGAAAATCAAGGTGAGCGGCTGTATGCACTAGCGCGAGCCGGGCCCTCTAAAGGCGCTCCGGCCAGTAAAAAGAAAACTACACGCCGAGGTGCATTCGCGACGCAAACGCGTTCCGAACTGAACGTTATTGGTGCGCAAGTTCTTTTCAAAAATAGAATTTTGTTATTTTCTATTTCGTTAATGAATGAAAGTTTATGCAGCCCTCGGTTAGTTTGTGAACGAATCAACAATGACAATCTACAGCAAAATCGTGCAAATTATCTTAGTTAGTGTGTGATTGCTTTTGGATCCGATATCGGGACTTCAGGTGCGTACTAAGCATATTCATTATTTAGATACACACGCTTGGCTTTTAGCGATAGTAAGACATAATAACAATAAAGATACATTATATTATAATAAAATATAATAAACATTATATTATATAGTAATGAAATTTTAATTATAAATTAATATTATATATAAGTTTAATAATATTATTAAAATAATAATAAAATAAATAATTATTTTATTATTTGAAATTATAGTAGTAATATAATTCTCGTGAGTTTGGAATATTTTTTTATATGTATATGTTTTATTCGGCTTATTCCCGTTAGTGAACGTTTGTAAAGCCGGATAATAAATATATTCAAAATTATTGTTTTAATATTTCCAGCGGCCGGAACAAAAAATAACCAATAGAAAAAAAAAAAAATTGGCTCATAATAATGCGTTAGCGTGAGTCCCTAAAATAAATAACATATTTACTTAGATTTTATTTTTAATTAGGTACCATTATTTTTTATCTATGCATAGGCACAACATAACTTAAAAGAATGATGAGAGCTATGGATAATGAGAACTCATCATTCTGTATTTTAAAACACGCATTAATTATTTAACAATATGCATTAGTATTAAATTCAAAAACCCAACTTACCTATATATTTAATATTTTCAAGTTAATCCTATATTTATTTTTTTAAACGTAATTTAGTTAATTATCAACAAGATGTTTTGGTCCACGTCTAAGAGATGCCGCTGTATGTAACGCAAACATGCGTGAAACGTTGCATTTTCCCGTTAGTTTATCTATAGATCATAGAGATACTTAATAATCAAAGCCTTATCAAAATACAAATTAATAAAATGGCGCGTAGGTACCAATATAATATGTTTAATTAATTTAAACAGGCACGAGAAGCACTCGTTTGAGTTGGTAATTCGTAGTTAATAAAAGCAATAATTAATACACAAGGTATTATATAGAACGTAGGAAATATATTTAATTTTAGTCGGTGGTAGAACAACTGAGAAATATTGGGTAATAATAAAAAAAAAACGATTTTTACCATTAAACTAAGTAAGATTATCCTCATTTTATGCAGTTTAGTTAGTTTGATTGAACAAAATAATCATCACCAACCTATTTGAATTTTCTTAGCCAAGAAAATTGCACCTAGTTTTCACAATTATGTTATGATGGAGATATCCTTTTCACGTCATGAAGCTAATGGCTGCGACCTTTGTCCGTGGCACTGTTCATGCGATCTCAATTATGCCGGTACATGAAAAATAACAATAGGACAATCACGCGATTATTAAATGCGAAAATAGTATTCAATACAAAGTAAGAAGACTCATTATCTATTGGCTCAAAAATTTAAGCGCAGTAGTACTGTGCACATCACCAGTCAAGCTGCTGGGACATTCTTTTTACCGTTTTTGAAGTGAAAACTTCTTTAGTGACGTTGTGCACTTTTGTATGGCGAAAAAAATGTTAAACTCTCGTCAGATCGTAAGATCGTCAGATCGTCAGATCGTCAGATCGAGACGTCATCGAAATCGTTAGGAGAGTAGACCGCCGCCGTTGAAATTTAAACTTAAATGTGTTACGAATAAGGAACATTTTCGTTTGTTGGTAGTTTTATTCGATAACGTCGTTTTGTGAAAAATATTATTGAGTTCAGTTTCCAGTACGCCGATAATATAAAGAGGAAAGATTTCATTGTCTAAAAAAAAGTCATCATGTTAATTCTATGTGTCCCACTAATATTATAAATCTGAAAGTTTGGATGGATGGACGGATGTTTGTAACTCAATCACGCCAGAACGGCTGAACGGATTTGGATGAAATTTGGTTTGTAGATATTTCAGGTCCCGGAATAACACATTATATATATAGGCTACTTTTATCATCATCATCATCAATCATGTTCAAGCTTTCACTTCAGCCGGCACTCACGGAGTGCAATCGGTTGTTTTATTTTATTCTCCTAAATCTAGGTCCAGCGCGATGCAATACCATCATAATATTGACTGCTCGGTTGGCGCAGCTGGTAGCACTCTGCCTTTTGAGCCGCTGGTCCCGGGTTCGTTTCCCGGACAGGTCAAACATTTGTGTGTATGAACATGTTAGACCTGTGCATGGGTGTGTATATGTATATAAGTATATATATATAAGTATGTATATAAGTATATATCAGTCATCAGGTCACCATAGTACAGGCTCTGCCTAGTTTGGGACCTGAAGACCTTGTGTGAATGTTGTATAATTACATATTAATTTATTATATTATTATCATCTCAGCCATAGGATGTCCACTGCTGGACAAATGCCTCCCCAGCATAGGAGGGATTTGCCAATACTCGCCACGCTTAGCAGGCGGGTTGGCGAGCGCAGTATGATTTCCGATCCTCAGGAGGCGCTGCTGCCCACCTTCTGGTAAGCGATCCTTTAGCCGACTCTTACGGCACCCACGGGAAGAGATGGGGGAGTACTATTCTAGGCCGGTACCACCACGGCACATAATAATATCAAATAAAGGAACACCGTTTTTATGTTTTTTTTAATTTTTTTAAATAATTGACTCAGACACAAATCTTTACATAAATTGTAGTGGGCAGTTTTGTGAAAATATTTAATGAAAAGATGCTTTCGTAACATAATTTTCTAGTTTCGTAAAAGTTATACAGTAGGTACAATTTAAGTTCGTGTCTGAACTGAAGTTGCCTGCATGTAACGGCTCAGTAGCTATTTTTCATTTGCTAGGAACTTGTATTTTATATTATTGCATAACTGGCTGGCTCACTCTTACGTTTTTCGTATCTTCCTGTCTCACTTACTCTGCTCAATGATAAACTGTTTTACTGGTTGACTTTCGGTGCATGCGCAAACATTTGCAGACTTTAATTTCAGAGCAACAAAGATAGGTTGTGTCTACTATACACCTAAACAGACTCTGTCTAGGACTATACATATCCTGTAGACATATTGAGTTGTCACTCAGAAGCTAAATGTCAAAATACTCGCGAACGTACGCTAGTTATCTGGTGTCAAAAAAACAGGAACAGCAATGACCTTATTAGGTACGTACTCCTCATCCATTTGACTCTCACTTTACAAGGTAAAGGGTTCACAGACCTCACCAAGGGGATCTATTGGAAATAAATTACAATCTGTTTGAAGGGAAGTATTCATTTACAGTGGTATAAAGACAATTGAAAAATGTTGACTTTCAAGTAGGCAATTTGTATAGAATCATTGATTTTAAAAAAGGAAGATGGGGATACCAGCTCCTCCTTGGATCCACAGGCAAGATTTATCCATAAGGGCGTATTGGATCGTGTGACGATTGGATTATGCCTGAATTATCTAATAACTCGTGACTTATGTGGATTCAAGATGGAACCCACTTTTTAAAAAGCTTATTTCTACGGGTAAAACGTGGCACTTACGCGTAGTCGACAACACGATCGACAATTCCTTCTTCCGGAAAAAATCGAACGAGTAATACCCGTCTCAGTGCGAGACCGGAGACGGGACGTCACGACGAACGCACCGCACTCAAGATCTTTATGAAGACTTCCGGAAAAAGCCGAAAGAATTGTCAATCGTGATACCGTCTATGCGTAAGTGCCACGTTAAACCTGTAGAATTAGTATAAAGCTTATTATGAATGTATTCATTCATTCAACATGGCGCAGGGACCCAAAATGAGTCTTGGCCTCCGACAATAATATGTGCCACTTTGTTCGATCTTGAGCCATCTCTTGCCAGTTATCGGCTTGGAGCTCACGAAGATCCTTCCCAACTTCATCGCTCCAGCGATACCTGGGACGGCCGACGGGTCGTCGACCTGTAGGCCGTCAACACGCAGAAGAAAAAACCTTGAAATTGAAGAGATGGTGAACGAGCCCAATATCATTATAAATGTATAAAACACGGGAATTCCTCACGTAATAAGTCAGAGGGTTCCGACTATAGTTTCAACCACATAGTACTGTTGTACTAGGCGAAACGCGACCGCGTCCGCGAGCGCCCCGTATTCTCCTTGAAAAAGACCACAGAATGTGGTTGATATAGTCGGAACCCTCTGACTTATTACGTAATTTCCGTGTTTTAAACATTCATAATGTGTCAAAACCACATGAGTTTTAATAACAATAAGTATAAAGCTTATTTTATTTTAAACAGCTCCGTATGACCTATGATAAATGATTTTTAATTATCATGCGAGTGGTTTCGGCGATCGACTCCAAAGTCCAACTGAAGCCTCACGGTGTCCGATGTATGATGGTGCGACAACGTCATCATTTTTGTAGAGGGGCGCTATGGAGGGGTGTACATAACACGTCTGTTAAATGCAACGTGTTTGAAAATGGGAGCAGGTTGTTTGACACTATAGTTAGATAATAGTTTTCCACAAATGTTTGTGGTAATTGTGTTTCTAAGAATAAACTATCATCATCATCATCATCTCAGCCATAGGACGTCCACTGCTGGACAAAGGCTTCCCCCATTGATTTCCACAAGGACCGGTTGGAAGCAGCCCGCATCCAGCCCAAAGGTTCTCGAATGGAGACCACGGACTGGCAAGTGCAGCATAGGACGGCCACCGACTAGGTGGACAGACGACCTGACTAAGATCGCAATAAACTATTGCTTGCTTAAATATATATTGTTTTCGCAACGGAAACGTTAAATACACATGTTTTATCATAGTGTACATACCTTGAAGTTTCTTTATTTGATAGGTGTGTACCTTGAACACAAATACATAAGTTTGCGGAACGGTGACGTAAGTGGTCAAGTTCAATAGGATATATTCTTAGGCCAGGTTTGCTTGAACCACTTTTCTTATTTATGTATTACGAGCTGCGCCCCGCGATTGTACCCGCGTGGTGATGAAAAACGGTGATGATGGCAATGATAAAAGCTTATATCTTAATCCAGGGTATAAGCTATCTCCATACCAATTTCATCGAAATCGGTGTAGCCGTTTGAGTGTGAAGACGTAACAAACATACTATCTTTGACTCTATCTCTATCTACGACTGTGGGTCTGTAAATAGATTTAAAAACATAAATATCGCAGCTTGCTAAGAGGGCAAAATGTAATAAAGCACCCTACCCTATGCTGGATTCGATAAAGATATTTCCTCATTGAAAATGATAATTAATCTGTAGTGACAAACATTCTGGCTTAAAATGTTCACTGTGCTAGAGCAAAAAGTTATTACTAATAATATTAGAAAGAGATAGTGATTGTTTGTTTGTATTGGCTGCGAACTACTGAACCGATTTGAAATGGTCTTTCACTATTGGGAACTAACTAACACTATCCCCGGGTGACATATGCTATATAATAATTTCAAAAAAATTAGGAATCTTGATACTTTTAAATTTTGAAAGTTTTTACCCGTGCGAAGCCGGAGCGGACCGCTAGTAAATCATACACTAATTGATCTTAAATAAAATCTCGATCCCTACATCTGGGCATCGCTATGCAACCCGTATTTGGCCGATTATACACAGATTCAAATTCATTCCCGTGTCAACGTTATGGTAGTATCTAGTAGCGCACCTTGTCCTTGTGAATTAATTTCCTCTTACTTTACACATAATCACATTCCCGTAGGGGATATCCGACGCTTAGGCCCTTTATCGATGCTACGCCTAAGTAATACCTTGCATCGTTTGCGTATACGTCATAAGCGACTGCACTTAGATAAGATAAAGTGACATCTAATCTAAACATCGGTAGTAAATCCTATAATTTATACTCTTTAATGTTTTGTGTATACCTATGTACTTAATGTTCAATTGCAATGTTTGATGTGGATGCATAGTGTAATAGATGATCTGTCTGATCTGTTAACAAATAGCTCAAAGAACACACGGAATGAAACAAGTTATTATTAAATATGAATATTAGCTTTGTATGAGAGAAATAGATATATAGAAATAGTATAAAAACGGTACTAAGTAATTATAATAAATAAATAAGGCGTGCTGCAGTATAACTGAATAAAGTTTTCTTGACATGTAATATCATTATTACGTTCTTAGATTTGTAAATATTTGGATTATAGTATTGTTATCGTTGTTATTTCTGTTTTTCTCTTTGGATTCCCTAGATATCTCGTAGATAGGGAAAGCTTTACTCTCAAATAACTTGTGACAGTCGTTCACCTCCAAGTCAGTGCCGCATTAAGTCAGGGCGGGACTTGTAGCAAATTTTATCAAAAGGACCATGCTTTTTTCTGAATTTATTGTTGGTTAATTTATTAACAATATCGTTCGTATCGACTTATTAAATAAATCGTATTCGATATTCAATACTGAGGTGATTAAGACTTTCTTGCGTCATCGAGTTCCTCAACTCATTTTTAACACGTTTAATGTTGAGAGATATTGTTAACCACTGCAATTGTTAATAATTAAGACAAATTAGTGCGCTAGGTATTTTAACGTGTAGGAAACAATATTGTAAATACATATTATTTAATAAAAGCTTGTGAAACTGGAGTTCCAGAGTCTCGTGCTTCTTGCTGTTAATAATTAGTCACATTAGAATTGTACTGTAAATGATTTAAATTACGGTGAGAAAGCCGATGCGAGGGGCCCTCAAATTCGCGAGGCCCGTAGCTTTTGCTACTCTTGCTATATGGCTAATCCGTCACTGCTCCAAGTGAACGTAACGTTACAGACTTTCGTGACAGACACTGGTGTCTGTCAATGTAATGGTGGTGACTATACAATGCATGTTCGAGTGCATTTTGTACCTCTCAACAATTATATGTATCTCGTCTGTTATTCGCTCTGTTTATTATCCACTTTGTTGCACTACTTTCGTTCGAGAGTTACATGTCTGAAGTGAAGCTCTTACTGTAAGCGCTAATTACTCAATGTGTATAATATACAACATGCTTTGACATACATATAATCTGTGGTCTTCGCTGTTGGTACATCAACTACCTATACTTATATTTTTCGCATTAAATTGTAAATTTTTGTTATGTACTGTCTGAAGATCCTTAAATAAATTTAAAATATATATATATATATATATCACTTGGCTTTACTCATGTTGATAGCCCGGCAATATATTTTATATGTAGTATGATATTTATAATGAAAATTTTTGCTAAAGAGACAATTTCGAGTCTTTATGGCTTATTTTGTTGAAAGTCCTACATATCTAATAAAAATTTAAAAAATACCAATTATGATTGAAAAAAATTGATGATATTCGTTAATTTTTTAGTGAATAAAATATTTTCGTTGGTTATATTTTTCTTCAAAAATTCTTGCGTTATGACAAATTATGTGCTTGAACTGTGTCTTACACCAAAAGAAAGGAAATTCAAATGTCTTCAAATGTGATTAACAAATTTTTTGAGCCCGTACGTCATTTGTGTATGTATAAAAATATTACATATCTGTAATATTTTTAATTAACACGCATCACGATTTGTCCCGCCCTCTCTGCCTGTAAACACCCGCAAACTTCGGTAAAGTCGTCGGCACCTGTTAAGCCCTTAAGTGGTCAATCGCAATCCTCGATGTGTATAATAGTGCATAGTGCATATGCATTCATAGTGTAATAGAATCTGATTTGTTTACACACAGCTCAAAGAACAGACACACAGAATGAAATAACCATTTGGCACACTTATACACCCAGTTAATTAATATTATTAAAATTATTATGTCCGAGGCTGCGGAAAGGCTATGACGGTAATTCTTGACGATCAGCACACCAGATAAGTGTTTTTGCGCCACTATAAACGAGATAATACGTATTTATTTTGTTCTTACTTGTCATTTACAAACTACTTAGCTGTGAGCTCTCCGGACAGCATAAAAACTCCAATACGTACCTATTCGAAGATTAAAATTAACGTCACATTTAATAGGAAGCATAAAGGTTATGCTAAAAAAGATTATGGGTAGTTTATTAAGTTTTTGACTTACGAGTCAATCGATAAATTTATATAATAGTGTTCCAATAATCTTTTTGTTAGTAGATAAGGTACAAAATCCAATTAACACTTCGACACCAAATATCTTATTGATTCCGTCTACGTGTTGGAGTTTAAAGGTTAAGGTTACATATAAAAGCTAAAAAAGTAATACGTACCGACATGCGGATGTATTATATAATCGTTGCTAGCTTCCGTTAGCGGCTTTACTTGCGCTTTTTTCTAACAATCGGGGTTTTGTACTACATACTACGAGCAGGTAAGTTGTATAACATAGGTACTTACTATGATAAAATATATTATTTAGAAGACAAAGACTCTCCACTCCATTTATACAAAAGTTGCCATATTTATACGTGTTTGTCCCGGGTCTTGGATGTTTGTGTTCTGTGATTGTGTTGTCCATGCCTCCCGCGATATAGGGAATTCTAGTGCGGGGGTTTAAGAGTAATAAAAAAAGAAAAAAATCTATATAAATATAATAAATCAATAATTAAATGTTAAATAAAATATTAAATATTCAATTTAATATTTTATTCTTGTTCCTCGCTCATTCCCGTTACATGGGGTCGGCATTCACAATCAGGTGACGCCATCTTATCTGATCGCGGGCATCATCTTCCGTGGGATCCAATTTCTTCATATCTATATTTATTGTCGATAGCCAGGTGGTTTAGTCTTCTATAAACATTTTGTCTGTTGCCATGGATAAACACTTTTCACGACGTGGTCGTAAGATTGTCGTTCTACGTGTCCGAGCTATCTCTATCTGGGTTCGGTAACTTTATCGTAGGATCGGTGTAACCTTGAAGCTACCCTTTACGTGTTTTTGACGGATGTGGTATTTAAGAGTGACGAACGCAGCCCTGGAGTGCGACAAAAAAACACGGTGACGTTATGTCTAGATCTTTGGTCTCTGCCGAGACAATATTATGTAGTTTATTTTTGGCGCTTGCATTCTACCAGTGTCACGTAAAATATCCTTCAAGTTTTGTTGCACTGTGTTATTTGGCACAAGCGATAACTTAGCCTCAATTCGTTTAGCGTTACATATTCAGTGAAGTAGAGGCGACTGTACCGAAACTTTACTTGAAGGGAACTAAATAAGCGAATATTTGCAATTTAGGGCATGTTTTTAAGGGACTTATAGAAATTTCTGCCTCGTTTTCACTGATTCAGTGTTTAGTTGTCTTCAAGATGGGTACATTGATGACTTTTTTTACATTTATTGTGTGTGATTACCCTCGTTCTTCGGAAAATTATAATAGGTACTAATAAAAAATATCGCAGGTTATCATCGAGTCTTTCCTTATTGGTTGTTAATAAAAAAAAAAGGTTTTCCTTGTAATTGTACTTAAAGAAGAGGAAAATATTTATTTACACAAACGAATACAAAATCTATATAAATAAAAATGAATACCCCAAAACTCAATAATGACTTGAATTGTCCGGGTAATATCTGATACACTTTGTTAGCTAACTTCATACTAAGAGAGGAGAGATACACAAATGCACACAAATAATATGCTTACAAACGGATATTAAGTACGTACGGAAAGTATAAAAACTCAAAAACGTATACTTAACAAAAACATGAATAAATATGTGAACAAATATAATGATCACCAGATAAATATAATGTGCACCAAAAAAGGAACACTAAATTTAGTAACTGAGCACCAAATTTTGTAAGTAGTCACCAAATACGCAGAGTCATGTAGTCTAAGGCGAAGTCATGTAGTGTAGGTGCGATGACGAGCGAAGTGAGGAGGAGTGTTAGGTTTCTTGTAACCGCACAACGCGCAAACCTAGCCCATAAATTTTATGTAAAATGCAAGATGTGCAATTTTTGGTGGCCGTTATACAATAAATTGGTGTTCTAATTTTGGTGCTCAGTTACTATTTTTGGTGCTGAAAAGAATTTTTTTGATGCTATATTTTACTATATTTGGTGATCAGTAAAACATAAGCCAATCTTTGATGCCATTTACAAAAAAAAAATTATGCAAAGCCCCACACTAAGACTTTACCGTTGACGTCACAATATTGATTCATATAAAGCATTACTACCGGTATTGACAAAAATATGAAATAAAACGAAGGTAGCAACCATATGCAGTATTATTTCTCTTAATAATTACCCATGATATAGAACCACATACCTACTACCATATTATTTCCTATGCTTATAAGTCTTATACTCCTATAATACAATTATGGGTTTTTCACGACACATTGTCCATTGATTGAGTTTTTGCCAACTCCATGACAATGTGTCAATTACACAATGTCTCATTTGCATGGTATGTTTCCTAATAGCGAAATTCAATTGTTTTAAGTTTTTTTTTTCATCTTACAATGTACCTGTGAGTATTAATTATTAATTATTCGTAAGCTTGGATCGTAAGCAGGCATCCGTAAGGTACATTCTTCAACACGCTGCAAATCTAGGGTTACCATTAACAAATTAGAAAAGCAGCAGCACGTATGGTTCTCAGGTCTCAAATATTTTTATAATTAGGCAAAAATAATGCCTTCCTGTGCTTTTACACAACGTACCTGTTGAAAAACTAACAAATGAGTAAACGTTTGCCTGTATTTGTAAGTATTTAAGTAGTCCAGTTTTTAGTTCCGTAATCTAAGAGCGTAGGTTATCATCCTTTTTTAATAATAATATTACCTGTAGGGTATGACAGAAGATCCTATTAACTATAATGGATTTTTGATGCGAAATGACGTCATTGCACGTCTTTGCGATAATTATATTACCAAATATTTAAAAAGGTTATTATTGTATATTGGTTTTTGGCACAAATAAATTTATGCGTATGTGTGAATCATAGATAAAATAACAGTTTTTCTAGTAAGTGGTTGCGGTGACATAAATTCTAAGGACCTTAATAATAATGCCACAGTGACTACATTTTATATTTGATCATAATCTCGGTCATATAGCCATTATCATTATTACATACACCTGTTTGTTGCCTCAAGTCTCTTTTAATGGTAGCTTTTATGTTCCAAATTAAAGATAAGAGACAATAAAACTTGTTATCTAACGCACAATAAAATAAAACAGCTCGTGGTCAAGTGAAGTTGAATGTCATCGTCCGTGACACCGTGTTTTTACGAAGCACGTTTCAGCATTAAAATGTATCTTACAAATACCTACTTAAGGTGTTGTCATACAGGGTTTTTTTAACAATATAAATATACCTAAGCTTAAATGAAGTTCATCAAACTCCTGACGAAGTTAATCCATAAGATACATTGCTAAAACTCGCACAATACGTAAACGTCAGAACCACGAAGAAAAAAGACGTATTATTAAACTGACGTGGTTTTGACTCGTTATGAATGTATAAAACGCGGGAATCGCTCACGTGTACCATGGAAGCGCAGTGGTGTAGCAGCAATTATAGCGGTATTAGCAATGATAATAAAGAAAAGGTAATTAATTATTCAGCAAAATGGTATATGGCCTGATGAACAAACTTCCACACTTTTATGTATATAAGATGTAACATTAGCTAACCAGCTGTTTTTAGCATATTAGCTAGACTTATTGTATGGTTTTCGTAAGATGGTAATACTGGCTGTAGAAATAGTTTGCGAAAGTGTTTTAACTACAATATATTTTCCATTATTTTCAAGTATTTTGTTTACATCTAATTATTTCAAAAGTGTTCGAATTATCTAATCTTTGTTACCTAATTTTTCATTAAAACCTGATGAGAATTTCAGTCCATCTCCTATTACAGGATAAAAAAAGGCTAATGAAAAGGTCACAGAAAAGGGTGAAAAAGAAAATTACACCAAAAAATTTTTATTTCAGTTATCGGACTTTGCGAAACCCTACAAAGTGACACTATATACGTGTACTTTAAACGAGCAGTTCTTGTTCAGTATAGTGTTTCAAGCTATCTCGGAAACAGTTTATTATTAACAGGAAGTTTATTATTACTATTTAAAATGTTTATATGACTTCCGTTCAAATTTTTACAGGAATTCTGAAATTCAGCTGCTAGTGTGATTGGTACCCACGGCTATATTAGCCATTTAAGCTATACTAGCACTTCACTAGCCGTTTTGTTTTAGTCGTGGGTTAGTAAGTTTGTAAAAACCAGTTATTTTCCTGTAAAGCATGTTGTTAATCACACAATTGATCACAAAATTATCTATGTGGCTAGTCGAAAAAAAATCTGTGTCAGTGTTTTATTCCGATTTATTTATTTATTCTGGTTGAGTACCACAGCTATGAAATCATTTGCTTTAAGAATCGAAGGTATAATATTGATTTTAAATCGATAATAGCCTAGCGGTGCTAGCATGGGCTGTCAACTGTACCGATGTTTGATCAATTCCCACCGTCTTGAGCTTCCTCTGAAAGCAACGCCTTTATCAAGTTAACGGCATAGTGGTAGGATAAGGTAGGCTTGCCAGTATCTGCCTTACTAGATATCACCCTCGACATTCAATAACAAACACTCAATGTGTTCAGGTAGCACTCCTTGAGAGCCAATAAACATTTTGGGTCTAGCGTGAATACACCTTCCACCGCATCGTCACTGCCCATCAAGTGACATAGATCGAACACTAGATCTATAAGGAAAAAATTAAGTTTAATATTCCCTCTCCATTGGTCCTCCAATTATCGTTAAGAAGCAGACTGCATACTGCTTCTTCCCCAGATCTTTATAAGGTGTTCTGGCAACTATTAGCTCAAGAGGTTTTCAAATATATCAGGCAAAAATTGCAAACTCACTAAATTACGGTGACTTTCGTTCTTCTTCATACCCCCTCATGCAGAATCCAATTATATATCTATATATCCATGTCTCCCGCAACACAGGTAATCCTAGTGCGGGGGTCTCCGTGTGATAAATAAATTAATTAGAGACCTTTGCGTAGTTCGTTAATTGATATACATTTAGATAAAGGTTTGAACCGATGTAGCTTGGGGAATGATTATCACACTGAGTAGATTTTTTTTTTTCGATAGCCGTACTATTTATATCAATGTAAGATACAGAGTTAATGTATTGCAAAAAACATATATATGCTGATTCATCTCAGACAAAAGACATAAACGCGCTCGAGCAATTTTTCCTTACCTAATGTATTAGCGGAAATACCCAGACATTATGACGAAGCTCAATTTATATATTCTTAGGGAGACTGATCATGTATTTGTTATATTGATAAACAAGCGTCTTCAACAATTATATATGTGTTGCATAAGCATAATCAACAGCTGAGAAAAATATCGTTGTAATGCTTGGGTTTAAATATAATGACTTCAAAACGGAAATGCGATTTCTGAAACGATTATAGCTCAGCGATGAGATCATTGGCTGTCAAACTGACGGACGCTGGCTCGATTTCCACTAACTACCTAAGCTTCCGGTACAGGCTAGCTACCACAACGTGCCATACATTTATGATATTTTCTTTCAGATTAATCATGAGTAATAATAATATAATCCTTATAATCAAGTTTATCCGAGACCACGGTCACTGTTTGAAAAGCCATTTAAAATTATTAAATTTTTCATTTGAGTGTCTGTTTTTCATGCCACAAAATAAACTAGAAAAACTGTAGCGGCAAATTATAACGTGAAGGAAACATTCTTTTATATCCCAAAGTTTTTTTTTTTTCATTAGTTTATGAACGCTATGAACTACGAACGTTTATGAGCGTTAATGAGAAAAAGTTTGTAGTGGAAATAGTCCAATGCCAATAAAAGGAGACTAGTCTAGGAAACTGGAACAAGTTGAACAGGCTTTTATGGCAAACTAGCTGCACCCCGCGGTTTTACCCGCGTGATGACGAACGATGATGATGAAAAACACAACAAACAGTTGTCAAACGCAAACTTATAATATGTAAAAAAGGGGAAAAAATGACGAAAAGTAGCCTATGTGTTATTCCGGGCCCTGAAGTATCTACATACCAAATTTCATCTAAATCCGTCCAGCCGTTTGAGCGTGATTGAGTAACATCCATCCATCCATCCATCCAAACTGTCACATTTATAATATTAGTGGGATGTACGCTTCTTTGTCTTCACAATCTCAAAGTAAAGTTTTAAAAGGTGCCCATAGTTAGACTAAATCATATAACGATGAAGTTATTTTTATCCCCTCACTTTGTGCAACAAAGCTTCAAGATAATCGAAATAGGCTAAATGTACTGTCTTGTGAAGCCAAAAATAATAAAGACAAATTACTAAATTGACTTTTGTCTTACATGTCTAGTAAACTTCAAAAAAATACCACTTTTTAAAACAGCTCATGACGGTTATTTTTTATCAACTAAACATAATTTAATTTCATTGGCTTAATTATTAATGAAAAAATATTTTCGGACGACCATATTTCCCCTTTATCGGAAATTCTCGGTGATGACAAATGCGCTTAAATGTGCTTGAACTTACACGAGAAGAAAGAAAATGGAAGGTCTATATGTAAAAATGTAATTAGTAAGTTTATTGTGCCCGTAAGTCATCAGTCAAGTCACATATTATTATATTTTAAATCGACACGCATCAGAAATTGTCCCACCCATTCTCCTGTAAACACCCGCGAGCCTCTGTCATGTTATCGGCACCTCTCAAACCCTCAAATAAAATTACAAGAGCACCAAAAAAAAAACATCAGATGACGTAGCATATGTCAATAATCGCTCAATGCCAGCTCAAGGATGCTCAGGCTTACGTCGATTTCGTATGTGTTAATTTACAAATTATGTAATACACAAGCACGTGTAACTCAATGTCACAAATTGAATTCACGAAATGAAGCTTCCGTCATTTCCCTGACAGTAATCTATATGACCTTAACGTTAAAAGGTTTATTTGCGCTGTAGAATGGTCGCGGCGCGTAACGAACTATGTACACAGCCTATACTATAGACCAGCCAGCCTAATCTGCGAGTAGATAACGCAACGAAAAGATGTTGGTCAACCGAACGTCCGAGCAGGTACCTTTCATGAAACTGTGACTGATCTACCAACGCATAGCTCAAAACACTGAACGATTTGTTATTAAAATTAACACAGCGATAGATTATGACGTGGCCATCCGAAATGTAATGATTTTTTTAAAATCAAGATTTATGGGGTGTAATGGGCTAATCAGTACGCACTATTGAATCTGTGGGGGGCAGCTAGCATTGAATATTAATATGTAACGTTAAGTGCCTGGAGGCAGGAATTTTCTTGGTTTCCAGTCGTCGTATCGAAGCCGTATAAACAATTGAATATCGCACGCACCGTTTGTACTGTCATTTTTCTGTGCCACAGTTGTACTAGATAAATGACAGCTAGTGCCGAGATCAAATGTTTCATGTTGCGATACGGCTGCGGTACTACTGCGATAGTAATATGTGATACTTGCTTTGGCCACTGATTGTCTACAGTGTTTCCCGATGCGTACAATCCTGGAGTTTTCAAGTCACAAGTATTTGCGTGCTAAATCCTAGACAACGTCATCACTTAACATCTGGTGAGACAGTTGTCAAACTCAAACTTATAATGTGTAAACCTAAAAAAAGTTAAATCTTACTTATTCATAATTATAAACTATGAATATATGTATAGTACAATCAGCCAGGTGGCTTGTTTCAGAAGCGATGTCGGAAGCAGTGGAGGGCGGGTCTTCGATCGCTTGGCGCCTGTTGGCGACTCTCGAGGGAGGATCGCTTCTGGTCGCTGCGTCTGCGCTGCTCGCTTACACTGCGCGGGGCAGAGCAGTGCGGTCGCGCAGGACTCCTCCACCCTGCAAAAATATTGCGGTAAAACAATATATTTATAGTAGCAAAGCAACTGGTGCGTGGTTGTAGGATACTGTCTAGTGTTCGCTCGGCCAGCGATTGACCGTCGCTTATGATTTATTTTGATCAAAACACTCAGTTCGAATAATAAATCTTATAATCGAAATCAGATCGTTTAATGGTCTAAGATACGGCTTAAGAAATATATACCCCTATCTGTTTTTTAATAATGAGAAGGCTTAAATATTAGATTCTAACTCGCGCTTCCATCTGAACTTTTATAAAATCTAAGGAACCAAAACATGACACAGTTTTAAGCAGGCAACCTAATACTGTTAGATAGGCATGCCCCTGAGATAACCCGTGAGTGCGGTTTTTATTTCTGCGAAAGGTATTTTTTATTGCGGACCAGGGCTGCACAAGCCAATGGAGCAAATAGACTAACAGTTTTCAGAATAAAAATCTTTCAAGGCACGTTGGTTCTTATTTATGGTGTTAGCATTATTTTCTTTATTATCGGGAATCCAAAAGAACAGTCTCATGCTTAACATCGAGTTTAACACTCTTTCAATGTGTCTTCTTGATTTCTTTTACCTAAACCTACTTTAAAGAAAGAGGAGGTTCGGTTTCGGTTTTAAAAGGGTATATTGTTTTAAGAAATTACAAATTTTCAATTACAAGACAATTGTGCTTACATCTACATTACTTGTTTTAAGATTTTACAGTGAGCATGCGGTTCTTTATTTTTTACATAGTTGTTTTAAGGTGATAATTATCAAATTTAAAAATATCTCTTTGTTATTCAATTCTAAGACTTAAAATATGTGTTGTTTAAAAGAATACTGAAGTATTTGATTGAGGAGGAAGTCAAAGGGTTATTGGAAGCTACGTAATCATTGTTTCAGATTACTAATTCCACTAGTGAATTAGGAAGGGAACTGAAAAGGCGTTTAGAAGCACACGGTTGCGTCGTCAGCACTGTTACAAGCGCAGCGACGAGCGGCGCGGGTAGCGGGCGCTATGACGCTCTTGTGGTCTTGGGAGCGCATCCTAAGGCTGAAGGTCTGGACGGAATCTCGGGTTTGGTCACAGAAGATATCTATGATAATATAAAGGTGAAACAATTTTAAATTTATGTTATATAATATTTCTTATCATTTCAATACCTAAAATTCGCTTAATAAACTTTTTTGCAATATTAGTCAGACTTCAGAGCCATGCTATTTTCCAGTGTCTGCATTATTATTAGCTTTCGGGCTTATAGTTTAAAAAGTATAAAAACATATATACATACTTTTATTTACTGTTGTTGGTTTTTTACTATTTTAATATAAAATTATATATATTTTAAAATATATGTATTTGCTTTGCTTTGAGATTCTGTATGAGCAATTTTATATATATCCATACGAAATTGCATACATAAAACATACATCACAAATTGAAGCGTTAATAGCTCAGCGGTAGAAGCTTCGGTTGTCAAACTGACGGACGCTGGTTCGTTTCCCACTAACGCGAACGGCTTGAACTTCAGGTGCACGTTATCAAACTCCCAGCATGATGGTAGGATACTTTCGAGTACTTGCCTGGATGGCGACAACTCTAAAGTTAAAAGTTTGAAAAACTGTCACCAAACATAAACAAAACCCAACAAACATAGTGTGTTCGCAGCAGTCCTTGATAGCCTGTATGCATTCTAGGTCTAGCGTGCTTCCATCTTCGACCATATCTTCACAAACGGTGTGTGATAGTGGTCACATATCTACGAAGCATAAAAAAGAAAAATAAAACAAGATTTACGTTGAAAGGAAAAATTCGGCTGCTAGTGGGACTTGAACCCACGACTACAGAATAACGTCCTGTCGCTTTGTCCAAGACTAAAGGTGTACTTCAGTTCAAATATTTGAAGGAAAAAGGTGTACTTTCGAGCAGAGCGTCACAGACGCAGCATCTATAGCGTCACCGACGCCGCGTCACTAACGCCGCGACAGTGACACTTTGGTGACTCGATACCCACGACAGACGCACAGTCTCATCGCTTTCGCCGCGCGACGCGACTGGATTGATCTATAAAGCAGTCATCATAAAACATTATGGATTTGCAACTTATTTTGCTAGAAGAGGAAGAAGACGATGATCTTTTACTACTCATACTATCTCAGTTTGGAAAGAGCCTCTACCAATCTGATTTTCCAACTCCGCGCTTGAATTATAAAGCAATGGGTGCTGAGAAACCAATGTTATTAAAATTTCGTCTTCTTCGTCGGTAGAAATCTCAACAGATGCCATTTTGTAAAAAGTAACCTCAAAAAGCAGCGACAGTGCAAACGCAGCCGAGCGACAAACGCGGGCGTCTGACAACGCGGTCACGGCGGCACTGACGCTGCGTTAGTAGGTATCGCCGCGCTCGAATGATGTTCTCCAGAACTTCATACATTTGTATAGAACATCTATATGTCGCTCAGTTGCGGCGTCACAGACGCGGCGCCACTGACACTATAGACGCTCGCTTCGAAAGTCTACCTTAAGACTAACTAAGATTTATCACTCAATTTTAGTAAACATCAACCACCAATCTAGCAATTCAAGCTTCGAGTTCTGTAAAAGTTTTTGTCGCATATTTACAATTTATTCGTGTTCATCCTAAAGTCTAAAATCTATTAAGTCTGAAAATCTATTGCAAGGCGCTTGTGCTTGTGCTGTATCGGCTCTACTTGCGCGTTAGTTTCACGTCAGAATTTGTGTGTCACTTTTATGAGAAGCTTGATATCTGTTTCCAGTTATTAGAGAATCTATCTGCTCGTGTCAATCGAGGTGGGTGCATAGTGTGGGCGTGCGCGAGATCGAGAAAAACGCTTGGAGCGTTTCACAGCACAGCGTTCGCGTTCGACACTGTACTACAAGCCAGCCTTGTGCATATAGCTAAAGTGTAGGTAATCTATTATTATTTTCTAAACGACAAATCTATCACTTAATCGGTTTCTATACCGGTTTAAAACAATTGATTTTCAAATTATAATAGCTGAGTGAACGAGCTTTTCTCGTCGTCATATATATTAAGTATATTTGAGGTAAGGGCTTCCCGAGAAATGATTAATTTCTGGCGGTTAAGAAGTCGAATATGTTTCCTCCATCACGTGGCCTTTTTTTTGAGCAAGCCACCTTTATAGTCCTGTTTAGTAGGCGTCGTTATGAAAGTTACTAAATTTTATCCAAATAATGAGAATAATTTCCGAGATAGGAAATGTATATGATATAATAATCGTTCAGTAACTGGGAGACTGAGAATCAGCCGGTGTATGCAAGATAAAGCGACAAGAAATCAGGGTACAAAGTTGGTTGATGACATATTTACATAAAACTAAATAGACTTTTTGTAATTTCCATGAGTAGATAATATAAAAAAAGTACAATAAATATGTAAATAACACAATAAATGGTATTTATGGCCCGAAGCTTTTATTAAAATAAAATACTAATAACTAATTACAATACTACAGCTACTACAAAAACATGTGAGCAATCCACTAGCTATTGTCAGCCTAACTCAAATGCTCTAACCCGCTACCAGCTGGTAGCGTGCCCAATGCTAGCAGCATTGCCACGTTGAATTGCAATGCTGAAAATGAAACTGAAACAAACAATTAGAAAATACATATCGGGGAACAGTCACAACGATAACAGTTTTAGTTCATTAAAAAATACGTGGCGACACTGGCGTGGGACGCCCACGCCGTTATTTTGAACATCCAGTGTAGCAAATTTTGAACTTTTGGAAGGTATCGGCTGCCCATAAGGCGCAATTGAGCCAGCACTCATCAAATTATAAGTTATATTAGATGTTTTACTATCAAGAGAGCTAGACAATGATTTAGATAAACATTTGGGGTTGCCTGCAATCAATTGAATGTTCCTAACTTTAACACGAATCATTATGTATTCATAGATTCCACTGTTTGCCGATATGGGTCGGGAGAGGAGATGGACCGGAGCGGACAGCGGAGCGGGTTGTTGCTGCGCTTCTGACTCGCGACAATCAAAATGAATCGATGCCATTCTCTATAAGGTAATAAAATTCTTCCAGAGGTATAAAAATGTTAAATATACTAAGATTTAGAAGTACTGCAAACAAAACAATTCATTCATCATCTCAGCCATAGGACGTCCACTGCTGGACATAGGCCTCCCCCATTGATTTCCACAAGGACCTGTTGGAAGCGGCCCGCATCCAGCCCTTGCCTGCGATCTTAGTCAGGTCGTCTGTCCACCTGGTCGGTGGCCGTCCTATGCTGCGCTTGCCAGTCCGTGGTCTCCATTCTAGAACTTTTCGGCCCCAACGGCCATCAGTTCTTCGAGCTATGTGCCCTGCCCATTGCCACTTCAACTTGCTAATCCGCTGGGCTATATCGGTGACTTGCGTTCTTCTACGGATCTCCTCATTTCTGATTCGATCACGTAGAGAAACCCCGAGCATAGCCCTCTCCATAGCTCGTTGTGTGACTCTGAGCCTGTTCAGAAGGCCCATAGTCAGAGACCACGTTTCGGTTCCGTAAGTCATCACTGGTAACACACACTGTTCGAAGACTTTCGTTTTCAGGCATTGCGGTATTTTGGACGAGAAGACGTCTCGTAGCTTCCCGAACGCTGCCCAGCCGAGTTGAATTCGACGATTGGCCTCTTTCTCAAAGTTGGACTTACCTAATTGGACTGTATGTCCTAGGTAGACGTAATGGTCAACAACTTTGAGAATCGAGTTCCCAATTGATATGGGGGCGGGCGCAACATGGGCATTCGACATAATTTTCGTCTTGTCCATGTTCATTTTAAGGCCCACCCTTAGGGAAACTCTGTTGAGGCCTTCGAGCATCGTGCTGAGGTCTTCCATCGATTCTGCCATGACCACGATATCGTCGGCAAACCGAAGGTGAGTGATGTACTCGCCGTTGATGTTGATGCCGAATCCTTGCCATTCCAAGAGCTTGAAGGCGTCTTCCAATGCGGCAGTGAACAGTTTCGGAGAGATAACGTCTCCCTGTCTCACGCCTCGTTGCAATGGAATCGCCTTCGAAATTTGCTCTTGTACTCGGACCGACATGGTGGCGTTATTGTACACACACTTCAACACTTCAATATACCGATGGTCAATACGGCAACGCTGAAGAGACTCAAGCACCGCCCACGTCTCGATCGAATCAAAGGCTTTCTCATAGTCCGCAAACGCTAGACATAAGGGCAAGTTATACTCCTCGGTCTTCTGTATAACTTGCCGCAGCGTATGGATGTGGTCTATGGTGCTGAAGCCTTTTCGGAAACCGGCTTGTTCGGGAGGCTGGAAGTCATCAAACCTTCGTTCGAGACGATTCGCGATGACTCTTGAAAACAGCTTGTAAACATGGCTCAGAAGCGAAATGGGTCTGTAGTTCTTAAGCAATGTGTTGTCACCCTTCTTAAAGAACAACACCGCTACGCTTCTGTTCCATGCTTCCGGCGTTGAACCTTCGAGGACAACGGAATTAAAGAGCTTCTGAAGGACTTTCAGTATCGGTGAGCCACCCGCTTTCAGAAGCTCTGATGTGATTCCGTCGTCACCCGGCGCCTTGTTGTTCTTAAGCTGCTTCAGAGCCATCCTAATCTCGTACAGGCTGATGTCCGGGATATCTTCGGTATAGTGTCGGGTTAGCTTGGCTCTTGGGTCTTTGGCCAAGCTATCAACAGGTTTAGCGACCGAAGTGTATAGCTGTCCATAGAACCTCTCAATCTCTCCAAGCACCTCTGCTTTGGTCGACGCTATACTGCCATCATCTCTCTTCAGCTTAGTCATCTGGCTTTGCCCAATAGACCGGTCTCTTGCAAACACTTTGGAGCCTTTTCTCCGTTCGATCGTATCTTTAATACGATCTGTATTAAAGGTACGGATGTCGTGTCGCAAGGATTTCCATATTCGTCTATTGAGCTGCCTATACGACGCAGCGTCATCGGATGATTGCAGTTGCAACGAGCGTCGTTCAGCCATGAGGTCAAGGGTATGGCTGGAGAGTTTTTGAGGTCCATTTGTACGGCGGGGTTTGAAAAACTTAGACCCCACTGCGTGGACAGTTTCTACAAGCCTGTTGTTGGTCTCGTCCACCGACGCAAAGTTCTCAAGGCAAGCAAAGCGATTGGATAGCTCAAGTTGAAAGCTCTCGGGGTTTTGAATATGGACATTTTGAGGCCGGAGCGTGGATTTCATCAAACGGGACCTCTCAAGTTTAACATTAATATTCAATATGCCTCTTACTATGCGGTGATCACTACCGGTTTTCACCATGTTGATCACAGAGACATCATTGAATATTTGTTTCTTGGTGGTCATGATGAAATCGATCTCATTTCTCGTGGAACCGTTCGGACTCAACCAGGTCCATTTCCTGTGAGGCGGCTTCTGGAAGAAAGAGTTCATCATAAAGAGTCCCTCTTTCTCCATGAAGTCGGCCAGCCTCTGTCCCCTAGGGTTCCGTTGTCCATAACCAAATTGCCCCACTCTCAACTCTCCATCACTTCTTTTGCCCAACTTTGCGTTAAAGTAAACAATTCATTAAAAATAATGAAATACCAAAATAAATCGGTTGACACGCTTGCGAATCACCTTACTATAATTCCATTACATAAATCAATGTGTGTCGACTGGGGACCAACCAAGACATGATCGCTTTCAAAACACCGTTGACTAGGAACGAACCAGGAGATGGTCGCTCTAGCGAACATCATTATGTCTTGTCCACAGTTAAGGATTTTTGATATATTCAGATGCGCTTCTTTTTGTTTTTTATCGTACAAACACTATCTAGAATACACAAGAATAGAGATATAATAATCAGCCAGACCCACCGCGAGCCATTTTTATGTTTTATTGAAGTATGTAATTTTGCCTAATTTTCAGAAATGCTGCTCACACAGTTGGAGAATACCTCTTCAGGTGGCTGAAAATTATCACATGATGAGAATCAATACATAAGCCTATGTTTATAATAAAAATCTAAGAGTCTTAGTCTAGCGGCAGCGCGCAACGCAGGTGCGCTAAGATAAAGTAACATTCTACAATCGTTAATGCCGAGAAAATCATGAAAAATGTATGAGATTGACACTTCAAAGCGATATATCATGTAACGAGAACAACATTAAATATAAAGCCGGCGGTCAGAGAAAGAGAATCGATGCACCTTATCTAGGCCCACAGATCTGTTAACGGATTTTTTTAGTGGCCTACAAGCCTGCAAACATCATACCGATCAAAATACAGACAAGGCATTTCGCTGATAAAATTAACACAAAAACATTTACTGCTTTCAACGAAGAATTTGATCCTAACAATAATTCAGCTGAAACAGTGCGGTGTGAATCAAGTAATGTTTATAGATCACTGTTGACAAATTATCTATAGGAACGACAATCGACAATCAATGTAAATTTCGGTGTTTAACTCAACAGTTTAGGTTTCATATTATTTGATATAGTTATTGAAAAAAACAGTACTTAGTAGTAAGATTTGATTATTGTTGCAAGGGTAAGTTTATATCCATTATACGTGGATATGATAAATTAACCCAAGAATTATTGGTTGGATATTTTCGTGAGTTTCACACATTATTAATTATGTAGATTAACCAGCTTTTCTCGCGTAGGTATATCTGTATCTCGTTTCGGACATGTCCGATGCCCATCATCAGGCGAGTTTCTGCAACCAGATCGGGGCGACCCTTCGATGAGGAATACAACCTAATCGAAGGATAATATGTATACAATAATTTATCCAGACATGGTAACTCCTACATCTCCTCACGGATCTCCACAAGGGCTGGTTGGGAGCGACCTGCATTTCTTCAGCTATTTCTGTTAGGCCGTCTGCCTATCGTGTCAAGCACTGCACTTGCCTTTCGACTTTCGAAATAATAATTAAGTTTATTTCTCCAAAAGTACTGTTTAAGTAGTTACATTACAGTTACATAGGTAAGGTACGTAATGATACATAATGATTATTATGCGAGAGATTGTGATATTAAGTTAGAAATAAATTTTAATTACATCATGAAATAAATTGTTTTATTAATATTTTAATCTAGATAATATGCCTAGCATGCGCTTATAAGCAGCAAATTATATAGTATCCAGATATCGTATTATGTTTATTCATAATTCTTTTATATGTTATTTTTTTCCTTCCTTTTTTCTTTGTTTTTCTCAATCCCAAAATATGCATGCTAAATCCATTTTTTTTATATTTGTATTTATTTTATTTACCTAAATTAATTTAGATACGCTAAACAAACAACGTAAGTAATGCTAATGTAAAGATATTATTAGGTAAATTAATGATTAACTTAGTTTATTAGTTTATAGTATAGATATTTATTTAACAGGTACTGCAATTAGTGAAACTAATAGCCAGACCTTCCAGTTGAAGGGATCAATTTCATTGCACATTTTATTATAAGTTCTTGGTAGTCTGCTTATCAGACTGTTTGCAGCGTAATTTTAGTGATGTGGGGGGACATACAAAGTTAAGTATTCCTCGTTCTATACATTGGAGCACGCAAATCTAAGTCTCTGGATATTAATGGAGAACAGTCGAGTCCACCTGTGCATATATCATAAAGAAGGGACATATAATTTAAAATGCGCCGATCACGCTGCGTCATTAACCCGTGTCTATTACAAGACGCTTCATAGTTGTTGAATTTAAAATTAGTGCGCTAATCCAGATCCTTGACAAATTTGTTCTGAATAGATTCAATAGCGTGAACATAAAATATAACGTACTGAGAATTCCATACTGGACTACAGTATTCGAGTATGCTACGTACATAAGCGAAATATAATATTTTTAAACACTGTATACTGGTAAAGGACTTACTGACTCAGAAATCCTAAATTTTGTACGCATTGTCCTCGATATGCTCAACGTGCGATGAGAAGGTGACTTTATCATCCAGAAATACTCCTCTCAAATAAGTCTCTAACAATGCGTTATTTTTTGATCATCCAAAAGGGAACAAAATGGGACTCTTCTTACGTGTGAATGTTAATGACATGCATTCAGAAAGATTTATGTCGATTCTATTATTATAATAATATTCCGACAGCCTATCCAAATCCTGGAGCTGAACACAATCATCAACATTGTTTATTTTATTATAAATTTTCTTGTCATCGGCAAAATGTAAAAAAAAATAAAATATTTAGAACATGAACCAAGGTCATAGAGGTAGGCCGAGCAAAAGGGCGGACCCAGCAACGATCCTTGCGGGACACCAGACGGTACCGTTATAATTACAAATTTGAACGAGCTCCAGCCACCACCACTGCCTGACTCCTATTATTTATATTACTGTACCCATCTTAAAAGATCTCCTTGGATCCCTAGTTCTAGGAGCTTTCGTAAAAAGAAAACGTGATCTACACGATCGAAATCAGTATACATGACGTTAATTTGCACTTGCATTTCCATTTCATTTTAAGATATGACTTGTAAATACGGCAAGATTAGTAGTCGTTGAACGTCCCTTAGTGAAACAGTACTGTTCTTTGGGTATACCTACTGTAAGCAATGATCGGATATACATGTTCGTAAACGATTTTTTCTAAGCACTTGCTAAGTACATTAAGAATCGAGATTGGTCTATAGACCTCTATGTGACATTTTGATCCCTTTTTATGTAACAGCACGATGTGCGCCTGTTTCCACATATGTGGAAAAAAACCTTCCCGAACGGACTGGTTGAAAATTGTTGTTATTAGTCTGAATAGAAATTCCGCGCATTTTATAATAATATTGGGGGGTATTTTGTCGCTGCCTGGCCCTTTGTTGAGATCTAGGCTACGAAATAATTTAAGCACGCGTTCTTTACAAACAACGATGGTATCAATGATCGAAGCACTCGAGGCGCTAGTGGGTGGTGGTGGAATGGCATCATATACCGAGTTAATGGATGTATAAATGTTTGTTAAAAGAATGTATTGAAGGATTGCACTATTCTTTCGTACTACACAATTTTGAATTGCCATATGTCATAGAACTAGGATAACCAGTTGGAGATTTTCTTTTCGATTTTACATAGCCCCAGAGTAGTATAAGATTAGACGTTATGGCTTCTTGTGAACGTTTGATATAGTTAATATAACAAAGAGTTTCTACTCGCTTAGACCTTGATCTAAGACATGCAAGCTCATCATAATCGAATGGATTTTTTCAAGTAGGTATTTGTAAACTATAACATGGAACTAACGTTAAGGTTTAGGTTTAGTTATAGGAAGTAGACGTTTGGGATGTGGGTGACGCGTTAATTTCCCTTTTTATATCTTCTTCGGTACCTACTTAGATATGAGAATATGCGGTTAAGTATCTTTTTTCCTTACATCGTTGCCCATTTTTGACGGTCGCCGTGGCGCAGTAGTCAGTGTTAGTGACATGACTTCTGTGTCTCCGGGACCCTGGGTTCGAATCCCGGCAGGGGCAAACATTTATGCGATGAGTGTAGATGTTTGTCCCGGGTTTTGGTTATTGTGTGTTGTGATTGTGTGTGTCCATGCCTCCTGCGACACAGGGAATCCTAGTGCGGGAGTCTAAGTGTAATTAAAAAAAAAAAAATTGGTTGCCTGTAAAGTCGGTATACGGGCGAAAGTTTTACGTGACAACGACTTTGAGTGCCTTTCACTTTTTATGTCTGTCTCTCTCGCTCTTAGGCGGGCTAACCATGCCCGAGTGGAAGGGACGCGTGCCTCTCACTCGCTCTCATTGTGAGCGCATAACGTGAGCGGAGCGTAACGCAGTTTCTTGAAGTGTCACCCGGCAAACCAATTTATAAGACGTCGTCACGTCAAAATGTGACAGATTTTTGTCCATATATGTTTATATTGTAGTTCTTTCGGCTTACTTTTACACTTACTCAGAAGCAATTTGTTTGTAATCGTAAGATGTGCATAAATTTACGTAGGTACAGCTTCATGCCGCCTGTGCCAATTTTCTTGCCAGTTAATCCATGTTTCTTTCTAAGATACATCCATACATAATTCTAAGAGACAGAAATACATCCTTAGTAACGCGGTCGCGGAAGCGAGCGATGATAGAACGAGGTTTCCTCGTTTCGAGGTATGGGGCGCTTAGCACGAATTCGATGGGCAAATTCCACATCCTCTGTACGTATCTTCAGATCTGCGAGGTCTGCAAGCTGGACAACCAACGCTGGAAACGATTCCTTGTCAGTTTCGGGGATGCCAACAATTTCAATGTTTTGTAGCTATGCCCATTGCTCTTGTTTTGCCACCGATTCTTCAATAGAACTTATTCTTGTCTCGAGGTTTTTTACACTATGCTTAAGCTGTTTATTTTAAGTTTGTAGTTTTTTGGTCATAGCATGTTGGTTGTTTATGGACTTTGTCCCCTCATAGTGGGTGCCGCTTATGACTCGTATCGAGTCCTCCACACCTTGAGCCCTTACTGAAAGTTCATTAACTTTTTCTCCAAAATAGTACCTACCTACCTAGCTACGGATATAATTTTCGGTAGCCCTTTCTTAACTGAGATCATTATGTCATCACATACCTACGCTAGCGAGGAATTCAGGGCTATAAGCTGGTTGTTGAGCCCGAAAAGTTACAAAACCTGTGGCAGAGTCATTAACATTTTGTACACTTTGACTTTGCCTGACGGGTGTTTCGCTATTGTCCCCTTTTATCTTTCGCTTTGCACTGTGGACCTGTGGACAGATCCAACTTCATTGATTGTCGAATTTTGAACTAGGAAGGCTAACATACTGGAAATTATAGTTCCGATCACATTGGTTAGCCCAGCACTTCACTTTGTCTTTCGTTAAGAGTGAATCATCGCAGGCGCTACACTTCGCCATTGTTTTCGAAGGATAAAAGCACTTTTAAAGCAAAACTTTATATAATTAAGTTGTGAAATGTATTAACAAATCAATGATTTTTACGGCAAATAATGATAATATTTACATTAAAACCACTTAAAATATGACGAAATAACGTAAACATATGCGACTCGAGTGACTACCCTCTTTCTATGTTTATTGTGTAATATGTAATTTGTTCGACACTGGCTTAATACACGAGTTATATGGAGCTAAATTGAAAAAACGTATTTGCTGTTACAGTCAATAGTGTACGTTTAAGTGTCACTGTCAATGCTCAATTCCAGTGCTGCCATACTTACATTTTTTTCTTTTGTTTACTGTAAATGTCATAGAGTTTGTTTTATATCAATGTCTGTTTATGAGACAACAATGTCTTTCTCTAATTTGCGCTGAATTAAATAGATATTAAATTAAACTTACTGTGTGTATTTTGCCACAAGATGTACAGATGGTAGACCATCTGTACATCTTGTGGGCCGGGAAAATCTTCCAATTATGATCTCGGGTAGAGGCATGATGTGGGCCACGATTAAGATCAGTCATTAGAAGTTGTTTGAAAGTAGCTATTAAAGGTTAAGTGTAATGCTCTCAGAGTTTTATTATACATCAAAGCATGAAACATATGTGAATGGCCTTGGGTGTGTTATTTTTTTTAATAACGGTATTCTTTTAGCAGTCATGACATCATGTTCATCTCTCTTATATCATTGAAGTGGATATACCGTCTTATCTAAAATGACTTTTATTCTCTTAGGACCTATAGCGAAGGTAAATTGTTACATTTCAAACAAGCTAGCCCGAGACAAGCTAATTCTTTTATACATGATGAACTCTGATAGATTATAACATATAAACGGGGTCATATTGAATTAATCAAATTTGTACATGTATATTAAATAATATTACCTTCTTTTATCTCACGTTATCTAGATCTATGCTAGAGATCAGACTTTTCCATATGGCAACACTGGGGCAATTAAATTTCACAATGGAGAATTAGACGTGCCTGTGAAAACATAACCAGTTTTTATTTAATGTCATGCTCTCAGCGCTTTAGCAGATATTCCAAAATTCATTTACGATTATGTTTAGTTTGTGTGAATTATTTTTTAGTTCAAATTCGCTGCTAAAACATGGATGAGGTAGGTTAAGATCGACCATATTTTTGTTGTGTCACAATCATAATAGAATTTTACTGTTACCATGATGAGCATGAATTTCTGTTTCAGGAACTTAACGAGCATGATTTGGAAGAAAGGCTTTATGCTATGCTTCATCATGTGGATGCGACACAGAATAACGTAACTGAGAACGATTCAAACAAATTTGATGTTCCTAACTTTGTGGAGAATGGCCCTCGCAGCACCATGCGTCGCTACTGGCGCGCTGGTCCAGACACCAACCCTTACCAAAAAATCAACCCTCCAAAAGACCTTGCTCCAGCTCCCGCCACTAAGCCTACTATGACCCAGGATACCACTAGACCTAAGGAAGAAAAAAGGGCCTCACCAAGACCTCCAATTCCAGTCGATTTGTCCGTATTCCAATCTCCTATACCAAAAAATGTAAAGAAAACCATTGAATTCCTGGACCATGAAGATGAGAATCCTGTAGTTTTGGAGTCAAGTGATGAAGATGAGGTTGTAGAAGTGGCATTACCACCCAAACCAACAATCACTATAGAAAGCTCTGACGAAGACGACCTCCACATTGTTAAGACAAACTCTCCCACTAAAACTGATTCTAAATCTAATTCAGAGCATAAGCAGAGTAGTGGTGAAAGAGCTGTGTCATCAAGCCCTGTACCATCTGTAGTCTCATCAGTGTCTGACGAATTCATCCGCAGTGATTGCATAGCACTAAACATCTCATCCCGTCACCCTGACAAACACAGCTTTGACTTCAGCCTTCATGGATCAGATTTGCTAATTCAAAATACACCATCAAAAAAGAAGAAAAGAAAGAAAAACAAGGAGGCTGCTACATCCACCCCGATGAAAACACCAGATGCCTTAATGAAATCTGGCAATAACACAGATGGATGCTTTGCTACACCTAAAAGTAAAGCAAAAAATAAGAAGCAGAAAAGTAAATCATTTTCAGAAAAACTGGTTTTGAATGTTGATGTTTTTGATTCAGACAGTAATCACTGTATTGCTGATATGAATAAAGACAAAAACCCATATATAGTAACCAAGAAGAGTTTGCCAAGTGTAGATGTGTATGAATCTGACTCTAACCAATCTGAAGTTGTGAAAGAGATTAACACAGACCAGTCCAAAAAGCAACTACGAAATGAACCATATAACTCTGACACCAGTAATTCTGATGACAAAACAGAAGGGATAAGTAGTAAGAAAAACAATACTCCAGTTAATTCATCAGTGGAGACAGTGGACCTGACGCACAATGACAAGTTTATTACGATAGACAAAACTGGCATCAATGAGAGCATTCTTATGGCTAATGTGACAGGTTTCACTGAACTAGACGTTGAAGAGAGCAGGCCTCTCCTTTACAAAAAAGACATATCTAAGTATGTGTCTAGCAAAGTCCCTTCAATATTGTATGAAGATTTAGATTTTTACAATTTGAAAGGAATGGAGAAGGTTTGTAAGAAGAGGCGTTACTCTCAGAAGAGTCTTCGTGTGGAAATGGAAAAATTCTATAATGAGAGCTGGGGAGGTGAAGATTTTAATCACAGAGAAATTCAGAAAAATATGTCACGTAAGTTGTTGCTTTATTTTATACATAATAAAAGAGATATATTCGATAAACATCATTTGAAACTCATGAGCTCTGCTCATTTGTATCATAATGTACTTTTACACTCCAAGTTGTACATTAGTGCAGGAGTTACTGTCCCCAATCTAAATAGTAACAAGGTAAGCTTGGTGTTCATATTGATATTTAGCATCACAGGATGCCCTTAACAGTTCTGCATGACACTGGACTCTGGTTGTTACCCAGAAACATTCTTATGTCTCATATGTCCACTAATTTCATTTGCTACATCTTTAAGAAGCAACCCAGTGATGTCTCACAGTACTGGAACTACAATATCTATTGTCTACAGTTGGTGTAAGGCTCTCGAATGAAGACCACAGAGTGGGAAGTGCAGCATAGGACGGCCACCAACCAGGTGGACAGACAACCTGACTAAGACCGCAGACAAGGGCTGGATGCGAGCCGCTTCCAACCGGTTCTTGTGGAAATCACTGGGGGATGCCTATGTCCAGCATTAGACATTGTATGGCTGAAATGATGATGATGACAGTTGGTGATAGAAATATTAAAAGTTTAAGTTTAACTGAAGCAATAATTCATTAAAAACATTTCCATAACCCCTCTAACACATACTGAAGAAAATTCTGATAATCTGTTCAGATAACTTAAAAAAATTTAAGGTAATGGAAGCCAAAGCACATGATAGCTATTAAGATCATCTCATGTAAATATTTCAGTTATTTTGTATGTAGATAGAAATCCTATATTATTTAATGGTCAGTTATGATTCTTGGTAGTAATTTCAGGTATAAGATCAGGGTGATCAGTGCTTATTTAATAAAACAAAATATTGCACATTTTCAAATCATTTTAATCAATTTTCTAAAACTTTACAAGACAACTTTTAGTTGAATAACCTACTCTTTCCCTTGAGGAAATATTATATTAGTGTGTTTAAATTTCAAACCTGTATTATTTTCAATCTATTTAATCTATTTAATCACTGTATTAACCTAAATAATTGATTTATTGCTTAGTTCAGCATGTGTTTCTCCTTCAATATATTTCATTGAAGCCTTTTGTTTGCAGTGATCAAAGGATGTATGATATTGTACAGTTAATTGTCACAATTACCTCATTATGCCATGTCGTGATATCAGCCCTATTTAATAAAGTTTAATTTTCTCATTAACAAGCAGCTTATCTCTTTTATACTAGTAATTTTTGTGTTCATTGATCTAGTGACTCGTAATAGTGCCTACGTTCCTTTGTTCTATTATTCTCACCTGTGCAGAGGTTGATAAGACAGCTGATATTGTTTTTACATTATCGATCATAGCTGCAGGTGCTTCTGTGAATCTTGCAATAATTATATCCAGATTATTGTTATACATAAGTAAGGATTATGTTTTTTCTGTTGTAGGTGACAAGAGTCTATGGGCTATTGACCCAAAAGATAGGATGCCATCACTAGCCCAACGAAAAACGAAGTAAGTACCTTAAATTTTTATGACATTGATTTAAAAAAATCTCTAGATTTAGCCTCTGACACCCATCTAAATTAATGGTCGGAGAACAAAAAAAATGCTAGTTACATCAGGTTGACAGCCGATGCTCCCCTCGCTTGTCTATCATTCAAGTCTATGTTCAAGTTATTTAAAAGGTGTTTAAATTATTGCTTGAAAAACACCCGCTATTCTGCTTTGTTAAGTAAAGTTATTAAATAACGTTGAAGCGATGATAGCTCAGCGAGGGGAAGGTCTGCTGTGAAACTGACGGACACCGGTTGATGCCCAACAACAGCTTAAGTTTCTGGTGAAGCTAACACTGTTATCAAATTCCCAGCATTGTGGTAGGGTACTTTCAAGTACCCGCCTGGCTAGCTACCACCCTCAGGTTTGAAAAACTGTCACCAAACACATAGTGTGTTCAGGCAGCAGTTCTTGAGAGCCAGTGAGCATTCTACATCTAGCATGATACCATCTGACCACATTTTCACTGACAATCATGTGAGATAGTGGTCTTCTATACAGTATAAAAAAAGATGAAACAAAAGTACAAACTGGGCCGGTTTGCTTCGAGTGCATATCTTTTTAGAATTTATGCAATATTTAAAATAAATATAATCAATTAAAAATAAACTCACTGTTTTAAAGATTAAAGCATATTTATTGAAATTATTTGTCAAGTTGCTTTTAAAAGTGATTAAATAAAAAGTAGAAAAGCCATAATGTTACAGAAACAAAATTATCATATTCCATTGTTTCTACAATTTAATTTTGAGTAGTGCAATTCTAATTTTACTTTATCAATTATCACCGCACAGAGTAAGCGAGATAAGAACATACAAAAAACGTAAGCGGTGAGCGAGACTGTCGTACAGTAATTAATTCCAGTCCCTAACATCACAAACATTGGTATATTCTACAGTTGCCTGCGACATCCAAACTTATGTTGTGACTACTGTATTTGACAGATGTAACTACTGCAACCGCGCGGGGCACCGCGACGACACGTGTCGACAGAAGCCTCCGGTCTGCTACATGTGCGGCAACGCGGGACACTTCGAGCCGCGCTGCCCAACCAAGATCTGTGTTAATGTGAGTTTGACGACAATCTTAGGTTGGAAGGGTTGGAATTTTATCCAGAAAATGTAGAACAGTAAGCGTAGCATAGAATGGCCACCGACAAGGTGGACAGGCGACCTGACTACGATCGCAAGTAAAGGCTGGATGCGGGCTGCTTCCATCCGTTCCTTGTGTAAATCAATGGGGGAGGCATATATCCAGCTGTGAACGTCTTATAGCTGACATGATGATAATTATGACTTGTTTTCGTAACAACACTACTACTAGAGTTCCTAAGCAATGGTTTAGACAGAACTTCTTGTTGACATCACAATTAATGTGCATGGGACTCAATTATATATAATAATAAAATAACACCAAATTATAAATAGCAGCTAGCAATATCCTTTTAAGTGCAACTGAACAAGACTTGGTAGACTTGGAACAAGTCTCCACGTCTACCAAGTCTTGTTCAGTTACAAGGTACTACTCTAACTCGTAGGTAGGTATATAAATAACTGTACATTACTAAGCCAAATTCTATGAATTTTCACTATACCATAAATAAGGTTGCGTAAATCGGTTAAAATAACTGTATTACTACTTCAATGTCATTTGATTTCAAAGACACAACCCACATGGGTTCATTCATTTGGGTGTGCGCGTGTAGATACATAAAATAAATAAACATATTTTCTTCCCCTTTTCTATCGTTTGTGTGTGAGTGTATTGAGCAGGTGCTCGTGTGTAGAGGTAGATGTATTGAGCGGAGGATCGGTTGTCGGTTCGCAGTGCGGCGCGCCGAACTTCATGTATTCGACCATGTGCCGCAACTGCAGCTCGTGGCGTTCGCTGAGCTGCGCCGAGTGCGGCCAGGCCGGCCATCCCGCCTCGCACTGCCCCGACCTCTGGCGGAGATATCATAACACGGTCAATATATTTTTTATGTTTTTATTTATACTAACCCCGCACTAGGATTCCCTGTGTCGCGGGAGGCATGGACACACACAATCACAGCAGACAAACACCTATCGCATAAATGTTTGGCCCTGCCGGGTTCGAACCCAGGGTCCCCGTGAATCAGAAGTCAGAAGTCACGCCACTGACGACTGTGCCACGGCGACCGTCATCATATACATACATATACGCCTTATTCTACACTCTACTACCTTTATAAGTTTCTAGACTGACAGTCACTAATATATTATTCAATGTTATGTATTTTGTAAACTCTAAGGCTTTCACGGCCGGCGTTGCATGTTGTATGTTTTGCTTCCGGGCTGTTTGGCCGTGGTCTAAGTGAAACTTGTGTTCCAGACGTATCGTCGATCACTGCGGTCGACATCTTCAGTGGTTCAGGTTCCGAGCGGCGACAAAAGCGTAGAACTCTCTCCTTCGCGGCGTCTTCTCTGTTACTGAGTTACTGTTACGAAACGTCTGGACCACAAGTTTCACTTATACCACGGCCAAACAGCCCGGAAGCAAAACATACGTTATGTATTTTGTTTGTTGTCATTGCTCGATATATCGGCATATTATATCGCGTTCCATGCGCCACATCCACGAGTAGATCAGAGATTTCTGTAAGGCGAGGTATTCCCACCAGTTTAGGTAAATAGCGTGCGATCTTGTCTGTTGTAAAAATGAGCTATGAATCTATGGAAGAGAGCAGGGTGCCAATTCTATTATTTATTAAGACAATCCATTCATAAGCAATGCAATAATCGTTCATATGTTATCATAAATAAACTTGATATTCCGCTAAAATAACAATTGCACTTCGATTGCATTTATTATATATAGACTATTGAATTGCGGTAGAAATTAGATCTGTGTAGCCATTACAATTATTCTCCAAGTAGAATAGCAAAAGTAGAAAAACGTCGATTCATTGACAATATATGAGCATTGTGTTAGTAGAATTGATACCCTGAGCGATCAAGCATAGGTTCGACGTTGACAGTGGTCACGGTGAGAATGAGTTTAGAGCGGCCCGCCTCGGCTAGCCAGCTGAGGTCACGGGGTACTTGGCGACTACAGTAAGAATTTATAAAAATAAATTCTGATGAAATCAACAAATATTCATATTGCAATAATAATCCTGTCCGTTTCTTGACTATGCTATTACCTACCCAACAAAACTATGTTTTATGTAAATATTCGTATTATTTAGGAAAAATACCTTTTTAAATTTATCAAAAGCATGTTTCCAAAAATATACAATCATTGAGTTGATCATACCTAATCATATTTTAACTTCTGAACCCTTTTTTATACTGAACCAAAGATTCTTAACTGAAACTACTAACTCTGTCTCATGCACATGATTTTTTGATTAAGTTTCAATAGTTACTATTTGTATGTGTACAGAGCGCTTTAAGATAATAAAAAATAAACGCGGGTTCGCAGATAGGGTAGTGTGGCCAGCCCACGTAGGAGATTTTTAGGCCGCGTAATCCGCAGTCATTGACCTCCGACACGTCCTATACGACTGTAGCCTGAGATAACTACCGGAGCCGATGGCGTAGCGTGCACGAAGCACGGGAGGGCTCAGTTGAAATTGCCACTAGGGGTCACCCACCCAAAGAGAGTAACGTTTCTTAACCTCGTTGATCGGGTAAGATCGCATGTGTAAAGTGCGCAATGAGCGATTCGTACTATTACGAGTCACTCAAAACTGGACTTTGATCTCGACACGCGTAACTCAGGCTATCTGCGCGCGTATTTCCGTCCTGAGTCCTGTAATAGAGTGTCTAATAATAGTAATATTTTAATGGCATATAAAATCTTATTCATTTACAATATCAAAACATATCATTTTCGATGATAGCTCAACTGTGGAAGCGTTGGCGACGAAATGTCGGACGCTTGTTCGATTCCCACCGTTATCCCCACGTTATCGAATTCCCAGCGTGGTGGCAGGGTACTTTCGGCAGTTATATGTTCAGACAGCAATCCTTGAGAACCAGTAAGCATTCTAGATCTAGCGTAACAATATTTTCGACCACATCGTCGCTGACCATCAAGTGCTGTGAGATAGTGGTCAAATGCTTGAGCTATACAGTCTAAAAAAACCAACAATGAATGGATAAAAAAGATTTTGGAATTGTGACTATACCTACAATATTAAGAATACAATAATAGGCTAAGCCAGGAGCTTGTGTTATAGGGATCTGTGCTCCCACAGATAGAATAGTCATTTATGAAACTGTTTCATACTAAGACCAAATTATGTGCAGTTACAGTCACTACGTTATCTTATCTCTTAAAACAGATTACTAGATGATGAAATTTCCACTTCAAATCGATCTCGCCTGAGAGGCATATGGCCATCAATAGACATCCCACTATTTTGATGATGACGATTTATACTAGAAGAAGCAAGTTCACCTGTCGTAATTTCCCAGAGAAATTGTCTTTACACCACTACAAAAAAATGTGTATACAGGCTGACTGGTAAAAGACTATTGAAGTGCGCGATAATAAATGATCATATCTAACCCACAAAATAGAATATTTTCAGAATTCTGAATATTGTTACACCACATTCCAAACCTCAACTAAATTAATGTAGTGTAATTCAGAAATAATGATGGTGACCGCGCGGGCGAAGGCGGCCAAGAGCACATGACCGATTTGGGGGTGAGGGGTGCGCGGGAACGGTGTCAAAACGTCTTGAGTTCGACAAATCGATGTTTGTAAACAATGAACTTGGAAATCTATGCACCATGCCGCATAGAAACATTTTATATAGGCTAATTAGGTCTAATTTTAAGTACCTATTTTTTTACCCTATTCGGTATCAGAATCGAGCAGAGAATATCCTTCCTTTCACCTTCACTTCATTTTACCCGTCAATCTGTATACCCACAAAATTGTCGCATAGAATTTTGAAGCAACTTCCCATAAATGTTTGTAAAACGTTGCGTTCGCAAAACTTATGCGGCGGACATTTTTCAAAATGGATACTTATTTTCGTAACATCACTACAATTAAAGTAATATCAGAGAATATCTTCTTTTACAGATCGATACCAACATACAGTTGGAAGCTTCTGTCGGTACTAAGAAGCACTTCCAGCAGTACTGCAGCGGCTGCAGCCGTCGCGGCCACTTGGTGCACGTGTGCCGAAGCACGATACCCTTCTCAGGCCTCACTATCAATTCGCCCTACGTGCGTTTCTACCGGCCCCTCTACCGCCGCGATGATAATCAGAACCAACGCAGCAAGAGCTTCTTCGAAGATAACGCGATCACCGCCGTGTCCCCACGCCTTGACAGAAACAAACGGCACTCCAAATCTCCAACATTACACGAGAGCCACAAGAATAAAAAACGTCACGTGTCGCTTGATGGTGTTGAACGTCAAGCTAAAAGTCCTGTTGCACAGAAAATCCCAATTTCTAAAGATACTGCAGAAACTCCGAAGAATAAGATCAAAAGCGTCGATTCTACGCCGGTGACGAGTGAAGCTACGCCCGATTTCATATCGATAAACTCCAACCGTGACAATGAAGGGCACATGATTCAGGACAACGAAGTCTCCGATACGAGTGACGTCGTCACTTCCTCAAGGATCTACGTCACTAACGATATTGTTAACAAGCTCAAGACGAAGCCCGGAGAGGATTGGTTGAAGACCACTACGTTTAAACTAAATGTAGTTATTGCTAGTGCTGATGTCAACTCGTTTCTGACTATCAAAGGCAAACTCGCGGATCAAGAAGCTTTCCAGACGGAATTGCGAGAGTGGTCCCAAAATGATGAGGACAAACTAAAGCCTAATAACGACGAGACTCCATCAGACGAGTCTAAATCCCCTTCAGGATTACAGAATGTACCTAAAAATCGGAACAATCTTCTGAGACAGTTGAGCAAAGCGTTAGATATGCTGAAAGAAGATTTAGGTGATCCTCAAGCTTTGTACAAGGAGCTAACATACTTACAGAACAGACATGAGAAGCTTACTAAACAGAAGGTTATTAGTCCTAAAACTTTAACGAACAGTCGGACTCATATAAAAGATATGCAAAAGAAGCTTAATATTATATTGCTAGGGCAAGCGGGTCTAGCTGATGGTACTGCACACATAAACGAGTTGCAATCATTCAAAGAAAAGCTGATGAGTTCGAGACAAAAAACTATCTCTTCAACATTGCGAAAAGAGATTGGTGATCATTTCCATAGTGTATTTTCGTCAAGTGCCAGAGATGACTATATGGATTTAATGCAGAAATATTATTTGTCCAAGACAACTGCCAAGGCAGCAAAGAAGAGGCGGCGAAGACCTGTCAAATCAAATATTGCTAAATTAAGCAAAGCTGATAGCATTCCATCCAAAGAAATGGCTAAGATAGATACATCAAATCAATGCTCAAATAATGAGATACTCCTGCGTGATTTGATTACATCCCTTACAAAGCTGACTTCGCTGCGAAACTCTGGGAAATTCCCGAAGAAGACAAATGTGATAAACCAGATGAGGCGTAGAGTCCACCCTTTTATTATTATACTTAAGAAAAAGCAGCAACTATCATCGAAAATGTTAAAGAAGATAAGAAAAGCACAGGAAATGTCACGGTTGTTTTTGGCAACCTTGTAAATTTTTATACATATGAGTTATTTTATGTTTTTGACAATCGGTGGGGCTTAAGGCGAGTGCACCACGAATGGGTCGGCAAGTTTATGTTATAACACGCCTGTTCTTATTAATTATGTAATTTTTACTTGCCGGCTTATATATTTGAATAATACGCGTGAGTGCGTATGAAATAAACTTTTAAGTGTAAAGCAAAAAATTATTTTATTTCTTTATCTCTTGTAAGTACAGTCTTTTCTGAGTTTCATGGGGCATGTTGAATTGTCGCTTACGTTCTTTATCTTCAACAAGGTTAAGACACTAGAGCACTGCGAAAGCTCCGGGCTTGGGCGAAACACTAGTCTATGGGCCAATATGCATTGGCCAGCGTAGTATTTTGACTAATACTATTTACTCTGAGTGGAAGACATATAGCAGTGGAAACGTCATTATCTGACAAAGCGATACAGCATTTTTTTTAAATACAGACAGGGCTGGAAGTCATCAAACCTTCGTTTGAGACGATTCGCGGTGACTTGAAAACAGCTTGTAAACATGACTCAGAAGCGAAATGTGTCTGTAGTTCCTTAGCAAGGTGTTGTCACCTTTTTAAAGGATAACACCACTACGCTGATGTCCGGGATGTCTAGTATAGACTATAGTGTCGGGTTAGCTTGGCCTTTGCATTTTTGGCCAAGCTATCAATAGGTTAAGCGATCGAAGAGTATAGCCGAACCTCTCGATCTCCAAGCAACTGGTTTGGTCGACGGTATACTGACGTCATCTCTCTTCAGTTTAGTCATCTGGCTTTTCCCAATAGACCTGTCTCTTGCAAATACCTTAGAGCCTTTTCTCCGTTCGAGGTACGGATGTCGTGCCGCAAGGACTTTCATATTCGTCTATTAAGCTGCCTATATGACGCAGCATCATCAGATAATTGCAGTTGCAACGCGCGACGTTCAATCATGAGGTCAAGGGTATGGCTGGAGAGTTTTTCAGGTCCATTTGTACGGCGGGGTCTATAGAACTTAGACCCCAATGCGTGGACAGTTTCTACAAACCTGTTGTTCGTCTCGTCCACCGACGCAAAGTTCTCTAGGCAAGCAAAGCGATTCCACAGCTAAAGATGAAAGCTTTCGGGGTTTAGAGTGTGTACATTTTGAGGTCGGAGCGTGGATTTCATCAAACGGGACCTCTCAAGCTTATTCAAAGTGCCTCTAACAATGCGGTGGTCACTACCGGTTTTCACCCTGTTGATCACAGATACATAATAGAATATTTGTCTCCTGGTGGTCATGATGAAATCAATCTCATTTAGCGTGGAACCGTTGGGACTCAACCGAGTCCGTTTCCTGTGAGGCGGCTTCTGAAAGAGTTCATCATAAAGAGTCCCTCTTTCTCCATGAAGTTGGCCAGCCTCTGTCCCCTGTGGTTCCGTTGTTCTTAACCCAATTGCCCCACTCTCAATTCTCCATCACTTCTCTCACCCAACTTCGCGTTAAACTAGGTACTAGGTAGGTCTTGGACCTACTAATGTCCTCATACATACACTGAGAGAAAAGTCACCACCAAATATTAAAAAATTGTTTAGTATTTGGAGAAAAAACTAAGTTTTAGTGTACTCTTAGCCTTATTACTACTTCCTCTACCTCCTCATCGGTTCTGAGTTTCGAGGTCGGTGCATATACCTGAATAACCTTCAACGAATACCTGCTTGATATTCTAAGTATCTATTAGGTATGCCACCCTACTGCCTTTCTAAGTTAAGTTTAAAAGTTCCTACAAGGTCCATGAGACATCACATCTTTCTTTATGCTCCTATACCTATAGTTCTTACCTACTAATTACAAATACATCTCTTTTTTATACGAACTGAAAATTATCTAAATGGACTGGTCAATTGCCCGCAGTTAGATTTGTTCATTTCATAATTCAATCACTGGTTCTATGTTCATAATTCAATGCTATTACTTCTAACATTAAACTAGTAGAAAAGTATTCACTGCGTCTCTTGGGTTCACCGATAATAGATGAATCATTTACTCCTGAATAAAAAATTCAAAATTTTATGATATCTGTAAGATTGGGAGGTCTAGGAATTTCGAATGTTGCGCTACCACCCTTTCTGTCTTCCGTTCATGGTACCTACGTACATTTGTACGTAGGTACCATGAACGGAAGACAGAAAGGGTGGTAGAAAATTGGTAGAAAAATTGTTTGCAACGTCCATAGGCAATTTAAATGTAGCTTATTTTAACAAAGCCAGGAATGCCTGGGAAATGGCTTGCCCAAACACTGAGATTCCTAAAGCTTTGGCATTGCAGACAGTGGGATCAGCTCCTTTGCGAACTAGCACGGAATAATCTTTTAAATACGTGTTCTAGCATCGCAGATTCTTGCTGTTTCTGTGTGGGAATCCGGTTCCAGACAATTCCTTCTTTAAGTACAGGTAATCTTTTTGATCCATCTGCTTTTCATTTGCTGCTAGCTCACGTTTTGTGCAAAATGATATGTAACCCGTTACTGCCAGTGTGGTACTGGAGTTGATCAACTGGGTCACCATGGGCTTTATTGTTCCAGAAGTGCTGGTCGAATTTCTCGCCACGCTTGCATTAACGTTATCATTCGTCGGGCTTTTATCTGCGCCATCGGAGCGTTTGATCGATGCGAGGCGTGACCAAAATGCTGGCACATATTTAGCTCAACGAATCTGCATTGCAATTTAACGTGGCAATTCTATTAGCATTCTGAGCACGCTGCCAGCCGGTAGCGGGTTAGAGCATTTGAGTTATCTATAGGCTGCCAATGGCGGCAATGGCTGGCGAATTGCTCAAATAGTTTATATAGTACCTATTGTAATTAGTTATAAGTGTTTTATTTTAATAAAGGCATCGGTAACATAAAATAAATCTAAGTGAGTCAAGGATATTGGGCAACTGCGGCGACTAGTGCCAACCGCCATGCCGACTCCCGCCGATCTTGAACGATGTAAAATTAGTTTTGATTTATTATTTTTGATGATATTGTGTGTTCTGGTGCCCCTTCAGGAATCTTGTTACTTTGTTCACCTGCAAAGAAGTCGAAGTCAAAACTAAAACATCAACGTCACTTAGACAACCATCACCCGGAATAGAATTTTAGCATATTTAGTTAGTTAGTTAATTTTAATTAATGTGCCATTATGCTGCCAGTGTCACGTCAAAAAGGAAAATAAATCTAACTATATTTGTATTTGCCATAAAAGCGAGCAGAGTCCATTCTGCCAAACAAAAGCAAAAATAAAAACAATGGTGTTATGACAAGGGAATGGGAATGAAAGCGAAAACATAATAGCACTTGAATTTTTTATTCTTCATGAAAATAAGTCTGAGTGCATACGATACCATAATTATAATAATATGACCAAACGTATTTTTGTCGTACTGCATATGAGCCCACATATGGTATCGACATAAAAGTGGATGAAAAGAATAGGAAATAGGTAGAGGAGGTAATAAAGGACCCCCTCCGGTGAAGCCCCCTCCGGTGAAGCTGTAAATGCCGGTAGAGGCAAACAGCATAAATCCGTTAGAAAAAAATAATAATAATAGGAAATATAGGTAAGAAGTGAGATAATTATTATTCATAAGTAAAAAAGGCAGTATTCACATTATATATCATTTTTTTTACAAATACCTACTTACGCTTTGCTGTTGTTTTCGATACTCAAAAATATCATAGATATTTTTTTATGTAATAAATTTAATTATTAGTTTTAGCTATTGAAAAACATTTCTTAATCGATTGGTACATTGTTTCCAATCTTAAATACAGGGACAAAAATGTTTTATATAAATATATTTATATAATAAAGTGCTTTATTATAATATAGTTTTACACTAGAATTCCAACTCCCGTATTCTAAGACAAAACTCTACCCTCGCGACACTCTCGAAATGTAACAGACCAAATATACATTTTCTCGATTGGAGGTAATTCCGAGGGTGAAGTTTTATCTTTGTTATGGGGATCAGACAAAACTCGACCCATGAATTAAATTTGTAATAAAATGAAAATTGAAGACACATATCAAGTTGTTTAATAGTGATCTCAGAGATAGCTCGTGAAGTGGCCTTCAAGTAAACGTTTATGTTTTATTTAATATGATGTTACTTTTTCCGTAAAAATGTTACTTATTGAGCGGTCTCACGTTACTTTTCACTATATGCCACTGGCAGCACTGACAAATAATGTAATGTAAATTGTTACTACTTGTTGATTTTGATAAGACCAATCACAATCAGTGATCGATAATATTAACAAAAGAATCACGTCTTAGTAGCTACAAAATAAAAATGAAGATAACGTTCAATCGTCTTCCTAACTTTGAATTAGTCATAGTGTTAGTGTGTGTATTAAATTGTATATTTGCACGAAGGGTAAGACTTAAATTAAACCTCTATTTAAGAAATAATATGTAAAATTTAAAAGTATTCGTTCAAAGTAAATTTAAGTAAACTGAAAATACATTATGTTAATTCAACAGTTTGCTGAATCCAGCTACTACCCCCAAGACTATGATGATGGTCAACAGAAAATCGAAAGAATTAAAACAGCTTTATCTAAACTAGAACATGGTTGGTATAAAATATTATCTATATTTATTGTAATGTTAATGCATTTGTCTACATAATGAGAGGAGACTTGTTCAATAAAAATACTTAAATATCTTGCATTTAAGTACAAAAGTGAATCCCACTAGTATTAAAATGCGAAAATATGTGTGTATGTTTGTCTACTGCGTCTATGTCTACTTCTTCACGCTCAAAGGGCTACACCGATTTCGATGAAATTTGGTATGGAGATAGCCTTTTACCCTGGTTTAACACATAGGCTTATTTTAATCATCACCCTCTTTCATAACCACAGGGGTAAAACCGAGGGGCGCAGCTGGTTTTGTAACAGTTTTATTTTTACTTCCTTACAATGTTGCATGTGCATGAATGATCTCTAATAATCTTAAAATTCAAAGATCTTGAATTACATTATATTATGATGTCATAGTTCTATTTTAAAAATAATTTTCCTGCATGTGTAACGCTGCATGATTGCAAAATGTAGCTCAAAAATATTATATAATTAATATACAAATAATTCTTTAAATTATAGTGTAATGTAATGTATGAATCTTACCCTCAATACCCTACACTTAATGGATTTATTGGAATAACTCTATTTCTTGCATTACAGAGATCTTAATCCAATCACTCCAAAATATTAAAAATATTAAATTGAAAACACATTAGTGAATAATATTCATGTTTGTGGAACCAGTTTTTGGTGCTTTCTAGTCCAGAAAAACCTTTATATTTCCTGTCATCATTAGTTGCCATATCTGCTCAACTTTAATTTATGAAACATCAATTTTATGGGGTAGACGGGGTGGGGGACGTGGGGGAGAATGGGTGAGAGAGATAGAGCTACCAGCTTATACAGTGTATTGTATCCATGAAGCTGGTAGCTCTATCTCTCTCACAGAACTGTAGTTCTGTCTAGAACATAACACACCCAGCTAGATCTGACTTGGTCAATCTTGTTCTGCCATATAAATTATCAAAATTTCAAAGTAACACTTCATTTAAATTACTTCACATCAATTAAAATGGAGTGATTATATACTCATTAACATCAATCATCCGGTACTGGTATTTCCAGGATATTTACTTTTTCCCAGATTTTTAGTTTTTTTTATTTAGTTTAGAGAAAAAGCTATCAAATAACAAATTTAAATTACAATTTCTATTATTGAAAACTATGATGATGTTTAATGTCCCCTTAGTCTGCTTGCTTCAAATGCACTGCTTAATTATTAATACTTAAAACATGGGAATTAGGTACTAACATAGTAAGTCAGAGGGTTCCGACTACAGTTTGGATGACATTTGGAGGTCTTGAGTGACGTGAGTAATTGTAGTGTTTTACACATTCATAATGTGTCGAAACCATGTCAATTTCATTAACAACACTGCCTAATATTAGCAAAATCGAATTAATAATTCAAAGGTTTTTCATTTATAAGCTTATTGCTCATTTACCCAAGAAATCAGTTATATGGATGACCATTTCACTTACTATACAGGCTCTTATTGTTCCTACTATTCTAATTTTAAATGAAAACTATATTAAATTCTTAGCTCCAAAGTGGGTCAGCAACTGGCCAAATCAGTCCATCAAAATGGGCCAAGTTTCCGGAGTGGCATTGGATAATTCTGGCCAGCTACTGGTATTCCACCGAGCTACCAACAAATGGGATGAAAATACCTTTAACAACCGCAATGTATACCAAGACATTGGAAAGCCTGCAATAGCATATCCGACTGTACTTGTGTTTAATGATACTGGTGAACTGGTTGACAAATGGGGACAACATATGTAAGTACTACTTATTTATAAACAATATAGAAACGACCTTTCGAAGCAATGATAGCTCAGCGGGAGGAGCATCGGCTGTCGAACTAATGGACACTAGTTCGATCCCCAACAGCTTGAGCTTCCGGTGACGGTAACACCGTTATCAAATTCTCAGCAGGGTGGTGGGTAGTTTCGAAAACCCCCCTGGCTGGCTACCACCCTCAAGTTTAAAAAACTGTCACCAAACACATAGTGTGTTCAGGCAGCGGTCCTTGAGAGCCAGTGAGCATTCTAGATCTAGTGTGATCACATCTCCGACCACATCTTCGCTGACCATCAAGTGAGATACTGGTCTTAATTTTGTTTGGTATGAAGGTGGTATACTGTCTAGTTGGTTCTTGCCAGTGGCTGTCAATCCCACACTGTCTGTCTGTCACAAAATACTGTGTTAACTGTTAACTGTTGCTTTAGAAACTCCTCAAAACTTGGGGAGCCTACTTTACTTATGAAAACACTGTACGCGCTGGGTATCAATGGTTAATTTTGGAAAATTATACCTATGAATTGTGAACGCACGATTTGAGTGAAGCGCACCAATAAACTCGCGTTGAGTGCTCTAATTCTTAATGATAAAATTCATAATTAATTGTATTATCATTTGACATATGTAATTTACTTGTATAGTTTTAAAACACTTATAACCGAATTTCAGCTTTCACATACCTCACGGCATCACAGTGGACACAAAAGGGAATGTCTACCTGACAGATGTTGCTTTGCATCAAGTGTTCAAATTCAATGCTGGCAAGTGGGACCGACCCGCTTTGACTTTGGGCGAAAAGTGAGTAATGGTAGTGATTCGCTTATTAAACTAAACTAATTTTGTGCAACTAACGCACCCGGTTACATGATTGAAGTTTTAGTAAGGATCCCTATTTTTCTTGTAATAATTAGCCTATGTTACTCAGAGTATCAATTCCACTTATACATTGCTCATAGATTGTCAATGAATCGTCGTTTTTTCTAGTTTTGCTATTCTACTTGGAGTATAATTGTAATGGTTACAAAGATCTAATTTCTACCGCAATTCAATAGTCTATATATAATAAATGCAATTGTTATTTTAGCGGAATATCAAGTTTATCTATGATAACCTTTAAACGACTATTGCATTGTTTATGAATGAATTGTCTTAATAAATAAGAGAATTGGCACCCAGGGTTAATGTAGAATTCTATGGTGTAAAAAGTTTTGAAATCAGTCAGTACTTTTTTAAAATCTTTTTGTAATCAGTACTTTTATAGTTTATTCGTTACAAACAAACAAAATACAAATCTTTCCTCTTTGGAACTCTTTGAAACTACTGGATTGATTTTAATGAAATTTCGCAAAGATGTAACTTTGTCGTACTTCAAGTATAGGCTATATTTTATTTAGATTATGTTTTTTAATATTACGCCTCAACGGCTAGATGGATTTAGATGAAATTGTATTATGAAGGTAACTTATACCTTACATGGATTAACACTTGGAATTCACAATGAATTGAAAATTCGGTGTTATTTTTTCTATTATTTTCAAAGAAATGTGATTTACCGCAAATAAAGGCCAATATGAAATCCAACCACCGTTTAATCAGTGTAAAAATAGGTATAGGTACTCTCTTTTCACATAAATGGAAAAAATCGTCCGAAATCGAACCACCTTGAGATGAAGAATATCCTGGCTAAATATTGTAAGATTTGACACATAAAATGTGGTGTATAATAATGTGCTTTCAGATTCGTACCCGGCAGTGATTTCGGACATTTTTGCAAGCCGAGTGCCGTGGCAGTTCTCCCGACGGGGGATTTCTTTGTGGCTGACGGGTACTGCAACCATCGGATATTGAAGTTGGCACCGGATGGCACCATCATCCTCCACTGGGGCACTAGTAAGTAACAGTTTCTACGTGGCTCAACCGGGTACGGGCTGTAGGTACAGAATCATAAAGCGGGACCAAAATAACGCGAGAATACGATTTAAACCTCGTTAGTCAGTCACAGAGCGAAAACCGTTGAATGTTCGTTCTCGTTGCGAAGCGAGCGATAAAATAGGGCAAGGAAACTAGATAGAGCGATATAAAACTACGCCTACTAGAACAGGATGAGACGAAAGATATCAACGCGCTCGATTTGCGCCAATCATTTTCGCCGTAGAGGAAAGTGTACCATTACTCAACAGGTTTCATAGTCATTGGATAATACACATGAACAACGAGAACGAACATTCAACGGCGAGAGAAAGAGAATCATGATGAAGAGATGCATTTTGTCTCGGCCCACAGTATCCTCGTGCTCGTCGCCGCAGAAACTGATGGTGTAGGGAAATCGCTCAGAAGTTCAAAACCGTTGCTTAAACTTTTTGATGCGTGTATATGCTCCACCTCCCTGAAAGTAATTTTGGCGGCGCTCAGATTACCGATAAGACGACCGATTGTATAACCATAAGCTAAAATTAGTACGACAGATAGTTTTCATGCTCATTATATGATTGGCAATAAAAAGGTTATACTCAACCAGGCCGAATTAAAACATTTTTTGTATAACGTTTTGCTCAATTTAAATGTGTATTTTTCTATAATAATGTCAACAAAATTCTCAACATTTATCCCATTACAAGGTATAAAGTGTAATTAAATTAAAAGTCACAACTTGGCTGGAATCACTCGTGCAGTTACGATAAAACTGCGGAGCTTTTGAAACACACCAAAATAGAGTAGTACTTTGGTTAGATACATAACTGACACCCTCTCGCATTCACACACGCACTCTCACACAGAGAGAGGGTCCTTCCCATCATTGTGTACATCCTACTAATATTATAAATGCGAAAGTTTGTGTGTATGTTTGTTACCTCTTCACGCTCAAATAGCTACACCAATTTCGATGAAATTTGGTATGGACATAGTTTAGACCCTGGATTAACACATAGGCTACTTTTCATCATTACCGATCATTACCACGCGGGTAAAACCGCGGGGCGCTACTAGTAATTGTATATTTCATATTAAATAATTCTGTAAGTGCGCAATTTTCTATAGACCTTTGTTAGGAAGCTCCAATTCGTAGGGGGTAACAAGGCTAGTTTTCTACGGATAAAAACGAAAATCAATTTAGCCCAGACACTTTAGCAAGTTTAAATGACAGTTGGCAGCGCACGATCCTTTTAATATTATTCGACCAAATCGCCTCAAAGTGGCAATATGTCAATCTATGTAGAGATTTTGTGCAGTCACGCGACGCGAATCGGTCAGATTAATTAGTTTCAATATCTGCCTGCGGCCACTTCACGTGGCTAACGTTTGCTGTGACGAAACGATTTATGTATGCTTATTGATTTCACATCCTATTACCACATGCGTGTGAAAACGTTGTTCACAGTATGCTTACACAAGCAATATTCTTCATAACGGCCTGAATCTATATGCTCGGCCTATGTCGGTTTTGTACGAAATTGTCAGATAGTCAAAAATCCGTACTCTGCTTAGTTCATAGGGCTTTGAATCTATGCTCGGCCTATGTCGGTTTTGTACGAAATTGTCAGATGGTCAAACATCTGTAGTTTGCTAAATTCATAGGGCCTTGAATTTATGCTCGGCCTAAACTAGTAATAATAATGTTATTATACGAGTATATGTATAAATCTCCAAACCGCGCGGATATCGCCGTGTCTGAACAATCACTGTCGAATTTTATCGAGTGACGATCCATGCGCGCACTGCTTCGCTGCACTATTCGTCTGAATATGGTATTTGGTAGTAGTGTTGGGGTATTTATTTGTCTTTGTGAGTGCTGCGTATCGAACGCTACATGCGTTCGATACGCAGCACTGTGCAGCTACCGCCTCCTACCCGCAACTACGCAACTACGGGTAGGAGGGTGACATATATTACGACTTATTCCCAGACGTACACAAAAAATGATAAAAACCAGACAAGCCATTTCGAAAGTGTGAATGAACACTGTCACATTAAATTTTTATATATTAGATTGGAATGTTACATATATGTTTAAATTATGGGGATGTTACTTATCTACGATTTAATATATCAGCTGATGAACCTAATAAAAACTAATTGATCTGCTCTATCAACATTTCCCGCTATAATTTCAGGTACTTACTTAATCTGATTTCAAAAGTATCGGTTCCAGGCCACGGTGACTCTCCGTTCGGTCTAGAGGTGCCTCACGCGCTTACCCTGGCGGAAGACCGCGGCCTGGTGTGTGTGGCGGACCGCGAGCACGGCCGGGTGGAGTGCTTCCGCTCAGACAACGGCACCTTTGTAAACAGCTTCAGCAGCTGGCTTATCGGCTCCAGACTGTTCAGTGTCGCCTATGCTCCGGTACATGGTGAGTGGCGTCGCTTGCGAATCTACTACCATATTCAGCCCGATACGCAACGACTGCTGGGACACGAGCCCTTCTCAGAAAGAAAAAAAAACCATATTCCACCACGCTGGCCTGTGCGGATTGAGAAATTGGCAAATGTCTATGTTTCGAAATCGTTCATTCATATATGAATAATGAATCGTATATCCTATCAATAAGTTCAATAATGGAGCGGGTGTTTATGTTATTGAAGTAGCGAAGACAGTGTATATGAATATTTCGGCACTCATGCCAGTGGGGATATAGCTCAGTGGTAGAGCATTCGACTGCAGATCGAGAGGTCCCCGGTTCAAACCCGGGTGTCCCCTGGATCGCTCTTTTTGCGATAAATATACTTTTGTTTAATTACTAGAAACCGATTATGAATCTAAAAATCTAGCCAAGGGCGAGTCGGACTCGCGCACCGAGGTTTCATTCCAACCCTGTAGATATTTTAGTGAATATGTGACTAAAATTTTTTTCTTATCATTCTGAGTTCACGGGAAGTACCCTGTAGGTTTTGATTCCCTTGCGAGTTTCAACAATTTGCAATATAATATTAAAATACTTATAAATAAGTTATCTCAAATATTTGTATGCCAAATATGGCAAGGACATGCGTCGTACTGGTTAAATTTAAATACCACACTGTAATCTTTCTGCAATTGTATATGTATATACCATGTCTTACAAATATATAATTATATTCTAATCCATGCAATAATGTATTTGTGTGTCCTAAGGCGGTCGGCTCTATGTGGTGAACGGACCTAGTCAGAGTTTAGTTCCGGTGCGGGGATACGTCATCGACTTCACCTCCGGTCGACTCATACAGACGTTCGCGCCGCCCGGAGGCCTCTCCAACCCGCATGACATCGTCACCTCTCTCGACGGGTCCAAGGTACATCTATATCCATACATGGTTAACATTCTCCCCGCGTCTGGCTGATACTTATACCAAGCAACTGGATTTGATGCAGTTTTCACTATTAGTTAAATATTCTTCACGGAAGGTTATGTAAGGTGTTTTCACCACACTAACTGTCAATTGCCGCGCGCCTAGTAAGTTCCTCGTTAGTTAGTGCTAGTATGGTGAACATCGCTGTGATGAACTCGTGCGTAAGGTTTTTTGGCGTTTCGTGTTTTGCGAGCTACTAGTCTTAGATACTTCTTAAGAAACATATACCCTCCCCTGTTATGTCATTACGAGAAGGAGTTAATGTTAGATTAATCTTCTAAAATATCAATTCAAATTCACACACACACACACATATGCAGATTTCCACACACCACGGCGAGCCAACAATCTAACATTGATAAATCCAGTTATATCTGACGTGCCTATATAGCGGCACAGACTGTCTTACATTAATGTTATACGTATATAATGGAAATCCGTTTTTGGCTGTAGGTAACAATAACATACATCAAACTCTGTTTAATTAAGAGCAGTGGATTTTGTAAAATCATCATTATCATCATCTCAGCCATAGGACGTCCACTGCTAGACATACGCCTCCGCCATTGATTTCCACAAGGACCGGTTGGAAGCGGTCCGCATCAAGACCTTGCCTGCGATCTTAGTCAGGTCGTCTGTCCACCCGGTCGGTGGCCGCCCTATGCTGCGCTTGCCAGTCTTGTAAAATAATAAAATAAAAATATGTAGATGTATAAATTGGGCATGGGTTTGTTGCTAAGCCCCGGGCATATACTGTTAATTAACCCAATAATTATAAAAATCTATCTGCGTCCTTGTCGCTCGCATAGAGTAGCGCGCGCAACGCTTCTCTGTCACTCTTTATGCTCGCGCTTCAATCTGAACTTTAAAAATATAAGCAACCATGAACTTGACACAGTTTTAAGTAGGCAACCTTTACTGTTGGATAAGAAGTTAAATAAGCATTTTGCTCGTTGGCTCGTTGTGCTACTCGAGCCTGCTTATAAGGCCCGTTTTAGTTCCGTAAGTCATCACTGGTAACACACATTGTTGGAATACCTTTGTTTTCAGGCATTGCGGTATTTTGGACTACCCTTTTCCCACGGGATCTATATTTTTGCCTATGTGTTATTACAGGGAATCCTCTAGCTATCTTCATTCAGAATTTCGTGCAAATCCTTTCAGCGTGAAGGAGTAACAAACATACAAACGACAGATTGACTTTCGTCTTTATGCCTTTATCATCAACGATTATTCTGTAGCATAGACATGATACATAATAATCGTTGAATTGATAGTTTACGAGTTAAAAAAAAAGTACTGAATGTTAAATTGAAACATGAAATTGTGTTCATTCCAGGTGTACGTAGCGGAGCTGAGTCCGTACCTGGTGTACAAGTTTGAAGACGACACTTTACGGAACACCACGCGCGCCGTCAGCACAACCCCGCGTCTCGAGGTACCCACCAAGCCATCTGTTATCGTCGGTGAGTAGGTTTGTGTCTATTTTTTTTTTATATTTGTTTGACCTTATTGTTTATTCAATATAGTAATGTGCTTCTACTATATCAGTTTATCCACGCGCCATCATAATGCTATCATAAGCAACATAGTCCTCGGTTATACCTGGGATGGGTGACCGAAGTGTCAATTTCAACTAAGCTATTCACTAAGCCATCGGGTCCATTTGTGGTCTTAGGATAACAGTCAGCCATTTTATAAAATTTGGTAAAGCATTCATCATTAAGATGACGATGAATATATTGTTTTTTTATTACACTCAATCAAGCCCCCGCACTAGGATTTCCTGAGCCGCGGGAGGCATGGACACACACAATCACAGCACACAACAACCAATGCTCTGAACTACCTGCACAAATGTTTGCCTCTGCCGGGATTCGAACCTAGAGTACCGGAGACACGGGAGTCATGCTCACTGATCACTGAGCCACGGCGACCTTCGAATACTTACCTATATAAAATATTATACATTATATATTAAAATTTTCAAATTGTACACACTTTTTTATATTTCTTTATTACACGTTTAATTAATTGTTGTCTTGTTTCTTTGAAATTTCGCAGTATTTCAGAAAGTAAGTCGGTATTTGCTTTTGCGACTAAGCACATTTCTCTTATGTAGAGGCAAGGCAGTGGATGGATGTTACATTATTTAAATAATGGTTTGCAGCTGTCCACAAACCGCCCAAGGGCTGGAGGCTCTGGCTTGGCGTTTCGCTTCGGCGTTTTGATTTTAGTGACTGAACAGTTTTGGACATATCGTTAGTTAATAACCCTGACACTAAGGCAGAAAAGCGGTTTCATTTCGAATCAATTACATTTAATCATTTTGGATGCTCTTATGTATGTTAGCAAGAAACATTAATTTTGTAAACTCACTACTTTACTTTAAAACCTAACGCTATGTTCCAAAGTAAATATAAGTATTTATTTATTTATTAACATTCACACAAGGTCTTCAGGGCCCAAACTAGGCAGAGCCTGTGCTATGGTAACCTGATGACTGATATAAATACTTATATACATATACACACCCAGACACAGGTCAAACAGACATGTTCATGCACACAAATGTTTGACCTGTCCGGGAATCGAACCCGGGACCAGCGGCTCAGAAGGCAGAGTGCTTCAACTGCGCCAACCGACCAGTCTAAAAGTATAGTATAACGAATGAGTAAGGCTAGAAATTTGGGGCTATTCTTTCAGCCGGTTTTCAAAACGTGTTCAATACAGTTCATGTGGTGGGTGGGTAAGGTTTTACATTAATGTGGCGTCTAGGAAGATAACCTTATGAATAATATGAATTATGCATCACTGAGAGTACCTAGTTTTTATACAAACACTATATATATTCATATACCCACATAAGGATGTGTTGAATCGTGATATTTACTTATTATTATGTATTATTATAATGTACTGTGCACTTTATTACCCATATGCGGAAACTTTAAAAAGCTCACTAACTATTTACAAATATCCATTATCATTCATATAAGCTGTAGTTTTCCGAAGAGAATAAAAATAAAATAATAATAATAATCTTATGAATGTATTTAACACGGGAATTACTCACGTAATAAGTCAGAGGGTTCCGACTATAGTTTCAACCACATTCGTACGTACTATAACGTACCTACTACCTCAAGATAATCTTATTATTTTATTTACTCGATAAGTTTATTTAGTCGATTTGATTAAGTATTTTGCAGTACCAACTAGTTGTGGGTCGATGTCACGATACATTTTTTATTGTTTTTATTTTATTCATTAACAAAATCCACAGGCTGTAATAAACAAATTTTATACTTTATATAGCCCAATAACGTATTTTAATTTTATTTATATTACATATTTATAAATTACAATAATAATAACAACATTACGAAGTTTAAAAAGTATAAAAATCTTATTTTACTACGTGGGAAGTTCCACCCCCAAAAATACAGTAGAACCTCTATAAGTCGAACATCAAGGGAGACGCCAAAAAATTCGAGTTATAGAGTTTTCAACTTATGGAGGATTTCGACTTAGGCGGATTTTGATTCGACATAAAGAGTTTGAGGTTTATTCTTCAGGTGTTCAAAATTGAACACCTGACACAAAGCAAGCAAACACGTGTTTCCATGAGTCATAAATTTATTATTGTATACTCCTAAAATGTTTTCTAAGAAACAATAGTGTACTCACATTGTCGGCAAGTTCTTAAAGTCGGTAACTTATTTTTGTTCGAACAATAGAGATAATAAATTCCAAATGATCAAGTTGTAAAGGTTGTAAAATAAAACGTTCCTATGTTCGAGATACAGAGGTCAAATTTGATTTTTCGAGTTATAGAGTGAAAATATGTACCAAAATGGCTTGGAGGGACTCGGTGATTATTTCGATTAACAGAGGGTCAAGATTTCAAGTAATGGAGGTTTTGGTGTTTTAAGGGAAGGGAACAAAACATTTTTTCGAGATTTGGAGGTTTTTGACTTATCGAGGTTCGACTTAACGAGGTTGTACTGTATAATTAATAAACCAATTTAATTGATTTCTGTGAAATTTCAATGATACCAATCTGACGTAATATTTTATAAAATTATTTTCCAAATTATAGGAGTTGTGGCTATACATTTTAGTGTTTATTTTTATAGTAAAAAACCATCGGGGCCAGAACAGCCTCCTTTATTGGGGAAGTCGGTTAAAAGAATAGAACGGTAGGAAAGACGCTTCCCGTGATGTTAATTGGTTTAGTTATCGTTGTTGCAGAGACGGAGAGCGGTGTGGATGCAAGCGTGGATGTGCGTGGTGGGGGCGGCGTGGGGGGCGCGTGGGTGCGGTGGGAAGGCGCGGCGGGGGGTGCGGGCGGCGTGGCGGGGGGCGCGCTACTGGTGCTGGCAGCACTGGCGCTGCTGCGCGCCAGGAACAGAGGTACCGCGCGCCGCGCGCACACCGAGGCGCAACCCTTAGTGCCATAGTCCAGCGCTTCTGCCTACTGTAGCAATAGCAAACTAGCAACTTATCCAATTCCGTAGTGTAGCCCTATTGTATGTGCTGTACAATAGGGCTACACAATAGGGCGTGTAGCCCTACTGTATAAAAAATATATATAATAATATAAAAAAAAAAAATATACTGTATGGCCGCGACACTGAACTGTTAAAGTTCAGTGTCTTACCGCCGTATAACGTACAAGCATCTGTTTGTGCTGCAGTGTAGCACTACTTACCTAGCCTACTGAGCACTTTCCTACTGCATCATCGTTGCTGCGCTACCGACGCGCAACTGTTAGATAGAAAACAGAGTGAAAAATATATTGAATTGTCACAAGTATAAAAATTAAAATAGACATCCTACTAATATATTAAATGTGAAAGTTTGTGTGAATGTGTGTATGTTTGTTACTTCTTCGCTCAAACGGCTACACCGATTTCGATGAAATTTGGTATTCAGATAGTTTAAACCCTGGATTAACATATAGGCTACTTTTATCCCGGAAAAAGTATAGTTCCCGTGGGATAGTTGAGGTAGCGGGAATCCATGCGGGTGAAGCCGCAGGGAGCTACTAGTAAATTATAATAATGACGTTGAATTCGAGTGAACTCTACACTGGTTTTCATACAAACCATGGCATAGAAGGCGTGGGGCTTACATATGTACATAACAGTGACCACATACATACATTCATTATGCCGTCAGAAATCATAGTTTAAAGCACTCTTCTGATTACTTACAATATAGCAAATGGTAATCGGGATATTGCCATCGGCATACATCGTCGTAAAATAAGACATTTTGATCGATCCGATAACTCCCTGTCCTGGCGACAGCTCAAGCCGAGGTCCGAACCTCAGTGGTGCCCTTGAGCTAGTCGCCTCGTCCTCTCCTAGTGGCACAGCGCCGTCAGCGCTAGCCTCACTAGACGCCCCCCTCCGGTGAAGCTGTAAATGCCGGTAGAGGCAAACAGCATTAGTCCGTTAGAAAACAAAAACACATTTTGTATATAAAAACAAATTTGTAAGAAAAGAGATTATACTTTATTAATTGCGTATAAGCAAAGTACCTTTGTACATCGAGATAATTTTAATGAAAGATTTTAATTAGATCTGATCACTTGAACTATTATATACACGTTAGGATTGTTTGGAACGAAAGTGACGTAGTGAAATATGATCTTTATTTCTAGTGTTTTTTGACATTACTTACAATACTTTTAGAGCCTCTTCTAGAATGAAATTTACTATATAATATTCCAATTTCATACACTCATTCTTTACATATACAACATTTTTTTATGTTTGTTTTTCTGTGCTTAGCACTTAAGCAGAAACATTTTAGCTAACAGCTTTATTACGCCCTTGGGCTGTAATCTGGCCGCCGGACCAAGAGTAAAAATTAAAATGTACCTCAATATACGTAATTATATTAATCTTATTCATATTTTAGATCGTTATTTATAGATCTGATGATTATAAGATCTGGTGATATAAATACCGTCTTAATTATAATTTTATTATATATCATAGACTGAGCGAAATTATTTATTTTATAATTTATTAAATTATGTGCTTGAAAAAAATATGTTGAAAATTATGAATCGTGATAGAACTGTAGGATTGGTCATGTTTCTTAAATACTTTATTGTATGTTTTAAGCATTTATTTTTATATTTTAAAACTATTCGCCATCGCGCTTTCCATTATAACTTTAGCGTTGATGCCGCAATTAATGGTAATTAAATCTCAACTAAATTGAAACCTTTATAATGTTAGAGAGACACACAGATTAGAAGAGGGAACCGTGCTCGAGGGTACCCTCGTTGCAGCGTAAACTCACCTGAGGGTGGGCATCGGACATGCCAAAAACCGAGGTCGAAACTTCGGTTATAAACGTGAGTAAAGCCGGTTAATACGTATATGTAATAATGTGTCAAACTCACGAGAGTTTCCAACTAAAACTAAAGTATCTTGATTGATGCTATGTGTCAGTTCTAAATAGCGTAATATAAGAATCTTAAATTATACTAAAATTCTTAATTTGGTCTAAAAGATTAATTATTATTATTTTAATTTAAGTGATTGATTTTATTTATGCTGAGATTTTATTTATATACAGTAGTACTATGTAATTTTTAGCAAAGTTTATTTTACACATTCCAATGCACATTTTTCATTTATACATTTGTGTGCTTTTATTACATCTATATGGACTTGACGTAGAAAACTTACACGTTGTCGATATCACGTTCGACAATTGTTGCGGCTGCGTCCGACGTCCGGAATCCTTCATCAGGACCTTGCGTGACGTCCGGTCGGCCTAACGTCCTCGCACTGAATGTTTAACGTTAAGTCCGTATAAATGTTATGCGGATGCGCGTGAGTTCAACATGTGTATTCTCTTGATAAAGTATTGCAGTCTCTTTCGTAGCTTTGATGCTTTGATGTTGAATTTTATCAATTCGCCGTCTTTATTTTGATTTTGCATTGAAACTTTTTACATTGAAATGCTCGCCCGGTTAGTAACATAATTTCCAATTACGTAAATATTATCAAAAATATAAGATTGTTCCAAAAAACTGTATGTTTGGCATCTACCAATAGTACTTGAAAATGGGAACATACGCGAACAGGCAAACCCACGCTCAGATGGTAGTTTTAGACGAGCTATTTGTAAATTGTATGAAAGCACGGAGCTAAAGTATGATAATAATTAACTTTAATAGTCGTAATTAGACCGGCGGCAGTTGTTCGTGTTCTACAACCGTATATAACTGTTTAACACGTACTGTATTTCTGTAGTTTAAAACAATATTTATTGAGAACCATAGGTACGTGTTAAACAGTTATATACGGTTGTAGAACACGAACAACTGCCGCCGGTCTAATTACGACTATTAAAGTTAATTATTATCATACTTTAGCTTCAAGCACTCAGCGTGAAGCTTATTTATGCGGTTCAATCGCGTTGGGCTGATGCCGCATCTCCCATTTCTTCGTTACTCTAGAAAAAAATGTTTAGAAATAAGTATGAATCGAACTATCAGATTTAGTTTCTAAGCAAAATAGTGTAAAAATCGGGCAAGCATTTATGTGTTACAAATCAAATTGGAAACGTCGCTGCCTATATTTATCTTATAAGTCCCTTTTTAACCGCCTTCCAAATAACGAGGAGGCTGTATTTTTATGTTTGTAATGTCAGGAATCCGAAGTGCGTTTTTAATTTATTTAAAGCTATGCGTATTTTTTTTATTATGCCCAATCGGATTGTTAACTCGTAGCTACCAGACATGTCTCCCGTAAGTAAGTAGGTATAATACCTGATAATTCATCATCGGCGTGTCATGCGCCTTACGTAACATAATATACGTACAATATTTGGTTCTATTTGTACTTGTAAGGTATTGTTTTGTGAACTTAATGCTAAGATTATGTTAAATATATTTATTAAAAGCAGCTATTTTGTATTTTTATTTTTGCACCTTTGTTGTTATTTTTTTTTTTTTTTGCGAACACGCTTTTGCATGTGCATTTTATTACTCAAATACTTGATAATACTGTTAAGGCATGTTTTAGATCCCAACAACCACGTTATGAAAGTTCAACACGATTGTAATTTAACATGATAATCTATTGAGATCATGACACAAATTTGCCTTTAAAATCATGAAAGAATTTACGTTAGAAAAGTTACAATGTTTCACATTATAACAATCAGTTGATTTATTATTGTTCCTAAAACGGCGAGGGTTTAGAAGAACTCTTCAACCTTGTTCCGGCCTATTAGTTTTGAGACCGTGTAGTCGCTTGAGAGCTTCCCCACGTAATTAATTCAAGGGTCCAGTTTACGCTATTGCAAAAATTTTAAAAAAGTTTTACATTTACTCAGAAGTCATGTAGATGGAGTATGCAAAACCCATAGTACAGTGGGATCTTGAAATTGAGATTTAAAAGTGTCTGTTTTTTATTTCTTTTTGCTCTAAATTGTTTTCTTTAAATCCTTTAAAAAAACCTATCTGAAACACTCGCTTCGATCAGTGATCTGAAACTTGAAATGTAGACTGAAGTTTCACACAGAAAAGTCTCCAGACAAAGACCACATTGATTTCACGGTTTGTTCTCACAATATTACAAGTAATAGTTCATGACGGTCGTCGTGGCTCAGTGGTGAGCGACACTGACTTTGGAAACGCGACCCCGGGTTCGAATCCCGGCCGGGGCAAACATTTATGTGATGAGCATAGATGTTTGTTCTCGGGTCTTGGATGTTTGTGTATTGTGATTGTTCTATGCCTCCCGCGACACAGGGTATCCTAGTGCGGGTGTGTGTGTAATAAATGTTGTACAATCACGTTCAAATTTGAAATAATAATCCAATATTTCATCTAAGCCTTTGTAAAGTCTTCCATTAGTTATATTATGGTATTTTACAAATTTCGAACGGCTTTGAGCTCACAAAAGTTACAAAAGCGTGTCCCGGGCACGCTAATAGTGGAAACACTATTGACTGGCCGGTTGGCGCAGTTGGTAGCACTCTGCCTTCTTAGCCGTTGATCTCGGGTTCGATTCCCGGACAGGTCAAACATTTGTGTGCATGAACATGTCTGTATGACCTGTGTCTGGGTGTGTATATGTATTTAAGTATATATAACAGTCAACAGGTTACCATAGTACAGGCTCTGCCTAGTTTGGGACTTGAAGACCTTGTGTGAATGTTTACAAATAAATAATAAAAATAAATAACTATCATTTCACTGACGCAAACTTTCAACTACAACTTCTTATTGCTGATGGCTTCTGCGGGGGTACCACAATTTCGAGTCAATCACATGTTGTGATTAACTCGAAGTTGATTTCGAATTGAGATTTGAATTTTCGACGAAAACAAACGCTCAGTGTTCGGTGAACAGCAGATGATCGGTATTTTTCGATTATCAATTTTGAACTGAGGATATTTTATCTGAAACAATGTTTGCCACGCTGACGGTGCAAGCTTTTAAAGCGTGACGGTAAGTCATCCGTACGTCATCACGTAAGTGACATGACAATGATTATATCGTATCATGATTTATCGGTGAGTATTATGGAGAGAGACATTCCATTTGTGTATCAAAATACAAAAATACTTTATTGACATAGTTCGGGCACAAACAAATAGTGAACCCAAAGACTCCTGAACTAGTGGGACTGTGTTTCAGGAGCCAATGGCCTCTCCCAGAAATGACTTAGCTTATGTCAAGTAAATACATAATTTATAATATAAACAGCTATAAAAACTACTTGTTTAGTGTGTGTGTGTGTTGTATTTCTGGAAGTGTTATGAATGTGTGTATTTGTGTGTGTAATGTATGTGTAGTAATGTATGTAACTAGGTCTTCATCATCATCGTCAGCCAGTTTGTAGTCAACTGACCACTGCTGTATATTTTGTGTAACTTTATTAAGTCTAATAATATTCGTTTGTAGATACAATAACTAAATCTATTGCTTTTAATCTGAACCATTTATTATAATACTTATATTTTTCTTTTCTTAAACCGGGCATTTGTTCGTATACCGTACACTGGCAGAGAAACGCTACATGGCGTTTAAAAGGCGTAAATAGAAGAAGAGGGGGACGTTGGATTGGTGATAAACTAAACTCACGTAACTGTCACGCTGAGATTTGACTGGCGGGTTGGCGCAGTTGGTAGCACTCTGCCTTCTGAGCTGCTAGTCCCGGGTTCGATTCCCGGACAGGTCAAACATTTGTGTGCATGAACATGTCTGTTTGACCTGTGTCTGGGTGTGTATATGTATATAAGTATATATATCAGTCATCAGGTTACCATAGCACAGGCTCTGCCTAGTTTGGGACCTGAAGACCTTGTGTTCATGTTAATAAAAAAAAAAAAAAAAAAAAGATACAATGCTAAGAATAAGAAGTTTTCATCTGTCAGGTTGTTTTATTATTGGTAGGTTCGCCGGTGACCATTGACTACCATAAGGACTAGTGACTATTTGGTGGAAGGTATCACACTAGATCGAGAGAAAAAAATGAATGAAGATTCTCTTATTTTTTTACGATTATTTGTTTATCATTAGTAGTGATTTTCTTGTTCAACTAAACTAAATTAAAATTTGCGAAAATATGATAAGCAATATAAGTACTCATATGGTTTCTTTTTTTTACGAAAGTCCAAATCAAAGACACTTATCCCTAACAGCAGTAAAATTAGATGTATTTATTAAAATTGCGGGCAGTTTTACGTAAAATAAGTTGCCACTTAATAGAACTCGTCTAATATTAAGGATAGCACTAAATGGAGTTATAGGAATTTGAATTCTAGCGTAAATATAATAAGAGCTATTTCTTTTTAAAGAATTTTAGCTAGTTCGAGTGATCAACAGAATTAGGGCCAATCACACTCATATTTTTGGATCACACTAGGATTCCGTGTTGCGGGAGGCATGGACACAATGCCATCACAACAAACATCCAAGACCCAGGAAAAACATCCACAATCGTCACATAAATGTTTGCCCCTGCCGGGATTCCAAACCAGGGCCCCGGGGACCAGGCGACTTAAAATAATAACGATATCGCACCAAGTGGATATCCCTCCCAGAGGCCTTTATCAAAATGAACCAATTCCTTACCTCTAATATTAAATTTAAATAACATTTGTGAAATAACTGCAAATAGCAGCAATAAAAGCACATTATGTTTTTTATTTATTTTTTAAAACTTAGTATAGCGTGGGCGAACAAGGCAAGACATCTATGTACATAGATTACCTTGTCACCAGATCTATTCAGCTGTTTTGGCTTCATTGATTAGGTAACAAACATAACAATTATTCATCCATCCTCTAGCATTTATAAGTAGTTGGTATAGGTTTACCGGTTGCGGCAGGTCGCAAGAGTGCGGTCCGGCGCCGCTGGGAGTGCGGCCCGGGCGAGTTCAAGCTGCGGCGGCTGCTCGAGCGGCGCCGCTTCACGCGCGTGCATTCCGACGACTCGGACGGGGAGCCGGCGCCCATGCTGCCGCCCCCGCGCCCACACCACCCGCCCGCCACCGCCTGATGCCGCCCCACAATTCCCCCGCCACCGCCTGATGCCGCGCGCCGCGTCTCCCTTCATCCCGACACACAAGTGACAGCCGTCACTCCACATCCCGTAACGTAACTTGCATCTTTGCGTTGTCTCCCACTTCACTATACTGTTTATCGTTACGTAATCTGCCGCACTGAAGTCTGACATCGCGTTAGGTGTCCAGTAAGAATTCCCTCTGAGCCAGGTTTATAGCCTAGACAGCTGTCCAGCAGTTGAGGTTTTGGGACCTGTGTCTATAAACAGGTCCCAAATTTACTAACTAAAAAGGTAATTTACACGACTATAATGCCGTGTAAATTCAGTTTGCGCGATTCAGCTTGGTACTTGAATTACTTGATTAAGATTAGCTCCGACGAGGTCGCTACAGCAGTCGTGTTCGAGATGGACAAGTGGCGTTTTTAGCAGTGTACAATTGTGGCATTGGCGGCAAAAACGATCTTTCCCAACTCAAACGCATACACATCATTTAAACGAGGGCTATCAAGTACGACGATTCATTTGAATATTCATGACTTAAAAATGTTTCAATATCTATAATATTAACTTGAATCGTAACTAGAATTACATTTTCGTAATGGAAATAGAAAGAAAATATTACACTGGCGCATTATATCAAGTTTGTTAATGTACTCAAATCAGCTGTAGCTGTCAAAAAACGCTCACAAAAGACCCAGACTCGGAGCTGGGTCAAAAGTGGCAGCAAAAAAGCATTTTTACACTTTTCATGCATCTCGATCCGTGAACGACAACAGTTCAAAACGCCAACTGTGCCAAAATGAACGCGGAACGAGCGCGTCTTATGCGTTTTTATCTGTTCCCTAGCCCATCTCGAACGCACGGACCGTAAGCTAAGTACCTATATACGTACTTAGTCGGCCAAGCTGTAGTCAATCGAAAAGCGACCCAAAAATTTCATCAGCAGCGACTAAAACTCTAGACTTGTTATTAGGTAGCATAAAAAGTATTAATGTACAGTTTGTTATTATGTAATTAAATGTGTGTTAAATATAGGGACGTTGGTACCTACCTCCTTTTATTGATAATTTTAAGGTAATGTCATTGGTTTTTATAAATTTTCAATTCCGCTGGTATACGTCCATAGGCGACGGTGGCCGTTTTCTATAATTTCGATCGCCTGGCGCCTGCCTGAATGTTTGATTTAGGCACAAAATTGTGTTATGCAAATTTCTTATATTCTACAAATATATTGTAAGTTTATTATTGTAAGTAATTAATTAGTTTTAACGAAGAAGTTGACCAAGTACTTACTCCCCCCTCCCCCCGATGGTGATGACACTTCCTCCACGAAAACGTCGCAAATACTGTATTTATATAAATGTATACTGTGTTGTCTCGTTTCGTGGCAAAAAGGCTATAAAAGAGTTAGGATGTAAATGCGTACCCCGATTCTAAGGTTTCGTTTCATACATAAGACCTGTAACCGTTAGGTTATTATTGCGCCTTATCGTATAATTGTAATGAGAGCAAAGCTCGACCGGCAGGTACTAGTGAACTGGAACCTTAATACTAAGGCATAGAGATCTTTCAGTGTAAACATGCACGCCCATTTTCTTAACGTAGTTTATAACTATTTTAATATAAAAAAGGATTTTGTTACAACAGCTCACAGTACGCTCAGCCTATGTTTGTGGTTCTTACGTTAGGGTCTGTGGACATTTTGCGCATGTATAAGAAATAGTTTTTAATCGAGCTGTGTAAGCGATATAAAGATGCGACAATTGTAAGCGAGCGAGAGCTATTAAATCATTACTCAGTCAGGGTTACTTACATCACACTCATTTCCAGGGCGACAGTCTGAGTCCATTGTGGTTCTGTCTAGCACTAAATCCTCTCAGCACTCTGTTGAAGAATTCAGGTCTAGGCTATCGACGTCGTCGAGAGGGTCGGGTCATTTCTCACCTCTTGTACATGGATGATCTCAAGCTGTTTACACCGAAACGCCAGCATTTGATGGAGTTGTATCCTAGGTCTAGCCTCATAACATCTTCGACCGCATCGTCACTGACCATCAAGTGAGATAGTGGTCATGCCGCCGTCCGTCCGGGAGAATCACTCAGACCTCGTCAAGGCAGAGGACAAACTCAGAAAGTACCTGGACTTAGCTCACGAGATAACCCACATGGTGGGATGGCTCTCCCTAGACGGTTGGATCAAGGGTCAGATGCAGAAAACGGCGAGTATTGTCCTGAGGTTCCTCACTCTGCAGCCCTAACCGCCGGTAGCTTGTAGGTGTAGGTAGCATAGCCCTGCCCCGCATTCTAGTTTTAGGTTTTTTATAACATCTTTGAACATTTTTGATTTTGATATCTGTATAGTAAAATGAGGACCAAGAAAGAAAGAAAGAATAACAAGTAATTGTAAAAATAATAATATTTGCAGTAAATTTATTACTTGTTTATATACTGTATAAATCAAGCGTTTGACCACTATCTCACTTGATGGTCAGTGATGATGTGGTCGAAGATGTTATCACGCTAAACCTAGAATGCTCACTGGCTCTCAATACTTAAATCTTATTAATTAGATGAAGATCTTATATATATAATACAAATGTTTCTTTATTTCAAAACTTAAAGGTTACAAAATATGTTGTACCCTGCATTTTGTTTTAATAAAAATAATATATCCTATATAATATAGCAGAACCTACCTAAAAATATTTGCTGGCTCTCAGTTGAAACCCTCCACCTCTGCGAAGCGAAGAAAGATTAGTAACAGAGCATTCAAACATAAACGTTTTTTCAAAACATAGTAGCATTCAAACGTTAAATCGGATGAAACATCAGTTTTAAACAACTTTTTTAACCTAATAAAGCATGAATAATTGCACGACTCACAAATCCATACGACCACCCGGGCAGACACACACACATTTTATTCTTATTTACACACTGGTTCTTTCTATTTTGGCGATGATGAGTCTGAGCACAGAGGGTAGACTGAAAAACAGCGCCGCGAACATGTGAAAAATATACATCTTAAAATAATGAATAATCAACCTTATAGTTATACATTTTGTCCTGTGTTTTATGTGTACATGGTAATGAGTAAAATTAACCATTTTTGACGTGATAACGTTTTATAAATTGATGAATACCAGCAACACTCATGAAAAATAGTAACGTTCCGCGTAACGTTCCACCTGAGTTTTGTATCACATAAAATAATCAAAGTCAAAGTCGAAGTCAAAGTCATAAATGATTATGACGTTATCACGTAAATCTATCGTCCGTAAACCGACTTTACAGACAACCAATTTTTTTTTATTTGATTTAAATAAATGACAGTTAGTGGTGAGTTCAATTGTTTCACGGTGCGATATGACTGCGATAGTGATTCCCTCTTCGGCTTGCAATAATTTCACTTTGATACCTTAAATGTGAATGAAGAAATGACATCGGCACGATGTTCCATGTACAGACGGCTATACACTTTTTCCATGTAAGAGTTCGAAGAACTTAGATAACATTAGTGTGGTATATGGTGCATTCTTAGACTGCAAGATCTCTCCCTATGCTACCGAGCTGCCGTCGCAGACTACGGGATGCCACTATTGAGCACCGTTTCCAAATATATGTATATTGTATATGTGAAAAAAATAGCTTATATAATATTTTCTTTGAATACTTGTCTATATGTTAATATTAAGTATCTAGATAGTAAAACACTTTGTACATAAAACACGATATTATAATGATTAATCTTTCAATTATACTTTAATTGAATAGTCAGCATTTGTCACCTTCTCGCAATCATTATGTGGTTCCTCGGAGATATCATCGGATCGAATACTGGCCGAATTTCGCAAGATATTCCTGAAACAAAAACAAACATCATTGGATGGACAAGGCGTACATAATCACCACGCTTTACCGCGCACCAGCTTTAAAATCAATCCTACTAATATTACAAATGCGAAAGTTCGTGTGTATTTTTGTTACTTCTTCACGCTTAATGGGCGACACCATTTCGATGAATGTGGTATGGACATAGTTTAAACCTTGGATTAACACATAATTGAGGTGGCGGGAAAACCGTATTCCACGCGGGTGAAACCGCGGTGCGCTACTAGTCACTAATAAATAATACTGGATGCCGATTAGCAGAGTGGCTATTGGTGAGCCCAATGTTGCAAGTTCTTATACCGACCGAACGCATCAACAATGGCATAGACTGTCATCCTAAGAGAAACAGCGGTTTTACCGGGTAATTTTACCCATAATGAAATGTCACGTAACCAGCGGTTTTACCGGGTAATTTTACCCATAGTGAAATGTCACATAGTCTCCAATCTGATTAATGATAAGAATCGAATCCAAAAAAATGCAATGAATCTCATTGAATGATATTGTATAAAATATATTATATATTGTTAAGTGAATGGGTAAAGAGGGCTGGCACGTCTGCAATACCGCCCGCGCCACGGTGTGTCGCCAACGAGGTAATGAGCGGGCGCGCATATTACCCCCAGGTAAACATTGACTCCAAATATAGGAACCCTGTCACTTGTTCTACTTTTTAGCCTTCCATCACAACATTGCAGTCTGTCATTTCATAATCTCTCTCAAACACCACAACTTTCGTCTTGCTTACATTTATTTTCATTCCTATTTTCTCAAAATCTCCATGCACTACTGTTATCATCTCCTGTAACTCTTTTGCTGATGATGCAAGTATAACTTTGTCATCGGAGTAGAGAAGACATTTGATGAGTAACTCATTCAGTTGTACTCCACAATTTCTTTCGGATTGATCAGACAATTATCCATTAACGAATTGAACAGCTACGGTGACGCTACACATCTCTGCCCAATACTTGTCGATGCTTAACAATTCAGTATATTTTCCTTGCCTTTTATACTAACGCAAGCATTGGATTATCACAGAGTGATTTCAGCGCTTGTCATCAGGGTACCATCAAAATATGTCATATCAAAAAATGTTTGATCACATTAACTAAAAAGGGTTCCTCTGCAAGGCTGCTCTAATACAAATAATCTGATCATATCATGTTTTTTGTTAAATTTCAGATAGATAATTAGTTAGCAAGTTGATAAAACTCCAATATGACTGAACCAAAGCATTTGATAATACATGGATCATGTTATTTTACTATACAGGCTTTCGTCTTCGTCTTGGCTTTACAGATTTTTAACTTTCATAGCTGATAATTTAAGGAATAGATAATTATATGAAAGTCGGAAGAGATTTTTCAAATTATTACTATACAAGATCAGGTATTAATTACTCAGGAGTCTATACTAGTAGACTAGTACCGACTCTCTTTAACAATGATAAAGAAATGGCTTAAACTTCTCTGGCACACCATAGAGACTAAACCACACAACCATATGTTCGATTACGAAATGTCTAATGTGATATCGATTGTGAATAAAATGTAAGTAAAATTTAAACTTTAACATCTGTTACAGCAAAATACCTTTTTCTAATGAAAACAGCTGTCGATCAAGCAGTATGAGCGTCTCGATAAGCGGCGCAAGCGCAAGCCTTAGCGAGTAGACTGTGAGCACGCGCCGCCACTGCGCCAGCCGGGCTCTAGTGCAAGCGCCCGCTGCTGCCGCGCCTGCAGCACTTAGCACTGCCCCTTCTGGTACCAGCCCTGCTCCTCCTAGCACAGTGTCTCTCGCTCCTGACCCCGGTACCTTGTCCAAAGCTATCGAACAGTACCTGAAACAGTAATATCGATGGTAAACCAGCTTGGCCAGCTGGACGAACGAGTGTCGCCAGCAAACCACCGTAGATTGCCACCGGGGGACCGGTAGTATGATGGAAAGTGCAGTGCTTTCTGGCAGAGAACATAAAACTTTTTACACTGACATTAGTCTAGGCAAATACAGTATTTACCTGTTAGACGTGGATGATTAGCTATTTTAGATACCAAATAGAAACATAATTAATTAATTACCTTTCAAAAGTCATATTGTCACTATGTTTGATGCTTCTGATTGGGGCATGTTTCAATTTGGGGTCGATTTCTATCAGAATGCTTTCAAGTGTTGCCCTGAATGTGTGCACCTAGAATAAAAAACACATTTTAATCACTTGTATTACAATAATTAATATTATAAACTTTCTCAAATTGTCCCTGTTTTGAGAAGTTTTAACTACTGACTGGAAAACCAGCAAAGCTAAAAATACATCTGCTAATCTTTTAGAGAATAACTGGAGTAATTTGTTTTGGAAACGACTAGCATTGCCTGGTAACCTTTAAATCGGAAAATATGGCCTCACTGAATGGAAAAATGGGTAGTATTTAAGTTAGCGCCAAAATACTGATTGAACACGAGACATAGTGGTATCAAACTAGCTTTAGTGTTGACTGGCATTCAAAATAATGCTCAAACATTATGCACAACTTATTATTATTATCAACCGCAACTTGAACATATACAAGAAGTATGAAAGACATTATTTAGATTAAAGGGAAAAATTCTGGGAAAGCTCCACATCTGCTTAGTAATTTTAACATATATTGTCTATTTAATTGAATATATAAGATCCCACATAAAGTTAGTGGAAGGAGATGGTAGGATGGCAATCGATATTAAACACAGATATGTAAAGAAGTTTTAAAATTATCACCTTTAAATCTTCATAGTTTCCCTTAATAAGCCTGTCACAATATCTCTCAATAGCATGGCAGGATATCTCCCGAGTTACATATGACAAATGACTATCACAACTTTTCACATAGCTGCTCATTGGATATCCACTTGGTGTTAGCTTCATGAAGCAGCATCCCACCAAACAAATAAATTTAACTTTTTCATTCTCTATGAAATGTTTAAGAAGTAAAGGGCCCAGATCACCACAAGGATGTAGCCCTACTAAGCCATAATTCTTCATTGTTTCTGGTAATGGCAGATCAGAGAGCTGTTTAAGGCTAGTTAGAGTCATGTTGAAGTGAACTGGTCGACGTAGCTCTGACATAGCTATTGGTGAGAGATGTTTAGCAGCCGTGTACTCAAGTTCTAAGTCCATTTTCCTGAAATTATAGTAATTACAATTATGTATTATTTGTTTTAACAAGTAGGAATCCCGATGTAACATTTCAACATATATCTATGGGCTACCATTGGAAATGTATTATTCAAATAGCTTTCATTAATGCAATACAATCTATTTAGTGTGGTATACGACTTGCTCAAGCATTGACTTATTAATTCATTGTGCCGTTTGGTTGATGTGAGTCACCGAACAATCTTCTATGGATCTCATTATATCTGATTGGATCTTGTAGAGAAACCCTGTACATATACCTCTCCATTACTCATTGTTCAACTTTGAGCTTACTTATGAGGCAATTACCATAAAACTTGTGTAAATAACCCCTCTACAGATTTGCTATCTATCAAATACCAGCTATATTAATATTATGAATGAAGACTAGCGCCCCGCGGTTTCACTCGCGTGGATTGTGGTTTTCCCGCTACATCAATTATTCCACGGGAGTAATACTCTAGCTCGGGCTACTTTTACTGGGAGAAAAAGTAGCCTATGTGCTATTCCACACTAAAATCTATCTCTGTGCCAAATTTTATCCAGGTCCGTTGAGCCGTTCTGGCGTGATTGAGTTACAAACATCCATCCATCCAAACTTTTACAATTATAATATTAGTGGGATATATAAGTTTATACATACCACAAGTACAGACCTAGCATTCTCTATCAGTTGCATCTGACACTCAATTCCTGCAGCATATAGATGATATTTGTATCCAAGCACACGGACTAAGTGCCCCAACCCTGACCCAAAGTCGACAACAGCATCACAGTGGCTTTTTTGGGCTGTATCCTTAACCACATCTGCCATCAAACTAATCTCATGCCTCTTCTTTAGCTTCACATGCTTTAAAAATAGATTCTTTAATTTTGAATTGTAACCATATTTATCTAAACTAAGTTCACAACTCAATAATGTGTTTGTGCAGGTTTGTCTAGGAATGCATAAGGTTTGTACTGTTTGTAACAATGCCAGAAAAGAGAGGGGATATACATGACTTGTTGTTTTCCCACATATCACACTGCCAAGTTTCTGAGGGTCCAAATTTTGAAAGCTATACTTCCAACTGGAGGGTAGTTTGTCCCAGTGATTGTCCACAAAAAAATCCTAAAACAAACTTGTGAGTTATTAACAGTTACTGGCAGTACTTAATGGCAGTATTGCAAATTCAGACTTTAATAAAGACATAGGCCAGATTAGGTAAAATTGTAAAATATGTATATGGTAAGTTTGTTATATACAAGGAATAGGTACTTTCTGTAGGCTTGCATGCTACATCTTAGACCACATCATCACAAACAGTGGTCAAAAGTAGGGTTAAATATATTTAAAAAATCACGATACTAAAAATATAAAAATGAAACAAATTGTCTACTTCAACAATATATGCCAATTTTTCTCTGTGAACATTTCTTCCTACAATGGGGATTTAGGTGGTATGCCTGAACTACTTATCTCTGTAAAAAGATGTAAAGGTGGCAACACTGGTTACGAGTTTAAAGTGACTCAATAGGGGTGAAGGGGTTGAGAAACCATAGGCTAATTCCGCATTGGTGTTTTCAGTCATGTAATTACTTTTTAAAATATTAGACTCGGTCTAAGATGGAGCATACAAGCCTATCTATTGACTCGTGAGAATGAGAAGGGTGTGAATAAGGTTTGCATTGAAAGTAAAATCTTCTATGTACAACTGATTGATACAATTATATTCGCTATTTCAATTGCATTGCTTTGCAAAAGTTACCTATGCAATTTCATTAATGTTTCCTTGGTTGAATATAGGTACAAAGAGAAAGTAAAGAATGAAATACCTATGTTGCTATTCAAAACATTTAACTTGATGTCCAGCAATGAGCGTAAAGTAAATTTGAGTTTTGGAATGGCAATGTCACGCACGGTGTTTGCCTGTTGTTGTGCTGGGTTGCACCTGTTTCAATATCTCACAGCTATCAAAGCGCACTTTCAACATTGGGTTTTAAATGAGACAGAGTAACAACATCCCTTTGTCGGGTGATGATTACTCGTTTTGGAATGCAGCCCTTAATACCTAGTGTAGTCAAGATTATCATAACTTTTTTTATCCTAAAATTTAATATTACTATATTACTACGTATATATTCACTGCCCGCGACGGCGATTCGACATAGATTCAGGTGAGGAGATGCAGTCCACTGTGACAAAACGAGGCATCAGCACAAGCCGGTGCAGCTGAGGTGTTACCGACGAAGCTGGCATCTCAACAGATGTGGATGCATAGGCGAGATACTGGTGCCTGTTTTATGATTGAACGCACATTGAATGTGACCTATGATAGCTACGAAAAGATAAAAAAGTTATTTCTTACCAACACATACATATCGAGTAACCAGTCATACATTCGAATAACTTTTAGGCACATGTCAATTCGAAATTTAACTATTCCTATTTGCGTATCCATCTCCTTACGTACCAAATTTCTTAAATTGATTTATTTAATTCTCTAATTTTTACGTCTTCATTCCATTCGGTAATTAAAGTACTATCCAATTGTAGAATTGTACTACGTAGACGTAGGGGACGTAGTATTCACAGACTATTTAGAGGTACTGCGGTAGTATTACTATATAACTTGCAATTGTCCATTCGTGATTTGTCTGTAGCAGTGCTGCCAGGTGACCGTGTGAATTTCCCCCCAACCTTTTTCAAAATTCCCTCGAAAATCAGCTTTTTAGAAAAGAAATCCCCCAAAACCATTTGTACTCATTTTAAAGGTCTGCACACATACAATGTGTAACGTGCGTGGAAACAAATAAACTCTATGGCGCGTTGGCGGATTCGGCCCATCTGATATATACGTTAAAAGTAGATAGAGGCGTTCACACCGCACGCGGAGCGTGCGCATCGCAGTTCCGACGTGTATCGTTGAGAATGCCTCCGTTAACTTTTAACTATTAAATTAAATTACTTATACTTTTCGTTATTAAACGAATCATAGAGCAATCTAATGCACTGGAACGAATGATGATGAATGATTACAGAATGAAAGAATAAACGATAGTATTGCAGCAGTGTCATGGTTGAAATTAAAATAAGTAGGTAAATAGTGATGAGAATTGTGTTTGTGGTCGAATGATTAACACAAAAAAACATTCAAAGTATCTACCAACTCAATTTTCGCCCCGAAAATCCCCCCAAAGTACCTTTCCCCCCAAAAAACAATCCAGAGTTTGAAAACCCCCAAATTTCCCCCCATCTGGCAACGCTGGTCCGTAGTTTATTTTTTGGAGTATTCGAATATAGTGCGAATACAGTGAATACCATAGATCAGATAGAATACATACTTAGTAATACGAGTGAATACGCCCGGATTAAAATTGTATTCACCGACAAAATGTTACACGGTACCAAATATACACCGTAAATTGTACGTGTCAGAGAAATCAGCTGATTGTAAATTAATGCCAATCTGCCATTCAATTGCTGTGGAGGATGATAAGAATCTAACCATCACGGATCGAAAAAATAATGAAATAGTATGTTAAAGGGCTGATTCTTGTTAAAAGACAATGATGTTTTACTAAAGATAACGTATATTCATACTGCGCGGTGCTCAGATTTTGTTCCTTTACGACATAAACATGCTTACTGCGACAGATAATACGGTACAAATAATATAGAAAAGGATAGCTGTATGTTTAGACTTGCGCTTGAAATACGCGTCGTAATCAAAATTACGACAATAGTCTTAATTTTGCCACCTAACTTTCCACGCGCTTGTGCGACATCTACCTCATATAAATATATAATAACATTGTTAAAAGACGTTTTGCAGGCGTGCAAAATATCTATCCTTTTTTTAAATAAATGTTTTTTCACAGATTATTATATACATCCGACATATATACTTCAATCCAGCATCCAACGAACTACAGATATTAAAATCTCATTTCAATAGAAACTGGGAAAAATTTTGACATCATTGAGCTGTCACGTAAAATAAAAATTGTAATATATATCCCATATATCCTGTATTTTCACTGATCAGAAAGCAAATTATACAAAAATACTGGAAAAGAGTAGGAGCGCGCCTTCATTGCAGCCTGTTTCTGCCTACCTGCCTGTGGTTGAAGGGAGACATTTGTTAATAATATATTAAGTTAGATGCGTCACGCAGTTTTTTTTTTTTTTTTTTTTTTTTTTACATATTTTAGTTTGCGTTTGACAACTGTCTCACCTGATGTTAAGTGATGACGTTGTCTATGGATGTAATATCCCATAATATCTGCCTGCTTATAAAAATATCAAAACAAAGTTTTCAACTTTTAATGTTCAGAGAATAGATAGTTACGCAGTATTTCGCTAAGTTTCACTTCGCGATTTAAATATAAATCACGATCTCAAACTTCATCAGAATACTTTTATTTAGCAAGAATTTTCAATCAGCTGATTTCACTGACATTGGCACACAAAAGCGTACAATTTGCGGTATTTTTGGTAGCGTGCGTTCTATCTGTGATTACAATTTTAAACCGGGCGTATTCACTGTGAGCACTGTATTCGAATACTCCAAAAAATAAACCACATTAAAGTGTCTTTCTATGTTTTAACTTTAACTTATGGAGTTCTATGGATGGACAAGTCGCTAAATTGGCAACACTCATGCAAATGAAAATCAGATTTGTAGTAAAATTTTAAATTTGATAATTTAAATTTTGCCTCACAGTATAGTGGATAAAGCAGGATATGTTCATAAAGACAAATATTTTTAAAGCGATTTCGTTTAACAACACTGTTCAATTATCTTTTTCATATTGGCTGCTTGTCGGTCTACGATTTATATTTACATTGTTACCCCAACGCGGATATATACATCCGGATGAGTTTTTTCAAAATGTTGAAGTTATTGCTGGTGAGTTAAAAATATAAACTCTTAAAGCAATAGTGTACACCATACATAAAGCAATAGATAGTAGTGTCTAACAATAAAAAAATACATTAGTTCATTGTAAATACAGAAAATATTGCGGCCAATTTCTGGTGGCTAACGAAAAAGAACAAATTTTGAATAATAACTTAAACATATGGCACTCATTTATTTACACATGCAGTGGTACTGTTATATATACTCCAGTAGTGGTTATATGGCTACATAAGTATTAACTTTTATATTTTTTCAAAATTAGTTATAAAAATTTATTATCATTAACCAACCGACAATTAAAATGATTTATAAAGTTGCAATCTGTACAGATTTGTCTGCATGGGTCTCTAATTTATGATTTGTTCAGACTTCAAGGCTTTGCATCAATTTGTATATATAAGACCACTATGTATTACAAGCAGACTTCTTATCTTATTCGATTTGAGGGTGCTGAGTCCTGCACCGACGCCATTACCCAAGCCATCCCAGCTCCTTAATATAGCGGAGCTTGGCCTTGGGTCGCTGGCAAAGTTGCTCCAGTGGTACATTTGGTTGTTCATGAGACAATGATGCAATCAGCCCTACACAGTCCGGTTGTGATTCTTATGCTTTCTGTGGCCTTACAATGCAGTAGCATGTGTTCCACAGTCTCGTCTTCCTGCATACATCCCCGACATAGGGGACTGTTTAGCCCTACCAGTAGAAGAAGACAGAAGTAGACTATAAATTCAAATTTTTGAACTCCTACATAAAAAAGGACATAGATTCTCGAAAAAAGTATAATATAGTAAAATGTCCCCATTATTTACAGGTTTACCATATAAACTTCCTCTTGGAAAATTAGGCCTCACCACCTTAGTGGAAATAAGACAATGAGAAGACTTGATTCAGACATGTACAATCCTCATCAGACATTACAATGTCCGAAACTTACAAATACAAATACAAATACAAATATGTTTATTTCCTTAAAAAGATTTACAAATATGGTTATGTGGTACACATGTTTACAGACTTGTTATATATCTAAGCCTTGTTTACGTTGAGACCCAAACTAAGAAAAACTTGTGTCTTGGATCTCAGAAATGCGAATTTTTATAAGGTATAATTTGCATGGTTGGTTTCTTAACTGATAAAGGTACCACTAGTTCTAATTTATGTGAATGTGAAGCAATGTACAATATAATTATAATATACCCTACCATATATTGTTGTGTGTGAGGAGGATAGTTATAAGTGTAGGTTTGTGAGAGGGAGGGGGGGGAGAGAGTGTTATGGTGAGGGTGGGAAATGATGGGGGTGGTGGTGTACGTAAATAGTGTTGACGCAACTGTCTGAGATAATATGTATATTATTATTGTTACTTCATATAAAGGAAAATTTATCAGTGCTGTTAAATATGGGACGCGTGACCGAAATGCTGGCACATATTTGGCTCAACGAATCAGCATTGCAATTCAACGAGGCAATGCTGCTAGCGTTCTGGGCACGCTGCCAACTGGTAGCGAGTTAGAACATTTGAGATATCTATGTGCTACCATTAGCTAGTGGATTGCTCAAATGTTATTGTAGAAGGTGCAGTATTGTAATTAGTTATTAGTGTTTTATTTTAATGAAGGCATTTGCCCCATGTTCTTATATAAGAGACTCAACCTCATCGTAGCATAGATTTGAAAGCCAGTTCTTAACAGTCTTTTTACAACTATATATTTTTAGATCTTTAGTATTACAAACTCTGCTTACTTTATTGTAAATATTAGCATGGGCATAGGCTGGGCTTCTTCGAACCAGTAAGGATGTAGCCTTGGGGAGAGGTAGCCGCAAAACGCGTCTAGAACTTAGAGCCAAATAGTCTGAGTGGTTGAGAAAATCTCTGTGAGCTTTTGTTATTGCTTTTAAAACACAGAGCTGGCGGATGCGAAGGACTTTAAATTCTTCATAGAGAGTGTTAGTTGAGTATCGAAAAGGTTTTTTCAAGATCACTTTGATTAAGGCTCGCTGAGCTCTTTCTAGCACAATTAAGGTACTTTTGCCTGCACATCCCCAGGCAGAAATACAATATTGCATAATAGGCTCGCATAAGGCAAGGTAGACTTGTCTTAGAATGTCCAAAGGCGTGCAGTCTCTTAGTTTCTTCATAATGAAAATAAGTTTTCTTACACGGGCTGATAAGTCATTAATTTGATCTTTGTAGGACAGATTTCGATCTAAGACGATGCCTAGGTATTTCATCTTGGAAACACGATCTATTATTGTACAAGAGCAATCATTTTGTGTTTCAGGAACTTGAGTACATGAGTGAAATTTAAGGGTATGGGTCATTAGAGGGCTAGATATCATCGTTTTGGAGAATGCAATGTGCTTAGTCTTTTGGATGTTAAGTGTCAAAAGGTTATTTAAGAGCAATTTGCCTATGTGAGCCAGGCCCTTTTCCGCAAGAGAATACACCTGTTCCCAACTCTTCCCATGAAATACCAGCGCAGTATCATCTGCGTATGCAATGACCTCCATATTTTTTTGTGAGCAACTGACTATGTCATTGATGTACAAAGTGAAGAGTGTTGGCCCTAGTATGCTACCCTGAGGTACACCGTAATAAGTTGGCAAGCTACTGCTGGATTGAGAGCCAATTTTCACAAATTGTGTACGATCGGTCAGATAGCTCCTAAACCATTCAAGCGTCACGCCTCTTATTCCGATGGATTCCATTTTTTTTAATAGGAGGCCTATCGAGACCGTGTCAAATGCCTTTGCTAAATCTAGGAAGACAGTAATGCATTTATTATTGTTTTCAATGTGTTTAGATATTAGATTAACTAAAAGAGTTGTGGCATCTTCGGTCGATCTACCTTTTCTAAAACCAAATTGTCTTTCAGAGAGGACACGATGATTCTCTAAGTAGGATACTAGTCTACTGTTCACGACTTTTTCGAGAACTTTAGAGATAACGCTAAGAAGAGCTATTGGCCTGTAGTTTTCTGGAAGAGATTTAGGTCCACACTTAAAAATTGGTGTAATAGCCGCAACTTTCCAACAGTTTGGGAATATACCACTGGATAAGCTTAGATTGACTATATGAGTTAGAGGGGCCAACAGAAAGTTAGAACATCTTTTTAATAACCTAGCTGTGAATCCGTCAGGGCCGGGGGAGCTATCAATTTTAAGTTGGGATATCACATCAGATATTTCTAATGGATCTGTTGGATGAAAAAATAGGGAGGAAGCAACTTGCTGATTAGATCTGTATGAAGATATAAGCATTTCCTGAGTAATATGCATCTTATCCATTATGTGGTTTGCTAATTTTTGTGTGACTGAAACAAAGTATTCGTTACATTTATAAAGTGGTGTCACTATGTTTGGATCTATTTTTAATAGGTTTAAAGAGGCGTTATTTTTTACTGATGTATAACAAATATCTTTTATGGTTTTCCAAAGTTTTCTAGAATTATGTTGATTGTCTATTAACTGTTTCCGATTATAATCATTTTTTAACTTTTTTAGAAGATTGTTACAGAAATTGCGATATCTGTTATATACTTTACGGCAGACAACGTCGTCTGGATGAGCTCTCAGATTTAGGTGCAATTTGTCGCGATGACGCATGCATCTGAGTAGCCCAGGTGTAATCCACGGCTTCATTACTACCCATTTGCGCCCAATTTTAACCTTGCTAGTGTGTTTATTCAATATGTCATTTAAAGTGTTATTAAGAACTAATACTGCTGAATTTACACATTGTTTATCAATAACGATTGACCAGTCAAGACTGTTAATATCATGAGCAGCAGATTCTGTGTCAACTTTTGTTCTGTAGAGAGGATTTGGCGGTGCTTGTTTTAAGGTGGTCAAGCCTGCAATTACGAGGTCGTGGTCTGTAACTGAGCATTTACATTGCAATCCAACAGATTTCGTTTTAGAATTGATGAAGATGTGATCAAGACACGTTTTGTTATGTGTAGGCTTAGAGACAGCTGGAAGCATACTATGACAAGCCATTAGATAGAGGTAGTTTTCACTTATGTTATAATTACAAGTATCAATATTTATATCTCCAGTCAAAACAACAAAAGGATACAATTTTAAATCATGGAGTGTGAAATCAAGAGAATTCAGGAATGGTTCTAGATCCTTCGTACTGGGAGATCGATATATTCCCAAGATTGCTATTTGGTTATTTATCTTTATCAGAAGCGCATCTGCATCAGCTATATCTGGCTCCAGAACAATAGGGTTAAAATAATTCTTTATATAAATAACAACGCCTCCATTTTTATTCAATTGAGACGATGTCCGTAAAAAGTTATATCCCGGGATGGGTTCAATATGCTGGCCATCAGATAGCCAGCATTCAGACAAAACTATGACGTCTACATCACAAGATATGCGTTTGAGTGTGACTACAAATGCATCAAAGTTACATCGTAAGCTCCTTATATTAAAAGCCAGTATTTTAAAATTAAAATCTGTAAGGTAATCTCTGCAAGAATCGACAGTCGGAAGTGTATGACTTTCGATACAAACCGTTTCGTCGATTTCATTTACCAAGTTAAGTGATACCATCATTATAACTCAGAAAGAGAAATGATGAAGTATTTTGTGCCTGGTTTGTCATACAAATACGAAAGTTTAGACAAGCAGAAATATATTCTGTTGAAGTAGTACACCTGATTCGTGATACGTGGAATTGTGGAGTTGGTGATGAGTAGTGTGTAACTGGTATATTATATATGCGTAATAAATCTGTCACAAAATATAGCAATAGTAAACAAAATAAGAACGTATTACTACAATTTATCCGAGAACATGTAATATAAAATAGATAAGTCTTGACTATGGTTTGATGAACAAAAGTGACTTTAGTTTCCACTAATCTATTATAGTTATTAAGGGCAGAATATCTTCTTGACGTCGTCCAGGGTTTTGAGAACAACTGCGGGATTTCCTTCTTGTTTGCGAGCATACACAATTCCATTTTTGGTCCAGCAGAATTTGTAATCGGCTGACTTCGCATGTTGTCTAGCGGCACGAAATAAGAGGCGGTTTTCGTGTGTGAGACGTTCATTCACAAATATTCTTCTTGCAGCACCCTTGATGTCTAAGTCAGCACAAGTCAGATTACGTCTAGCTTTACCCGCCTTGAGAAACGTCTCACGGTCGTGTCGACGCAGGAAACGGACCACAAGAGGACGTGGTTGCGATTTTTCAGAGTCGTCTGATTCACATTGAGTATCGCTATTGGTCCGGATGCGGGCCCCAACCCGAGTCACGTAATCAAGGTCATCCGCACTAAGCTTGACACCAATTTTTGATGAAATGGACTGGAACACATGCATGGGATTCTCCCCGGGGCATTCGTTAATTCCTGAGATCTCAATTTCATTTCTAAGGTGTGTTTGGGCGCGAATACCAAGCTCATGACGCAGCTCGGATATTGTGTTTTGGCATTTGGATATCTCAAACTCGCGTTGTTCCAGCGAGATAAGTCTAGACTCAGCATCAGCGATTTTTTTCTCATGCTCTTCTAGTCTCGAGCAACATTGTTTTATGTGAGCGGTTAACGATACAATGTGTCCCTTCATTTCCCCAATATCCTCGCGGAGTAATTTAATGTTTTCTGTTAATGACGGCAATTCATCCGACAGCGCGCCTGTTGCAGTGATAGCAGCCGGGCTGTCTAGAATCAATGGGGGTATTTTTGAGCCGGCGGCAGCCGTCCCGTCTCGAATCGGCACACTCTTTAATTCATCGCTCAACACGCGTATTGGTGTATTACTGTTGTCTCTTTTAGGTTCCTTGCACTGGCACACAGGGCATACCCAGCTGGCTCTAATTTCTTCCGATATCTTCCGATCTAAAATATTTACGCATAACGGATGAAATAAGCTGCTGCATCGAGAACATTTTATAGTTGCCACGCTTGATCTAATTGATTTGGTACATGCCGCACAGTTATTAACCATTTTCTCTGTGTAAAATAGTTCGTAAACAGCTCGAATAGTACGCGCAAGAAATGCAGAGATATCTATATATAGGTAAGTTAAAATCACAGGCGCACGTCGCAAGAGCCTCCTCGCGCCTCGCCGTCCGACGATCGTAAATTGTGTGAGAGAGATGAATTATTGGAAATTAGCAGCCTGTCTCGTTTACCCGAACTGAGGAAGAGCTTACCCCAGCGTTCAATGTTGGCACGCGCAACAGGTTGTTGTCGCAGCAGGCTTGGTTTTTGTATATTTTTAATGGAATATTCTTGTATCACATTCACTCCACTTTTACACTAATTAGGCTTGTTATATGACATAGAATTGTGTGAAATATGCGTGAAATTTACGGAACGCTCGAAACGCAACCTCTCCTTGCCACAGACAGACTCGCACTCCGCACTCGCACTCGCAAAAACTAGTCAGACATTTTCCTCATGAATAAGGCAAAGTCTCAAAAACTGCAAATATTTTGTTTGGAGCAATAGGAAACACAAAGACATATTTTGCCAAACCACATTTTGATCACATACATATATGGAACTAACTTCAGAGCAGTCCCCTTTCAATGAATTGTTTAAAAATAGAGTGGTTCTATTTATGGTAATTTTTTTATTGTTATAAATTACTTAACCACAGCTGATGTGGCCTAAATGAATTGAGTTTCCACTGTATCCTTGTGCTAATGTTTCATTGAAATGCATGAGCATAAATAATTTTATAATATGAAGTCACATGCAGAGTTTATTGGATGTATCAAATAGATTTAAAAACTGATCTGTATAAACACCAACTTTATTCATTAATCTTGATATTTTTTTATATTGATTATATATAGTTTACATTATCTATTTTTACTTTGCAGGAGACATCTTCACAGTGGATGTTGCAAGGACATGGGAGTTCAATCCAAAATTCCCAATCAGAAATATTTTTGTACCCAAAATTATTCTTGGACCACCCCTGCATTTCATCCGCATATTGAACCCATACAGTAAATACTACCTTAACATTGACTTAAAAACTCCTTACTACTTGCTTGTTATTCCCCGCGTCTACATCTGTGCACTGTCATTTATCAATGACTACTGCTTGTATAGAATTTGTGTTATTTATGGACAAAATTTTAGAAATCGTTTAAAAATATTTGCAAGTTCTTATGTTGTTCTTGTATACTGTTGTAGAAGTTTCTCTAATTCATTTGAGATGATATTTTTCTCTATTCTTTTGCTTCTAGTCGCTGAGAGTATGTTGAAGTCTGATAAAATTATATACCATGACCAGTTTCTCAGGGAGAAATACCAGCAAGCTAAAACAGCTATTGATAGAGTGAGACTATTCAAATTGCAAAGTCATTTACCATCTCATTCATTAAACTATGTTTTTGTAATTGCAACTGTAGTTGTGATCGGAATATTTAACCGTCCAACATTTGTGGGGTTTGCATTTTCTCCCATATTTTTCTGGCTCCACCGAGGTCTTGGGTCAAAAGTGGTAGGTTTTGCTGATTTCCATTTAAGAATATTGACATTCATCATTTGTACAGTCCCCATAGTTCTAATACTCATATTAGTTGATTCTGGTTATTATGGGTACCTTACTTTAGTGGAAATGGAAACCCTGAAGTTGTCGTGGGATAACTGGGTGGTGACTCCATTTAATTCATGAAACTGAAACAGCAAAGACCCAGACTCGGAGCTGGGTCAAAAGTGGCAGCAAAAAAGCATTTTTACACTTTTCATGCATCTCGATCCGTGAACGACAACAGTTCAAAACGCCAACTGTGCCAAAATGAACGCGGAACGAGCGCGTCTTATGCGTTTTTATCTGTTCCCTAGCCCATCTCGAACGCACGGACCGTAAGCTAAGTACCTATATACGTACTTAGTCGGCCAAGCTGTAGTCAATCGAAAAGCGACCCAAAAATTTCATCAGCAGCGACTAAAACTCTAGACTTGTTATTAGGTAGCATAAAAAGTATTAATGTACAGTTTGTTATTATGTAATTAAATGTGTGTTAAATATAGGGACGTTGGTACCTACCTCCTTTTATTGATAATTTTAAGGTAATGTCATTGGTTTTTATAAATTTTCAATTCCGCTGGTATACGTCCATAGGCGACGGTGGCCGTTTTCTATAATTTCGATCGCCTGGCGCCTGCCTGAATGTTTGATTTAGGCACAAAATTGTGTTATGCAAATTTCTTATATTCTACAAATATATTGTAAGTTTATTATTGTAAGTAATTAATTAGTTTTAACGAAGAAGTTGACCAAGTACTTACTCCCCCCGATGGTGATGACACTTCCTCCACGAAAACGTCGCAAATACTGTATTTATATAAATGTATACTGTGTTGTCTCGTTTCGTGGCAAAAAGGCTATAAAAGAGTTAGGATGTAAATGCGTACCCCGATTCTAAGGTTTCGTTTCATACATAAGACCTGTAACCGTTAGGTTATTATTGCGCCTTATCGTATAATTGTAATGAGAGCAAAGCTCGACCGGCAGGTACTAGTGAACTGGAACCTTAATACTAAGGCATAGAGATCTTTCAGTGTAAACATGCACGCCCATTTTCTTAACGTAGTTTATAACTATTTTAATATAAAAAAGGATTTTGTTACAACAGCTCACAGTACGCTCAGCCTATGTTTGTGGTTCTTACGTTAGGGTCTGTGGACATTTTGCGCATGTATAAGAAATAGTTTTTAATCGAGCTGTGTAAGCGATATAAAGATGCGACAATTGTAAGCGAGCGAGAGCTATTAAATCATTACTCAGTCAGGGTTACTTACATCACACTCATTTCCAGGGCGACAGTCTGAGTCCATTGTGGTTCTGTCTAGCACTAAATCCTCTCAGCACTCTGTTGAAGAATTCAGGTCTAGGCTATCGACGTCGTCGAGAGGGTCGGGTCATTTCTCACCTCTTGTACATGGATGATCTCAAGCTGTTTACACCGAAACGCCAGCATTTGATGGAGTTGTATCCTAGGTCTAGCCTCATAACATCTTCGACCGCATCGTCACTGACCATCAAGTGAGATAGTGGTCATGCCGCCGTCCGTCCGGGAGAATCACTCAGACCTCGTCAAGGCAGAGGACAAACTCAGAAAGTACCTGGACTTAGCTCACGAGATAACCCACATGGTGGGATGGCTCTCCCTAGACGGTTGGATCAAGGGTCAGATGCAGAAAACGGCGAGTATTGTCCTGAGGTTCCTCACTCTGCAGCCCTAACCGCCGGTAGCTTGTAGGTGTAGGTAGCATAGCCCTGCCCCGCATTCTAGTTTTAGGTTTTTTATAACATCTTTGAACATTTTTGATTTTGATATCTGTATAGTAAAATGAGGACCAAGAAAGAAAGAAAGAATAACAAGTAATTGTAAAAATAATAATATTTGCAGTAAATTTATTACTTGTTTATATACTGTATAAATCAAGCGTTTGACCACTATCTCACTTGATGGTCAGTGATGATGTGGTCGAAGATGTTATCACGCTAAACCTAGAATGCTCACTGGCTCTCAATACTTAAATCTTATTAATTAGATGAAGATCTTATATATATAATACAAATGTTTCTTTATTTCAAAACTTAAAGGTTACAAAATATGTTGTACCCTGCATTTTGTTTTAATAAAAATAATATATCCTATATAATATAGCAGAACCTACCTAAAAATATTTGCTGGCTCTCAGTTGAAACCCTCCACCTCTGCGAAGCGAAGAAAGATTAGTAACAGAGCATTCAAACATAAACGTTTTTTCAAAACATAGTAGCATTCAAACGTTAAATCGGATGAAACATCAGTTTTAAACAACTTTTTTAACCTAATAAAGCATGAATAATTGCACGACTCACAAATCCATACGACCACCCGGGCAGACACACACACATTTTATTCTTATTTACACACTGGTTCTTTCTATTTTGGCGATGATGAGTCTGAGCACAGAGGGTAGACTGAAAAACAGCGCCGCGAACATGTGAAAAATATACATCTTAAAATAATGAATAATCAACCTTATAGTTATACATTTTGTCCTGTGTTTTATGTGTACATGGTAATGAGTAAAATTAACCATTTTTGACGTGATAACGTTTTATAAATTGATGAATACCAGCAACACTCATGAAAAATAGTAACGTTCCGCGTAACGTTCCACCTGAGTTTTGTATCACATAAAATAATCAAAGTCAAAGTCGAAGTCAAAGTCATAAATGATTATGACGTTATCACGTAAATCTATCGTCCGTAAACCGACTTTACAGACAACCAATTTTTTTTTATTTGATTTAAATAAATGACAGTTAGTGGTGAGTTCAATTGTTTCACGGTGCGATATGACTGCGATAGTGATTCCCTCTTCGGCTTGCAATAATTTCACTTTGATACCTTAAATGTGAATGAAGAAATGACATCGGCACGATGTTCCATGTACAGACGGCTATACACTTTTTCCATGTAAGAGTTCGAAGAACTTAGATAACATTAGTGTGGTATATGGTGCATTCTTAGACTGCAAGATCTCTCCCTATGCTACCGAGCTGCCGTCGCAGACTACGGGATGCCACTATTGAGCACCGTTTCCAAATATATGTATATTGTATATGTGAAAAAAATAGCTTATATAATATTTTCTTTGAATACTTGTCTATATGTTAATATTAAGTATCTAGATAGTAAAACACTTTGTACATAAAACACGATATTATAATGATTAATCTTTCAATTATACTTTAATTGAATAGTCAGCATTTGTCACCTTCTCGCAATCATTATGTGGTTCCTCGGAGATATCATCGGATCGAATACTGGCCGAATTTCGCAAGATATTCCTGAAACAAAAACAAACATCATTGGATGGACAAGGCGTACATAATCACCACGCTTTACCGCGCACCAGCTTTAAAATCAATCCTACTAATATTACAAATGCGAAAGTTCGTGTGTATTTTTGTTACTTCTTCACGCTTAATGGGCGACACCATTTCGATGAATGTGGTATGGACATAGTTTAAACCTTGGATTAACACATAATTGAGGTGGCGGGAAAACCGTATTCCACGCGGGTGAAACCGCGGTGCGCTACTAGTCACTAATAAATAATACTGGATGCCGATTAGCAGAGTGGCTATTGGTGAGCCCAATGTTGCAAGTTCTTATACCGACCGAACGCATCAACAATGGCATAGACTGTCATCCTAAGAGAAACAGCGGTTTTACCGGGTAATTTTACCCATAATGAAATGTCACGTAACCAGCGGTTTTACCGGGTAATTTTACCCATAGTGAAATGTCACATAGTCTCCAATCTGATTAATGATAAGAATCGAATCCAAAAAAATGCAATGAATCTCATTGAATGATATTGTATAAAATATATTATATATTGTTAAGTGAATGGGTAAAGAGGGCTGGCACGTCTGCAATACCGCCCGCGCCACGGTGTGTCGCCAACGAGGTAATGAGCGGGCGCGCATATTACCCCCAGGTAAACATTGACTCCAAATATAGGAACCCTGTCACTTGTTCTACTTTTTAGCCTTCCATCACAACATTGCAGTCTGTCATTTCATAATCTCTCTCAAACACCACAACTTTCGTCTTGCTTACATTTATTTTCATTCCTATTTTCTCAAAATCTCCATGCACTACTGTTATCATCTCCTGTAACTCTTTTGCTGATGATGCAAGTATAACTTTGTCATCGGAGTAGAGAAGACATTTGATGAGTAACTCATTCAGTTGTACTCCACAATTTCTTTCGGATTGATCAGACAATTATCCATTAACGAATTGAACAGCTACGGTGACGCTACACATCTCTGCCCAATACTTGTCGATGCTTAACAATTCAGTATATTTTCCTTGCCTTTTATACTAACGCAAGCATTGGATTATCACAGAGTGATTTCAGCGCTTGTCATCAGGGTACCATCAAAATATGTCATATCAAAAAATGTTTGATCACATTAACTAAAAAGGGTTCCTCTGCAAGGCTGCTCTAATACAAATAATCTGATCATATCATGTTTTTTGTTAAATTTCAGATAGATAATTAGTTAGCAAGTTGATAAAACTCCAATATGACTGAACCAAAGCATTTGATAATACATGGATCATGTTATTTTACTATACAGGCTTTCGTCTTCGTCTTGGCTTTACAGATTTTTAACTTTCATAGCTGATAATTTAAGGAATAGATAATTATATGAAAGTCGGAAGAGATTTTTCAAATTATTACTATACAAGATCAGGTATTAATTACTCAGGAGTCTATACTAGTAGACTAGTACCGACTCTCTTTAACAATGATAAAGAAATGGCTTAAACTTCTCTGGCACACCATAGAGACTAAACCACACAACCATATGTTCGATTACGAAATGTCTAATGTGATATCGATTGTGAATAAAATGTAAGTAAAATTTAAACTTTAACATCTGTTACAGCAAAATACCTTTTTCTAATGAAAACAGCTGTCGATCAAGCAGTATGAGCGTCTCGATAAGCGGCGCAAGCGCAAGCCTTAGCGAGTAGACTGTGAGCACGCGCCGCCACTGCGCCAGCCGGGCTCTAGTGCAAGCGCCCGCTGCTGCCGCGCCTGCAGCACTTAGCACTGCCCCTTCTGGTACCAGCCCTGCTCCTCCTAGCACAGTGTCTCTCGCTCCTGACCCCGGTACCTTGTCCAAAGCTATCGAACAGTACCTGAAACAGTAATATCGATGGTAAACCAGCTTGGCCAGCTGGACGAACGAGTGTCGCCAGCAAACCACCGTAGATTGCCACCGGGGGACCGGTAGTATGATGGAAAGTGCAGTGCTTTCTGGCAGAGAACATAAAACTTTTTACACTGACATTAGTCTAGGCAAATACAGTATTTACCTGTTAGACGTGGATGATTAGCTATTTTAGATACCAAATAGAAACATAATTAATTAATTACCTTTCAAAAGTCATATTGTCACTATGTTTGATGCTTCTGATTGGGGCATGTTTCAATTTGGGGTCGATTTCTATCAGAATGCTTTCAAGTGTTGCCCTGAATGTGTGCACCTAGAATAAAAAACACATTTTAATCACTTGTATTACAATAATTAATATTATAAACTTTCTCAAATTGTCCCTGTTTTGAGAAGTGTTAACTACTGACTGGAAAACCAGCAAAGCTAAAAATACATCTGCTAATCTTTTAGAGAATAACTGGAGTAATTTGTTTTGGAAACGACTAGCATTGCCTGGTAACCTTTAAATCGGAAAATATGGCCTCACTGAATGGAAAAATGGGTAGTATTTAAGTTAGCGCCAAAATACTGATTGAACACGAGACATAGTGGTATCAAACTAGCTTTAGTGTTGACTGGCATTCAAAATAATGCTCAAACATTATGCACAACTTATTATTATTATCAACCGCAACTTGAACATATACAAGAAGTATGAAAGACATTATTTAGATTAAAGGGAAAAATTCTGGGAAAGCTCCACATCTGCTTAGTAATTTTAACATATATTGTCTATTTAATTGAATATATAAGATCCCACATAAAGTTAGTGGAAGGAGATGGTAGGATGGCAATCGATATTAAACACAGATATGTAAAGAAGTTTTAAAATTATCACCTTTAAATCTTCATAGTTTCCCTTAATAAGCCTGTCACAATATCTCTCAATAGCATGGCAGGATATCTCCCGAGTTACATATGACAAATGACTATCACAACTTTTCACATAGCTGCTCATTGGATATCCACTTGGTGTTAGCTTCATGAAGCAGCATCCCACCAAACAAATAAATTTAACTTTTTCATTCTCTATGAAATGTTTAAGAAGTAAAGGGCCCAGATCACCACAAGGATGTAGCCCTACTAAGCCATAATTCTTCATTGTTTCTGGTAATGGCAGATCAGAGAGCTGTTTAAGGCTAGTTAGAGTCATGTTGAAGTGAACTGGTCGACGTAGCTCTGACATAGCTATTGGTGAGAGATGTTTAGCAGCCGTGTACTCAAGTTCTAAGTCCATTTTCCTGAAATTATAGTAATTACAATTATGTATTATTTGTTTTAACAAGTAGGAATCCCGATGTAACATTTCAACATATATCTATGGGCTACCATTGGAAATGTATTATTCAAATAGCTTTCATTAATGCAATACAATCTATTTAGTGTGGTATACGACTTGCTCAAGCATTGACTTATTAATTCATTGTGCCGTTTGGTTGATGTGAGTCACCGAACAATCTTCTATGGATCTCATTATATCTGATTGGATCTTGTAGAGAAACCCTGTACATATACCTCTCCATTACTCATTGTTCAACTTTGAGCTTACTTATGAGGCAATTACCATAAAACTTGTGTAAATAACCCCTCTACAGATTTGCTATCTATCAAATACCAGCTATATTAATATTATGAATGAAGACTAGCGCCCCGCGGTTTCACTCGCGTGGATTGTGGTTTTCCCGCTACATCAATTATTCCACGGGAGTAATACTCTAGCTCGGGCTACTTTTACTGGGAGAAAAAGTAGCCTATGTGCTATTCCACACTAAAATCTATCTCTGTGCCAAATTTTATCCAGGTCCGTTGAGCCGTTCTGGCGTGATTGAGTTACAAACATCCATCCATCCAAACTTTTACAATTATAATATTAGTGGGATATATAAGTTTATACATACCACAAGTACAGACCTAGCATTCTCTATCAGTTGCATCTGACACTCAATTCCTGCAGCATATAGATGATATTTGTATCCAAGCACACGGACTAAGTGCCCCAACCCTGACCCAAAGTCGACAACAGCATCACAGTGGCTTTTTTGGGCTGTATCCTTAACCACATCTGCCATCAAACTAATCTCATGCCTCTTCTTTAGCTTCACATGCTTTAAAAATAGATTCTTTAATTTTGAATTGTAACCATATTTATCTAAACTAAGTTCACAACTCAATAATGTGTTTGTGCAGGTTTGTCTAGGAATGCATAAGGTTTGTACTGTTTGTAACAATGCCAGAAAAGAGAGGGGATATACATGACTTGTTGTTTTCCCACATATCACACTGCCAAGTTTCTGAGGGTCCAAATTTTGAAAGCTATACTTCCAACTGGAGGGTAGTTTGTCCCAGTGATTGTCCACAAAAAAATCCTAAAACAAACTTGTGAGTTATTAACAGTTACTGGCAGTACTTAATGGCAGTATTGCAAATTCAGACTTTAATAAAGACATAGGCCAGATTAGGTAAAATTGTAAAATATGTATATGGTAAGTTTGTTATATACAAGGAATAGGTACTTTCTGTAGGCTTGCATGCTACATCTTAGACCACATCATCACAAACAGTGGTCAAAAGTAGGGTTAAATATATTTAAAAAATCACGATACTAAAAATATAAAAATGAAACAAATTGTCTACTTCAACAATATATGCCAATTTTTCTCTGTGAACATTTCTTCCTACAATGGGGATTTAGGTGGTATGCCTGAACTACTTATCTCTGTAAAAAGATGTAAAGGTGGCAACACTGGTTACGAGTTTAAAGTGACTCAATAGGGGTGAAGGGGTTGAGAAACCATAGGCTAATTCCGCATTGGTGTTTTCAGTCATGTAATTACTTTTTAAAATATTAGACTCGGTCTAAGATGGAGCATACAAGCCTATCTATTGACTCGTGAGAATGAGAAGGGTGTGAATAAGGTTTGCATTGAAAGTAAAATCTTCTATGTACAACTGATTGATACAATTATATTCGCTATTTCAATTGCATTGCTTTGCAAAAGTTACCTATGCAATTTCATTAATGTTTCCTTGGTTGAATATAGGTACAAAGAGAAAGTAAAGAATGAAATACCTATGTTGCTATTCAAAACATTTAACTTGATGTCCAGCAATGAGCGTAAAGTAAATTTGAGTTTTGGAATGGCAATGTCACGCACGGTGTTTGCCTGTTGTTGTGCTGGGTTGCACCTGTTTCAATATCTCACAGCTATCAAAGCGCACTTTCAACATTGGGTTTTAAATGAGACAGAGTAACAACATCCCTTTGTCGGGTGATGATTACTCGTTTTGGAATGCAGCCCTTAATACCTAGTGTAGTCAAGATTATCATAACTTTTTTTATCCTAAAATTTAATATTACTATATTACTACGTATATATTCACTGCCCGCGACGGCGATTCGACATAGATTCAGGTGAGGAGATGCAGTCCACTGTGACAAAACGAGGCATCAGCACAAGCCGGTGCAGCTGAGGTGTTACCGACGAAGCTGGCATCTCAACAGATGTGGATGCATAGGCGAGATACTGGTGCCTGTTTTATGATTGAACGCACATTGAATGTGACCTATGATAGCTACGAAAAGATAAAAAAGTTATTTCTTACCAACACATACATATCGAGTAACCAGTCATACATTCGAATAACTTTTAGGCACATGTCAATTCGAAATTTAACTATTCCTATTTGCGTATCCATCTCCTTACGTACCAAATTTCTTAAATTGATTTATTTAATTCTCTAATTTTTACGTCTTCATTCCATTCGGTAATTAAAGTACTATCCAATTGTAGAATTGTACTACGTAGACGTAGGGGACGTAGTATTCACAGACTATTTAGAGGTACTGCGGTAGTATTACTATATAACTTGCAATTGTCCATTCGTGATTTGTCTGTAGCAGTGCTGCCAGGTGACCGTGTGAATTTCCCCCCAACCTTTTTCAAAATTCCCTCGAAAATCAGCTTTTTAGAAAAGAAATCCCCCAAAACCATTTGTACTCATTTTAAAGGTCTGCACACATACAATGTGTAACGTGCGTGGAAACAAATAAACTCTATGGCGCGTTGGCGGATTCGGCCCATCTGATATATACGTTAAAAGTAGATAGAGGCGTTCACACCGCACGCGGAGCGTGCGCATCGCAGTTCCGACGTGTATCGTTGAGAATGCCTCCGTTAACTTTTAACTATTAAATTAAATTACTTATACTTTTCGTTATTAAACGAATCATAGAGCAATCTAATGCACTGGAACGAATGATGATGAATGATTACAGAATGAAAGAATAAACGATAGTATTGCAGCAGTGTCATGGTTGAAATTAAAATAAGTAGGTAAATAGTGATGAGAATTGTGTTTGTGGTCGAATGATTAACACAAAAAAACATTCAAAGTATCTACCAACTCAATTTTCGCCCCGAAAATCCCCCCAAAGTACCTTTCCCCCCAAAAAAACAATCCAGAGTTTGAAAACCCCCAAATTTCCCCCCATCTGGCAACGCTGGTCCGTAGTTTATTTTTTGGAGTATTCGAATATAGTGCGAATACAGTGAATACCATAGATCAGATAGAATACATACTTAGTAATACGAGTGAATACGCCCGGATTAAAATTGTATTCACCGACAAAATGTTACACGGTACCAAATATACACCGTAAATTGTACGTGTCAGAGAAATCAGCTGATTGTAAATTAATGCCAATCTGCCATTCAATTGCTGTGGAGGATGATAAGAATCTAACCATCACGGATCGAAAAAATAATGAAATAGTATGTTAAAGGGCTGATTCTTGTTAAAAGACAATGATGTTTTACTAAAGATAACGTATATTCATACTGCGCGGTGCTCAGATTTTGTTCCTTTACGACATAAACATGCTTACTGCGACAGATAATACGGTACAAATAATATAGAAAAGGATAGCTGTATGTTTAGACTTGCGCTTGAAATACGCGTCGTAATCAAAATTACGACAATAGTCTTAATTTTGCCACCTAACTTTCCACGCGCTTGTGCGACATCTACCTCATATAAATATATAATAACATTGTTAAAAGACGTTTTGCAGGCGTGCAAAATATCTATCCTTTTTTTAAATAAATGTTTTTTCACAGATTATTATATACATCCGACATATATACTTCAATCCAGCATCCAACGAACTACAGATATTAAAAACTCATTTCAATAGAAACTGGGAAAAATTTTGACATCATTGAGCTGTCACGTAAAATAAAAATTGTAATATATATCCCATATATCCTGTATTTTCACTGATCAGAAAGCAAATTATACAAAAATACTGGAAAAGAGTAGGAGCGCGCCTTCATTGCAGCCTGTTTCTGTCTACCTGCCTGTGGTTGAAGGGAGACATTTGTTAATAATATATTAAGTTAGATGCGTCACGCAGTTTTTTTTTTTTTTTTTTTTTTTACATATTTTAGTTTGCGTTTGACAACTGTCTCACCTGATGTTAAGTGATGACGTTGTCTATGGATGTAATATCCCATAATATCTGCCTGCTTATAAAAATATCAAAACAAAGTTTTCAACTTTTAATGTTCAGAGAATAGATAGTTACGCAGTATTTCGCTAAGTTTCACTTCGCGATTTAAATATAAATCACGATCTCAAACTTCATCAGAATACTTTTATTTAGCAAGAATTTTCAATCAGCTGATTTCACTGACATTGGCACACAAAAGCGTACAATTTGCGGTATTTTTGGTAGCGTGCGTTCTATCTGTGATTACAATTTTAAACCGGGCGTATTCACTGTGAGCACTGTATTCGAATACTCCAAAAAATAAACCACATTAAAGTGTCTTTCTATGTTTTAACTTTAACTTATGGAGTTCTATGGATGGACAAGTCGCTAAATTGGCAACACTCATGCAAATGAAAATCAGATTTGTAGTAAAATTTTAAATTTGATAATTTAAATTTTGCCTCACAGTATAGTGGATAAAGCAGGATATGTTCATAAAGACAAATATTTTTAAAGCGATTTCGTTTAACAACACTGTTCAATTATCTTTTTCATATTGGCTGCTTGTCGGTCTACGATTTATATTTACATTGTTACCCCAACGCGGATATATACATCCGGATGAGTTTTTTCAAAATGTTGAAGTTATTGCTGGTGAGTTAAAAATATAAACTCTTAAAGCAATAGTGTACACCATACATAAAGCAATAGATAGTAGTGTCTAACAATAAAAAAATACATTAGTTCATTGTAAATACAGAAAATATTGCGGCCAATTTCTGGTGGCTAACGAAAAAGAACAAATTTTGAATAATAACTTAAACATATGGCACTCATTTATTTACACATGCAGTGGTACTGTTATATATACTCCAGTAGTGGTTATATGGCTACATAAGTATTAACTTTTATATTTTTTCAAAATTAGTTATAAAAATTTATTATCATTAACCAACCGACAATTAAAATGATTTATAAAGTTGCAATCTGTACAGATTTGTCTGCATGGGTCTCTAATTTATGATTTGTTCAGACTTCAAGGCTTTGCATCAATTTGTATATATAAGACCACTATGTATTACAAGCAGACTTCTTATCTTATTCGATTTGAGGGTGCTGAGTCCTGCACCGACGCCATTACCCAAGCCATCCCAGCTCCTTAATATAGCGGAGCTTGGCCTTGGGTCGCTGGCAAAGTTGCTCCAGTGGTACATTTGGTTGTTCATGAGACAATGATGCAATCAGCCCTACACAGTCCGGTTGTGATTCTTATGCTTTCTGTGGCCTTACAATGCAGTAGCATGTGTTCCACAGTCTCGTCTTCCTGCATACATCCCCGACATAGGGGACTGTTTAGCCCTACCAGTAGAAGAAGACAGAAGTAGACTATAAATTCAAATTTTTGAACTCCTACATAAAAAAGGACATAGATTCTCGAAAAAAGTATAATATAGTAAAATGTCCCCATTATTTACAGGTTTACCATATAAACTTCCTCTTGGAAAATTAGGCCTCACCACCTTAGTGGAAATAAGACAATGAGAAGACTTGATTCAGACATGTACAATCCTCATCAGACATTACAATGTCCGAAACTTACAAATACAAATACAAATACAAATATGTTTATTTCCTTAAAAAGATTTACAAATATGGTTATGTGGTACACATGTTTACAGACTTGTTATATATCTAAGCCTTGTTTACGTTGAGACCCAAACTAAGAAAAACTTGTGTCTTGGATCTCAGAAATGCGAATTTTTATAAGGTATAATTTGCATGGTTGGTTTCTTAACTGATAAAGGTACCACTAGTTCTAATTTATGTGAATGTGAAGCAATGTACAATATAATTATAATATACCCTACCATATATTGTTGTGTGTGAGGAGGATAGTTATAAGTGTAGGTTTGTGAGAGGGAGGGGGGGGAGAGAGTGTTATGGTGAGGGTGGGAAATGATGGGGGTGGTGGTGTACGTAAATAGTGTTGACGCAACTGTCTGAGATAATATGTATATTATTATTGTTACTTCATATAAAGGAAAATTTATCAGTGCTGTTAAATATGGGACGCGTGACCGAAATGCTGGCACATATTTGGCTCAACGAATCAGCATTGCAATTCAACGAGGCAATGCTGCTAGCGTTCTGGGCACGCTGCCAACTGGTAGCGAGTTAGAACATTTGAGATATCTATGTGCTACCATTAGCTAGTGGATTGCTCAAATGTTATTGTAGAAGGTGCAGTATTGTAATTAGTTATTAGTGTTTTATTTTAATGAAGGCATTTGCCCCATGTTCTTATATAAGAGACTCAACCTCATCGTAGCATAGATTTGAAAGCCAGTTCTTAACAGTCTTTTTACAACTATATATTTTTAGATCTTTAGTATTACAAACTCTGCTTACTTTATTGTAAATATTAGCATGGGCATAGGCTGGGCTTCTTCGAACCAGTAAGGATGTAGCCTTGGGGAGAGGTAGCCGCAAAACGCGTCTAGAACTTAGAGCCAAATAGTCTGAGTGGTTGAGAAAATCTCTGTGAGCTTTTGTTATTGCTTTTAAAACACAGAGCTGGCGGATGCGAAGGACTTTAAATTCTTCATAGAGAGTGTTAGTTGAGTATCGAAAAGGTTTTTTCAAGATCACTTTGATTAAGGCTCGCTGAGCTCTTTCTAGCACAATTAAGGTACTTTTGCCTGCACATCCCCAGGCAGAAATACAATATTGCATAATAGGCTCGCATAAGGCAAGGTAGACTTGTCTTAGAATGTCCAAAGGCGTGCAGTCTCTTAGTTTCTTCATAATGAAAATAAGTTTTCTTACACGGGCTGATAAGTCATTAATTTGATCTTTGTAGGACAGATTTCGATCTAAGACGATGCCTAGGTATTTCATCTTGGAAACACGATCTATTATTGTACAAGAGCAATCATTTTGTGTTTCAGGAACTTGAGTACATGAGTGAAATTTAAGGGTATGGGTCATTAGAGGGCTAGATATCATCGTTTTGGAGTATGCAATGTGCTTAGTCTTTTGGATGTTAAGTGTCAAAAGGTTATTTAAGAGCAATTTGCCTATGTGAGCCAGGCCCTTTTCCGCAAGAGAATACACCTGTTCCCAACTCTTCCCATGAAATACCAGCGCAGTATCAGCTGCGTATGCAATGACCTCCATATTTTTTTGTGAGCAACTGACTATGTCATTGATGTACAAAGTGAAGAGTGTTGGCCCTAGTATGCTACCCTGAGGTACACCGTAATAAGTTGGCAAGCTACTGCTGGATTGAGAGCCAATTTTCACAAATTGTGTACGATCGGTCAGATAGCTCCTAAACCATTCAAGCGTCACGCCTCTTATTCCGATGGATTCCATTTTTTTTAATAGGAGGCCTATCGAGACCGTGTCAAATGCCTTTGCTAAATCTAGGAAGACAGTAATGCATTTATTATTGTTTTCAATGTGTTTAGATATTAGATTAACTAAAAGAGTTGTGGCATCTTCGGTCGATCTACCTTTTCTAAAACCAAATTGTCTTTCAGAGAGGACACGATGATTCTCTAAGTAGGATACTAGTCTACTGTTCACGACTTTTTCGAGAACTTTAGAGATAACGCTAAGAAGAGCTATTGGCCTGTAGTTTTCTGGAAGAGATTTAGGTCCACACTTAAAAATTGGTGTAATAGCCGCAACTTTCCAACAGTTTGGGAATATACCACTGGATAAGCTTAGATTGACTATATGAGTTAGAGGGGCCAACAGAAAGTTAGAACATCTTTTTAATAACCTAGCTGTGAATCCGTCAGGGCCGGGGGAGCTATCAATTTTAAGTTGGGATATCACATCAGATATTTCTAATGGATCTGTTGGATGAAAAAATAGGGAGGAAGCAACTTGCTGATTAGATCTGTATGAAGATATAAGCATTTCCTGAGTAATATGCATCTTATCCATTATGTGGTTTGCTAATTTTTGTGTGACTGAAACAAAGTATTCGTTACATTTATAAAGTGATGTCACTATGTTTGGATCTATTTTTAATAGGTTTAAAGAGGCGTTATTTTTTACTGATGTATAACAAATATCTTTTATGGTTTTCCAAAGTTTTCTAGAATTATGTTGATTGTCTATTAACTGTTTCCGATTATAATCATTTTTTAACTTTTTTAGAAGATTGTTACAGAAATTGCGATATCTGTTATATACTTTACGGCAGACAACGTCGTCTGGATGAGCTCTCAGATTTAGGTGCAATTTGTCGCGATGACGCATGCATCTGAGTAGCCCAGGTGTAATCCACGGCTTCATTACTACCCATTTGCGCCCAATTTTAACCTTGCTAGTGTGTTTATTCAATATGTCATTTAAAGTGTTATTAAGAACTAATACTGCTGAATTTACACATTGTTTATCAATAACGATTGACCAGTCAAGACTGTTAATATCATGAGCAGCAGATTCTGTGTCAACTTTTGTTCTGTAGAGAGGATTTGGCGGTGCTTGTTTTAAGGTGGTCAAGCCTGCAATTACGAGGTCGTGGTCTGTAACTGAGCATTTACATTGCAATCCAACAGATTTCGTTTTAGAATTGATGAAGATGTGATCAAGACACGTTTTGTTATGTGTAGGCTTAGAGACAGCTGGAAGCATACTATGACAAGCCATTAGATAGAGGTAGTTTTCACTTATGTTATAATTACAAGTATCAATATTTATATCTCCAGTCAAAACAACAAAAGGATACAATTTTAAATCATGGAGTGTGAAATCAAGAGAATTCAGGAATGGTTCTAGATCCTTCGTACTGGGAGATCGATATATTCCCAAGATTGCTATTTGGTTATTTATCTTTATCAGAAGCGCATCTGCATCAGCTATATCTGGCTCCAGAACAATAGGGTTAAAATAATTCTTTATATAAATAACAACGCCTCCATTTTTATTCAATTGAGACGATGTCCGTAAAAAGTTATATCCCGGGATGGGTTCAATATGCTGGCCATCAGATAGCCAGCATTCAGACAAAACTATGACGTCTACATCACAAGATATGCGTTTGAGTGTGACTACAAATGCATCAAAGTTACATCGTAAGCTCCTTATATTAAAAGCCAGTATTTTAAAATTAAAATCTGTAAGGTAATCTCTGCAAGAATCGACAGTCGGAAGTGTATGACTTTCGATACAAACCGTTTCGTCGATTTCATTTACCAAGTTAAGTGATACCATCATTATAACTCAGAAAGAGAAATGATGAAGTATTTTGTGCCTGGTTTGTCATACAAATACGAAAGTTTAGACAAGCAGAAATATATTCTGTTGAAGTAGTACACCTGATTCGTGATACGTGGAATTGTGGAGTTGGTGATGAGTAGTGTGTAACTGGTATATTATATATGCGTAATAAATCTGTCACAAAATATAGCAATAGTAAACAAAATAAGAACGTATTACTACAATTTATCCGAGAACATGTAATATAAAATAGATAAGTCTTGACTATGGTTTGATGAACAAAAGTGACTTTAGTTTCCACTAATCTATTATAGTTATTAAGGGCAGAATATCTTCTTGACGTCGTCCAGGGTTTTGAGAACAACTGCGGGATTTCCTTCTTGTTTGCGAGCATACACAATTCCATTTTTGGTCCAGCAGAATTTGTAATCGGCTGACTTCGCATGTTGTCTAGCGGCACGAAATAAGAGGCGGTTTTCGTGTGTGAGACGTTCATTCACAAATATTCTTCTTGCAGCACCCTTGATGTCTAAGTCAGCACAAGTCAGATTACGTCTAGCTTTACCCGCCTTGAGAAACGTCTCACGGTCGTGTCGACGCAGGAAACGGACCACAAGAGGACGTGGTTGCGATTTTTCAGAGTCGTCTGATTCACATTGAGTATCGCTATTGGTCCGGATGCGGGCCCCAACCCGAGTCACGTAATCAAGGTCATCCGCACTAAGCTTGACACCAATTTTTGATGAAATGGACTGGAACACATGCATGGGATTCTCCCCGGGGCATTCGTTAATTCCTGAGATCTCAATTTCATTTCTAAGGTGTGTTTGGGCGCGAATACCAAGCTCATGACGCAGCTCGGATATTGTGTTTTGGCATTTGGATATCTCAAACTCGCGTTGTTCCAGCGAGATAAGTCTAGACTCAGCATCAGCGATTTTTTTCTCATGCTCTTCTAGTCTCGAGCAACATTGTTTTATGTGAGCGGTTAACGATACAATGTGTCCCTTCATTTCCCCAATATCCTCGCGGAGTAATTTAATGTTTTCTGTTAATGACGGCAATTCATCCGACAGCGCGCCTGTTGCAGTGATAGCAGCCGGGCTGTCTAGAATCAATGGGGGTATTTTTGAGCCGGCGGCAGCCGTCCCGTCTCGAATCGGCACACTCTTTAATTCATCGCTCAACACGCGTATTGGTGTATTACTGTTGTCTCTTTTAGGTTCCTTGCACTGGCACACAGGGCATACCCAGCTGGCTCTAATTTCTTCCGATATCTTCCGATCTAAAATATTTACGCATAACGGATGAAATAAGCTGCTGCATCGAGAACATTTTATAGTTGCCACGCTTGATCTAATTGATTTGGTACATGCCGCACAGTTATTAACCATTTTCTCTGTGTAAAATAGTTCGTAAACAGCTCGAATAGTACGCGCAAGAAATGCAGAGATATCTATATATAGGTAAGTTAAAATCACAGGCGCACGTCGCAAGAGCCTCCTCGCGCCTCGCCGTCCGACGATCGTAAATTGTGTGAGAGAGATGAATTATTGGAAATTAGCAGCCTGTCTCGTTTACCCGAACTGAGGAAGAGCTTACCCCAGCGTTCAATGTTGGCACGCGCAACAGGTTGTTGTCGCAGCAGGCTTGGTTTTTGTATATTTTTAATGGAATATTCTTGTATCACATTCACTCCACTTTTACACTAATTAGGCTTGTTATATGACATAGAATTGTGTGAAATATGCGTGAAATTTACGGAACGCTCGAAACGCAACCTCTCCTTGCCACAGACAGACTCGCACTCCGCACTCGCACTCGCAAAAACTAGTCAGACATTTTCCTCATGAATAAGGCAAAGTCTCAAAAACTGCAAATATTTTGTTTGGAGCAATAGGAAACACAAAGACATATTTTGCCAAACCACATTTTGATCACATACATATATGGAACTAACTTCAGAGCAGTCCCCTTTCAATGAATTGTTTAAAAATAGAGTGGTTCTATTTATGGTAATTTTTTTATTGTTATAAATTACTTAACCACAGCTGATGTGGCCTAAATGAATTGAGTTTCCACTGTATCCTTGTGCTAATGTTTCATTGAAATGCATGAGCATAAATAATTTTATAATATGAAGTCACATGCAGAGTTTATTGGATGTATCAAATAGATTTAAAAACTGATCTGTATAAACACCAACTTTATTCATTAATCTTGATATTTTTTTATATTGATTATATATAGTTTACATTATCTATTTTTACTTTGCAGGAGACATCTTCACAGTGGATGTTGCAAGGACATGGGAGTTCAATCCAAAATTCCCAATCAGAAATATTTTTGTACCCAAAATTATTCTTGGACCACCCCTGCATTTCATCCGCATATTGAACCCATACAGTAAATACTACCTTAACATTGACTTAAAAACTCCTTACTACTTGCTTGTTATTCCCCGCGTCTACATCTGTGCACTGTCATTTATCAATGACTACTGCTTGTATAGAATTTGTGTTATTTATGGACAAAATTTTAGAAATCGTTTAAAAATATTTGCAAGTTCTTATGTTGTTCTTGTATACTGTTGTAGAAGTTTCTCTAATTCATTTGAGATGATATTTTTCTCTATTCTTTTGCTTCTAGTCGCTGAGAGTATGTTGAAGTCTGATAAAATTATATACCATGACCAGTTTCTCAGGGAGAAATACCAGCAAGCTAAAACAGCTATTGATAGAGTGAGACTATTCAAATTGCAAAGTCATTTACCATCTCATTCATTAAACTATGTTTTTGTAATTGCAACTGTAGTTGTGATCGGAATATTTAACCGTCCAACATTTGTGGGGTTTGCATTTTCTCCCATATTTTTCTGGCTCCACCGAGGTCTTGGGTCAAAAGTGGTAGGTTTTGCTGATTTCCATTTAAGAATATTGACATTCATCATTTGTACAGTCCCCATAGTTCTAATACTCATATTAGTTGATTCTGGTTATTATGGGTACCTTACTTTAGTGGAAATGGAAACCCTGAAGTTGTCGTGGGATAACTGGGTGGTGACTCCATTTAATTTCTTGAGGTACAATTCGGATATGAAGAACTTGAATCAACATGGCCTGCATCCTAGATGGCTCCACTTGGCAGTGAATGTGCCCTTGCTGTTCAATATCTTGGGTGTGCTTGCTTTGATTATGCTCACTGTTCACACATATAGGTAAGCTATATCTAATTATATATTTCTATATATAAATGTTCTGAACTCTTTGGTTTATTCCATGAGAACTAACGGTCTTGCCATTAGCATACATTTTTCCAGAATTTTACAATTATCTGCGTAAAGGTTATGTTTGACCACTGTCTCATCTGATATTAAGTGACTACGATGTTCACTCATTATACAATATAATACATAATAATATTTTTTTTCTCATTTCAGATTTATTCGAGGTCAGTACAGCAAACTTCCAAGGATCCAAAGCATCACTGGGCTTATGCAATTCTCCCTAATAGTACCAGTGGCTGTGCTGTCAATATTTCCTCACCAGGAAGCCCGTTTCATAATCCCTGTTCTCGTACCATTAGTGTACATGTACGGCAATTATTTATTTACGAATGAGACTGATGGACCAAAGCTTAGAAAGCTCAAGAATGTACTACTCTACTCGTGGTACACCATCAATGTACTTCTGACAGGTTTCTTCGGCTTCATACACCAAGGCGGCGTCGTCCCCTTCGCTAGCAGTCTCCACTACGAAATAAAAAGTAATTACGGCACACACGTACACGTTATTACGACACACAGTTACAGCATACCCACATTTCTATTACAACTGGAGAGTACTTCTAAAATTTGGAAAGACCGGAAAACGGGCCACTCGTACAGGCTCGCTCCAACCACGTTCATTCACAAATATGGGTCTATGCCGACGAACGATTTGTTCACCAAAGTGGACGATGTGTTGTCTAACGCAGAGATGATGCTTCATACGAAAAAGAAGCGATACAGGTTTTATATAGCGTCCCCTTGTTCACTAGAGAGACGAATCCGAGCCGCAGCAAACAAATACCAATATTTTGAATTGATTGAAGAATACTCATATTATCCGCATTTTTGCACTGAAGCATTCCCAAAGTTTCCGAGCGGGAACGATCAGTATTGTGTCGAAAACGATTCCATGCGAGGAAATCAATCTGTTGCCGTTGATCTGAATGTCTTACAAAGAATCTCATGTTTTTTAAAAAGGTTTTGTCTTAAAATATATAGAGTTAAAGCTACAAGTAATGTAAGTTTGTAAATGTTATGCTCAGTTTGCGAACCTATAATAAAATAATTATATATAAAAGTATGTTTAAGTAAGTTTGTAGGACATTAATCTGAATCATCTAAAATATTAATTTCTAGTTAGTTTGGTTTCTGAAGAAACGGTTTCGCCGTATAGACAATTCGATCGACACGGTTCAATAAACCATCATGGATCTACTGACATTTTATTTTTCCATTGGATCTATTTAGAAAGTTAAGCTACAATCTGTACCTAATTAGCCTTTTTGTTGTCAATATATCCATTTTAAACTATTGTAAATTATAAGGGGTCTAGGCATAGACAAGATGCGTCGAATCTCTATCTGATGCTGCGGGCCCTACGTTAGCAGAGTGTGGCCGGGTATATCGTTGGAACGCGTAGTATTCGGGGCGAAGACGATGTACTATCGGGGCACTGTTGGTAAACTGGCACGCATCAAAGGGATTTGTCGCGACAATATTCGCTTGGGTGGCTAATAATAAATACCTAGACTATTTTGTGGGACGTGCTTGTGTTTTTACACTATGGAGTGGAGTAACGAAAAAGTGTTGTTCATTTAATTTTATGAAATAGAGGGGAATATGGATTCCTAGTAACCCCGACCATAAAAAGATACATTATAAAGGCGAAAGTGTATGTGTATTACTTCTTCACGCTCAAACAGCTGCACCGATTTCGATGAAATTAGTATGGAGATAGTTTAGACCCTAGATTAACACACATAGGCTACTTTCAATCCTAAAATAATTTCTGTTTCCATGGGATAAGCAAATAATTAAAATACGTCTGTTACTACTTCACGCTCAAACGGCTGTACCAATTTAGATGAAATTTGGTATGGAGCTAGGTTAGGCCCTGGAATAATACATAGACTACTTTTATCCCGGAAAAGTATAGTTCCCGTGGGATAATTGAGGTAGCGGGAAAACAGTAATCCATGCGGGTGAAACCGCGGGGCGCTACTATATAGCTAAAAATAGGCGAACTGCGCCTATCACTACTTTACCGACATATAATGCAACGGCGTTACCTTTTCCATTTGAACAGCCTACGTCTCGGTCGCACAACACAACCCAATAACATCGGCCGTACACGATGCTTAGCGCGCCAACGCGACACAAATCTTCGTCCGTTAATGTAGCCGCAGCTTTTTTTTTTTCTGACTGTTTTGTTTGACACTAAGTATAAAGTTACTTAACTATGTGTTTGACAGCGCTCAAATAAATTGTGTGCAGCTGTCAATGCATTTCGGAATGACAGCTCGCTATCTGTGCTCAAAGCGCTTAGAGCTCAAAAAGAAACTCACCCTTAGCATTTTATAACTACTATGTAAACTGTCGATATTTTATCCTGGACACTTTAAACTCCATTTGTACTCGAGCAAATATTGGCAATAGTCGATAAGCCTAGTTTGTCCCAGCGACGGCACTAAAGAGATATTGGGATTAAGGACCTCGAAACGAATAATTTACGAAAATAATATACCACTTATGAAATGATGCGTTTATTAATGATAAATATAGTTACCAAACGTTAGGACACATTTATTACAAATTTATTTACACACAATAAACATTAGTTAGTTAATGTAGTATTTAATAATGGCTAATACCTTGTACTAAACAAAATAGATACTAAATATTACACGATTTTTATATTAGTGTACTTTTTTAAAATGGGATATGTTAGTTATAATCACGCACGCACGCTATTAACCAATATTATTTGCACACAGAGCCGACACATTTAAAACAAAAACAAAGGTAAATCTTTGAATTCCTTTTCTAGTTGTTATGGCATTAAAAAATCCAATATTAATATATGCGAGAGCAAGTTACCTACCTCATAATATGATTATGACGTATACGGTTCAGCGAATCACAGAAAAATAATAAAATCAATATTAAATTTTAAGACTTTGCGGGTAATGTACCTACTACAAGTTATTTCTTACATGTGAGTGTTGAAGTCGTTTCCATTTTTAGGCAATTTGTTTTTCACCCTTTTCAGTGACCTTTGCTACTCACGGGATCAATTGTCATTGTGTATGGTCACCGTTTCTCCACCCGCAACTATAATATCATCAACGTATGCGTAGTACATGGTAGTATTTTTCAGTTATTGGAGTGTAACTTAAAAACCGCTTGACCGATTTTAATGACATTGAAATGGCTAGTAAATGGTGTAGGTATGTTCACCGATGTCTTCACCCGCTACTATAATATCGTCTAGGTATAAGCACGCACTTTTCTGTTATTGGAGGGTAACTCACAAACCCCTCGTCCGATTTTGATGAAATTGACCGTGACCACACGGGAAGCACCAGCTTTCAAATAAAAAAATACAATCAAAATCATTTCACCTAGTAGAAAGTTATGCGGCAACAAACAAAAAAAACATACGGGTCGAATTGAGAACCTCCTCCTTTTTAAAGTCGGTTAAAAAGGGTGTTCTTTCTCTGTCCGCTGTACCTTTCTTCCGCGTCCGCTTAGCCTCTTAAAAATCCTACTCAAACTAGGCTTAAATATGCTTTAAAGAGCGCATCTGTGATCTGTGTGAGCGCAAGAGACACCTCATCTTAAGCTTATAAAAGGAAGCTGTAGCATTTATTTTGTTAAAATTGTTTGAATGATACAAAATCATTATAATAAAATATTTTCAAATAATAATTTAAAAAATACAATAAAAATTACAAAAATTAAAAATAAATTAAATTTTATAATACAATCAAAGTAAAATATAAAACTCGTGGCGGTTAAGATTATAATATGTATGTCATTCTGACAGCGTGGGGTATACTAAATCTATATTAACAATTTATACGTGTACTTTTGTGGAATTAAAAAACATAACATACACTGGTAATTCCGTAATTCTGTTAATCACACAAACTTGCTACAATTTATAATAATAATAATAATAAAAACTTTATTGACTTTTAGTAAAGGTTTACATGTACATATTAGTAATCTTAAACTAGGTATGCACACAAGGATAGTATATACATATAGACCGTCGATGTCTGTGGTAGTTATAAACTGTATTACAGACACCAGCGCCCTCCGAAAGGATTAATGACCTATGTAGGTGCATAATAATGTTTTTAATAGTTGAGTTTAAATAATTATTTAAATTAAATAAACTGTTTACAGTTTACATTAAACTTTATATTTGTGTAACTTCTTACAGCGATATCTGTAATATTAGAAGTTTTAGTCCCTTTTAGTAGGCCTTAATAACATGGCCTAAAGTAAAATTATAACTATTCCATATTGTATTAAAAAGTTCTAATTTTAGTATTGTCATTTATAAGCGTATAAATAATAATTTATTAGACTTAAAAAAATGACTTTATCGTAAATGTATAAATTCTAATGCACATCGATAACACGGGCTGCTCGCAGCCCGCGAGCCACCCGAATACTAGTACTAATATATATAATCGTATGAAACATAATTTCAGTTAGTTTGATCGAACAACAGAATCACTACCAATATTGTATAATAACAGCGTAACATTTACATACAGCGCGATTGATTTATATACTAATTATTATATATTAAGAAAAAATAAAGGCGACATTTAGAGACAAAAATATAAACGGCAGCGTATAGTACACACAAAAAGCGACTATCTTTTGTTAACTCCGTAGTCAGCTCAAAGTGGAACGTTTACAATATATTTAGTTAGCTAAATCGAAACACATAATACACGAACATACATTTTAGTGATTAATAATTTGTTTGCTGTATTTGTAAAACGAAGGGCGTTCATATTGACGGTGAACGAGTAGGGTGACGCGGACGCGGCGGGTCCGGCTCAACTAGAGGGCGTTGGCGTCGGTCTGCGCGTAGCACCAGGGCAGGTCCTCATTGAACTTGCGGCGATGCGCGTTGTTTTTGGCGTCGTAGAGCAGCGGATGGTCGACATAGCCGTCGCATGTGTAGCACCACACGGAGAGGTCCCGCAGCGAGAGCACGAGCGGGTGCAGCCGCGCGCTGCCCTGGTAGTGCGCTTCCATGTGGCCCGCCACGCCGCGGGCGCACGCGGTCTGCAACAGACATAAGTACATAAATGCACCTACGGTTTTCCACAAGGAAGTACACTGGAACCTTTCTTCTATACATAAATGACCTCTGGTATACTGCCTTGCCTGGATTATATATGTTTATGTTTGCAGATGACACTACTTTAAGTTTTCAAAAAAATGCGAGACAAATTTTGTTGAACTCGCTGAAGACTGTTACTAGATGGCTTGAAAATAATTTGCTGTCATTAAATGCTAGTAAAACAAAATATATCAGCTACAGCATCACGGAAGCAGGTGCCCCTAAATAAGACGTCAGTATTAAAATGCATACTTTCCCATGCAACCGAGGCGTATTTTTTGTATTATAGATAGGCATATTAACTGGAATAACCATATAAAATCAGTGGTTTTTAGAATAAGAAAACTTGTATGCATTTTTAAAACCCTGAGAACAGTAGCAGAACCTGAATTAGTCATTAAAACCTATAAGGCACTCTGTGAATGCATTATTAGGCTGCTTGTATTTGTGCTTGGGGCACTGCGGTTAAAAGCAACATCAAGTCAGCTGAACATGCGCAACTTGCATTATAAAAAGTTATGTTGTTCCTACCCTTGAGGCATCAACAGATGTATATAATAAAGCCGGTGTCCTTAGAATTAGAAATTTTTTTTTTTAAGTTTACACTTATTTTAACATTTTCAGATTTACTTTTAACGACGAATTTCTTTTGGCAAATTATATAGATTTCGATTTTGCAGTAATTATGTTTATTCGAAAAGGCATGTTTCCGCTATATGTCATTGAAATATCATTTTACACACATTAGTTTTACTAGTTCTCTTTAAGTTAATTTTTTAAGAAAATTTTTTTATTATACATGGTCAGTGACAAAGCTGGGAACCACTCGAGGTCAGTGGCATATCACCATATTCAGTCAATAGTGCATAAAAACTTACAACATAGCAATGCAGACACACCCAATTCTCGAGTGTGCTCTCACAGTCCACACACTTCATTCCTTGGTCGAAGCTCACGTCGCTCGGTATCGCGTACAGCCCCTCCAGGTGCGGACACCACGGGAGAGGGACTACTGCGAACATTTCTCCGTCTTCAAGAGCCTCCATGTTTTCAGATAAATAGTCCAATAGTCCCTTAGCTTGATCATCCCTTGATCCTCCTAAAATAATTTAAAAAAGATTAGGCAAACATTAAGACATCATTTTGAAAGACGAACATTTTTTTAAATAATTACAACCTTGAGTTTGACATTGTAGATTCAAATTCTAACAACTAATTTTCGAACATAAAGAACTGTATGAGAGGAGCTGTATGATGTTACAGACACCCATCCATTCACCTCAAATTTTATCTTAATATAAGACGCCCTTCTTTTTCGTCGGGAGTTAAAAAACTTAATTAAATTCAGATAAGCAAAGGTTATAATGATCAAGAACATTATAAAGCCGATGTTGATGAATTTTTATAAAATATCTTTACCTGCTAGAAAAGTCACTTAATTTGGCAACTTGCATTCTCATAACTCAGGAACGGGTAATTGTAACTCAATGGTGTTTTCAAAGTTAGTTGAATATTATTTCAGATATCAAGAACAGAAAATGTTATTTCGACAAAACTTTAGGGAGCCGAGAAATTCAGTACGTCACTTTAATTGACTGGCCGGTTGGCGCAGTTGGTAGCACTCTGCCTTCTGAGCGGCTGGTCCCGGGTTCGATTCCCGGACAGGTCAAACATTTGTGTGTATGAACATGTCTGTTTGATCTGTGTCTGGGTGTGTATTGTATATAAGTATATATATCAGTCATCAGGTTACCATAGTACAGGCTCTGCCTAGTTTGGGACCTGAAGACCTTGTGTGAATGTTAATAAATAAATAAATCAGGAGAATAAAGAGCTATTCAAGACTATGAAGGCTACGCCTACTTGAGGGCTAAGCCTTTAGCTTATGGCTGTAAGTTCATGCAAGAAAGAATAATTTTAAAATAATTGCACATGTAATACAAATCCAAAAACAAGAATAAAGAGAACAACCTAGAGTAAACGCTTGCATTACTTATGAATGAACATTTATATTCTTACCTTGATCAGTCGATTGTTGCTTTGAACTACCTTCCATAGCACTTATTTCAGGCCTACAAGAATCACTTTCGCTTGCTTTGACTGAATCTCTTTCTTTCAGTTTCTCATGGCGCGCTTCATCTTCGTCATCGGTACCGCAGTGTATCCCATCACGACATTTATCTAATCTCAAATTTGCCAAATCAAGCTCCAGAGTATGTAAATCAGCACTGTTCGTGGACTCATTGAAACTGGATAAGGAAGTCTCGGTTATATCGGACGCATTCGTGTTAAGCAAACCTCTGGAAGGTGGAGATGGTCCTATAACATCTTCTGAGGGCAGAGCGACATGAAACTGCAGATTTCTCCAGTACCTTTTGTGCGTTTTGATAACGTCCGTTATCGTTTCGACTGCGGACGGGTGGCACGTGTTACGTTCTAGAACCGGCAGCGGATCTCCCAGTAAGGCTTTAGTGCACATCGTCATAGCGTACGATATGCTCGCGATGTTGTAGCCGCCTTCTAGACAAAGGACGAGACGGCCACCTGCCAATCCGCGGAGCATATGCGTCATGCGCCCGTAACATTCCGGTGATACTTTGCAACCTGAAATTTTTAAATAGTCTATTGCAATCAAAGTAATATACGGAATCTTGTATGTTTAGGCGCCAATTTGCGAAAAGCCAAATTAAAACTATATTAAGTTTTATGGTTTATTGCATAAACATCATGGTAGGCGGAACTTACGTTCAAATGAAAAAAATAATTTAAATTGTATGCCTAGCATGAGACTAACAATCAGGGTATTGTGCTTTCGCTAGATATGTTACCAATTGCAATGTTGGCTAATCTGTCCTATTAATAGTTCACGCAATCAAAGGTAGATGGCGCTAAAAATAATCCCCACAGATGTAAATAAGGAAAGAATAAATTCGGACGGTTAGTGGATTACTTTTATAGCTTGAAGGCAAAGCGACAGGACGGTATTCTGTGTAGTCGTAGGTTCAAATGCTACTAGCAGCCAAATTTGTTCCTTGGAAAAACTTCAACGTAAAGCTATATTAAACTAGCTGCACCCCGCGGATTTGCCCGTGGTGAAATGGTACGTGGTATTGACGATTCATGTCTCTTGATAAAAAGTGACATATGTATTATTTGAGGGTATTAATTATCTACATTCTAAACCTCATGCAAATCCGTTCAGCTGTTTCATCGTGAAAGAGTAATAAATATACAAACGATAGACGAACTTTCGTCTTTATAATATTAGTGTGATATACATTATTCAAGGACAATTCTGCACAAAAGTCCTCGGAGATATCATGTCCTAGCTTTAGCCGAGTCCACAGCTCCTAATAATTCCTCGTGCACAAAAAAAACAATAGTCGGATCGAGTTGATTGTTGGCTGTACTTCTCGGTTACCTTTTTTTTTGGGATTGAAGACGTGCAGTGCACGCTACACATTAACGAAAGATTTTCGTGTAGAACCAAGCACTACATAGCGTGTTCGTTCTTAATAGACTGGTCTATCGTGATAGACTAGGTGTACACAATGTGGTGGAGCGTGAGGGGTGGGGGGTCGGAAAAGCGGTACCTCCGAGCGGGTCGCGCACGCACGCGTCGAACCCGGCGGAGACTATGACGAGCTGCGGCGCGAACTCGTGCGCCACCGGCAGCACCACCTGCGCGAGCGCCGCCAGGTACTCCGCGTCGCCCATGCCGCGCTGCAACAGACCGTGACATACATGTCATGTTACTCTACACGACCTGTCACCTCACTAGCTCTCACTACACTCTCACATTAGTATTAAATTATGGTGTATGACACCACGGCAAAGGAGGCTTTCGCCGACAGTTCGAGTGCCCATACTGCATTAGAGATAATGGGTATAAAAGAAATAAATAATTGTATAATAAATAATTGTATTCCTGGCATAGGAAGACTTGAATTAATATCAGAAACGTTGATCATAGTACTGGCCTACAAGGTACGCAAACATCTAAAAAAATATAGAACTTTCAGATATGTTTATACCAATATACACAAGGTAAATAAATACTCACCAGTATTTGAAAAAATACTTTAACATATTTGTAACATAATATGTTAAACTAATTGGAACTACCGTTTTAAAGATTGTAACGTATTTTTAGACTGTTGATTGGTGAAATAAACTTTCTTTGATATAAGTTTAGTTTGAACCAATCTGTAAAACGATTCATTCTTGTGCGTGATTAAGTGTCTGGACTAGTTTGGCAACTTACTAATAAAACGACGACACGACAAGAACTATTTGTTTTACAAGTGGTTGATGGTTTAATGTTAGTGCTTAGATTGAAATCTGAGCAAGCGAAGGTTTCAAAACACGAAACGCTTAAAACTTTACCCATGAGTGAAACACAACCATTTTCACCACACTTGTATTGACTAACGAGAAACTTACAATGTGCGCGGCACGGCGGGATTCTTTCACTGGCTTCTTTCAAGTGCACCCCCCTCTAATTGACACACACTTGTGAATGAAATACAATGTTCCAGTCAGAAATAGACGATTAAAACTAGCGATCGAAAGTGCATTTTCTAAATGAAGATACAATAGTCACAGATTTGGTTTATTTTGGTTTTGGCAGGGGCAAACATTTATGCGATAGGTGTTTGTCCCGGGTCTTGGGTGTTTGTGTGCTGTGATTGTGTGTATCCATGCCTCCCGCGACACAGGGAATCCTAGTGCGGGGGCATGAGCGGAAAAAATAATAATCGCAGACGTATCCGACACGTTTACGCTAGATACGTACCTTATTCCAAGGGATGTTAACGTTGAACCCCTCCCCCTTGCCCCGCCCGGTGGCCGTGTAGTCCGCCTCCTTAGAGTGTGGGAAGAACGTGCCGTTATCGTACCGGTGTATCGAGATGTACAGTATCTGACAAACAAATACTTTGAGTTAAAAACATCATTACAGACAGCTTTGGTTTCAATATAATTTCATTGTTACCTGATAATAGGGTTATATCCCATGCCATTTTATTTTAATAATTTAACAAAATCTGAAGGTTTTAAAAAAAAAAAAAAAATTAGTGTTAATTCCACGTGATAAATTGTTCCAGGCAAGGATGCAGTGTGGCGTGCCCTCCCTTCCGCATAAATAGGGATGTTGACATATGTTACAAATTCATTTAGTTATGTTTTACATAATTATAAGAGACAATTTATTAAAAACTTAAAATAACATTATTAGAATCTAATTTTACATCTATTTTTATTTTTTCAAATTAGCTATTTATCATCCATTAACATGTGACTGCGAACCCATTGACATCACTGTGGAAACGATAACCAAGCTAAAAGTATGTTTAGCATAATAATGTCAATCGCCGCGTGCTCGCTTAGACAATAGAGACGCGGGGTAATAGGCCGCGGGGAGCGGCTAGTCGCGAGCCGGTGTCAGTTTGGTTGCGGGGCGGCCCATCAGTTCACAAGCCATTGTCACAATGATGAATCACAAACAGACAAATCTTATATGATAGAATTGTTTATAGTGTGGGTGGTCATGTGTAGATATGTCACCTTGTTATCTTCGTAAGTGATTGATTGTGTGCCGTTCCCGTGATGTACGTCCCAGTCGAGGATGAGGACCCTGTCGAGGCCGCGGCGTCGCACGGCGTACTCCGCCGCTATACCAGCGTTGTTCAACAAGCAGAACCCGGAGGGGGTGTCGCCGTCGGCGTGATGACCGGGCGGTCTCACCACGCACACGGCCGCGTTCGACCGTCCGTCCAACACCGATTCGACCCCCTGTCACAGAAAACACAAATACAAATGTTTCTTCATAGCAAAACTCAACCGTTACAAAAATAGTTGTTTTCTGCCTTTTGTTTTAATAAAAAAGAATTGTGTTAGAAAAGGCAGTGTCTTCGCAAAATTATTCTTTTTTTACAATAAAGTACTAAGAGTATCTTAATATAAATAAGAACAATATATGCATTATTTCTAAAAATTACAAACATAGATACATTACTTATGTTATGACATATAGATACATAACCTACATAAATACAATATTTTAGTTAATTATGTAGATGTGACTGCGTGTTGTGTAAGAATTTAATATGCATAAATAATATAATAAAAAATGCGCACAACAGTCCACCCCCTACCTTGCAGACCATAAGGTAGCTTTTGAAGCAACGATAGCCTTGGGGTAGTCAATCTATGCCGTTAAAAATTATATAATATATTTATATTATATATAATATTTTTGGAATACCTGTATGACGCAGCCCGCCGCGACCGAAGCGCTCTCAAACGTGTCGGGATGGAAGTAAACAGAGTCATAAGATTTTCTCTGAGTGTTTAATACTTTCAATTTTGTGGTGGCCAGTTCTTTTAATCTGAAAATAAAATAATTTATTATCAGATAGAGCTGCTACCCTGGAGAAGGACGTCAGCGAGGATACCCCACTCGCCATCACTGTCACCACGCCCACTCTGCTAACAGTGCAAGACTATAAAGAAGAAGAAGATTATTATAAAATAAGAGAAAATGGGGACAACCGCCTTAATTCATTTACTTGGATGGCATGTTTCTCAGTTGTTTTTATTTTAAAACCAAACTACTAGACCGATTGTAATAACATTTATATGGGACTACCTGTGAAGCAGGACATAACAAAAAAAAAGATTCATCAAAATCCATTCATAGTTGGCCGAGTAACCGATGAATACAATGTATATAAAGACTGGACGATTAGAGAACCTCCTCACTTATTTAAGCCGATTAAAAACGGCAGCAATCATGCATAAGATTGCATAAATCATAGACCAGCTATCGAGCTGGTCTACGATTTACGCATAACCGATCAGGATAATGCCAGTGTCAGAGCAGTGGGAAATAACGGGTTGCTTATAATTATTTATAAGCAATGGAAAAGCTGGAAGTGCCGTGGCGGTACCAGCCTAGAATAGTACTCCCCCATCTCTTCCCGCGGGTGCCGTAAGTGTCGGCTAAGGGATCATGTACCAGAAGGTGGGCAGCACCGCCTTCTGAGGATAGGAAATCATACTGCGCTCGCCAAACCGCCTGCCAAGCGTGGCAAGTATTGGCAAATCCCCCTACATGGGGAGGCATATGTCCAGCAGTGGACGACCTATTGCTGCTATGAATGAAGGAATGAAAAAATGGAAAAGCTAGTTCTGTTTTTTATCCTTTTTATTTTGTTATTAGTTCGTTTGACATCTATCTCACCGCGTCATGTTAAGTGATGTTGCGGTCTATGATGGAGCACACCTGCCTAGATGCCTATTCACTCGTGATTTGAAGACACCCAGATTGTACAGACTTAGATAATGAATTGCACTCGTTATCTGTATGTACAATTGTGGAACGAAACCGCTTCGTGAGACAAGTACAAACGTCTACCAAGATTGAAATAAAATGGAAGTTTTAGTGGGAACAATACAACAGTTTTAAACTTTGAATTGTTCCTAAAACCAGAATATTGTAATTCTCATCAGATTGATATACAATTAATACAACAGCTGTGCTAGGTCATACCCCTGTGTTACAGCTGCCGTACGGAATTAGTATTGCCGTCCGTCTGGTCATCCTTAGATTGGATGGGACAGGAGGAATCAAATCATTTAGCTCCAGAATTGTATTCGGTAAACCCGTCAATCTAACGACGACTAATATTTGTCGATAGCTATTGCAAGTTGAAGCGATGGCACTGACCGGTTGAGATAGTGTGCGGTATGCACGGCGAGTATCTCGTCCCGGGTGGCCGGCCGGCCTGGGAGCCGCAGCACCCGCTCCAGCAGTCCGTAGTCGCGGTGACGCTCGTGTATCCTCAGTATCCGCTCGGGACATTCCGGGTGTCCGCTGAAATGTATAATGTAGATTCAACTTGCGGCCTAAGGCAATCCCCCTCAATTTCCCTTATGATTCAGTTCTGTAGTGGGCACTTGCTGGAACTTTCTCAAGGTCTCAACTTCAAACTTTGGACCCTGGTGACATACAGGCGAAAGATTCCAGAAAATATAGCGCACTATAATAAAATTAATTTAAGTAATGAATGTCATTGTGGTGTTTAAGATGCGATAAGCAAAAAAAAGTTATAGGCCACTAACATATTTTTTTATTACACTCCCACTCCTGCAGTAAGATTTCAACAACTCAACTCGAATCCAACACACCACATTACACAAACATTCAAGACCCGAGACAAACATTCATGCTTATCATACAAAGAGGGCCCCCGGGACCAGAACTTCATGTCACTGACAACAGAGCCACGGCAACAGTCGAATTAGATATGCGCGAGACTAAATAAGTTTAAAAAGCTCTGTTCTAAAGGAACAGAAGAAAAATCATTGCAGATATAAAGGCCGGGCGCAGCTATTAGACACAATACTCACGGCTCACAAATGTTCGAGTGCTTCAGCATGGCCTCGTCGTACACGTAGCATACAGCGTGCTCCGGTACACTCAGATCCGTCACTGAAACATACAGACAGACAGACAGTTAGCATCTTGCGACTATACATAGTGTACATATAGAGGTAGGTAAACGTACCTACTAACGACCAAGTGGACCGTATGTATCTATACTAATATTGTAAAGAGGAAAGATTTGATTGTTTGTTTGCATTGGCTCCGAAACTACTGAACCGATTTTTAACAATTCCTGCACTGCATACACGTGTGTACACTTGGTAGCTTCAGTCACATAGTTTGTCAATAAGTCTGACTCTTAAAACCACATTTTTTTTCAAAATATGGTGTTTAGGTGAAAATTTGTAGCTATTTGAATTTGTTACCTAGAACTCGTATTAAGTTGAAATAAAATCAAATACTCAGGTTTGCAATTTCTTGAGAAAGGTAAAACCCAAATAAGAAGTGAACTAAATCTATACTAATATTAGAAAGAAGTAGAGTTTGTGAGATTATAGCGGTTACCCTCTACAACTCTGGATCTAAGGAACGAATTTGGATTTTTTTTTACCAATAGAAAGCGACGTTATTTGTGAGTGTCTTAGGCTACTCATCATCATGGATATGTTTCAGCAAAAATAACAGAAAAGACAAGGAAACCATAAATCTGTAGCCACATCTAAAAACTATTTTTTTTCTGTATCCACATTTGTTTGAAAACTTCTGCGTGTGAGTTCGTATCAAACTTGGCTGCTTTTAAAAAAAAAATGTTACTTAGTTATACTTTTATCGAATTACCAGTTCTCAAATGGTTCAACTTTTCTAGCAACTGTCTCTTGGTTTCATCATCTTGTAGCGGATAGCAGTCTCTCGTCTCGAACTTGTCAGGTCGAGTTTCATCACCTTCCCACCTAGAATAATTCAAATACAATTAAATGGAATATACTTTTGTTATTATGCAATAGGTGGCCAATAAGCAGTCTGCCTGTTGGTAAGCGATCACCATTGCTTATGGATATATGAGATGAGGACTGAGGGGAAAGCCAATACATAGCCTTTGAAACTCTGTCAACTCTTCTATGAAAGAATCCCAAAATCAGGGTGACTGCCCGAGGGAGGTAGGTCTTTCTACATTTTGTAGGTGTATTGGCAGAAAACGATTGCGTCAAACACACCGTATTTGACTCTCATGAATCAATTATTTGTGGATGAGCTTTGAGGCGATGGCGGTGGTATAAACTGGATTATTTCACTCGATTTCTCCAGGACCCCATCATACAATTCTGTCCTGATGACTATGAGGCCCATTTCAAACAAAAAACAGCTTTGAAAATATGTGCAGGCATCTTTGAGTAAACTTCACTAATTTTTATGAATACTCGTATATAAAAACTATACTTTTACTACGATTGCGAAAAGATAAAATAATTCAATTGAATAATAGGACTTGTTTTCTCTAGCCGCAAGGCAATGCACGCCCTCTACCAAGAAGATCGCCGCTCTTAGTTCTCTCTCTTAGCTCTAGATCTCCTTAGACCTTAATGATTTAGGGGTTATTAGGGCCCTGATAACCAGATGCCGTGGTTGTCAGGGCCGTGGCCGTGGTGGTACCGGCCTAGAATAGTACTCCCCCATCTCTTCCCGCGGGTGCCGTAAGAGTCGGCTAAGGGACCACGTACCAGAAGGTGGACAGCAGCTGGTAAACATACTGCGCTCGCCAACTCGCCTGCCAAGCGTGGCGAGTATTGGCAAATCCCCCCTACATGGGGGAGGCATATGTCCAGCAGTGGATGCATATGGCTGAGAGAAGATAACCAGATGCATTCTAACAACGTCGTCATAGACCATCAAAAATGCTATACAAGTGTTCGAAAATAGCAGGTAGTTATCCTAAATGTAACTCGTCCATGGTACTTCACGTTATGGGTCGTCTTAACTCTTGCGCTGCTGGAAATAAAAGATTTTTCAAAAAGCCATTATCTATAATCATCTATCGTTTAGATAGTTAACTAGACACGACAAAAACAAAAACAAAGGCCAAAGAGAGAAGAAAGAGTTCTGCCACAGCGACCGAAGTGACCGCCTCTTTTATCTGCAAAAGAACAATTCGTATTGGTCTAAGATACGGCTTAAGAAATATATCCCCCCCATCTGTTATTTAATTATGAGAAGCCTTAAATGTTAGATAATATGTAGAGGGATAAAGTGCACATGGGTTGCGGAGCTAAGCCTGGGTCTATACAGTCAAATAACCCAATAATTATAAAAAATCTCTCTGCGTCTTTGTCTGTCACATGAAGTAGCGCCCTCAACGCTTCTCTGTCACTCTCCCTAAGGGCGCTTCAATCTGAACTTTAAAAAAATCTAAGCATACATGAATATGACACAGTTTTAAATAAGCAACCTAATACTGTTGGATAGGCAATAAAATATGCCTTAATTTTTTTTTTTTAATCCAGTCAAATCACACTGTTTAATATTAAAGTTATTAAACAGTGTAGGTATGGGATTTCGCTAGACAACCCATGTGCAATGTATCAATCTACATATTAATTAACATATTATTCATAATTATTGTCATTCAGAAACTCAAATGTCGAATAATATGTGTTGTCGATGAAAAATTGTTAAACCTGTGTTTGAATATGTCATTATATTTAAGTTTAGAATACATTGTAGCAGCTTGTTATAAAATAATATCATCAGGCAGAACGTACTGCTTTCACTGACAGCTTTTGGAAACGTTATTATCATTTCGTCCGAACACAAAAGAACAAAATATATTACTTATAACTGATCTTCACAGCACAGGGTATCCTAGTGTGGAGATCAGGGTTTTGTTTTTTTAGATTGTGAAAATTGTGTGAAAAGTGCTTACTTAGTTTTCGGTTTGTAGCTAATGCTGTATTGTGTTAATAAATAAAAATAAAAAAAATAAAATAAAAAAAAATAAAAATTATATAATCAGTGACACAATTAAATAATAGATGAGGGGATTTATTTCTTAAGGCGTATCTCGTACTATATGTATCATCAGTTTACCTCACCGAGACGATATGTTTCTCCTTGTCGCCGTCGCAAACGTTAGGCGCTCCGCTCGTCGAGTAGGCGGGCTGGTAGTTGAAGCACTTCCAGTGACGCTTCTGTACGTATATGCAGTTCAGAATCGTGTCTCGCACTCTGTTGTGAAACATACAATAAAATTTGTAAGTAAACGAACTAATTGATGTTCTTTTAAACTAATGAAGGTAATGACTGATAGTTCAACGTCGCCCAGTCGTTATTGCAGGGTCTAGAAGCTTTACAATTTTGCACTAAGTTTAATTGGTTGATCAAATATTACGTTAAGAGGTTATTTTATATATTATGAACGTTTCTATGGTCTATGTATTAGTTTTGAAGCGAATGGTGAAAATAATAATTAATAAACTTTTATTCCTAATGAACTATTTTAAGAATAATAGTTCTGAAATGAATGATTTATTTATTTAACAAAATCCACAACTCTTAGATATAAGTATACGTACATCTAACATATTATATTATGCTTAAAGCCAATAACGGATTTACATTTTATAATTGATTCTTATACTGATACAACTATATCTATATGTAATTAACCGGAACAACCTTTAATATGGACAATTTATAATATGTGTGTACGATATGACAAAGTGTCTGTGTGTATATGATAACGGAAGAATAATAGTCCGAACAAATGGAACCGCAAAACACAGCTAGTGGTTAATGAAAATTAAAATGGATAATGAAAATATTCACATTTGTTTATCAAGTCTTCGTAGTTAGTGTGTGAGGGGCGCGGGGTCTCTGTAAGTAGTGCAGTACTGACTGTAGAGTGTGCGAGGGACGGTGGGTCAACATCAGCGATGCATTATTCACTGTAGTGTGCGAGGGGCAGTGGGTCAGCGTTAGTGGTGTAGTGTGCGAGGGGCAGTGGGTCAGCGTTAGTGGTGCAGTGTGCGGGGGACAGTGGGTCAGCGTTAGTGGTGCAGTGTGCGGGGGACAGTGAGTTAGCGTTAGTGGTGCAGTATACTCGGTGTAGCTCGTGTGAGAGGCAGAGGATGAGCGCTAGTACTCACAGCAGAGTGCGGGATGCGGGCAGTGGTGTGGGGGCGGGGGCGAGGGTGGGGGGCGCGTGGCCGAGCAGCGTGCGCAGCGTGTTAGCAGCGCCATCGGCGAGCGCAGGCAGGCAGTATCCGCCCTCCAGCACCACGCACACCGCGCTGCACACGCCCATCACCATGTGCAGCAGCGCCGCGAAGCAGCCGGGACTCACCTCCATCTCGCCCTGCGTGCCACCACCGACACCGTTTCAATGCCGTCTCAATGCTTCGAATCTCACTACCATATTTCAATCCCATGCTTTACTTTAAGCGACAAGCATACGGCCTATTTAATTGATAGTGGTCACCTCGAGGTTGGCCTGACAGTGTCTATAAAATAGTTTATACCTAGATTAAATAAAATACAGCGTTACATTATGATTTATCTATGACCGACTCTGAATGCTTGTAGGCACAATATTTTTTTTATCCTAACGAGAAACACGTGACTTTCATGAAATTTCTATAGTACCAATCTGATGGTAATCACACATCGGTTCATAAATGGTGGCAGTCATGGGATAAATTCGAAAGTATTCTAGCGAATAAAACATTTTTTTAAATATCGATTCACAAATACAGATGACGGAATTGTGAGGTTACTAGTTAAAAAATGCAAACGAATTGAGCAACTCTTCCTTTCTTGTAAGTCGGTTAAAAAGACCGAAGACGAAAGGGTGTTCTATATTTTACCCATATGCTCACACAAATTAATTACACAATTCACATGCATCAAGAGAGAATTGACATTAGACAAAAACAACATAAAGGTAAAGCCCGTTTCCCGGAAAAAGAAGCAGACATCACGAACTTCCACTTGATACAATTCGGGCCGAATCGTGCTCTTAATCTCAAACTTCCTATAATTAATTATAGCTACCAACAACCACTCTAGGTGTATCTAGATAACTTACTATTACTAAACTTTGTAAGCAAGACTTAGGATAACATTTATTATTAATAATTTCTTGATGAATAAATTAGTCTATTTGATTTTATTAATTTGGTAATTGGCATCCATTGGCACGTATAGATAATACTTGGATAGTAGTAGCGCCGGTGTTCAGAGCCTTGAACACCGGCGTAGAGTCGCAAGCCTATCGGTTTTCTATCGGGTGCATTTGTGAGAATGTGCACTGGAATTGCATAATCTGATTCCACCATCACCTTTCTATCATCGGTCGACTCGACGTACGGCAATTCGCCATCGCTATATGGTAGATATACCACCTATACGCACGAAGCGTTTTGCTTCCACTTTCTTAATGCGTACTGCCAAGGAATGGAACTCGTTGCCCGAGTCTGTGTTTCCCGATATGTACAATCCTAGAGTCTTCAAGTCGCGAGTGAATAGGTACCTTCTAGGTTTGCGTGCTAAATCCTAGACAACGTCATCACTTAACATCAGGTGAGACAGTTGTCAAACTCAAACTTATAATAGTAAAAAAAAAAAGGAAAGGACATTTTTATCCCGCCTACTTTGCTGATCATAATAATTTTTACCATACCAAATATCTCAGCAACGAGTTAATCTTTCAAACATTTGCTTCAAACTGGCATATACAAATATAACGTCAGAAGTTAATTAACAATTAACCATCTGATGTTATAATATCTATCTATCTGCTTTATCCTATTATTATTATATCCTATCATGGTATAGGACGAAACACAAACCCCACAACCCATTCTACCTTCTCGTCTCCCATCGCTGCGTCGAAGCCAGCCGAGATTATCACGAGTTGGGGCGAGAACTGAAAGAGACAGAGATACAGTGTGCATAGAATAGAAAGGGATGGAATACCTCAGGACAGCCAAGTGCAGCATCATACCCGGCTGAAACGATGATGAGCTCCGGTTGGTACTGCATGAAAACAGAAAAAGATAAAAATGGAATGAATTAGGATGATATAGCAACAGCACATCCCGATAAGGGATGACTCCTTGAAATGTGTAATGTACAGTACAAATCACGTAGGTAATACTAACTATATATGCAACCCCCAAAAATGTTTATGAGTACTCTATTCATTAAATAGACCTTTGTTTCTACCTTTTTTTTATTTATCCTTTTGTTAAAAGTAATTTTTCTTTTTGTCTTTGTAGGTACATGAATATAAACGAGTTGCAGTTAAATAGAAAGAGTATTTTATATTTGAAGAGACTCAATTCAACATCACAGGACCATCCTAGTGAAGGTTTCAGGGTCTGGCTCTTTAAATGTCATTTACTTAGATACTTGTGTTTTTAATTTATGTTATTTACTATAGTTTGAATTACTTTGTATTAAAATGGTTAATATATAAAATATAATAAAGGATTAAAGTGGTTTAATAATTTTTTTACACATTTTGGAACAACTTGTGAACTGTGCCTGAAGCAGGAACAACCTGTTTCAGTCATCGTATCGCAATACTATAAACAATTGTATAACGCTCGCATAACGTCAGTACAAAGTATAATTTATCTGTGTCACAGTTATACTAGACCAATGACAGTGAGTGCTGAGTTCAATTGTTTCACGCTACGATACGGCCGCGCTACGACTGCGATGGTGATCCGTGCTTAGGTTACTGACCTCTAGCGCCATGGGTAGCAACAGCTGATGCCAAATTGCAATATAATCTGCGTCCTGCATCCCAGTGTGGTTGAGAGGTACATTGCAAGTGTAGCCCTTCCCTTCTCCCGCGCCAGTATAGTGAAAATCTGACTGACGCAGATTGGGCCAAAAAGCGCCGTGTTCGTAACGATGGACGGAGAAGTACAGGACTCTGTGAAGAGACATAGGATCTTGGTCAAATAGGGTGTATTCTATGCGAGCCAAAATATTTAAAAAAACATACTTATTAAAACTCAACCACTAATTTGCATTCAATGAAATAACAAAATCCATTTTAATTTGATAATTAAATTGAATTATTTTTGTTTCTTCTACAAAGTCGATAAACAACGGCACCTATATTGAAACCGTATTCAAATAGTAAACAAACGTAAAAGTATCAAAGTGAAAACACAGACTGTTACATAGTTAGTTTCATAGGCAGAGGTTACCACATACATTCCTGTGGGCCTTTTTCTTGTCCCGTCACGTTACCCTATAAAAAAAGCGCTCGTACCATAGTAGACCCAAACCTATCCACTGCGATAAGCAACATCCTGCTCGGCTATACGTTGTATTGGTGACAGCGTTAAGCGATAAGACGCAGTCACAAAACAGATATATAGGTACAGAAGTCCATCTACATATACAAAGTGCGCTCGAGCAACGCACACATAGACACCTCTCACGGACACGAAATCTCAAATCGTTTCAAATCAGAGCAAGCGCGAGTGCCATCCGCTCGAGACAACGCAGCTGTGAATTTTTTTGTGCAAACTATTAAGTGGATGGTTGTCTAAATACAACATTAAACGGTGAAGTGAAGTGTTTCAGAGGCAAATAAGTATTATCGATGGTTTGTTTTAACATAACACAGAACATTTAGGTAGGTAAGTGTTTCAGCCCCTGGATTATTTATATAAAACACTATTATACATTATACTTTAAAATATAAAATGGTGTATTTTGTCAATCTCAAAATCATCGCAAAATTATATATTTTCTAAGACAAATTTCTAATTATCAAAAAAATAAAATATTTTAGGTGTTATTGGTTTATATTTCCGTACTTCCTATTTCATTTTCATCAATACACCAAACAACTACATATACGAGTGGCACTACCACGATAGTTTTTGTGCATAAGCCAGTTGACAACCCTAGCGCGACCGCCGAGTATAAAAAGTGAAGTACACACATGTGATTGACTTCTGTACGTATCTGTTTTGTGACGTAGCTCCTAGTTATTGTTTTATTTAAAAGTCCCTTGTCCCCTTGTGCCAGCAGTAGGAACGTACTGGCCTGAATATTAATGCATGCTTAAGCCTTTTCTAGCACGGAACTCAGACTGTGTGTTTGTATCGCACGGTGTACACGGTGTAACATACCTGGGATCGTCATAGAACATCTGTTGCGTTGCCTGTCCGTGATGAACGTCCCAGTCCACAATCAATATCCTGAAACGAAAACAGTAGCCCCCAGATTGAAAAAAACTTGAAAAGTCAAAATGGCTGTTTACTGCAATCATTTTCATTATCACGGGTGCTAGATTACTAACATCCTTATTGCCAAAGGATCAAGAGTTTTTTTTTTTCAATTTTGTCTAAACATAAAACTGCAACATATCTACACAAAAAAATAAACATTACGAGCATTGTTTTTGATAGCGTAGCGGTGGGAGCGTCGGCTGTCAACCTGATGGATGTTGATTCAATTTCCACCAACAGCTTGAGCATCTGGTGAAGGCAATACCGTTATCAAATGGACAGTATGGTTGTAGGCTACTTGCTAGCTATCACCATCAAGAAGCACTGTCATATCCTGTCTGAACAACAGTGTATTCAGGCAGGAAATATATGTCTATGTAAGAAGAACCACCCTCAAGTTTGAAAAACTATCAACAAACATAGTGTATTCAGGCAGCAGTTATTGAGAGCCAGTAAGCAGTCTACGTCTAGTGTGATGACATCTTCAACCACATCGTCACTGACCATCAAGTGAGATCGTGGTCAAACGCTAGAAATATACAGTACAAAAAAAGAATACTTATAGCATGTGACTCACCGACTGAGCCCCCTCTTGTCTATAGCATGCCTCGCCGCCAGCGCCACGTTGTTGTAGAAGCAGTAGCCGCAAGGCTCGGCTCGCATCGCGTGATGCCCTGGAGGACGTACAAAGGCTGCGCCATTCTGTATCTCTCCGGTCACGATCCGGTCCACCATGTCGATTGTAGAACCTGCTGCTAGAAGAGCCAGCTCGTGAGTACTCTAAAACAAAAACTTATTGTTCATCATTTTGCATTTCAAAATACTACTATTTTTTAGTGATGAGTGATTAGTAGGCAATTCTGGTGTTGTCGTAGGGGTAAGCACATCAGTCACGACAAAATTTTGCTCCAATTGATGAGCGGGGTATGCGGGGGTGCAGGAACCAAAGTGACCAGTGCAATATCCTACCCTTTTCCTAATTTATGGCAATCATAATACAATAAAATATATATATGATAATATATGACTAATTTATACGTATCATGAGACCCTTGCACTAGGCAAATACTTAAATGATGATGAAGTGTTAATTCCGCAACTTGACATTATTCTAGGCTAGTATATACAGTACGACACACGTGCAATCTTACGTAATCGGTACCTCATCGACATGTGTTTGGCCTCTGCACGAGGCATCCTCAGGAGCTGTTGGAGGTTCCAGTTACGTAAGATTATCTATAAAAGGTGTTACGGAAACGGATCACACAAACTCTAGGCAGCAAATAATACGTATCATGTCACATATAGATGTAGTATCCGGCTTTACTCACGTTTATAGTGGAAGTTTCGAACTAGCAAACAACACATCTTGAAACTAATTAAGTTGGGCACTCTCCTCTATCGATTCCAAATTCCTAAAATCAAGCCTTGCCATTACTTCGTATTGGACGATAATATGTTATACTCACTGGATGAATGTATATAGCGTCATATTTGGAAGACAAATCCTCCAAGTATTGAAGGTCCTCATTCAGATGTGTGGTTTCAAGCATCGAGTACACCGAAGGTGAGTGCAACACATTGAGTTCTTCTTCAGTTGCCGCTCGGGGAAGGTATTGCTTGCATTGTTCTATCAGGTTCAACTCGTTACATCTGCAAATATAATCACACTAATATTATATAAGCGAAAGTTTGTCTCTCGTTTGTTATTTGTATGTTTGCACGCTGAAAGGACTGAGAATTAGAATGAAATTTGGAATGAAGATAGCTTTTTACCCTGGAATAGCAGATAGAGTACATTTTATTCCGGAAAAAGTATAATTCCTGTGGGATATTCAGGCATTGGGAAAACCATAGTCTACGCGGGTGATACCGCGTGGCGTAGCTAGTATTTTATATTTGCTTAGTACCCTTTCTTAGTGAGATTGTATGTATTGAAATGTTTGCTATAGCACGCAGTCTTCGAGTGATGCAATACCAATCTGATCAGCTTCAATGTCAATAAACTTCACACATATCTCTATTCCGCTAAACAGTCCGTTTAATTTGTCTACCACTTTCCATGATACGAAAATATTCGCGTAACTTTCATGACTCTCAAGTTTAGGGAGGCATTATTGGTACCAATGGAAAGCCCTTTCCCATCCCTCTCCTCCCCCTTAAATTCTTGCGCCCCAATTCTAAAACCGACCTGTAATGGCAATTACTCCCTTACCTCCAATTCGAAAAGCTATGAAAATTTGTCAAAAAAATGCTTTTCAGCAGCCAAGAGTTGATATTTACCTGTCAATAACTCGGATAAGTCTCTCGGGACACTCCGGATAGTTTTCATCCCAGAGACACTTATGCTCCGCCATGCGTGGCTCAGTCACGAAACCAGTTGGGCCCTTCACTTTCGTTTTTGAATCAATCGCCTTTAACATAAAAAATAATTGTATTATTACACGCAAGATGCGCCCCGCTGTTTCAACCGGCGTGGGCTACTTCATTATCCCACGGGAAATATACTTTCCCCGGAATAAAAAGTAACCTATAGACATAGACAACCGTTTATTTACCTGCTTAACACACAACAATAAAAACAATGTATTTTAGTAATTAACAACTGGATAAGAATATTTAACTACACATATTCTTACACACAAATATTCTTACACACACATATACACGCGCAAATACACAACAAAGATTGACGCAGAAGTAAAATGTGTTGATTACCACAGCAGCAAAAAGGGCTCGACTCAGCATAAAGCCTCCCCACCACAGTAGGTAGCAAGGCACTGATATTCTGCCGATGATATAAAAAACTAGGGAATAATATAAACTATCTTCATTCTAAATTTCATACAAATCCGTTCAGCTGTGAATGAGTAACAAACGACAAACAAACTTTCGTCTTTGTATTATAAGTGTGATAGTATGATAAGTACCAAAAAAAAAACCTCAAAGCCTTTTATATATAAAAACCTTATATTATGTATGTAATGAGTAACTCCCTTACTTATAAACGTTGAATAACCTCTGAATAGTTATTCAGTGTTTTGTCTTTGTCGCTTATATGACAGTTTGACGTTGAAAGAACGGAACAAAACACTGAATTACTATTCTCAGCTTATTCAACGTTTATAAGTAAGGGGGTTAGTGTCCTAAGGGTTTAAATTATAATTTAATTTAAGATATTTATTTCATGCAACAATAGGACCCTTAATAATAACATTACATTTATTTCACTAATTATATTAAAGTTATACAAAGGAGGCTGTGCATGCATCCATAACACGGCATAACGTCTCTCACTGTACTGTTGTGCCGAATATAGGAGCAAACCACGCGCTCTAAAATGATCACCTCATAAAAATCTAATGATTTGAATGACAAATCATATTAGAAGGTATTGGATGGTTATGTCAATCAATTACGGTAGAACGGCTAACGATCGCTATCATATTTAGATAAAATATGTGACTGGGATTGATTATAATCTAGAATAGCGGCTACTTTTAATACGAGAAAAATGTATTGTTTTCTCAGGATAACCGAAGTCATGGGTAAACTGTAGTCCACGCAGGTGAAATCGCGCCGCTAGAAATATAACCAGCTAGGAAAGGAAAACATAATCAACTTACTAATGATTATTTGTTTAACTTAGGTTATAATGTACCATCGCGATCGCTTCGATTTGTTTTCAGTTGCAATAATGGTAGATTTTTTTCGGTTTTACCCGCGTTCTCATGAAAAACGGTGATGATGGTGATGATGAAAATAAGCCTATGTGTTAATCCAGGGTAAGCTATCTCCATACCAAATTTTATCGAAATCGGTGTAGCTGTTTGAGCGTGACGAGGTAACAAACATACACACAAACTTTCGCATTCAGGCAAAATGTCTGTAAAACTGCCTTGCCTAAGTTTGTGGCATCATTCTTTCTCTGATACTCGGAACACTTTTGGTACACACAGTAGAAGCGTAGAAGTAGAAGACAGCGAAGTGACCGGTGATACGTCGTACTAACCAGAAGTCATACTAAACGATTGGACATTTTTTTATTTTTTATAATATCACATACATATAAATATTTGTGACCATCAGAGAGAAAAAACGTAAAAACGTAAAAATATATATCGCATAATGTGCATGTACACATCGTACCTGTCTATATAACTAACAACAGAACATATAGTGCAAAAAAATCCGTCTTGCTGCATAGCTAGTGGTGGTCCTTGTGGAAATCAATGGGGGAAGCTATGTTCAGCAGTGGACGTCCTATGGCTGAGATGATGATGATGATGATGACTTTCTATGATGTCATCAAAATTGGAATGAACAAGTACATTCAGGACACATTGCTAGATCATCATCAATAGCAGAATATTGTTCAAGTTCTTCAATGGGGGTGAGTGGGGCGGAGATAATATCTTACCTATGAATTATTTGTAAAGGCGTCAAAGCTCGTCGTAGTTGTACCTGGATATTTTTGTGTAAAATTCTGTTGGTTATTGTAAGCGGTGTCGTAATAAACCGATCTACTTTCATAGTGGCTCATATTAAAACCATATATATGCTTATACGGACATAGCCAAAAACTGTTTGTGGTTATATGCAGACATACTAAGCGGTCGACACTGTATAGATACTGCATACTACACTTGGAGGTCTTAATTCATTCAAGACATTCAGTATTGAATAAATAAAAGGAGTTGTTAACTTACATTTTGGTACGGATCTTTTAATTCCATATTGTATGATATTTTCTTCCTTTGTTGTGCTTTCTTTTTTGCAGCAAGAACCGAAGCAGACATCTATAAACATGAAACAATAGGTATTATGTAATTAGTAATGCTGGATAACAGGTAAGTAGATAACATTGTATACATATGAATTTACTATCTAATACTATCATTTTAGTATTAGTGATTAGATGATAAGAGATGTAAAGACAAAATAATGTGAACTATAGATATGAGTGAGGCAAAGTTATTTTGATAACTTAAGTTTGAAGGATTATAATGTATAATATATAAATAATATAAGGATTATAAATACTATGGGCCTTCTGAGCAAGCTCAGTCGCACAACAAGCTATGGAGAGGGTTATGCTCAGGGTTTCTCTACGTGATTGAATCAGTAATGAGGAGATCGGTAGAAGAACGCAAATCACTGATATAGCCCCGCAGATTAGCAAGTTGAAGTGGCAGTGGGGAGGATCCAACAGGTCCTTGTGGAAATCAATGGGGGAGGCCGATGTCAAGCGGTGGACGTCCTAGGGCTGAGATGATGAATGTATAAATAAATGTTATCAGTATACATAGGGTGGGCCATTTAGATGGGTCAGTAATCAGTACATGCAAGTCTGAAATTAAAAGACATACAATGATAGGTTCTTGGGAAGCATTAAATAGATTTCTGTGACAATTAAATGGCATTCATACATTTTTAAAAAAGCCTTATTCTCGATGAAAGCTTGAGCTTCATGTGAAGGTAATACCGTTATCAAATTCCCATCATGGTGGTAGGGTACTGTAGAGTACCCACCTGGCTACCTCCCACCATGTTCATCATATTTGAAAAGCTATCACCAAACACATAGTATGCAGGAATCCTTGAGCCAGTAAACATTCTAGCACAAATATGACCATATGTATTAACTTTATTCACAAATGCAGAGCTATGCAGTCTTAATTTATGGTAACTGCTTTTATTGATACTGACAAGAATGAATGGTGTTGAACTATTCAGCAAAGAGATTTAGAGATTTTGTTCAATCAAATATGGAATATATTTTCACATTCTTTGTTTATTATTAATATCTTAATAGCTATCATAGCTACTATAAAAAGTACTGAACTTAACTATTCAAACCAATCATCTGATGATACTGATCAGTGGATCTACCAGGGGTGCCAAGTGATCCCCTGGGCTATATAGGCCTATAGCCGCCGCGAGCAGGTCGGTCAGTTTCAAAATCTGTGTAATATTTTCTAGAAGCTCTTTTTAATATTGTCATCAGTGTACATATGAAATGAAAACAAATTACTTTGGCACCAGCTGACATAGCGCGTGTCTGTATTTTGGCCTTCCGGGCTCCATTTCTGGTAACGACAGTAGGAGGCGGCGGAGTCACCTTTTTTGGGTCCCCAACTGAACGTCCCAGCGAACGCAGCGGCGGCGTAGGCTAAAATTAAACTTCATAAAATTTCCAAAATACATGCACTGGAGGTGCTAAAATGCAATGCAATGTTCTCACCATATCTGGTGTGTAATGTATCACTTAGGACTATTTAATAACCGGCATGAGTCTACGGCACACATCTACCAATAAATTACATTCATAACACCATGCCGATATTAATTTTAATTTTAACTTGAATTGAATTTAGAGCAAGTCTGCTGCTTTATAATGTAATTTGTAATTGTACCGTGATTGTACCCACATTTTACCAGTATTGCCAACTGCCAAACCTACAAATCTATATTCCAATCCAAGGTCTATAAATCTGTATAAAATCTGTAAACCATACATTTAGATTATATCGAGGAATATATCAAATATGATTACGGTAGGTACTTTAACGAAAAAATGAACTATATAGAGGAAATAAAAGCTACTAAATGAATTTATATATATTTATGGAGTTTGTACATATTTATATTTATGTCATTAATTAGTTCCTTTCCAACATTAAAATAGCATGGTACATTGTTAAGCAAATAATTCTTTAGTAGCAGCTGTTGCCTGAGTTTAATGGTTTCGTGATTTGCTTTTTATTTTGATTGAAGAAAATATCTTTTCTGCTGCAGCGCTGGAATACGGTAGCAAAATATAGCGGTAACAAACTGCATTAGAGTCAGAAAAAGATATCCGTCACTGTCTTGTGCACAAAAAACATTTTTCGAAAAATCTTCGAGATCTTCTTCGTTGAATTGTCTTACTTATCTTATGTTTGCTGTACTTCGGCGTTCAATTACAAATGGGTCAATCCCAAATGCGAATGTAAAATAAAAATTCGTATCCTCATATTATCATATACTATACCTATTCGATTCCTAAAATCTGTATAAAAGTCATGTAAAATCTTTAAACACTTACAAAAAATCCGTATAAATACAGATAAATCTGTATAATTGGCAACAGTATGTTGTACATGTTCTCCTCAAATCGCTTCAATTAAAAATAATGTAATTACAAATTTTCAAGGTATAGGCTGTACAGTTTTTGTCATCCTTGCCTCTACAATAATTGTCATGTCCTTTTACAATGCAACAATTTGGTTGAAATTGCACATAAAATAATTTTTGGGTATACCCATTTTAGAACTAATCAAAGCTCAATCGTGAACGCTTAATGAGGCAGGGTAATGCATACTCCTCACACATTAATTTACATTTGAAAAACTTGAATAGATAATCTTTATTGCGCTTACAAACAGTTAAAAATACTCAAATGAGACAATTTATGAAAGTTCGTTACAATACCATTTTGCGTGATTTTTCGTAAGCAAAATCATCGATGATATCGTCATAAGTAAATATTGTTAAATAATTCCGCCTCTGTGCACAAAAGAGCTACAGCCTTTAACTTTTCTTGGGCGGTTTTAGTTAAGCTGGATTAGAAGGTCGATCTTAGATAGTTTTTTCCTATACAAGAAAAACTTTTTTCACTCAAATAACTTGTCACTGGTGTATGTATAAGGCCTTTCGAAGGGCTTTGTCATGCGTACACATCCAATATTAGTTTGTGGCTAAGTCCAAGTTCGGGTAACGTTCTGCAAACTCTGTTTTCGCAGGAACGAAATCGACTCTATTATGATGTTGAATCTGGTTTTATCAGAATGCTTTGCAAAGTAATTTGGTTTCGAAAATGTATGCATTCTTAAACTAACTCAGTCCATAAATAGAGACGTTTTGGGGTTGGGGGGAAATTCCCACGATCACCTGGCAACACTGCGTGTGTTCAACGTCAAATTCAATTCAATTGCTTGCATTTGCAATATGCAGTATCTCTAAATAGTTAGTGTTTGCATTCGCCCTGTGTATTCTGATCTATGCATTCGCCCATTTCATAGTTACCTATCTATGGCCCATTTGATGGTGGTGTATCAGAACTCAAATTACTGAAAAGAAAGTTTTCAACTTTTATTGTTCAGGGAATAGATAGTTACGCAGTGTTTTGCTAAGTTTCACTTAGCGATTTAAACAAAATTCACGATTTCAAACTTCATCAAAATACATAAACATAGCAAAAATTTACAATCAGCTGATTTAGCACACAAAAGAAAGCGTACAATTTGCGGTTTATTTTTGGTAGCGTGTATTTAGCGTTCTGTCGGTGAATACAATTTTAAACCGTGCGTATTCACTGTGAGCACTGTATGTATTCGAATACTCCAAACAATATACCACACCATTAATTTAGTTGTAAGGAAGTGTCGTAACGTAAATAGTGAACATAAGTTTCTGTTTATTCAGTCAACTAATTTGAAGGTCAGTATTAACATGTACTAAGATTTCAAGCTAAGCTGAGGTACAGATATTACACCACCCCCCCCCCCCCCCCCCCTCCCTTTCTGAGATGAATTTTTTACTATTATAACCTCGCTACCTGTGGAAAGTGATTTTGGCGGTTGGAAAGGATTAAGGGGGTAAGAGGGTAGGGGGTGAGACCCCTCCTGTGAGCGACAACAGGCTCTCTCTGCCTAGTTAGTGTGACTGGTCTGGAAATGGCTAATAGAGGAAGATGAAAATGTAGAATGTAGGTAGTACACTGTACTTGTAGTACTTTTCCTATTTATTGTCAAGATAGTATGCTGTGCCAAGTATTCTTCATCAAGACTACACTCAGATCTAACAGAAAAAAAAATCATATCTCAATAATATCATACTTTCAATTTTAGGTCTTACATCATGAAAATGATAAAACCTCTGTGGATACTGCAGAAGGGCAAGAAAAAAAATTTTGGTTGCTGTGTCAGCACCTGGACTCCATTAGCCACTGCTTTCAACACTCGTCCCAGCACAAGGCCAATTTTTGATAGTCCCAAGGAAAGAACAGTAAGCAATAAATTCAAAATCTAAAAATCTTTTTCAATCCATTATTCTAAAAATTAAATTAGTCTAAAGTTTTGTGACTTACCTAACACCTATATTACTATAGCAAGTTTTACAGCACTTATAGGTAGATAGACCAATAAAAAAAATGATCTTGTTGTTTATGATGCAAATGGATCTAACATTGAGCACTAGTCCAAGTAAGCTTGGCCGTAATATCTAAGACAAGGTTATCAATCGTTTTTCTTCATTATTATTGACAGGAAAATATGACAATATGGACTAATCTGTAATTCTGTGGGACCACAATATACTAAAACACATTCTTGCTAGAGTGTTTTGTTGGATATATAAAAAACAAAACTACAACAATCGATTAAAACATTTCTTGAACATACATTGTATTATCAGAGGACATGACTTGACTAAGATCGCAGGTAAGGGCTGGATGCGGCCTGCTTCCATCCAGTCCTTGTGGAAATCAATGGGAGAAACCTCTGTCCAGCTGTGGATGTCCTATGGCTGAGATGATGATGATGATAAACTACTAAATATCTGTTTCACAGGTTGTAATACACAACAGTAAGTTTGTACAATGGCCTGAGCTCAATTTACTAGCCATAGAGTAACATAATCATAACACTGCATTTAACAATGACAATTAATACAATTTTAATTAATTTTATATAAATACCATATTAAATAATTTGTTTAATTATTAAAATAGTCACTTTTTTGGGATTGTGTGAAATTTTGATGGAGATTATCAAATTTGTTTATTGAAAAGTACCATATGTGTAAAACGTTTAATCTATCACCATACCAAATATAATTAAAATTCGTGCAGCCGTTTGAGAGTGAAGGAGTAAAAGTTATTTTTGAATTATTTGCTTATCCCACAGGAACAGCAATTATTTTTGGAAAGAAAAGCAGCCTATGTGTTAATCTAGGGTCTAATCTATCGGCATACCAAGTTTCTTTGAAATCGGCGCAGCTGTTTGCGCGTGGAGAAGAAACAGTCGTTTTATAAAGTATTTGCGTATTCCACGGGAACGGCAATTATTTTCAGGATGAAAGTAGCCTATATGTTAATCTAGGGTCTAAACTATCGCCATACCAAATTTCATCGAAATCGGTGCAGCCGTTTGAGCATGAAGGAGTAGGACACTTACACATACAAATATATTTATTTATTTATTTATCAACATTCACACAAGGTCTTCAGGTCCCAAACTAGGCCGAGCCTGTGCTATGGTAACCTGATGACTGATATATATACTTATATACATATACACACCCAAACACAGGTCAAACAGACATGTTCATACACACAAATGTTTGACCTGTCCGGGAATCGAACCCGGGACCAGCAGCTCAGAAGGCAGAGTGCTACCAACTGCGCCAACCGGCCAGCCGACGCTTTCACCATTCAGCTATCATCGCTTCAAAAATTCTATATTATCTGTAAGATAATTGTTTTCAGACTGAAAATTATCGCGAATTTCTGCCATAATTGTAATCTACGACTCGCGAGTATTCTCCAGTATCCCGTGAGTCCTAGTCAGTTCGTAGATTACGATAATTGTTTTCTGACAATTTACATGAATAAATTCGTATTTCAGGGTCTATTCAACAAACCTGAACTGATAACTGCAGAAGGATTCCACATTTTGAAAGAGCAAGCGATATCGGCGACCGACCGTCTCATTGAAGAAGCGACTTCGGACCCCACTCGTCCTATGGTGGAGATATTTGACGAGTTGTCGGATACATTGTGCAAAGTGGCGGATTTGGCTGAGTTTGTCAGGATTGCTCACCCGCAGAGTCACTTCGCAAGTGCGGCGGAAGATGCCTGCATCACAGTCAGTGGAGTTGTAGAAAAGTAAGCAACGTTCTCTTGTAGTTTTTGCATTGACTCGTCCTCGGCGGAACATAACATGTTTATTTTACAAATACTATATTATATACCTGTTATCTTTTATTTGCATGAAGAGATGGGTGCGAAACCTCACAAGGTTGTTTTGAGTGCATATGGTCTTACGATAAAACATTGTACACCTGTGGCCACACACAGGTGTTGTGCTCGTTTTTGTTTATTAGTTGCATTCTTACAACACATTTTCTATTCATTGTGTTCTGTGTAGTTATTACTAGTAGCGCCCCGAGGTTTCACCCGCGTAGATTACGGTTTTCCCGCTACCTCGATTATCCCACGTGAACTGTACTTTTTCCGGAATAAAAGTAGCCTATGTGTTAATCCAGGGCTTAAACTACCTCCATACCAAATTTCATCGAAATTGGTGTAGCCGTTTGAGCGTGAAGAAGTAACAAACGTGTGTGTGTAACACAAACTTTCGCATGTATAATATTAGTAGGATAGGATTGTCGAATTGTATGCAATAAAATTTGAATGTGCTGTACTTGGTTGAGCGGTATTTATTTTTTAACTCACCGTGCTTACCTCCTCAAGTGTGCAACTGTATTCCCACCGGTGGAAAGAGGGCATTGGGAACAGAAGGGGTTGATAAGCTGTGTTCAAGATTAAGAAGTAACACAAAAATTGCAAATATTAGGGGACCGCTATATTGCAGCTCAAACATTGATGTGCCTTAGTAGCATAAAAAATATTTGCATATTGAAACGGATAAACAATTGTTCACCCATATTTGTATAACTCGTTTTCAGACTAAACACACACAAAGGCTTATATGAAGCTTTACGAGATTCGGTGAAGCGGGGGACATCGGGAGACCAGCATTTAGCCGAGCTCTTCCTATTTGACTTCGAACAGAGTGGTATCCATTTAGAAGAAGGACCCAGAAAGAAGGTAGTGGCGTTGAACGATGTAATACTTCAGACTGGACAAAGGTTCATGGCTGGAGCAGCCAAGCCGAGGCGGGTGAAGCGAAGTGCTGTCCCGCAGAATGTGAGGCAATTGTAAGGATATGGTATCATAATAAAATTATAATAGTGATAACGCAGCTCTGAGTGCGGGAAGCGATTCATTAATAATAATCACTTATCATTTCTGTAATAACTGCAGTGGTTTTAAGTATATAATACCAGGGGCCTGTTTTATATAAAGGTACAAGTCTTTTACTTGTAGTGCAAATCTGTCAACATTAATAGAATTAACGGTCAAGGGCGTTTTATAAAGTTACATGTGAAATAGTTTACACTAGAAAACTGAGAAAAGTGACACTACAACTACAGGCTTTTGTAGTTAGATCAAAGACCGTAGTCTATTAATACTTTTTAAATTTTAAATCGAACAAGTGTTTTATAGGCTTTTATATTACCTATTGATATTTTATGTAAGAGTCTTGGGGTACATATTTAAATATCGAAAATTATAATACCTAGGGGTAAAATGTCAATTTTCACAATATTGAATATTGAAGAGCCATAAAGGCGAAATTTAAAATAAAGTTAGCAAAAAAAGGAATTACTTCAACACTCAAAAGTATGAAATAACTTGTTTTATTTTCTTCTTTTACTATTCTTTATTAGAATAAATCAAATTTCGTTCAATCATTCAGCAATGCCATTTAAATACTTCCCCTATTACTTCGAGTGAGACCGGTGCGGAACGAAGTCTCTTATGGTCGCGTGCGGCACTGACGTTTTGCGCATGGCGCGGCACGGCCCAGTTTCAGCACGGAAGGCGAGGATATAATAGTGAGCGGAGTGTACGCGGAGTGCGGCGAGGCGGCGGCGCGCGAGGCGGCGTACCGGCTCTACCTCGCGCCCGACGACACGCAGGAGCGCCTGCTCTCCGCCACGCTCCACGCGCGGCACGACATGGCCACCATCACCGGCTTCCCCTGCTACGCCGATAGGTATCCTACTCGCTACTCATTAACTCTACCTCATCGTATTTCCATTTCTAATATTCTTTTAAGAATTCGGCGTGTTTGTTTGTAATTTTTTATAACCATTTTGTATGTTGGTTTTCTCGGCTTAAATTGATGTTTTTGAAAAATGGCTTATAAATTTAGAAAATTTGGATACCCTTGGTATTATACTCTAACGTCATGTTACGTAACCATGACGTTAGGATGTCAAGTCAACGTAAGGTTTTTGTAAGTTAAACTAAAAATTAAGTTTAGTATTGTTCAAACCTACTATATGGCAATATTGTGCTATAGACAGCAGTGTGCGTCCGTGACGCGACTGACTGCGTTCGCGAGCGTTTATAACCGATGCTCGACCGCTAATAAATCTCCTTGCAAGGATACGTTAACTAAATTTAGCGCGAAATAATACGCTATGCACTTTATTTAATATAAATTTTTTAAATTTAAATTTCAAGGCCATTGGCACCTAAAAAAGCAACATCAAATCATGCCAATTTTGCAAACTCAGCCAGAATTACCAATACCATTCGTTTATGGAAATATGCATTAATTATTACTTTATGGTGGAGCATTTTCTAGTTTCGCCCAGGTAACACCCCAAACTTTGGTGATCTGTCACCATGCTTTGAATGTGTTCCGGAAACCGTCCTTAATTGGCAATTGAGATGCTAGGTAAAGTGTGAGTTCACCCTAGCCTTATTATTATTGAGTTCAAGCTCTAGAATAAACGATTTAGAGGATTCTAGAGTATATTGTCATTATATTTTATTACAGAGCAATAAAAGCCAGTACGATGGAGACGGCTGCAAACGTCCAGCAGTTCCTGGACATCCTCTCGGACAACTTGTATGACCGCGCTAAGATGGACTTCGACGCCATGCTCAAGATGAAGAAACAGGAAACTCCTTACCAGAACGCTCTTATGTGTTGGGACACCCCATACTTTACACATAAAGCGAAAACGCAGCTGCTTGATGTGAAAAATTCGGATTTTAGTCCGTATTTTTCGCTCGGTGGCTGTATGGAAGGGCTCAATATGCTGTGTCAAGAATTGTACGGCATCAGTTTGATTTCAGAAGAAATGTTGCCAGGTATGTTTTTTTGGTTTAATGTTTGCCTTAAGTAATATTAAACTGAACACTAGATAAAATGCCCAATAATTCGGGGCCAAAACGCAGTATATCAATATAGGCCTACTATGGTACCCGGAAAGTAATGTAGTGGCTGGTCTCCCAGGAGAGTCGTGGTCCCCCGACGTATACAAGCTGGCGGTGGTGCACGAGCGCGAGGGGCTGCTGGGCCACATGTACTGCGACCTGTACGAGCGCCCCGGAAAGCCGCACCAGGACTGCCACTTCACCATACAGGGCGGGAAGGAACTGCCCGACGGATCCTATCAGGTCATTACGCATCATCATTTCATTAATCAGAACCAGTATTCATTTATTGCATACACTATACAGAACACTGTTATAACAATCTGACGGTCGCCGTGGCGCAGTGGTCAGTGTCAATGACATGACTACTGTGTCGAAGGTACCTATTCACTCGCGACTTGAAGACTCCAGGATTATACATATCGGGAAACACAGTCATATCTGTCTAATAACAAACGCTGGATTCATTCCCATCATCATTATAAAATCGACAACGTGGTAGTAACTTCTAGTACTATTCAACCTTTGCCATTATATTTACTGACCATTAGTTTAGGTAATCGTGAAACGTTACCCGATTTATAACTATATAAAACAGTGCCCTTATTTATCTTCTAACCGTTCCCGGTTAGAAGCGGCCATGCTTCCACCTTTTTTCTTTTTTCAGTAGTTTTTGTAGCAGTAGGTCTATGGCTAAGTTTTTTCGTAGTTCTGCCAGATTTAGATCATGAAAGAACGTTATACTCTTCAGTGTTCGTTGCAAATTGCAGCTTCGCTTGCATACAGTCTTTCATACTGTCGCCTCGTCCGGAACTTTGGCTTGAAGAAAAAAAAAATAATGAAAAGGATTCTGGCATTGATGATAGTAGGAAGGATCAGCGATAGTTGCGAAATATCGGGGAGGCGAGGCAGAAGGGAGCAGTTTGACTGGCCGGTTAGCGCAGTTAGTAGCACTCTGCCTTCTGAGCCGCTGGTCCCGGGTTCGATTCCCGGACAGGTCAAACATTTGTGTGCATGAACATGTCTGTTTGACCTGTGTCTGGGTGTGTATATGTATATAAGTATGCATATAAGTATATATGAGTCATCAGGTCACCGTAGTACAGGCTCTGCCTAGTTTGGGACCTGAAGACCTTGTGTGAATGTTGTCAAAAAAAAAAATTGGTTGTCTGTAAAGTCAGTTTACGGACGATAGATTTACGTGATAACGTCATAATCATTTATGACTTTGACTTTGACTTTGACTGACTTTGACTTTGACATTGACTTTGACTTTGACTTTTTCATGAGTGTTGCTGGTATTCATCAATTTATAAAACGTTATCACGTCAAAAAAGTTCCAGGTCCTAATAATTTATTGTCCTGTTACAAATCATAGGTCTCTTTAACATGGCGATACTGGCGTGATTTTCCTTGTCCGTGTCCGTGATATGTCTGTAAAGTGAAACTTTAATATCTCTCAGTGAGTCCCAACTATTTCACAACGGAGCAGTGGTGGATAGTGGGGTTGGTCCCGAGGGGCTGGCATAGCAAGAGGAGGTGTTGTTGCAGAACCCCATCGTGGTGGTGATGGTGTCGCTGGGCGGCGGGCACCGGTCGGGCCCGGCGCTGCTGTGCGCGGGCGCGGTGGACAACCTGTTCCACGAGTTCGGGCACGCGCTGCACTCCATGGTGGGGCGCGCGCGCTACCAGCACGTCTCCGGCACGCGCTGCCCCACCGACCTCGCCGAGGTGCCCTCGGTACTCATGGAGTGCTTCGCGCACTGTCCGCAGGTACCCCCCCCCATACCCTACCTACACGTCTGGTGCAGTATGTCTGCACACTGCGCAGTCACATCCAATAGAACGATTGTATCATGTCATTACCAGTTACATGCAACTGAATATGAAATCTTATATAAAGAATACAAAACAACGACTAATAGATGAACTTGAATTGATTTAAATAGATATGTAACAAAATAATAGTCCCGCGTGGATTACGGTTTTCCTGGTACCTCGGTTATCCCACGGGAACCCATCTTGGGAACTTCTAACTCTAAAATGTACTTTACGATACCTTCTGTTTAATTAAAGACAATTGCATGAGAGCCGGTATATGTCAAGAATGGTTTTCTATGCGTGTGTATTTTCCTATATACTTGTTTAACATTAGTGTGTCTATATATACACATGTATTTATAATAACGATATTTATTTTTCTACCTTTAGGCTTTGTCTGAAAACCAGCGATTTGCCATTATGTACTGGTTGTTATATTTTTGCGCAAATAAACAATTCCATTTCATTTATCTTTAAATTGAATAAAAGGACCCTAGATACTATTTCAGATTTGAATCTATCTACATCTAATTGCATTTAGATCTTTTCACTCGTTCTGACATCATTGAGTAAAACATCCACACATCCGTCTTCAACAAATTGTGATGAAGATGGATGTATTTATATTTATTTATATTTAAGATATATATAAACTAATATTAATAATTATGAGCTTCGCCTCCCGGACTCTATAAATTAATTAAATATCTTAAATCAATCAATATCTTTAATAAATTACAGCCTGTAACACCTTAAACATTATTTTCATACTTTGAGGCCGGTTTGTTGACATTTGTGATAAATCTATCGCTAATATCATCCACACATTTAATCTTCCATCACAGTGTGACCATTACAGTTATACTTTAAAGTAGATTATCAAAACTAGCACAAATGCCAATTAATTTATTTATTTATCTTTAAGAGGAAGACCCACAATCTATGAGCAACGTGTTTACAAAAATGGATACCCTGGTCTGACTATTCTCTTATGAATGTGTATGTATGTATATTAAAGATTGTACATATATATGTATATTGTGTAATATTTCAGGTGGTGAGCAGATTCGCGCGTCACTTCCAGACCCGCGAGCCGATGCCGGAGGATATGCTGCATCGATTCTGCGCCTCCAAACATCTGTTCGGAGCCTCGGAGATGCAACTGCAGGTACATGAAGCGCATCTACATGCAAATAACGACAGCTGGCAAAAGTTACTAGTGCCGCTTTGATACATTCGGCAATGCAAATATCGCAGTGCCGAAAATTATGTTTTCCTCATGGGAAGCCCTAGAACCAAACCTTATTAGGATATATATACATTTTAAATATAGTTCAATTTTATATCCATGTAAAAATATATGTTAAGTACTCAAGTATGTTAACTTGATATGTAACTCTCAAATCTGTAACTTACTATTGCACAAATATTGATTTTAGTCTCCAGGACCGTGCTCTTTAGGGCCCCAAGATACAGGCTCGCGCCTAGTTTGGGGCTCACTGTTAATTTAACTGTTATATTACAGAAAACGAATGAATGTAAATGTGCTATACTTAAGTTATTATTTTTGATAATAAATATTATCTTATATATCTCTTTCTGCTACGATACTCAAATTTTAATTTTCAGATTTTTTTCGGAACATCAAATCATATCCCAAATAGATACCTACAATCCCACTGGTAGTCCAATTTTTTCCCTCAAATAAACTGAACGTAAGTTCCGCCTAGCATGTTGTTAATGCAATAAACCATAAAACTCTTAATTGAACAATGTGTAGGTGTTCTACTCAGCATTGGACCAGCAGTACCACAGCGGAGCCCCGAGAGACGCCGACACCACGAGCGTGCTCCAGCAAGCTCAAGCGCAGTACTACGGACTCCCCTACGTTGCAAACACGGTATGTTCTACATTCGACATTTTTCACAGACCATCAAGTGAGATCGTCACTATTATCTCAGCCATAGGACGACCACTGCCGGACATAGGTCTCTCTAATTGATTTCATTAATTAGATAGTGATCTATAAAGTATCTATAAAAAGGTGCAGATTACTCAGTGTGTCAGTAACGATGTGCTCGATAGTGTAATTACCTTGGAAGTTAAATTAGAAGTCGATATATTTTTATTTATATCACACTAATATTATAAAGGTGAAAAATTTTCTTGTGATTTATATGTTTGTATAATGGTATACGATTTGCATGAAGTTGCAAGTTGATGCAAATTTAAAATGAGGATAGTTTATACCCTGGAATAACGTATAAGCTACTTTTTATACAAAAATATTGACTGTTCCCGTAGGATGACGGGTAGACTCGAAGGTCCCGTAAGTTAAAAACAACGAGCCCATTACTCTGCGCAGAAAGAAAATACTTAGTGTTTGTTATTTATTCTCAATAACCCTCATTCATAATTGTATCATAAAGCTCGTCATTGGATTCTCATTTAACCGTAGATTTCTCATTTTGACAGAAGACTACTCCAGCCCTTAACCTCGTTTTTTCGTTGACTATCTGTTACCCTTTTTTCTTCAACCCTCTATAGCTAATTCCTACCCGCACAAGAAGATTTTGAATCTTTTATAAGTTACTTTCATGGTCCATTTATTTTATCTATTTATGATTAAAAGAGACGTTATTATCTTGTTGCAGGCGTGGCAGCACCGGTTCAGCCACCTGATCGGCTACGGCGCCAAGTACTACTCGTACCTGATTTCCCGCGGGATCGCGTGGAGCGTGTGGCAGCGCCACTTCCAGGCGGAGCCGCTGGCGCGCCACGCCGGGGACGCGCTCAGGACGGGGCTGCTCAACCACGGCGGGGCGCAGCCGCCACAGGTACGCCACGCGCTATACGATGTTGTTTTTCGGGCGGCATATTAATTTTTAAATCATATTTTTTGGGATAAATTATCACCACAGGCGGTTGGAATACTTAACACTATTAAAGTCATAGTCCAGTACACCTCTCCGAATTGTGTCTGAAACCGCTTGGATGAACATTTTTGTACATGGATAATGTGCATGTTGCTTTAGAATGCTTATTATAATATAATGTGGTTTTCTCGGAAAAATCATAATAGTTTCCCGAAAAAAATTCTAACTCTTTTCCTATGAGAAACTCCAGTACTAACTATTTAAACGGTATTAAGTTACAGTCACTAATCCCGTATGTGCAAATTTCGAGATGTATAAAGCCAGTCCTATGTGTGAAACTATTAATTCCTGGTAAATATTTCCTGCGACAATCTTTTCAATCGTTTCCACTTGCCACGATCATGGCACATTTTTGCACACGTTAAGGGCCTCATTACAAGTCCTGACTATCTCACCCCGCAGAAGAGAATACAGAAAAAGTGACATTTGCTATTCCCATAATCCTCATGTCATTTCACATGGCGTGATTATATTTTTGTACATTCTAAAATTATCGAACAATCAATAATTTTTTAGCTTTTTCACCATAGTGTGCCGGAAAGATGGTTTTCTAGTGTATGTTTGTTTGTTTTCTTCTGATCCGAGAGTGAGGCTAGGATAATAAAGGATTTTATAGGTGATTGCAAAATAAAATGTAAGATTTATATGTTTACATATATTTTGAAATTATAAATGCTACAAAATATATTTTACTCTATATATCTCGAATAAATATTACTTTATTTTGGCATATTATAAAAAGAAACTCGAACCTACCCACTCGAAATCTGATAGAGGGACATATTAAGGACCACGTCCAAAGTATAGGTACACGATAAGATATTATAACAATACGTATATACATATAATAATAATGGTACACACTTATAACATTATAAAATAAAATATACTGTTAAATAACCTTAAATAAACTGTTTCATTACAGCGCTTGCTGAGAAAATACCTCGACACGGAAATAACTCCAAACAAGCTGGCGATGGCGCTCATAGAAGAGCTGGACTACCACAAGGACTACCTCGATACGGTTTTCAAGATATGCGACAAGTGAATGCCTCCTTCATCATCCTCTGACCCCCTGATCTAAAACGGCGAACGAGAGAGCATCAGATACTATTTTAACAATCAATATGTTCATATATGGCAGTGATCCAGCAAACCGTGTCCCGCGGTCACCAGTTGGTATATCTCGGAAAAATTTCGTATTTTTAGAAAGTTCCAGAGATAAAATATCCTCACACCTGAACTTATAGTACCACCAAAATACGTTATATTTATAAGCAAGACTAGTATAAAACATACATAAAAAAATTATCGCTATTAATTTTAAATTACATACATATTTGAATTGTTTAATTACTCTTGTCTGATTAATGCTATGCATGAGAAACATGAGCACCATTTACATCATAGTTTTCTAAAAAATATATTGTTGTAGGTGGTAGAAAGGAAGTGAAAAAACATGTAATACTGTGGTAGTCTACAAATTTGACTTGGTAGGTGATTGGACACAAAGTTTGCGCAACGCTGATCTACCCTGATACTAGACAATGCTAACGGTTGTCGAGAATAAAAAAATGTAGCCAAATGTCTAATATATTTTTAACTGAACTGAAGTGAATGAGATCTATGTCCAAGCTCAAGGCGATGATGATAATGATGAATGAACGAATCTCTGACATTTCTATGTGCAAGTGAATCTTGTGAACGTTTGCTTCACTCGCGTATTTTGCTCAAATAGCGTAGTTTTTTTTTCAAACTGCTGCACAACGTTGTTTATATAAATATGTGAAGTATTTGTAATTGTACAACGATTATAACTAGGTATAGATCGACGGGCCCACCTAAATGCTTTTGGGGGACTGATAGTACGGAGCGGAGCCCCTTTCGTGAGAGCATGAATGGGCATTTGTTTTTATTTTTAAATTATTGTATTTATTCTGTATTTAATGCTATGTGCAATGTATATAAAATTAGAATTTTGTCAGCGTGAAGTTTTTTTAAACAAAATATTGTTATGGACTGGCATGCTAGGCGGGACGTTAGAATTTTTGAAGGAAATAATTGAACGTTTTTTTTTGCTACTTGATATGTACGTCCACCTACAAGCCGCTTCCCACCGGTCTCTGTGGAGATCATTGTAGAAGTCCTATGTGCAGCTGTGGACGTCCTATGGCTGATATGACGATATGGTGATTCTACTATTTGATATACTTTACATATCTTGATGTATTGTAGTTATTGGTTTTAACCAATTGTGTAGTTATGTTAGTAATAATGGTGACATCTGAAGGTTAAAAATCTTCCTATTGTTAATTTATTGTTAATGTTTTTGTAAATATTGTAAATGTCTGTAAATTATTACAATTAAAGCATTTTTATTTATAAGTTAGTTGTATTTAATTATATTATTAAAAGCATAGCCGTTTGCCGTGGTGGTACCGGCTTAGAATTGTACTCCCCCATCTCTCCCCGTGGGCGCTGTAAGAGTCAGCTAAGGGATCACGTACCAGGAGGATAGGCAGCAGCGCCTTCTGAGTATCACAAATAAAAACTACGCTCGCCAACCCACCTGCCAAGCGTGGCGAGTATTGGCAATACCCCCAATGGGGGAGGCATATGTTCAGCAGTGGACGTCTAATGGCTGATATGATAATGATGTGTCTATATTAGTATAGTGGTTCTACCTTTTAGAAAAGTAATAAAATAATGTAAATTGGTAACTCACTTAAACTTTAATTGAAATAATTATACTTTTTATTACATTTTCAGTAAAAAAATACGCTCTATTGACGATAAATTCGATACTGAAGTTTTGCTGAGTATTTGCTTAGGAAAGTTCGCTAAAGCAAAGTCCAAGTAAGATATATAGCTTTCAGCCAAGTCTTATGTGACCAAATAAACAATACACAGTTGAGTAAGTTTTAGACAATAGTCACGCTAAGCCGGAATTAATGTTATTGAGCTTTAGTGCAGTAAACATCGCGTAGACGTTCTGTGTCAATGTCCTAACTCATTTGGGATAGTTAACATATATATATAAAGAAAAGAGCGCGTTGTCTTTTGAATATTGGCTGAATTAAGAAAAATTGGAAACCTCATGGCATTTCTGTTGTGGGTTAAGGGCTCGATGTGGGCACAAACTCGGGAGGCTCTCCTGACGATTCCCATGGACGCACCCATCATTACAAAATCTGTTCTGTATCTATGATATACGTATGGCGTCTAAAGCAAAACTGTAAATATGTCGCATCGAGTTATCATTATATAATCTAAAATATATTAATTTAATTGTCTTAGTTTTGCAACACAACGCAAACAGGTCCATGCTTGCACTTGGGGAGAAACGATCACCTATCGAAATGAAATCACCAAAGTTGGTTTTATAATGTCTTACAGCTCCTTGTTAAATGGCTGTCTTCAGCAGAGCCATACCTTTCTGCTCCTTTTTGTGTATAACATCCCACTGTGTACAATTATAAATATCAAACCTTATCCCCCTGCCAACAGCTTGACCTTCCGGTGCAGATTATACTGTAATAGCAGCATGGTGTAGGGTACTTTCGAATACTTGCCTGGCTAGCTACCACCTCAAGTTAGAAAAACTGTCGCCAAATACATAGTGGGTTCCGGCAGCAGTCTTTTCTCAAAGAAAAGACTAGCTAGACCTAGAATGCTCACTGGCTCTCGCCAGTGAGCATTCTAGGTCTAGCGAGTAGGGTGGTATAATGCGGTGATTCGCAAACAATTCTATCAATTTGTGTAACCGCGGACATCTAAGACTAATGCTGTAACAAATTCCATACCATGTTAGGTTCGTTGCATCCTACAAACTAAATTACATGTATAAAATTAGTTTTATATAAATATAAATTTATTGGATGGCGAACAACTGCAGTGTAAAATGTTGCGACATAATCCTATGATTTCAAATAACATAATAAAGCCGCGGCTAAAGCATTTCGGGGACCCGATGGCCGTTTAAGGTCGGTGTGAGATACTTACTGTACTATACTACTAGTTAATACCCCAGATCAGAGGAAAACTTGTGGCAAGAGTCGAAAATTGCATTAATAACGTGTCCTATAGGTTTAACTTTGGTCACTACAACGCATAGATGTAAGGGTTCACCGCAAAACTCGCTGTAAATACTAATACTACAATTTCAGGGTCTTCCTCTAGAAACAAGTTGGGTCCCTGTGAAGATCATTGGGTAAGGCATAGTCGCAACAGTGGACGTCCTATGGATGGGATGATGATGATACAATACACGCTTATCTTTCTAGGTGTCGACAGCTCCCTTTGAGCTCCAGTTTCGGTGTCATCTTGATGCAAAACCAATGCGTGAATTTTAGAAACTCACTGTGCGTGCTAAACAAAATCTAAGAAGACAGGGCGATACTTCATTTGGCAATTCTCCCATTTGAATCGTGTGCCGAAATATTTGTTTCAGTCTCTTGACTCGCTACAGCGAAGACCCACTAAAATAGTTCATCACAATACTGAATTAACGGAGAAATCATCTACTAGCACATTGCTTATGAATTGGCATTTTTGCTATTCTATAATTGTAATGGCTCCGCAGATTTAATTTCTACCGCAATGCAAATGTTATTCTAGCTGACCACCGAGTTTATTATTATATTTGAATCACTATTGCATTTTGTATGTATTACTTCCGGGCTATTTGGTCGTGGTCTAAGTGAAACTTGTGTTCCAGACGTTTCGTCGATCACTGCGGTCGACATCTTCAGTGATTCAGGTCCGGGCGGCGACAAGAGCGTACAACTCTCTTTCGGCGTCTTCTCTGTTACTGATTCATCAGTAACAGAGATGACGCCGCGAAGCAACATGCAACGCCAACATGCAAATCCTTAGAGTTTACACTCTTGCAATGTTTATGAACTGCTTGTGTAATAAATAGGAGAAGTTCGTTTTAATCGGTCTTTTATAAGGTATTACAGGCAGGTAACCTTTTATCTTCAGCCTTTATATGTGGAATCACGAGAATCCTTAATGGTCGGAAACGCATCAAATGTACCGATGATGTGTGATATCGCAAATGTCGTTCGGTGATGATCACCGCTTACCATCAGACGGCAGATAAAACATACAAACACCGATTAGGTCAAGCCGGCACTGACAAGTTTCTCGTTCTGTTCTTTTATAACACATGAACCTCAAAAATGAAAACGAAATGTCTTTTGTTATTCATTTTATTCCAAAAGTTGAATATTACTATGTACAATAAGTTGGGACGCAACGAAACATAAATTATTTCATCGTATCGGGTTAATGCCAACGTAAAGAACCCGTGTCTCGCGTCCATCGGCCCGCGCCGGCCGCGCCGCACGCCGGAGACGGAATACAAAGCAAACTAAAACCAGTTGCGTCCGGCGCGGGCCAATAGACGCGTACTTTAAGACGTCCTTTTTTTATTAACTTGGAAAAAAAGAACATCTTACACGTCCGAAACGTTGCCGAATCGTCATCATCCAGATACGATAAACGTGAGGGCAGCCGGTTTCCTTCTTATAATGTGTAATACTCACGAGTTTTCAAGCTTTGAACAATTATATCGACGTACACCCTATTCTTTTATCACTTTGTTTGACTCCTTACCAAGGTTGACTGGAAGAGATCGCTTTCAGCGATAAGTCCGCCCTTTGTACTGTATTGTTAGATTTAAGATGTATTTTTGTATTGTTTTTCCCTGTGTGTACAATAAAGTGTTTTGTATTGTATTGTATATCGACTCGTGAGATATCTTACAACGTCGACAAGAGTACACTTGTTACTTTGCTTACATGACAGCTTCCAGAGAGTACTGACCAACAATTGATATTTGACGAGCACTCGGACGGACAGGGCGATCCAAGAAAATTTTATTTATTTATTATTCTTGTTCATAAATACATCCGCGTAATGTAATTTGAGTTCACAAAGATCAAGAAACAGTAAAGTGCGTTAGTTATCTCAAAGTACAACTCGTTAGTTGCGTAGTAGATGTCCATGCATTGTAGCTTCTGTTTTTTTTTCCTTTTAAGACGTGTTCAGTAATAATACAGAAATATATAGATACTAATTAACTGTTATCTTGAATACGATGCACCCAAATCGAAATGTATAATAATTGAGAATAAGAGTTTCTTTCAAATTGTAATGAAGAGCGGTAACGCTCCCTGTACGTTTGCTACATCAAGCCTTCAAATTGTAAGGGTGAGTTCGATGGGCAACAAATGGTATAAAGTACTAGTACTATAAAATCATAACATGCTATATAGTTGCAAATACCTGTAATGAATAAAACAAAAATATCCAGTTGTTAACCCGAACTTGACAAACAGATAATGTCCATCTATCGAGGTAAACCTGTCTTAGGGCAAGTTGCACGAGCAATCTCTCATTTAGTAGTAGCTGAACATGGCCTTGAAGTCCACTACGTCTGAAAGTTTACATCTTTTTTCTTTAAAAAAAAATACAACCTTTCATCTAATATCATGCACACATTATTAATTTTTTCGTTTACTTGTCCTGCGAGACCTTAAAAGTTGAATTTCATGATTCATCACAACAGGAAATATTTAAAATCGATTTAATTGCGAGTAGACTAAGTATTCGCTTAGAACAACTGATTGTGTAATTAGAAGCTTGACTTTTGACTTAAATTTTATATATACCTGCAGGCAGACGTGAGAGCTGTAGCGAGTAGCCCTAACTCTCAAGTTTGGTCTTGACAAGTAAACGGGGATACAACCAAGGAAACCAAATATTATATAAAACATAAATACCTCAGGGCTATAACTATATAAGACAAGTATGTGTAGTAAAACATTGCTTCATGCAAATAACCCTTATCACTGTCCGATCAGAATAGTGCTGGTACATTTTAGGTATAAAAAAGCAATTGCCACTAAATCTAACGATAGTCAATAGTTCAGTAGCAGACCTTGTTTGTTCTATGGTAATGATATAAATCTTGGCGCACAGAAAGAGATGGTATGTTCAAGTTAGGAAACACATGAACCGTCGTGTTTGTGTGGCGGACATCGGCGAGGCGGGAGGCGAGGTGCGGGGCGGGGTAGGGGCGTGGCGTTACGCAACGTAGTTGTACTGGTTGGGGTTGTCCTTGTCACGCTCCATGTAGTCGCGGTCGATCAGGGACTCTATGCGCTTCTTCAAGTCCGCAGGCTGAAATGTACAAAAAATATTTGGGTATTACTAGTGTTTTAAAACTCACAGTTCTACTGTCCCAAATCAAGTTTAACCGCGACATATAACCGGTTTTTATTTTATATATAGTTTTTATAGGGTAGCAAGTCAGCTGAAAATCAAACGGTTAATTGGCACTTCTATTCTCAGTGCTCAGTATACTATCGGATACATTTTGGCGTGCATTGGAATTACATAATTTATTTCCACCATCCCCACTTTATCATCAGTCAGAAGTACGGCAACGCGCCATCGCGATATGGTAGACAAACCGTACTAAGCGTTTTTCTTTAACTTTCTTTATGCGTACTGCCAAGGAACTGGTTGCCCGAGTTTGTTTCTCGATACGTACAATTCTGCAGTCTTTACTCACGAGTAAATAAGTACCTTCTACGCTGGAGCACGTGCCATTTTAGAGAGCGATAATAAAAACATGCAAAGTTCGCGAAACAATTATTTTATTCAATTATGCATTCCTACGTTCTAAATATTCATAAGGATTTTGTGCGAGTGATTATAGCGCCTGTTATACTAGATCCATTCGCGACATAACCCTACCACTACTATGCTAATGTGTGTATGTATGTACCTTGACGGGGAACTTGAGCTGGTTGTAGAGCTCGGATATAAGCAGATTGTGAGAGAGCGCCTTCCTCATCTTCATGACGCGCACGATGGCCGCGTCGATCTGGTACTGCCGGTCTTGGAACACGCGCTCTTCCGTCGCTTTCTGCTCCTCGCTCTGGAATACACAACGGAAACACATTATTGCATCAACCTTCTTCAAATTAAAAAAATCACCATGAGAAGGTTCTAGATCCAGCATTAGTTAGAGTTAGGGAGAGATTGGAAAGTATGATGATCAAAAAAGTAATAATTAGAGAAATTGGTTGCTCAAATCATGCTCTTCTAGGCATCATTTAACATCAGGTGAGATGGTGGTCAAACGCTTGCCAAAAAAAAAATCTCAATAAAAAAGAATTTCAGAAGTAGAGAGAACATCTGCACAGGAGAAAGATGCAAAGTATTGTCGATAGTGGAAGGGTCGGTGTGCTTGCGGCGTGTGTGTACTGACCGTCTCCTTCATCTGTATCTGGTTGATCTTGATCCGGAAGAGCTTGTTGGTGAAGTCCCCGTTGAAGGCGAAGAGGTCCGCGTCGGCCACCTCCCGGCCGCGCGGGCTCTTGGCCACCACGCGCGCCTTGCCGCACGCCAGCGACTGCAGCGTGCGCCGCAACTCGCCCTCCTGCGTACACACCGCGCCGCATAAACACTCATCGAATCACGCGGTATACGAAACAAAACTATTTTGTTTTTCTCAGATCCTAGTAACATGTTGCTTGAATATATTATAAAATAATAAACAGCCCGAATAATACCATCTTGGGTGTAGGATAAAAAGTTAGTCTTTATGATATTTATTTATTATCACACTCAGATCCCCGCACTAGGATTCCCTGTCATGAGAGGCATGGACACACACAATCACCCAAGACCCGGGACAAACATCTACACTCATCGAACAAATGTTTGCCCCTGCCGGGATTCGAACCCAGGTTCCCGGAGACACAAAAGTCATGTCACTGACACTAACCACTGGGCTACACAACTAATATGGCAATATGCTCGGCTCACAATGGACGATTTTGAAAGCTTTGGTAGTCCGCTATTTTGAATTCGTCCATATTGAATCAACCTTGATTTATTCTAGAATCAGTGATGTTGTACACAATTTTTCGTAGTCTGTTAGTCAATTTCGTACAAAACCGAGACATAGGCCAAGCATAGGTTCAACATAGATTCAGGGTGCTTTGAATGGATTTTTTACGTTGTCTCCAGTGCAAGGCCGACTCGATGCCAACATCGAGTCGGTCTTGCACTGGACTGAATATGAACATGAAATTAGTAGACTTCACACCCTGGTGTGTATTTGTACGAGATAAATTACAAGTATGAGCATAATGATAATGTGACGATATATATAGCCATATATGAAGGGATCGAGTTGGGGGTTTTCAGGGGATGCCTTTAACCAAACGGTCACTGGCTCAATACCTATCAAGTATGGGTTATCAAGTCGTAACAGTACAAATTACCTCTATATTTGTAGCTGCTTTGATGTCTTCAAAAGAGAGATTGTCTCCGTCGTTGAATAGTAGCAACACAAGCGCTTGGAACAGTGACACTTGTAATTCTTTGTTACCCTGAAATTAACGATACACTATGTTAATAACGACAGATATCTAATAAAGTGTTAGTACAAACAATTCATCTGTTTCCGGGTTAGTATTGAAGCAGAATGTTCATTTGTTTTGTTACAATGCGAACTGCGAGGAGGTAAAAAGATCCCTCCTCTTCATTGTAACTAAAAGGGCGCAGGGTCAGACGAAATACCCTTTATTTTCATTTATAACTGTGCTACGCAATTAGCTGACCCTTTACACATCATATTTATTAACTTAACGTCTTTGACATGTTTCCCGCAAAATTTATCTATTTGATTTTCTTACCATTGGCGTTACAATTTCCTTATCCACTCACCCAAAGTTAAAACTTAAGCTCACTATAATGGTTTTAACAATACTAGAAAATATAAAAACAATAAAGTACTCAATCTATACCACTATACATTTGTTTCTACGCACAATTATTGCCCGTAATTCATTGCCGGTCTGTGAAATCACAATACTGCACAGTGTATCTAAACATTGGTGTTCGTGAGCCAAATCATTGAACAGGCGCGATGCACGCATGACAGGAGACTGGAGACTCAGCTCCGTTCTGTGTACTGTTAATGCAAACAAGTTATGACATCTGGCTCTGACTGTCTGTGATTGCTACTGTCATCCATTCCAGCAGTAGTGATGGGTCAAAGCTCCGTCCGACTATTACACAACACATATTTAAGAAGTTTAAGGACTCGCCTCACTTCTATCCCCAGGGTGGGCTGCCGCTGCAGTTTGCGTCACGAGTGCTTGGCGAGGTAGTGTGGAATGGAATAGGGCATGGAGTACCTGTGTGAAGTGAGCCCGCAGCACGCAGTGGCCCAGAGTGGGCTGCCACTGCAGCTTGCGTCCCGAGTGCTTAGCGAGGTAGAACTTGGCGAAGTGCTCCTGCTGGCGCGTGAGCTCGTGCGGCAGCCGCACGTCCACTACCGGGTACGTCGGCCAGAACCCTTGCGTCAGGATGTACACGGACAGCTCCAGCCCGTTGCCCTCGCTCATCGCCGCCAGGTGCTAGAACGTTACCAACTGCTTACGGTTTTCTGTCTGATTTGACAGTGGGTTTCGATTGAAACATCAGTTACAAAACTGAATATCATGTACGAGGACTTCCAAATAAATATTAATAATGTGTTTACATATAAAACTTTCTCAGAAAAATAACTGTTTCCTTGTATCAAAACAGCGATAAGCTTGCTTTTTAAAGTAAAATACAAGATAAAGTCTAGTAATCTTTTACCATCTCGAGCCGAAGCAACGCGACCTATTAGATCTCGGTTTTGTATTTGGCTTGCGACAGATTGTGTGTTCACCAATAATTATTAGAAGTTAATAAATCGTTTGAGAAAAGTTCGTAAAATTTCCATGCTCATATTATAATTTTAATGACAATAATAAAAAATGTTATAAAACTAAGAAAGTGCCTCACTCTTTCATGTCTAAATGTGTATTTACAAGTTTATAGAAAACTGTACTAAACTTTATAGGCTGAAAGCTGAAACAAAACTGTTTCTTAATACTATTTGAGCATTCAACATTTTCGTGGGAAACCTTACAATGACATGAAATAATTATCCAAAATGTGAATAAACTGTCTACTGTAATAAGAAGATTTAATGCTGGATGAACTACACACATCAACACAATCTAAGGATACGTTATTTCAAACATGCCTTTATTGATTAAGACCTATTTGATTGCCTTAAAAAATGTATATATCTTTAGTCGAATTTTAAAAATTAAAATGAGTATCGAATGAAAACACACAAAGCACAGCGCAATTTTCTTAGTATCTAGGTATGAGAAGATACATTAATTATTTTTCTCACGTCCTACATGAAGAAAACTTAATTAAATATAGAGTACACTTTTTGGCGTAATGTGCAATATCTTGTATTAGTGACCATGTCAGTTTAAATACTTAAATGTGAAAATAAATATAAATTATAGGCGGAAATCATTTGTATATGTCATAGTTTCGAAGCGATGATAGCTCAGCGGGAGGAGCATCGACTGTCAAACTGACGGACACTGGTTCGATCCCCAACAACGGCTTGAGCTTCCGGTGAAGGTAACACCGCTAATAAATTCCCAGCATGGTGGTTGGGTACTTGCGAGTACCCGCCTGGCTAGCTACCGCCCTCAAATTTGAAAAACTGTCACCAAACACATAGTGTGTTCAGGCAGCAGTCCTTGAGAGCCAGGACATTCTAGTTCTAGCGTGATAACAACTTCGACCAGATCGTCACTGACCATCAAGATCAAATGTTAGATCTATCAGTAAAAAAAAAAGTTTTGATATAACCGCATTACCTGTTTGTAAGTAATGTTAATGTCCTTAGAGAGTTCCATGTCTTTGAACATCCCTTCCAGTTTACAGGTGAACCCGCCGCCGCACTCTTGTTTCAATTTACTAAGCATCGACTTCTCTGCGTCTACTGAAGCCGATTTTCCCACTAACAACCGTTTAGCTAAGTCCTGGAAACAATGTTGTTACATGTTAATAACAGCAATTATAGTAGAATTTTAATAATTTATAGGCATTTCACCACTATCTCTCTTGATTCTCAGTGACGCGATGACGTTGTGATCGAAGGTCACACCTACATCTAGAATGTGAAAGGGACAGCTGAACAATCTGAACATACTGTGTTTGGAGTATTACAAACTTGAGAGCGGTACCTACTCAGGCGGGTACTAGAAAGTATCCTACCAAGATGAATATCTTGGTAGGATATATATAGGTTCTAATATTTAACTCACACGTGACGCACGTATGCGAACGAGAAATCCACTGGGAAAAGGGCACAGCTGAAAAGCAGCGCACTATTACGGTAGTACATTAAAGCCGACCTTTGTCCTTTTTGTAATCAGTTTTAGTTTATATGTATCGTATAGTATTTTTTAAAATGTGTAAGTTGGACACAAATAAACACTTTTTCAAGTCAAATAGTTTTCCATGTAGTGATTAAATAAGAGGGTATAAGCTGCATATTTGGCCAGGAATTTCATCTCTGCTGGTTCAGTAGCCAAGAGCACTTTATCGAAACTTTACTTTGAGACTTAGAAGACATAAAGAAGCAAAGAATAGGTATCTTGTTTTTTTACATTCATTTAAAACCAACATAAAAACAAGATATCTTATGTGTTCCCGCAACTCTTAAAATTTTGCCAAGCTCTCGATAATCTTGAATGAACCTAAGTCAGTGGAGGATTAAATAAAGTTTGTGTTATGTTCAATGATATTAATACAAAAAAGAAAGATATGGTATCCTAAGATTGTGTAACCAACAATTGAAATAGATACAATTACAATTTTTGCATAAAATTCAAAATATTCAGTGAGATTCATGCATCCTGCACAATTGCCGGTTTGATTGCAACTAATCACTAAAGAAATTTAGATGCATGAACCTGATTTCCCACGTCCGAGGATTTAGTGCCGCACTGCTTATTTTTTAATATCATTGGTTATATTCACCTTTTTGTAGAAAGCTTCAAATACATCCTTCCCGTGTATAAATCGGAACAGAACCATGATTTTGTCAAGCAATCGTTCCAGTTCTTCTTCTGTCGCCTCTTTGTTGCCTGCACGTAACTTCACGTCCACAAATTTGGCTGAAACAGTAATTAGACCAGTATTCAAAATGTGCTAAACAATGCTCCAATCGCTGATTGTTTATTACAATCAATCAGTTCATTTATTTATCTTTTGATAACCATGTATTGTAACATATCTTATTTACTTTTACTGTATTATTTAATAAAAACTAGCTGGAGTAGCAGCTTGAATGTGAGTGTGAGAGTCACAAGAAAGTCTGTGTGTAGAAAATACATCTTTTGGTCACAGCAATAACCAACTGATAAATGAAACCTTTTCATAGGAATGCTTCATATCTTTTTATAAAATGATTTATTTATTTACTTTAATGGAAGACCAACAGCCGTATATATAATAGATATACTAATATAAAGCAGGAGGCCAATTACAGGTCCTCACAAATAGCAACACTGATTTAAACTATTGAAGTAATGCAAACTACATATACTTAGCTTAGGGATAGTTGTATTCACCTAATAAACCTATTATATTACATAAACAATTTAAAAAGTATAAATACAACTATATATGTTACATTGTTATTAAATCAAAGGAGGCTTAAACCTAAATGTTTTTCTCGCGATTAAGCCCCGTTTGATTTAATAACAATGTGTTCGAATCGCGAAAGTCTAAAAACTATATGTTACATATCGTTGTTATTAAAAAACAAGTTAGCTAATAACCGTTTAGCCGACGCCGATGATTGGTGACAAGGAACTAGAAATTTTAAATAGGATTTTTTTAGTAATAATTTTATTGTTTTTTGAGAAATTTAAATGCCAAATATGTCAATTACATATACCACTTAAAAAATCTTATCTTATTAAATATATGCCGGAACAGCCACCACGGTCAGTTAGCATATTTTACTCTAAAAACATATTACATTTTATCTACTAATACAATTATGACTACACAGTATCACATCTAGTAAGGTTAGAGGACAAATAAAGATAAAACGGTAAAAAAGTGAACACGCGCGGGAATCCATTGGTAGAATCAGGCAGTTGCCAATATGGGTAAAACTAAAGCCTTGGATGACATTGCAAATGACTCTAAAACATGGGCGCTGCAGATTACTTTCAGGGAGGTGCATCTGCATCTACGCATTATACCCAGTCCGTAGATCAAAAACCGTCTAAGCAACATGTACGGTTTGGAACTATTGAAAGATTGCCCTACACCAACCGTTTCGACGACACCGGCCGGGAGGATACTAAATTTATTGACAAGGTGATGAACTGAAGGCGTCTAGCACCTTTAGTTGACACAGTAACTAATGAAAAAAAAATCTGTGCTTTTATTTCTGACAGGGGGTGCAAGTGCACCCCCTTGCACCCTGCTGCCGGCGCCCATGCTTCCCCATTGCGACACAACATAATTACGAAACGATAGTTACCAATGAGCTCCGCGGGTTTGTTCTGCCGCTGGTTGATGAAGAACTCGAACGCTTCCCGCATCGAGTACAGGAACTTGTCATTCCGCTGGAAGCACGTGGTGACGATATGGTCCAACTGTTCCTTGAATTCCAGCAACTCGCCCACCATTGTTTTGTCGCGCTCCGGCTCTATTACTATCGTTCTGCCCTTTTTCTGTAGAATGTATTATAAAGTGAGTAAAAGATCTTGAATAGGGCTATAGTCTAGGGGGAGAGGGAATCGGAGAGGTAATTATTCAACATGGAGAAAAACTAAATCCATAACAAAGATATAATAAAAGCAATATTTTGTTTTAATTCCGCGCCTTTTTTAATTACTCCAGCAAGAAATTAAAACTAAATATTGTAAATTAATTGTGGAGAAAGCTATTCTAGTCAAATCAATTGTCATTTATTGTAAATACAAATAATACAGTCACAAAAAGAACATATTATGTCCGCTGTGATTAGTCTTGCGGCGTACAATATTGTACACTATAAAAAACAGGAAATGAAAGATACATTTATTTCATAACCAAAGGTGAGTGAAAAATACTAACAGGTACATTATGTGATATTAGTCTAATAAAATTGATCGTCCAAAAACTGACCAGTTGAATGGTACACTCTGTTAGCTAGAAACGTGAAAAGTTGTTGCACAATTCTGAAAAAAAAAAATTTGCTTGTTTCATCTGTAAAGGATCCAGTCCGAACATATTTTTTTAAAACAGTGTTGTGTTCGACACTGGCGCTGTTATTTTACGTGCGTGACTGAGTATCAATTCTGCTAACACATTGCTTATAGACTGTTACAGATACATATTCCATTTCACGATGAAAAATTGGATGGTAATTTAATAAAAGATTTTACAAACCCCATTATTTGAGGCATGCTAAAAGTTATTTGATAATTAAATGATTATATACCTTGATATAACCATTGAAGTGGCTGCATAACTCCGTCAATCCATCCTTAACTCTGCTGAATAGGTTATAGAGAGTGGTAAGGTCTGCCAACCGGGGTCCATCCATGAGAGTTTCCAGCCCTTTGCCAAGAATGCCAGTGAGATGTTCACTAAGTAGTTGCCTTTCTATTGTGTGGATTAATTGCCATCTGCAAAAAAAATATACTAGGAATTAAAAATCATCAAATAACTGTTTCACCCGATGTTATGTTGTGATGCGGTCTAAGATGTAGCAAGCAAGTCTAGAAGATACCAATATTCACTAGTGACCAGATCATGTAGAGTTTTTAGCATGTCATAACTTAAGTGCCTTTTCCTTAAATGAATATATTTCAGGTGTTTTTATTTGCAAAGAGATATAGTTGCTGCGCTGTGCTTATGTCCATAAAAACATGCATATATAGTTAGCTAAACTAAAAAACTAATAATGCAGATCTTAATAATGTTAATGGGACAAACTATTTAAATAGTTTCATTGTCATCAGGCCATGATAAGCAAATTTTCAAATTAATTGGATGTGTTGAAGGGGGAGAAAATCAAATTTATAGAATCAGTTGCATATACAGGTGAAGCTAATATAAGCGTTTTAAAAATGGACATGTATGCTAGACATGTGAGACATTTAAAGCGGAATTACATTTATGGAATTACTGTTTGATTCTGCAGAATAGACAGTTGGACCTTATATTACTTTGACAATTATTACAGTGACTTAAACATTATTTATTCAATGCACAAAATTACTCAGTAATCTTACTTGGGGTGAAGCTAAAATAAGCGTTTTAAAAATGGACATGTATGCTAGACATGTGTGACACATTAGTTTTACGGAGAATTTTAGTAATTACTCTATTTGAAGCGGAATTAGATTCATGGAATTACTGTATGGTTCCGCAGACAGTTGGACCTTCTATCACTTTGACAATTATTACAGTGACTTAAACATTATTTATTCAATGTACAAAATTTCTCAGCAATCTTACTTGGTAGATGGGTCTAGATAGTGCAGCAATCTTTCATTCTCCTCTTTAAGTCGTTTCTCTACATGAGCTAGGTACTCAGGAACGGCCAATTCTCGCATTAGTCTTTGTCCTTCTTCAGCGTACAGTCGCTCTGTTGCTTGCAAAAATCTGGAAAGATATATCACCACATAAATTACTAATATAACATTATACACATACTATATATTATATTATAGTACAGAAATGGACTGCCACCCTGAGTACTGATTTATGTTGCCTGGAAGAAATCGCAACTTAGGAATAAGGCCGCCGATTGTACTTTTATTTGAATCGTATGATACTATAGTTTATATTCATAAAATTGTAGTGCAATAAAGTGTTTGTCTATATATTTATCTAGTTTCGTCAAACAATGGTAATGATAATATTTAAATTTCTCCACAATAGGCACAATGTGTTGCTCGTCAGATTCACTTATACTTCTAATAGACATACTATATTAATCGAGGTAAACAAACAACAATTCAAAATATCAAATATACATATGAGTCCGAAATCTGGTCTTCCTTTCAAACAGGTCTCTGAAAATGGAAGCAAGCATCGGTATCATTTCCCAAATATTATGTTTGATAATAATCCCATCAACTCCGTCATCATACCGCTCCGTTTGTGGAATACATACTTGTGTTCAAATGCATCTTGATATATCTGCAAGTCGGAGAGCATCCTCAGCAGACTCTTGAGTAGCGAGATGTTAACTGCATCACCTCCTCGCTCCCTCTCTATCAGCATCAGAAGCCCGTCTACCGTCCGCGTCTGTACTAAGGTGTTCATTGCTATGTGATGCCGGAACAAGTCTAAGCCCATATCCCTAAAAATGACGTGCTTAATATTAGGACTTCATTTGGGCATTGACTTCGAGCTAAGTATCCTGTGCGATAGGATACTTAGCTTATACTTAGGTCGAAAACGAGTCGCATGCGATTTAAGTTTTTTAACTGGCATGGTATCTAAATACAAGAATTAATATTATAACCGCAGAAACTGCAGTTTACTCGTGAACATGGCGCATGTAACTGTACTGAAATATCGAGCAGATACAAGAGATAAAATACATGGTTAATAACCCGATGATTATATTAATTCTTGCATGCTATTTGTTCATGATATAGAGAAGGAGAGTGATACACTATTAAATAATAATAAATACCCTTGTATTTCTTACTCATAATTTGAGCTCTAACTGCATAACTTTACTTATAATAATAAATATAAAATAAAATAATATATATAAAAGTTCATTTCAATTTCGTTTAAGACTGCTTAGACACCGGAATAAACACTTTGCATTGTAAAATCCTAACCAGCTCTTGTGGGATAACTAGATCACAAGAAGTACCAAGAAAATTGTATTCCAACCTGGTCCCTGTTTTTTCCCATATTTTTCAGAGCATTCTTCTACTTAATCAACTGAACAGTTCACATAGAAATATGAAAGAATGCAATATGTCTCACCAAATAGAATGTATGCTAGGATTTTGCAGCACATAAGTGCGGTCGAGGTATAAGAAGATGCTGCGGATCATGATCATCTGGCGGCAGTGCGCTCGCCAGCAGTCATCCATGCGCTTGAGGAACACCTGCCGGTCCATGCTTTCCGATTGGAACTGTTCAATATTAGCTTTCACATGACCTTCCACTATGTTTGTCAGGTTTACATAGAGTTGTGACGCCATCTGTGGATGTACCGCAATAGCAATGTTAAAACGTATAGTAATCATTTGTCTTTTCAGCCACAAAAGCCATAATTTAAGAAGAAGAAGAATAATTTGGCTTTCTGTTCTTCATTAATCAAGTTTTTATTCTGTTAACATAGCTGTAAGATTTCCAAGAAAATAAATAAATAAAGATCACAATTAGTATTAAAGTAACCCAATGTGATAAATTTTACTGTGGAGTATATAAATTTACATTAAATCGAGGTTTTCCCGACAGTTTAGGTCAATAGCGCGCGAACTAATCTGTTTAAATATGAGAGTCGAACTGAAAGTTCTTAGAATTGTAAATAATATAATAAAAAATATATTGAACTTTGAAAATAGAACTCTTTGCCAATATTATTGAGTATGTATTCCATTCATTAGTTTAACCGACTTGAAAAAAGGAGGAGGTTCTCACTTCGACCCGTATCTTTGTCACCTCAGAACTTTCGACTGGGTGAATCGATTTTGATTTTTTAAATTTTCAAATTTAAAAAATCATCAAAATCGATGCTCGAGCTGATGCTTTCCGCGTTCCCATTTAAATTTCATCAAAATCGGACAAACGGTTTTTGAGTTACACTCCAATAACTGAAAAGTGCAAGATAAACTTTGACAACATTATTATTGCGGGTGAAGGTGAAGACGTAGGTAAACATACGCAATGACAAATGATCCCGTGCGTAGCAAAGGTCACTGAACAGAGTGAAAAAAAAAAAACAAAAGAAATGGAACCGACTTCAACACTCAAAAGTGTGAAATAACTTGTCGAAGTTGGTACTATGAGCACAATATTTTGATAATAGTTACTTTTGAACTATGGAACTAATCACATAATGTATTGGTAGAAATAAATTATATTACTTTCAAACCATACTCAAAACTAAGTTGACAATGTTACAATATTATATTTACATATTAAAATGTCTAGTTGTATTAACAGTTGTATCTTTTCATGTTAGGTTCAAATGGTTGAGGTTTTACATTATGATTTAATTAAGAAGGTATTGCACCACTATTGTGCATGTAAGTGATAATGTTAAAGCTTTTTATCTGAATATCCAATAATAATAAAGAACAGTGGGCAGACAACCTACTGAGGCTCGCGGGAAAAGGTGTGTCCTGGTCGAGATCAATGTGTGAGGCTATGTGCAGCAAAAGACTTCCTACACCTTAAACTACTGTCTGATTATGAAAATTTGAGAAGAATTCGGATCATATATTGGAGTAGCTGCACCCTGCAGTGCTACCTGTGTTGAAATGGTACATGATATTGACAATTTTTGTGTCTTCTCATCATCCCACATGAACAAAACATAAACAGTCAATATTTTCGAGATAAAAAGTAGCCTAAAGTATGCTATATCAAGCATATAAGCTATCTTCATTTAAAATTTCATGCATTTGTCATTCAGCCGTTTCAGTGTGAAGGTGTAACAAAAATACAAACAACAAACAAACTTTTGCCTTTAAAATATTAGTGTGATTCATTGGTAATAACTATACTCTTATACTGTACATTATAATTAATTATAATTTATAATTAATAAATTGCCAACCACAGTTTAACTAGAGGATACTGTAAACCTTTAATTTATAAACACAAAATAATATTATCAAAGTGAAAGTTTGTGTGTATGTGTGTTTTGTACCTCAGTTGATAGATTTAAATGAATTCAGAATATGTAGGTACCCTATAATCTGGATAAACACATAGGTTACTTGTAATTCAGAAAAAAATTGACAGTACATCTGGGGTACAATAAAACCTAATAAATATTTTTATGTGATGAAAACTCTGTATGTCTGTTATGTTTTTACACCTGAACCACAAAACCAATTTTGATGAATTTTGGTAGACCTTAGAAAAGGACATAGCCTATTTTTTGTCCTTGAAAAAATATAGTTTGTCATGTGCGATGATGCTGATGGCTGAGGTAACAGGAAAACCATAATCCACACTGGTGAAACTGCGAGAAGCAGCTACAAATAAGACTATTGATTATTTATAGTGAACAAGCTTATATATTTGTAAAGATAGGTACTATAGACAGATCTGCATAACATTTGTATATTGGAAAATCAGACTGTACCCTGCAAAGCCACAGAATAAATTACATAACAAAGAACTGTGACTGTAACTGTGTTAGACAAATTTTAATCTCAATCTCTATAATCTACCCTCATTTATCAAAGATGAATGAGGGTAATCAAAGTTAATGCATAGCATAACTTGTATCAATATACATTAATAGGTATACTAATATAAACAATCACTTCGGAACTTCTCCACCATTCTATCTACAGTAAGTGAATTTGTATCTTCTTTGCTTGCATGCTCATCTTAGACACACATCAGTCAAGGCAGTCATGGAATGTGTGTTTATGATGCAAATTAGAATGCTAAAAGTAATACCATATTACTTTTTTTTAATGTAATAGGTGGCTAACAGCAGATGTGCCGTCTCATGGTCAAACAGCATTGCCTATGAATATCTGTAATACTGCAGGCATAGTGATATTATGTTGCCAGTAATTATTTTAAGACTGTTAACTCTAACACAATGCAAATTACAGTGTAAACTCCATGTAACATCACTCAATTTAATGACAAACCCCCTTAAGTGTAATCCTAGCCCGTAATAACCTCCACTGTCCGCATTGTGCATGACACAATTTCCAAGAGTCATTAATATTACTAAATTAGAATTGCTACCGTGTGTAGACTGATGTTGACCATGACTAATAAGTAGGAATCATGAATTAAGTATCTATATGTTACCATATTCTTAGTTGCAAACTTTCAAACTGTAAACATGGCTAGTAAGAGAAAACACACTTCTCTCCATTAAACAACAACTCTTACAACAACCTAAAAATGGCCATGAGGGATCATAACAACCCGGTAAAGGAGGCCCTGCTAAAATGCGATCCGGACTTGGAGTTCTCCTTTGAAATTATTTCAGTCTCAAACTGATTTTCCCATAGCAGGCTCGCATGAGCATCCGAAGCAGTCATGCTCACAGAGAGGTGTTGGAGTGCTGCGGTGTTGTGTACCGGGTCACCATCTTCCCTCAATTAGGGTTGAGGAAGGCAATGGCGCACAAGTCAACTGGTGCACACTTCAACTCGTGAACGGGTGCTGCTTGCGGACACTGGTCTGCTCCGAAGTCTCATGCGTGCTTCGTATGTTGCTAATCCATAGAGTATTTCTAAGATAATTCTTTGTCCCTAATTAAGTACAAGTTGTCTACTTATTAATGTTTTCTTTTCCAAAGTAACAATTGGAACAAATTCCTAAAAAATGGCACAGACCAGTCTGTGGAGAATTGATAATTCATTAAAAAAAAAAAAACAACTCTATAATGCTATAATATGGAAATCATTGCAATTGTTAAGTGGAGAGATATATCTAACTAAGCTGGTAATGACATAATGTTATCTCGGTAACAACTAGATTTGTTGTAACATATATCAACAAACCTTATGACTGCACATGTTTTCAACAGCTTTGTAGAGATCCTCCAACGAGTAATCGATTGCCTTCGAGGTTTGGATGGCGATCACAGCCTCGCGCAACTTGCTCCATGTCGTCTCTTGGTAATTTTCTGGTAGATTCGGTTTACCTACAACACCATAAGTTTGTTATTAATGTACCCTGAGAGGTTATAGTTATATCGAAAAAACGTAAACATACTCTTGAAATTTTTTATAACCAGCTTCTTTGTAGTTGCTCCCGGTTTGTTCACCGCCGACGGAGTCAACTTCACGGACCCATTTGGATTTGGCGTTATCAAGGAGAAATTAGATTTCTTCTCGTTGGCACTCATATCTTCTGATTTTATTCTTTTGCCCCCCTGCTCGCTGCTGGGATGGGTACGTTTTCTACTCTGATTACCACCTTCCTCGGCCAAAACTGACGTTTTAGCTAAGCTCGACATAAGATAGCATATTATGGCCGAAGCCACGACTATTAATTTACGATTAACGCTAAATAATTAGATTATCTTAGAACTAAAACGAAATCAGTCAAAGTTTACCACAAACCACCATTACGATTCAATAAATAAAATTTTGTCTTTGCAAAAATCCTGGCAAGAGCTAATCCAACGACATAAAATACACAGATTATAAAGTAAAATCTACAACACAGATATAAAATCTGAATAAGATCAATAATAGTCTACAATATAGTAATCTGTGTGTAGCTCTCGATGCTTGTGGTAACCACGAACGTAAGCCTTAAGTGGACTGCATGCAGAAACGAGCCTCATGAAAGGCACTGAAGTTGTCTAACACCTTACGTGCAGATATGTGGAACACTCTAGATGCAATGTCTTCCAATAGAGCTCAAACTGTGACCCTGTGGCGGACAACATGACCCGGAACCACAACGAGAAATTAAAACGCCTGATTAATCTCGACGGGCAAACTATCACCAATGTAAAGTGCTCTGAAGTTAACGACAAGTCCGTGGTTAACCTATCTTCTACCGAAACCTCGGTTGTACAAGCATCGGTGTTGTCTAAAGGATTGAATTTTGCCCCTACACCGCGGAAGGTTCCTGTCGAGGAGATTGTGACGAGTATTGAAAACACTAACGTCATCACTTAACATCAGGTGAGACAGTTGTCAAACGCAAACTTATAATATGTAAAAAAAAAAAAAAAAACAAACTCCCGAAACCACATCCCGAGTCACGATGCCGAATGTTTACGCCAAGAAGTTGCATCTTTACTGCGGAAATCTAAACCGCCGAAGTCGAACATCACAAGACAAGAATTAGGTGCCTTGAGAAGCATACGGGACAACGTCGATCTACTAGTGTTGCCAGCGGATAAAGGGAATGCGGCTGTGATAATGGATACCATTGAGTATAAACACAAAATGAGTCAGCTACTCGACGATGTGAATACCTATAAAAAAGTTGAGTACAATCCAACGCCCCGAATCACAGCGAAGCTGAAAAATCTCTTATGCGCTTTGGGTGATGATCTTTGCGAAAGACTGCGTCCACTTAACCCAACTTCACCTAAAATATATGGCCTGCCAAAAGTACACAAACCTTCTTGCCCCCTCAAACCAATTGTTAGCCAAATAGATTCACCCACTTATAAGACTGCGCGCTTTATATCCGAGATGCTTCTTCCTCTAACTGGCAATACCACCAGTCTCGCAAGAGACTCAGTACATTTCACTCAAATGCTGGAGGGCGTGGTATTAAGCGCAGAAGAACTTATGGTAAGTTTCGACGTGACATCTCTATTCACCAATATACCGATAGTTGACACGTTAAAGATTATTGCTGATTTATTTCAAACGACACTAATACCTATCGAATATATGAACGTAATAGAGTTTGTGCTCACTAGTGGATACTTCCTGTGGCGGGGGGAATACTACTTGCAGACGGAGGGCGTGGCCATGGGTTCTCCCGTAGCTTCAGCGATTGCAAATATTTGTATGGAGTGGTTCGAGAAGACTGCGCTAGAAGGCATACCTTTTAAACCTAGGTGGCGATATGTAGACGACGTGTTTGCTATTATACACAAGGATAATATGACACCCATGCTGGAACGGTTGAACAGCATTAACCCCAAAATAGCATTCACAGCGGAACAAGAAGCAGACGGCATTTTGCCATTCCTAGATGTGTTGGTCAAGCGTGAACGAAATGGTCACCTCTCATCATCTCTCACACGGTGTACCGTAAGCCTACGCACACAGACCGATACCTAAGAGCTGACTCACACCACCACCCCTCGCACCTGGCTTCTGTGCCGAGAACGCTCATAAACAGAGCTCTGAAGCTCTGTGATCCTCAAAACGTAGATGCAGAACTGGCACACGTGAGTAACTGCGAAGTAGTTAAGTCTGATTTCCAATTATGCAAATTTGACGTTTTTCACCCTCCCTTAGATATATATATAAAAACAATGAAGATAAATAAGCTTAAAGAAATGTTTGATAAACGGTACAACTTTCACAAATGTTACTATGAATTATTAAATAAGAATTTGAACTCTCTCGATTGGCGGGTAATATTTGCAAACTGTAATAGTGTCGATGACAGGCTACACAGTTTTTACTGTGTTTTAACAGAAGTTGTTGATCCCGACATACAATTCAAAGAAATCTAAATTTCCAATATGATTGAACAAAAATATAAAAAAGGCTTTGCAAGAAAAAAATAATGTCTTGAGAAGGTACAAAATCTATAAAAATCCTGTGGACGCAATAATATTAAGCAAATTGAATAATCGATGCGACAAATTAGTAACGAAATGTTATAAAGAATATCACGATTTCATGGAAGAGAAAATTAACACTCAAACTAATCTGTTCTGGACATTTATGAAAGCCAAGAGAAGAGGATTATCTACCATTCCGATATCTGTTTCTGATGGAGTCACAACTGTTTTTTTTTACTTCAACTTTTTCGGAACAAAGAAAAATGAATGTTAAGTATGTGGTTATATTATAATATGTATATTTTATTGGGAACGAATATAATGATCACCAGATAAATATAATGGTGGTGTAATGGTAAATAACACTCAGAGTTATGTAGTTTTGATCTACCCCATGTCATCTACGTTTTTCACATTCAAAAATTCGTTTATCTGTCTGGCCGTGTGGGAATTAGCATTGTCGTGGTGCAAAATGCACCACGTATATATACACGTAAATACAGCGTTTACGTTAATTTTTACAGAGTTCATCAATAATTTCAAAAGCAGATTGAAGCCTAGCGATGCTCTGTTAAGCTGTCAAATTACACTTAAAATCGTAGAAAATCATACTACTTAAATACGAAAATTTCCTCGAGTTATAGCCATGTTCTTGTAGACACGCAATTTGTAAAATGACACCGCAATATAAAAGCAATTGACAGTCAGATGAAACAAACTGCATTCTACAACCAAAGAGTTCCATTTTCAAGTGTGACTTATGTATTCTACCCCCTAAGTTCGAGTAGGTAAGTTCGTCACACTAATTAATGTGTAACCCGGTGGCCCGGGTAGCGGGGGCGCGGTGGCCGATGTAGTGGAGCGGACCAGTCACCGGTGCAGGGTCGAATGGACATTGACCTCATTTCCCAATTGCCGGTCTATATCTACGGTCTGTATCTACCTAGTTTAAATCTACAACTACTACTTATACTATAATATTATAAAGAGGTAAAGTATGTGAACTTTGTGAAGTTGTAGGGGGTAGCTAATCTCTGAACCGGTATTGTAAATTATCTTACCAATAGAAAGGCACGTTACTTGTGAGTGTCATCACATCATCATCATCATCCCGTTTTTCATCATCATGCTGGTGAAACAGAGGGGCGCAGCTATAATATTAGATATACGTAGTTCTTCTTCTCTCAGCCATGTGCGTCCACTGCTGGACAGAAGCCTCCCCCATATAGGGGGGATTTGCCAATACTCGCCACGTTTGGCAGGCGGGTTGGCGAGCGCAGTATGATTTCCAATCCTCAGAAGGTGCTGCTGCCCACCTCCTGGTACGTGGTCCCTTAGCCGACTCTTACGGCACCCGCGGGAAGAGATGGGGGAGTACTATTCTAGGCCGGTACTACCACGGCCACGTACCTACGTAGTAGTAACCGAAAATACAGAGAGAAGCTAAACAATAGACGGTCATGGTGGCTCAGTCAGTTATCAGTGACATTGACTTTAGAACCGCGACTCCCGGTTCGAATCCTGGCTGGGGCAAACGTTTCTGGGATGAGCATAGATGTTTGTTCTCAGGTCTTGGATGTTTGTGTGTGTCCATACCTCCCACTACACCGGGTATCCTACCTAGAGCAAGGGTGTGAGCATGAATGTGAATGCGTCATGGTACCACGGGTGACCTTACAATTTATCGACAGCGGAAACGGTGAGACTCCGAAATGACTACTCCGCCAAAATGCTTTTGAACCGCAACTATGGCTCGCTTTGATCACAATATATTCATATGGTTCTTGGCCTAGCGTGATTAGAACTTTGACCACATCGTTACTGATTGTCAAGTGAGATAGTGGTCAAACGCAAGATCGATAAGTATGTAGGTACCTATATAAAAAACGGTTGATTTTTGAAAACATTAACAATCACAGTATACAAGATTCAGCATTTTCTTTTCACGCTCAAAATCAGAAATCAATAAAGTAGGTCTCAATCAAATGACGTAAATGGCCTATCTAAGTATTAAGTATTATCAACACCGGCGATAGGCTGGCACAATGCAGGGACGGCCTTTCTTTGGTCTTTATACTGCAGTACGAAATATTCTCATTAAATATGTAGGTATATTACATACAATGATATTATATGTTTATTCATTGATTACATACATATAATTATTATGCATAATTGCATTACTTACATTACAAAGTATAATGGTATACATAATGGTTCGCATGGTGGTAGGATACTTTCGAATAGCTGCCTGGCTAGCTAAGCTACCACCCTCAAGCTTGACAAAACTGTCACCAAACACATAGTGTCTTCAGGCAGCAGTCCTTGAGAGCCAGTGAGCATTCTAGGTCTAGCGTGATAACATCTTCGACCACATCGTCACTGACCATCAAGTGAGATAGTGGTCAAACGCTAGATCTATACAGTATAAAAAAAATAATAGTTAAACTTAATCGCTCTGGCAGTTGCAATGTATTCTTAATGCTAGCAGCATTGCCCCACTGAATTGCAATGCAAAATTGTTTTGTTTTGCAGTGATTTCACGAGTAAGTAAATAAAGTATAACTAAGAATGATATATACTGGCGCGTATATATTTTAAATAATATTTTCGATCATGTATTCTTGATCGAAGAATAATATAATTGATAAATACTGAAGAATGTAGTAGGTATGAAAATTTAAAGATATCATAGCATAGCAGCGTACTTGATGGCAAGCTTTTATCACATTTGGTTTATTTTATTATCATGTTGGTATCACTGTGATCCAATGACCAAAAACAATGAACGTGTCGAGCAAAATAATCGTCATTAAGCTAATTACGTGAAAAATGTATACATCATTGCGCGATCTCTGCTCACCCCTCCGGGAATATGGCGCGTAATTCACTTCAATTTTATATCGCTGGTAATTCATATTTTTCATACGTTTCTAATTTTTCTTATTTTATATTCTTCAGCAGCTATCAATAATATAAAAAGTCACTACACATAAAACAATTTTTGAAAATACTATAGAATATGTCGAAATACACGTGCTGAAATCAGCGAATTGGCTAATGTAGCAATTATTGAAATGTTAAAATTCTAAAAGCTAATTTAAAATCGTTGAGGCCTATAGGCTATAATGTAAAATTCTTGAAACTGACGCATATTTCATGTAATTTGCGTAATACACAAAAGCTCCTGTTAAATTCAATCAAATCAGATGACACATGACCACAGACCCATGTGGCCAGAAAATTAAAAAATAATAAACAACATAAAACATCTGTATGCAAAACCGATATATTTCCAATTAAACGCTATTGTAACTAAGTGCAGTGGCAAGTGGCGAGCTGACGATTTGATTACACCCTCTAAAGTGCAGGTCCCTGCAGGCAGGGGGCGGAGTAACAAGTGTCCCGGGCACAGCACCCCGCGCCATTCAACCAGCCAGTGAGCCCGCCATTCACTCGCCCGCGCGCTTTGTGGGAAACGGTCACCATCTCGCGACTCGAAAACCCCGCGCGCGGTTCGATCGCCGAAAATATTCGCGCGCGATTTCGAAGTATGAATGAAGACTGTTTGTTTTATTTTTAAAATGTGCTTCACTTGACATTTAAAGTTTTAACATAGCTTCAGCTGATTATAAAAGGAATGTGTTAGTTTTGTTTTATTACAATGGGGGAAACATCATTCAACATACCGGATGACAATCTGGAGCAGCACATTATAACTTTATTTGAAAAGTTGGAAAGTATGAGGAGAGATGCGAAGGCCTCAGGGAGCTGCGATGACATTTCTGGGAGGGTGCCTGCGAGGCTGGAGCTGCGGACTTTGTCGCTGTGGAAAGCTGTGGTGGCTGAGTGTGCAGCCTCGTTTCTGTACGTGTTCATAGTGTGTGGGGCGGCTGGAGGCGCGGGCGTGGGTGCTTCTGCTTCTGCTGTACTGCTAACTACCGCGCTGGCTTCCGGCTGCGCTATCGCCACCTTGTCTATGTGTTTCGCTAAAATATCCGGTAAGACTTTTAACGTCTTGAATAATAAAATTGTGTTCTCTTCTTCTTCTAAGTTTAATAACTAATTAATTCAGCGAGCCGGTTCAATACCTCGTTGTTCTCAAGTTCTCATAATTCGATAATTTCTATGTTTATGGAAGCAGATGGGTTAAACTTCATCAGGCTTACCTAATGTCAAATGGTGCGTGATTTATCGGTGTTATAGATACCTAGGTATCCATGACTCGAGATGGGACAACTTGAGACCTCATTGAATGAATTTTTTTTTTCTAATTATGACGGCGCTTTATACTTTTATAGGTACCTGCTTTTTTTTTACACCTGAGTTGGTGGTACGATTAACAGACATAAGTCGCATAAAGCATAAAACTATTGTTTGTTTTCCTAAATTTAATACCTTTATTATTATTATTAGACATCTTTCAGAATTTTCCAGTCTTTATAAGAGTCGGATATACTTAATTTCAAGGCTCAAACCAAGGTGCTTTTTAAGGCTCAAACCATTTGAAATTTTACTTACTTGATCCAACAATACTTGAATAATATTAAACTAAATGCAGAAACCGTAGGGTGTTCCAAAAAAGTGAATTTAAAATTACATACGATTTATGGATCCCGTCATCAGGTATACGGTCAAAAGTAAGCGACATAAAAAGGCAGGTGTGTTTACCTGCTTTGTACAAAAGACGAGACGGCTGATTTTACCACGACTTGCCTTGCTTTTAGGGGTACTGCGCTCTCCAGAAATAAAATTGCCAAAAACAACCACACTTAAGTTGTACCGAGGTCTGTGGCGAATTATGTATTCTCGTCCGTCAGTCCCCAAACTTTTTACAGATTTTCTTATTTAAATACTACTTTTCTTTCGCCTAAAACTTTGTTTGGTTTAATGGAGATTTAAAATTGAATGGGCAATTTAGAAAACACTGAAGATGAGAGACTAAATAGAGAGACGTAGTTACGAAATCGCGGTATTTATAACTAGCTGCGCCCCGCGGTTTTACTTTCGTGGTGATGATTGATGATGATGAAAAGTAGCCTATGTATCATTCCGGGACCTGAATTCCCGGAAATTCTACATACCAAATTTCAATCAAATCCGTCCAGCCGTTTGAGCGTGAAAGAGTAACAGACATCCATACAAACTTTCGCGTTAATAATATTACTAGTAGCGGCCCGCGGTTGCTTCCCCGTGAATTACTCTTTTCCCGCTACCCAATGATCCCACGGGAACTATACCTCCTTTTTCTGGGATAAAAGTAGCCCATATAAAGTTCCAGGGTCTAACCATACCAAATTTTATCGAAATCGGTTCAGCCGTTTGACAGTGAAGGAGTAACCAAGGTTTTTGAATTATTTGCTTGCCACGGAAACAGCAATTATTTTCCGGGTGAAAAGTAGCCTATGTGTTAATCTAGGGTCTAAACTATATATGTATCTCCACACCAGTTCAGGTTAATGATAAACTTTGCAGGCAGAAAAATAAAAACGTAGTCTCCCACATTCCCGCAACCCCTACTCATAAATGAAAATTAAATACTGTAGTGTTTTTTAAAATTGTTAGCATGAAAGAACATGAATGCTATATAAGGTATGAAAACTAGCGAGAACTGGTACGAATTAATAAATAGTAGGCAGAGCATCAGTCCGAATATACGAAGGTAGATTACAAAGAACCTGATGGAGTCAGTTCGCTCGCGGGCCGGGCGACTTTCTCGGGTGGGAAAAAATAACAGAATTATTATTGCTTTTTATTAAGTCGCAATGAACATACGCTGGTATAAATAAAATAAGCCTTACCGATTTGGCTTAACTGAATTTTGCTGTAGTTATTTTTCTGTTTTCCCCCTTATGGAAACGGCTCATTTTTCTGTTCTTAAGTAGATCAATCTCTGAATTCTTGAACTTTCAAGAACTGTTCTTACAATCCATATTTTAAAAAAAAGTTTATTAACATGAAGGACTTTTAACAAAAGTAGCTGAAAAGACTCAAAAATGTCGAAGTCACAAATGGTAAAGCCAATTTAGTAGTTATTGCGATTGCTATCGAACTAATAGGATATTAGGAATTATATACCTAGTGGTGTTGTGTCGAGATTAGATAGTTTTGTACTCAATTTTGTGGTTCATTCAGCAGTCGTGTTTCGAAGGTTGCTGTTCTTTACAGCACGTATATCATCTTTGCTTATACCACAGAAATGTTGGCCCTGGCCGGGATTCGAACCCGGGACCGCTAGATCAGAAGTCAGGGTCACAACGACCGTCAATATGAGAAGTATTCATGACCATGATTTTTTAAAACTTGTATCAATTGAGGCGTGTTTCACCCAGAGGGCAATTATACCCCTGCCATCTCAGTTATTTATTGAACTACCTATGTACCTACATCCCAAAACCGCCACCGCAGCGCTCACCGCCTGCAGATGTTCACAATTATCCGCTTTTTGTAACATTGGCGGCTGCGAGGCGAAAGTAGGTATGCCTGTTTTTATATCTGTAGCCTCGTGTTTATGATTCCTGCAGGATTTTTCTCTCTTTATTTTGTCTTCGCATAGTGTGAGGCTTTTAGCCATAGTGAAGTGTATATTCTTATCGTAGTAGGTAAGTGTATATATAGGTATGACACTCATCAACTTTTATGATTTATAGGCAAAACCCAAAATTAGACTTATGGACCTTATAGTCCCTTATAGACTCATTACTGCGTCAAAGAGCAGAGAGCTCACTTAAAATAATATTATGCTATTGCCTATTTGCAAGCATATTCAATGTGAGCAATCCACTATAATTACACATAAACCCCCTGAAGAAACACTTATTCTAAAAAATGAACTAAATTTTGAACTTGTCACCTAAACTCCTCTCAAAATACCTGGATTTTATTACCAAAGTTGAGTTAGTTCGTTCGTCTTGATATTTGCTTGAGTAAAAAGTTTCGGTGCTGGGCGCTACGCTTATCTACATTTTTATGAGGTTAAAAGTTACGTGCGCGTTGATTGAGTCAAAAATGGAAGTGAACTAGAAGATGTATCTGGATATTCCAAAACCAAGCGATATTATTAGTTTGACGCTTTGCAATCGTTTTATGGCACATTTTATATTACATTTAATCCTGACAACATACCGCATACAAAATAAAGAATGTATAAAAAAAAAATACCAAAAAATGGAACCGAATTCAACACTCAAAAGTAAAACATAACTTATTGAAGTCAGTAGATGATATGATAGTTCAAAAATAACTACGTACTTAAATCAAAATATTGTGCTCATGGTACCGACTTCGACAAGTTAATTCACAATTTTGATGAAGTCGGTTCCATTTTATATAAACATTTTGTTTTTACCCTTTTCAGTGACCTTTGCTACTCAGGGAATCAATTGCCATTCTGTATGTGCACCGATTTCTTCATCCGCAATTAGAATGTCGCCCAAGTATATGTAACACTTTTCAGTTATTGGAGTGTAGCTCAAAAATCGTTTGACCGATTTTGATGAATTGGGACCACACGGGAAGCACCAGCTTTCAAATAAAAAAATAACGATCGTAATTGATTCACCACGTCGAATGTTGAGGTAACTGAGGTAACAAACAAAAAAATCAAATAAAAACATACGGGTCGAATTGAAAAAACTCCTACTTTTTTTGAAGTCGGTTAAAAAAACATACGTTTCGAATTGAGAACTTCCTACTTTTTTTAAAGTCAGTTAAAACTATAGGTAAATGAATTGAAATGAAACCTTATGAGTATTAAGTTTTTGGAAGAGCGTGAATTCCGCAATATACGAGTAGTTCACTCTAGTGTGGAATTCATGGATCAACACCAAGCATGCTATATAACTTAATCATCAAGTCTCTTGTGATGAAATAAATAAATAAGCACTTATGGAATGTTTCATAATGTGATTTTAGAAAAAGGATTTTCGTGAAATGTTATGTTCGCGGCAGATAAGATGCTAATTAAATTTAACTGAGATGGACACATCTGAGAAATTTAATTAGTATCTATCATTACAAACACTGTATTTCCAAAGTTATTTACTTTTCTCTGAGACTACAGAGCAGGTGGCGAGTCTCTCTTGACTAATCGAGCCCATTTATTATTCCCAAGATTAGTAAGTATCTGTAAAGTGAGTAAGTCTACGAGATTATTGTAGGGGATTAGTAAGTAGTGACCCTGGACATAGAATATGTCGGCCGATGGGACAAACTGACAAGTGTAGCGTAGGACGTGTGCCAATAAGATGGACAGATACATGAACAAGCTGGATGCACGATAATTTAGATCCTTGTGAAAATCAATAGGGGAGGCGTACGTCCAGCGGTGGACTTCCTATAGCTAACATTATTGTCATGCTCAAGAAGATAGCTATAATAAAACGTAGGAGATTAAAGTTGGAATATCATAATCGATACAACACGTGCTTCACCCTTCACCCTTGGTCACAGAATAACGAATAGATGCGTCGGACCCCTCTCATTATAACTTACGGAGATGGGGACAATGACATTTTAAATTATATCTAATAATAAGTTATGGATACAGGATGTCGCGGTTCACACAATCGAGGGCTAATTCTCGACTTGACACAATGTCCGCGAATAAACATGAATGCCGTGTTGAATTTTAAAGTGCCTTGGACGCCCTAATTCCACTAATGGACGACAGACCCTATTTCGAGGTGGATTTACATTGGATGCATTTATCGATTTACCTTATACGCGTGTGTGGAACTGCTGGCACCTAAAGAAGTCTAATTATTTTATTTATTTGTATGGAAAAGTTTGTATGCTGTTTCTTTAGTTATTCTATGCGCTTATATATGCTTGAGCACGCGGCACTGTGGTTTGATATAAGAGTAATACCTACGAAATATAATCAAAAAGCCACAGAGGCAATAATTGAAGAAGAAGATGCCGGTTTGATCTTAACACTACCATAAGATGAACATTTCAATTCAGGTGAAACTATTTCCCACTACACAAAGAATTCTAGTATGGAGACAAACTGGAAACAATGTGTCTTGAACTTGCCTTTTAAATAACAATTTGATACTTAAGTTAATAGATGTGGTATTGGTATAAAGATAAAGTATTTTGTAGTAAAACTAAGTAAAATACAGATAGTCCCTTCTCTCTACGCTTTTAAAGAACCAAACTGTCAGACAAAATGCCCGAGTCGCCTTTTCTTACCTCATCTTTACTCTCACTGTGAATTTTAATCAAGGATCTCTTAAAGTTGTACTTGTATGCTTTTAGGCTTTTTTATTTCAATACAGACAGCACATTCATTTGTATGTGCCGGAGAGAACGGTCCTAGAACTTTTTTGCCTTTTTATGCATACTGTGTATGTGTCATTGACATAAAGGCTCGTGAATTATATTTTTTTCTGCATTCAGGACGTGAATCGTGAAAGCTTCGCTTCATAAACCCTGGTTATTTTCTCGAGGCCGACCTTCGACCTTCGTTGAGTAATTGATATTACCCAGTTTGGGTTCGTTTTAATAAAAATATGATCTTTGGAAAATACTGTGTTTGTTTAGGGCTTCTAAGGGACCCTAAATGAGAAATCTGATATATCCAAATGGTTTTTATATATGACTTCGCAATGCCTTGAGGTTTTCAAGTCTATCAATGGTAGACTATTATAATCATATATCATCTTTAATTATCGATATCCAATTAAATGCCGTGGTGGTACCGGCCCAGAATAATATTCCCCCATCTCTTCCCGCGGGTGCCGTAATAGTCGGCTAAGGGATCACGTACCAGAAGGTGGGCAGCAGCGCCTTCTGAGGATCAAAATCATACTCTCATATCGCCAAACCGCCTGCCAAGCGTGGCGAGAATTGGCATTTCCCCCCTATATGGGGAAGGCATATGTCCAGCAGTGGATGTCCGATTGCTGAGGAGATCCAATGAATTGACTGTACCTTATAGTGCCTTTGGGTCTGCTTCTATTGAGTTTCATGCATTTTTATTGCTTATATTTTGCTCGTAATGTCATTGCAGGATCGCGTAACTTTCCACATAAAAACGCACGGGATTGTGATCACGCCGTTCGCGTTGGTACCACTATCAAGGTTCTATAGCTTAATTGGCAAAAGATAGGACGGTAGGCATCAATGCGTTTCAATTCGAATTGCACCCGATTTTTCCAAATTTTCTAAAGTTGCATCCGCACAGCATAGTTATCTCATTGACATTTTTTTTTTTATATTTTTTTTTTTTCTCAGCTATGTGCGTCCACTGTTGGACGTATGCCTCCCCCATATAGGGGGGATTTGCCAATACTCGCCACGCTTGGCAGGCGGGTTGGCGAGCACAGTATGATTTCCGATCCTCAGAAGGCGCTGCTGCCCACCTCCTGGTACGTTATCCCTTAGCCGACTCTTACGGCACCCGCGGGAAGAGATGGGGGAGTACTATTCTAGGCCGGTACCACCACGGCACTCACCACCACACTCATTGACATATTATTATGCAAATAAATGTTTTGACTATATTAAAAAAATATATTCTATAAGTAATGTCAGTATAGGTAAAAAATGTACATTTTTTAATAATTCTGTACGCAGCCTGGTAGGTAAAAAGGTATTTTACGTTTTATCCGACCAACCAAGATCCAACAAAAATAGTCTTCGTCTGATAATCTATTTTTTTGTCTGATCCCTAAACGTGTCAAGGTGAGTCACCGCGACCAGGTAGTAGCTTTCCCGACTGGATGAGTTAGTAGCTATATGGATCCAGTAACTCAGTAACCAAGCACATTTACTAGCGGATGCCAGCAGTGTTTCTTGTATGTGTCTAGTTTTACCTCATTATAAAACAAATCAGCAATATTATTTTACCTTGAAAGAAAATTTCAGAGACCTCATTTATTTTGGAGTGAAAACTTCTTTAACAGCGGTGTGCACTTTTGTATAGGGGAAAATGTAAAACTCGCGTCAGGGCACCTGCCGTCAGAACGTTATGACGTGACGTCTTCGAATTTGTAAGACGGAGAGAGAGTAGACCGCAGTTGAAATTTAAACTATAATGTGTTACAAATTAGGAACATTAGTATTATGGTAAATCCCCCCTATATGGGGGTGCATATGTCCAGCAGTGAACATCCTATGGCTGCGATGAATGAATGAGTGTCTAATGATTCATTTCATTTATTCTGCGTGAGAAGAACTATAGCCGTCATTTAGGTACATAGTAAAGTAGTATATATGTATATGTATAGTGAAAATATTGTGCATAAATTTGATCTTTGTGGTGACAGGTGTGTACCACCTACGTCACCGCGTTACCACCTGCAATAGGCTTATCAATGAAGTTTGGTGCTAGTCGAGTGGGATATACCATATTAAAAAAAATGGAATATATCTCCGATATTCATAAGAATGTGCTCTCTTTTCCTCTCTCTCTTTCTCTTTAGTATGGTATACTTATGTGAAAAGACAGACGGACTGACATGTTGCATTTTATCGATATTCGAAGGATTGCGTCCTCATTCCCGTCACGTGGGACGATCCTATCAGAATATTAAGTAGGACGCCCACAGATTCTATATCCTCAGGGAATGTTGCTGTATTATGAAAGGGTGAAAACATCCGGGTCTAGCGTGATAACATCTTCGACCTTATCACCACTTACCATCAAGTAAGATAGTGGTCAAACGCTAGGTCTATAAAGTGCATATAACATAGTGGTGAACTCATGTAGGAATATTGTTCGAACGCCCAAGTGGACGTTATGGCGGGTAATTTATAGATACGAACGTCGATATTGTGTTCTTGAGAGATAATCTAAAATGGATATATTATCTTTGGATATTCATATGTGAGATCGGTGTAGTTACACGAGAATCCTTAATTTTTTTGAAAATATAATATAATCGCCTATGTCACCTGGGGATAATGTAGCTTCTCAACAGTGGAAGATTTTTTCCGGTTCAGTAGTTTCGGAGCCTATTCAACGCAAACAAAACAAACAATCAAATCTTTCCTCTTTACCTATATCTAATTATTAGTATAATTTAGCTCCATTGCCATCTAGAGATATTGGACGATAATTTTTTACATCTATAATTCATTTTAGGCATCAAAATGACTAAGTATACTCAAGTTAGAAATACAAGTTGTTCTTATTGTATTTAGACAGAAAATAAGATGTAGAAAAACTTTTTTATAATATTTTTGAGGGCATTTCCTGAAATTTCGTTACCATTTCCGGTACTTCCGGAAAAATGGCATATCCATGCTATATTTTTATATTAAAGGGTATATCAACACGCCACGATTTCGCTTTAAACTTTCCGTAACAGCTGGCCAGTCCCGGTTTGGATCGCTTCATTCCGGTTTGGAATAAAAAACCTCGACGGCGTTCTTTGCAACTTTTACAATGTTTTTTTACGAATGGTGAGGCGCCATCTGTCTCTCATCAGCATCACATGGCACTAAGGCATTTTTGTTATAAGAAAGTATTTTATTGGACAACACGATGCAAATACATAGTAAAATTCCCAACGGGCCCCAAAGTACGCGTGACCGGTATCTTGGTGACTCAAATAAGAATTAACAGTGCAAGATTAGGTTGCGCGCAAGTACTTAACATAAAAGAAGATGATTCTATACGGAACTTATCAATAAATGTACTCCTAGACTGAAATTGGGAGTCCAACAACATCCATTAACTATTAATGCCAGGCCGATGAGGAGGGAAGAATTTTGAAATGGTGTATGCAGAAAATCTAGTTGAGCGCGTGTGTGATGTGTTGGTGTGTGTATGTGTGTTAATGTGTGGTAATGTGCGTGTGAGCGATGATCATGAGTACATATATTATTACGTCCATGGTGATGAATATACGTGCATAATTCAGAAGTTCCAAGATGTCCACCTTGCCACATTTCATACACATAGGGCTTCGGTTTCCTCATATTATGTTAAAATAAGAAGCCACGTTTTTATCTGCCTTCAAAAAAGGTGGAAGTTCTCAATTGCACCAGTATGTTTTTTTACTTTTGCTCTTGCTTTCCTGTGGCAACATTGTTTTAGGTCGCAAATTTTGGTAGGTAAATGCGTGCAAATGTCTAGATTGGCGACGAGCAAACACTGTTTTGATGTAAGTAGTACGATATGATCCAATATCCATCCATCCAATAAACAAAACAGTTTCGATTTCTACCTGTCCTAGCTCCTAGCGACAGCTCAAGCCGAGATTCGTGGCCTAGTGGCATAGCGCCATACTCACCCTCCGCCTGGTGAAGCTCTAAATGCCGGCACAGTGAAAGTAATAGAGCGTTAAAAAAAAACCAAAGACAGTGTTGATAGCACAAGTACAATTATAAGATTTTAAACAGACATGGTCTCTAATACACGAATTAATATTATTATTGGGATATTGACCCTCCAGTAGTTCCAGTAAAAGTTCTAACATAAATATTTGTGTGCGAAAACCGTGAGTTATGTGTCTCGAGATCAAAATCGAGTTTTGAATGAATTTTGTGATAGTGACAGTGGTAACACCATTAAACACAACAAATGTGAAAGAAAGAGATAAACACAGATTTATTTGCTCTTAAAGAACACCCACAGGAATTTCAGTTCACTAGTGAACATGGCGTTTGAAACTATGCCGTAATATCGCGCAAATACTATAAATAACATACATGGTAAATATCCCGATTATAATATAAATGTCCTAACCTACAGCTGTGTGTGTACATGTACCTCGGCTTATATTAAGCTTACGGGTTCTAATAAAATCAAATAAGAGACTTTCTCAAGAAATATTGTTTTATTATCTATACGTACCTACGTAATATTTGACGATAGTTTTGGTATTCTAATAAGTTTGTAGGGTTATTTTGTAACAAAAAGACTCTTCTAAAGAACTCCGCAATAAAGTAATCTAAGAATATTATTATTAAATAATATTGTAAGTATATTATGTAGTGAAAGTTGGTTGTGGCAGAAACATCATGATATCAGAATAAATGCAGTGGAAATCAGAGTTCTAAGTAGTATGATTCGAGTGAAAGTAGTGAAACTGAGTGACAGAGTAGAGAATAGTGTGATAAGGGAACGTTGTGGTATAAACTGAGTGACAGAGTATAGAGAATAGTGTGATAAGGGAACGTTGTGGTATAAACTGAGTGACAGAGTATAGAGAATAGTGTGATAAGGGAACGTTGTGGTATAAACTGAGTGACAGAGTAGAGAATAGTGTGATAAGGGAACGTTGTGGTATAAACTGAGTGACAGAGTAGAGAATAGTGTGATAAGGGAACGTTGTGGTATAAACTGAGTGACAGTGTAGAGAATAGTGTGATAAGGGAACGTTGTGGTATAAACTGAGTGACAGAGTATAGAGAATAGTGTGATAAGGGAACGTTGTGGTATAAACTGAGTGACAGAGTAGAGAATAGTGTGATAAGGGAACGTTGTGGTATAAACTGAGTGACAGAGTAGAGAATAGTGTGATAAGGGAACGTTGTGGTATAAACTGAGTGACAGAGTATAGAGAATAGTGTGATAAGGGAACGTTGTGGTATAAACTGAGTGACAGAGTAGAGAATAGTGTGATAAGGGAACGTTGTGGTATAAACTGAGTGACAGAGTAGAGAATAGTGTGATAAGGGAACGTTGTGGTATAAACTGAGTGACAGTGTAGAGAATAGTGTGATAAGGGAACGTTGTGGTATAAACGAAGATGTATGTGACTAAGATTGAGAAACGTATTTTAAATGATTCTGTCCTCATTTCCTCTACTTACAAGTAGTCAGGCATTGCGATACCCGTACTTTGTAGATATATGACTTCTCGCAAGAAGCGTTTTGCTTCGACATTCATTGTATGTACATCTAGGATGAACTTCATTGTGCAACAGGTAAGGAATGGAATTCATAGGGTGAGTCTGTGTTTCCGAATGGATGCAATCAAGTAGTGGCGTAGCAAAGCATCTAACACTGACCAGTGAAAACAATTTGGTCTATGAGCATCACCAGCCAGGCGTCCGGCAGCAATAATAAACACCTTGGTCCAATGATGTTTCATATAATATCATTGCCTTGGTCACAGTTATATGAAAGTCTCACCCTCAAAACTCATACACACACTCAAACCCCCGCACTTACACTCCCCGTTTCGCGGGAGACATTGACACACACTATCATATTCATAGAGATATTATTATTACATATAGTTTTTGTGATCGGTGATTATGATTACACAAACATTCATGACTTGAAACATACATATGTGCTCTACCGGTATAAGAATCCAAGGACCCAAGAGTAGAAGTCCGGCCACTGTCCACTGACCCATAATGACCTTAGAAATCTGTTTTATTAAATGTGATAGAGAAAACATATTCTTCCCACCCCACTTTAAGGTACGATGCGGTAGGAAGACCATGATTATGTTTACAAGAATGCTCATCAAAAGTCATATGAAGTAGGCAGCTCATAACGTTCTATGGTTTACCATAATGGTACAAGTTTGTGGGCGACCCGACCGCAGGTTTGTGCGCGAAGGCAAACTGTCTTTGTCGTAAAATTTTACTGCTCCTATTATGTTTTATGTTGGCGCGTTTACTAAAGACAACGTCAGACTCACTATATGATTGTAGCGCTGTCAAGTACCTATGTGTGTGTGCCCCCTCCGATGAAGCTGTAAATGCCGGTAGAGGCAAACAGCATTAGTCCGTTACGAAAAAAAAACTTATTGAACTCCGGGAGTGCCGGTAGAAGTGAAAACTTGAACATGATTTATGATGACGATGAAAAGTAGCATATGTGTTATTCCGGGACCTGAAGTAGGTACCTACATACCAAATTTCATGCAAATCCGTTCAGCCGTTCTGGCGTGTTTAAGTAACAAACATCCATCCATCCTGAATGTATAAAACACGGGAATTACTCACGCAATAAGTCACAAGGTTCCGACTATAGTTTCAACCACATTCGGTGGTCTTTTGCAAGGTGAATACAGGGCGACTGCGTCCTTACCAAACCGTGTCGATTTAGTAAATGGTCAAGCCTTAGTATGGTTCATAAATGATACTGATCGTTATTAACTGGCATCATTTACAGCCTAAGCAACTGCTATACGAACTGTACGAGTTATTTATTGAGCATTGTCTATTACAGGTGCTCATGTAAACCCAGCAGTCTCGGCCGCCCTGTGCGTGCGGAGGCTGGTCTCTCCTCTGCGGACAGCACTTTACATCGCCGCGCAGTGCGGTGGGGGAATCGCCGGGGCTGCAGCTATTTATGGGTAAGTAGTACCTGATAAGCATCTGTGGGCATAGACAAGATACATTTTATATCGATTCATCACAGATCTTAAAGAGTACTTATACTTTTCTACACTGTGTTTGACCACGTACCAAAAATGGACACCCTAGGATCTTGGAAAAAGCAAAGCTCGCATGCCACGCTCGCACTGGCACGTCATACCTTTGCTAATTTCGAGATTACACAATCTTTATTTTTTATTCCACTTCAATTGTTTAAGGTCGTGTGTGAGTTATATACAAGAAACCGTTTAAAAATATGAAATAATTAAATCAAATTGTAACAATTTCTTTATTTCTCTCACTCATTCTCACTCTTACATGTACGAATTTATTTCTGAGATACACGACGATTTTTTGTCAATCAATCATAGTTGAGATAGTGTTATGGAAATTACATAATTATTGGGCAGTTTGATAAGTCAGTTTCCAAAGTAATCTCGATTCAGCTCGACACACTTAGCCTGACGATATTCCATAATAAATTATCACAATCAATGAAAAGTAGGTGTCAGTTTCTACTCAGTCTAGCTCATTGGATGAAAATCGTTTTCCACCGAGCTATTTTTTCATGTTTGCGTACAGAAAAACGTCACATGGTACCAAGATGTGTAGGTACATACGTATTGTCACTATAGTTTACAATTTACAGACAATTTACAGACGCGGTGCATGTAATGTGGCATGTCAAGAGTTAACCCGTTTAGGAGCTCATTCATATTCACAAAAATTTATCAGTATTATGTTGTTTACTATCTGTATTGCATTTATTTTCCACTGGAACTAAATCCAATAAGATTAGATGTCTCTGTGTGTAAACATTCAATATGTACGTATTGTTAGAAGTACCAAAGGGGAGTTCGGGGCTACTAATTTCCGGAACACGGTTTTATTGTCATTTTCTTTATAACTCTTTATACTGTTCCTACGTGTATAACGTGGCCCTTACGCGTAGTCGATATCACGATCGACAATTGTTTCGGCTTCTTTCGGAAGCCTCCATCAGAAGCTTGAGTGCGGTGCGTTCGCCGTAACGTCCCGTCACGCGTCTCTCGACTACGCGTAAGTGCCACGTTATATTATAGGTATACGTAGAAACAGTATTAAGTCATTATGAACGTGAGTTTAAATAATATTATTTATAATCCTTGTTTATTTTATACTATATACACATTATGTAAGGTAAATATGTCATTTTGCTGCTACGTGAATATTACAGCCTTAAATTATAAATCAGATATTTGCACATGCAAATATCACACAGGCTTAACCTATATTATTTAACGAAATAATAATAAAATAGTAATCTCTCAGCTATGTGCGTCCACTGCTGGACATATGCCTCCCCCATATAGGGGGGATTTGCCAATACTCGCCACGCTTGGCATGCGGGTTGGCGAGCGCAGTATGATTTACAATCCTCAGAAGGCGCTGCTGCCCACCTTCTGGTACGTGATCCCTTAGCAGACTCTTACGGCACCCACGGGAAGAGATGGGGGAGTACTATTCTAGGCCGGTACCACCACGGCACACGTACAAAATAGTAATAATAATATATAATATGGGACAACATTCACACAAGGTCTTCAGGTCCCAAACTAGGCAGAGCCTGTACTATGGTAACCTGATGACTGATATATATACTTATATACATACTTATATATAAACATATACACACCCAGACACAGGTCAAACATACATGTTCATACACACAAATGTTTGACCTGTCCGGGAATCGAACTCGGGTCTAGCGGCAAAGAAGGCAGAGTGCTGCCAACTGCGCCAACCGGCCAGTCATAACTCCACAAACTTTGGTAAAATCGAGATGGGACCAGCTTGGAAGTACGAGTACATGCCTTGTGTCATACCAAGATGCTATGACACAAGGCCAAACATATCGTCAGTGGCCATCGTATGAGATTGGAGTAATAATAAATTATTAACCCATATAATATATGAGAAATACCCATAAAAAACAAATATCTGTCATAAACTTCCGATAAGAAAAATGATAGCTATACGTAATAAATTGATATTTTGTCATACAATAAATAAACTTCGATAACAGAGTTTGTGAAGCTGTCAAATAAGTTCAATTTGACAGAATGACATGTTTACAGGGCGTGATATCTCGGGGTGATATATTGATACAGCTCTTGGTCGATACTTCTGGGTAGAGTTTGTCGACGACGAAGTTTAGACACGATAATATTATAGGTAATAATTACCGTGGTCTGGATCTTTGTATTTATCCTCTAAGATCTAAAATGTAATATTTATAAACGCGAAAGTTTGTATGGATGTTTGTAACTCTTCACGACTAAACGGATGGATCAATTTTTGGTACGGAGATAGCTTATACCTACCTACTCTGTATTTTTTTAATTTTATTTTTAAACTTTATATCTAGCGTTTGACCACTATCGAAACCTTTCGATAGTGACAGCAGCGCCTTCTGAGGATCGGAAATCATACTGCGCTCGCCAACCCGCCTGCCAAGCGTGGCGAGTATTGGCAAATCCCCCGTATATGGGGGAGGCATACGTCCAACAGTGGACGCACATAGCTGAGAAAAGAAAAAAAGAAAAAAGAAACCTTTCGACCCCAACGGCCATCAGCTCTTCGAGCTATGTGCCCTGCCCACTGCCACTTGCTAATCTGCTGGGCTATGTCGGTGACATAGTGAACTCGAGCATAACCGTCTTCATAGCTCGTTATGCAACTTTGAGCCTGCTCAGAAGGCGCATAGTCAGACTCCGTTACAGTTCCGTAAATCATCACTCCTAACGCACACTTCTTAAATTTAATTGAACTTAGGTTCTGTTTTATAATTATGGTTAGAGATACACCATGACATTACTGACAGAAACGCAATGTCAGATTGGCGAAAGGTCATACATATATGATGATATAACGACAGATCTGCACCAAGATAAACGCCTAAAATCACATCTGGCTGGCATGACCGCTTGAGATTCTAGAGGGACAAGTTAACAGATTTCAATTAGATATTATGAAAAGCTGTTATACCTGAAAGGTGCCACAGTATCGATTTTATTATTGTAGTTAGTAGTAAATTTCTAAACGCCTACGAGTGACTATGAGTGACCTAAAACTAACAAGCTTTAGCCACGAGGGAGAAGTTAAGGTTAAGGATACAAGCCCACTGAAGAGAATGCCATGCGTAATGTTTGTTCGATCATATTGATCGGCAATAAATAATCGACCTTCTTAGACTGGGGACATGGTACCCCAAAATAATACAAATACAAATAACTGCAGGCAGAATTATACCAGTAGCATTATACTTTCCTCTATAGGACGCGGCCCCACCTACTGTGTGATAGGACCTTGCTGCGATAGGTGGATGGAGAAAAGCAGACGGGCCGCTTGATAGTTATCTACAATGATATTATATGTTTATATAAGGTAGATGTCGCACAAGCGCGCGGAAACTGAGGCGGCAAAATTAAGTCAATTGTAGTAATTTTGATTACGACGCGTGGGTATTTCAAGCGCAAGTCTAAACATATAACTATCCTTTTCTAAATTATATGTACCGTATTATCTGTCGCAGTAAGCATGTTTATGTCGTAAAGGAACAAAATCTGAGCACCGCGCAGTATGAATATACGTCATCTTTAGTAAAACATCATTGGTTATCTAACGTAGTTTTACTGCCAATCAGATATTAAAAAATGGGCAGTTTAAAGCGTCTGACATTTGACTGAATTGAACTGAACATTGATTTACTTAGGTACTAGTTACGCAACCAAAACCTGCCTACCTGCCCAAAAAAAATACTCCCAACCAATAACACACAACAAAAGCCTTCTCTGTCAACGTGCTCACAATACGAGTCAATATAAATGTTCTCATTTCAGCAAAAATAACAATGAAATTCCTCATGACAATGTATAGAAACTCTACCTGGCTACGATTAAGAAAAAAAATGGATCATGTAACGAAAGGACCCCAAAAGTTGCAGGTGGCTTACCATAACTTTGAAATAGGATAGGCTGTATTTATAGATAAATGACGGTTATAGCGTACAAGCAGGGTGCCAATCCTCTTATATATTAAATCAAGCAATCCATAAACAATGCATTAGTAATTCCAATGTAATCGTAAGTGAATACTTTTCTTACATACTTTTATTACTAAAACAACAATTGCACTTTATTTGCATTACGATTATACTCGAAGCAGATTAGCAAAAACTAAGCTACAATTTATTATCAATCTAAGATCAATGTATTAGTAGAGTCGATACCCTGTAAAACTGATAATAGAGACTAAATAATTTATTCCTATTTTCCTAAATTATTGGTATATCTCATATCAATATGCTTATTGAATTACATTGTGGTAATACACAGCATAATACGGTATAAAAATAATATCATTATAAATTGAAATAAATCATTATTTTTAAGTAAATTTTTTATAATTTTACTTAAAAATAAAGATTTATTGAAAATTATAAAAACTAGATACAATCCACTAAAATCTAGATCCTTTAGAACTAACATTTGCAACAACGACTTTACATAAGAACTTAGCACTGTTAGTTTTTTGATGTAGCTGAAGGGTTTTGGGTGTTAGCCATAATTTATTAGTCGCTGGTTCGATTCCTACCCCCAGTTTGAGGTTTTGATGTACGTGACATTGATTCTCTTATTCAAATAACTAAAATTGCGTCAAATAAGATTAATCTGATACCGTAACAATGACCTTTTCCATCTTTTCTATCATATATATCTCTATATATACATCATATTTTTTTTCTCTGGGTGTCCGCGTGTGCAACGTACAATACAATACAAATTATAGTTAAAAGGGAATCGGGACTGAAACAATCAATAATCACATTTTTAAAACTAATTTTTCGAATCTGTGTTTCAAACGTAATGTTTTATACATAACCAGTTATCACTTATTAGGGCTGCGAGAGCCAAGTGCACTGAACCCACGGCGGCAGATGTCTCGAGTCTGAAGACTGCACGTGCAGCGGTGCCGTGACGCACGTGTGGACGGGTCCTTACTGCTGGCAACACAAACAGTCTATAAACAATCTTACTGGAACGGGATAAAGATGAAGATCATGAAATTATGCAAAGCGTTTATTTTTTTAGTGAAGGAAGCCAGTTGTCATCTAGAGCTACTCCATTTTTACAGATGAGAGGCATTATATTCTGTTATTTTTAAATGATTCATGGACTACTATCTCACTTAATTGTCAGTGGCGATGTGGTCGAAGATGGAGTCTCGCTAGATCCATAATGCTGCATTAAACTATTTTCAAGTAAAAATAAATACATACTAAGAGGTAGAGCTTAGCCCGAAACTGCCCCCATTGGTGATAAAAATGTTTTGACTCCCCCTAAATGTTTTCATTTCATTGAACAGCTGATTGTAAGTACCAACCTGCGAGTATACATATAAGTACTTACACAAATATACAATGCACAGATTAAATAAAATCTATGCGATATATTCAGCGGCTGGTAACGTCTGTTTTTGTGAAAATTCTATTGTTGCCTTGTAATACATTTTCCTTGCTCCTTATTCCAGTGTTTTAGATACGACAAAATATGAATAAATTTATATTTCATATGCAAATATGTTTGTTACATAATGTTGGGATGGAACTTTCTCTCTCATTGAATTTTGGACGCGGAGTAGACATTGATCGATGAATAATTTAACCTGGAGAACAATTCTGATATTTCAGTAGGGCTCTTTCGAACTTATTTTGGGAAGGAGGGGGTTTTTTCCAATACAAGTCACACTTGGCAGATGGGCTAGCGAGCGCAGTTTGATGGTTTTGTAGACAGAAGATCACTTTTCAGAGTAGTTAGCACTCTAAGTGAGAGTTCTCTCGGGACGCTTTGCCACCATATATATTTCTACAGTCAGGCAGTAAAATTAAAGTAGAAGTATAATTAGTTAAATTATAATATAATATATAATTACAAGTAAAATTATGTTAATTAAGTAGTATACTAAACCGCTACCATTGCAGTTTGCAAAGTTATTATTATTATTAAATGAATACGTTATTATATTTTTTAGGGATTGCATCACTAAATCATAATGTAATTTAGTGAGTTATTAGGGATCAGGCTAGAATTGCCCCAATCCATTTTCATGTTCCGACGTTATGTTAATGAGGAAGTGATAAAGGGCTACAATATCCTCTCATGTTTGCTACAAAATTAAAAATCATACATAACAAATCATATTCCCATTTAGAAATGGCATGGGCATGTCATGAAGAGGGATGTAAAACATCCCAGTAACAAAAAGAATACTTAACATGAATCTGGATGGATATAGAGGTAGAGGAAGGCCGAAAAAGGCATGGATGGACTGTGTGAAGAATGTTTCTGAAAGGTGTAAGCACTGCGAAGAATATGGATAGAAGAGAATGGAAGAAAAAACATGTTGTGCTGACCCCGTCTACTGTGGAATAAGGACAATAAGAAGAAGAAGTTTCCTATTTAGAAATGTAGTCTCTGCAAACGTACTAAATGACCACAACTTATACAATGTTATGTACATTATATCACAATTTTTTATGCAAATAGTCGAAAATATCAGGTCTGTATCTCGGGTCTTTCAGGCTTTAGGCTTTACCATTTGTTTAATAGACAATTTTGAGTCTTTGCAGCTTATTTTGCTGAAAGTTCTACGTGTCTAATAAACTTTTAACATATACCACTTTTGGGAACAGTTCATGAAGGTTAATTCTGGATGAATTCATTTGCTAATTTATGAGTTAAAAAATTACTTACGTCTCGCAGTAACTACAAATGCGCTTGATCTGTGTCTCACACCAGGAGAAAGGCAGTCAAAAAGTCGAAATAGTTATTAGTACCTTTTTTGACCCTTTGGTCATCTGTAAAGTACATTTTTGTGATACTCGCATCAGGATTAGTCCCGCCCCTTCTGCCTGTAAACACCCGCGAGGCTCTATCATATCATCGGCCCTTCAATTATTTCATCACAAACCATCCAATGACCTATTTGTTAAATGCTATACCCGCTACTCATAAATTATTAATGTAAGTTATAGCATAACATTTGGAACACAAACTCACTGAATTATTCTATGCCTAATGAAGAAATTAGTAAGGGTACCTACTGGTCACCTCATACTGAATACACATGCTTACTACGTGTTTGGCAAACTAATCATACTTCATAAAGAGGCATGTTTATATGTTTGTTTGAACCTAACTTAATCATTTTCTGTTATATCTTTCACCTTCGTCACGGCTACCCACGGTCGTTCACATGACTAATTTGCTGATTGCTTTTCAACATAAAAACGTATAGTCCGGTCAATCTAGATTAAAAAATGAGAGTGAAGGTGCATAAAATCACAAAAAGCAGAAAATAAGTAAAATTGTTCAAAACATAATTATAAATAAAATTTGTAAGTTCCCCATCATTCCCGTGTACTTATGGGAAAAGTTTTACTCGAGGTCAACGTTTTCCGCGATTTTCACCAAAACGGTAAGTTTTATCATAAAAGTACCCCTGACAAAAATAGTAGATCATAAAATTATGTATAAAAAATGTGCCTATCAATATTTTTTTTCCTGCGAACCACAGTTTCTGAGATATAACGATTCAAAAAGTTGCAAAAGTTGTTATAATATGGTTATTATACGTTGGTTATTGACGTTAACAACTTTTATAACTTTTAGAATCGTTATATCTCAGAAAGATTGACAGGAGGTCCTTCAATAATGTCAAAGTTATTTGTTTATTGTTATCAGAGGACGAGATGCAAACCTTCCGCACGGTACTGACCTTGCGAAACTATCCCATTCACCTGGTTATTTTTTTATATAGATTGCACATTTTATAAATCGTTGTAGAACTATTTATTGAACATTTAATTATTTCAGTACCACAGCTAAAAACTATATGAAACACGATGATGGCTCAAGGTTAGTGAGGGTGGCTGCTGACCAGTATGTCACGTATTTTAATCCTGACTCAGCTTTTGTAGGCTAGGTACTCAAGAATAAAAACCAATAACTAAGTAACTAACTGTCCTAACTAATGAGTTTTCTTGGATCAAAAATATAGGAATTCATAACATAACCTTTAGACAGTCGTAACAAAGGATTTTCGATATTATTTATATGTGTAAAAATTAATCTGTATATTGAAAAATAAGTATGCACTTATTTATTTATACTAAGATGTTTTAAAGCTTATACGAAGATATAAGTGAGTTAAGGTTGTAGAGCTAGAGCAACCGTTGAACTTTGCTAATAAAAGTATACTTTTAGTACCCATCTAAGCAAGAGTATCTAATATTTGCTGAGCTTCTATGTGAGATGCCAACATAAGAACTTTGAGACTGTACGAGATATTCAGAACCAAAAAGTTTTGATGTTTACTTTAATATGTATTAAACCTCTTTGGTGACATTTAAAATGCAAGGACATGAATTGAAAGGCTTTTACTGCTTTTATCCTATATATATGTATCACACATATATATGTCCTGTATATATGTGTATATGTTTTAGGCACTTCTAATAAAATAAAATAAAATATAAGAATATACAACTCTCTTCCATTAGGCCCACGTGGGAACAACTGTTATTTACTTAAATTTGTTAGGGTGGAGAGGCATTACTTTTCACTGTAATTGCGGCCGCGGGAATATGCACAGAGGCCTCTGAGTTGGACGGTATATGAGAGGGTTCGTGAATATAGAAAGTAATAGGAGAGGGGAGTGGGGAAGGCTTCATTTACACGATACAGTTGGCCCGCAGCGGAGAATACTAATGAGATACCTACGTGCTATTAAATTTGCAACTGCGAACTATGTTTTAGATTTCGACCTCCACGTCTGCAAGACGCTCAAAGACTTGAAAATATTTTCTATTTAAATTTTAATTAAATTTGTTGTTTGTTAGCTTTAATGAGCTTGAGTGAACAATTTTCCGTTTCATTAAATTGTTGGTATATTATGGATTTGTTTTTATGTTCAAGTTTTATTTTATTAGATATAGACGGTCGCTGGTTCGACCCTCACTCTCAGCACGATCTTTTGGTGTAGGTCACACCCTTATCGAATTCACAGCATGGTAATACGGTACTCACCACTACCCGATTAAAAAAAACTGTCTCTAGGCATAATGCGAGTTATTTTATTAAAATGAAATACCTAATTATAATTTGAATGTGGGGTGTTTGCTCATGTACTCAAAACACTAGCCGCATTGCCAATTTGAGTAAGGAGACAATATTTTTGAAGACAACACAGACCTGCGAGCTGATCACGTGTCACTTATAATTACGTTTTAATACAACCTTTATACCTAAACAATTTCTCAACGAAATAACATTTTCGCATCAAGGCGCCGTATTATCCCTATTAATATTCAACAGTTAAATTTCGTTCGTAAACATGCTCTTACTTATCTGCGAGCAACAAAGAATTGCTGCCCGGAACGGAAGCCAAAATAAAAATAAAAATCAAAATAATGTTCGTACGCATTGAACGAACGCTCCCGGTTCTCGGTAGCGACGACGTAGAGGCTATTATTTCTATTGTGAATGTGGTGCAGTTGAATGAGGCTTTGTTTTGGCAGCCATGCCGTGGTCTCATGATGATAATAAAGCCGTATTTTATTTATAGCCTTCTTGATATTTTTAACAGGTGGCGTGACAGGTCGTTTGGATTCCTTTAGAAATGTAGGTATTACTATATTTAGGACTAGTAGCGCCCCGTGGTCTTACCCGCGTGGTAATGATCGATGATGATGAAAAGTAGCCTATGTTTTAATCCAGGGCCTAAACTATCTCCATACCAAATTTCATCGAAATTGGTGTAGCCGTTTGAGCGTGAAGAGGTAACACAACATACACACAAACTTTCACATTTATAATATTTTATTTATTTATTTATTTAGCCTTTTATTTGATTCCAACAACATAACAATTCACAAAATTTACTTAGTCTAAGTTTTCTGTTGCTGGAACCCCATTCCGGGTTTAGGCCTCCTCCAGTTTACTCCAAATCTCTCTGTCCCTTGCTTTCGTTTTCCAGTCTTTTCCTGCTGTCGCTATTATTTCGTTGACCCATCTGTTCTTAGGGCGTCCCCTCTTTCTTCTACCAGTAGGTCCATCCCATATTGTTGATTCTAGGGTCCATCTTTTGTCTCTGTATCTTGCTAGGTGCCCTGCCCATCGCCACTTCAGTGTTAGAGCGTAATTTAGAGCATCTACGAGTTTTGTCTTATTTCTAATGTATTGACTTCTAATTCTATGTGCTCTCCTTATTTTCAGTATGCTGATTTATAATATTAGTAGAAATCAAATCAAAAAATCAAAATCAGTTTATTCAGATAAGTGCACATTCATACATATTTTTATATTATATGGCTAGAGGTTTACTAAAAAAAATATGGGTTATCTGTCGCTGAAATAGGCTCAAACGCCTGTGTTTCTGCTTAAAGTAGTAGGATTACTGGTTTACAGGTTAATCATCATGTATTGAGGAAAAAGTATCTATATCTATACCTAATTTTAAACAAGTGGGTACACCTACTAGGCGGACGTCTGTTTAAAGTTTGCAATCTTGATAAGGAAAAATGTGGTGGTTCCTTTTTTCCTGAAGCGGAGTTCTCTTCTAACCTTCTATAAGTACGAAAAAAAAAACGGGAAGACTGTTTAATCGATTTTCATGCCATTTGGTACAAACGGTATTACATAGACCCTGGTATACCTGATAGAATCTCTTTCCTCCGAAAAAGAGAACATTTTTTGAATGCAGAATAGACAGGCGGTGACTACTATTTCACGGGTTTACGAAGGAGCTGCACGACTGCTTAGAAGATACCTATTCACTCGTAACTTGAAGACATCCAGAATTAATCTATGCGCAAACATAGACTAATTCCAATCGTTAGCTAGAACGTATACTAATGGCGTAATTAATGAGTAAACAATAGTATGATTAGCTTTATCTCACGAGGCTACGGTAAAATTGTGGTCCGTGCGAGTGAAACCACGGGGCGCTGCTTGTAGATATTCGATAATCATCCTCTTTTTATTTCAACGGTTCCAAACTAGTATATAATATTTTACAGAGGTAGTTATTCTGTGTCATTACATTATACTTGTCCACTCGTTACATTATTAAATTTTCTTTATCCACGTTTTCGAGCACGTCCTTCTATTAATGCAATTTTGTTGGTCCAGTTCTGAAACTGAATACGGTTGCAGGTAGGTGGCAGTAATGGGGGGATGGGGGAGGTTCGATCGATGCGCAGCTCCATAATTGTGATACAGCGCTTGAATGTTTGAATTGCACCCACGCAGCACGTGCGCCACAGCCTACGATGACATAGAAATTCAATCAAAACCTTATCAACATATAATATAATATCTTGAATATACACTAGCGTAGCATCAGCGTAGGTGTCTGCCCCATACACGGATCCTGGCCTTATCTAGTAATACAGTCTAGTTGTACTCTGTACTTTATGCGAAAATTATTTATAGATACGAAAATGCCTTTGTGCTTACTGCTTACGTTTTTTTGGTATTAGGTAGTGTAACCTTACTGTAAAGACAAACTTATGAGGTTTATGTTGAGTCGGGGCTCATATCCCGTAATTATGGTTCTTCAAGAGGAGGGTTGACGTAAAAGATTAGTAATGTAATTCCTTCAGTGTTACAGATATCCATAGGTGACGGTGATCGCTTACTCTCGAGCGGCCCGTCTGTGTTCATTTAGCCAGTGGCAAGAAGGTATGGTGTAATAAAATAAAGCTAAAAATATTATTGCAGCAAGTATTGATGCCCTAAACTTTCCGTATTCCTATATATGCTGCAGCTGTAATTGGATTCTTTGACGAGATACAAAGCCAAGAAAATTTGCTTTTTACTGAAACTATTGTTTCTATCATAATGATTTACGTTTTAAGTGTCCATTCATATGCTCGAATGTGCTGCACTCGTGCACACAAACAATCTTGTAAACGATATTATATTCCATAGGTATATTACATCTTTGTGCCAGAAAAAACGCTCATTATGTAAAACTCAATTCAGTTCAGAAAATATAACAGCTGCGTTCTCATTGACATTTTAATTTCAAAGAAGATAAGAGGTACCCAATGTCACATGAAGCTTCTCTACGTCAAACAGGCTCGGTTGAGTTGTGAAGTTGTGACAGTACGTAGTGATTTGTTTCACAGAGATTTTGTTTGTTACGGTTTTGTAAAAACGGTTCTATCTTCAAACATATAAAGCGCCTTTGTGTTTGACAGATTTTAAGCACTTTAGCAGATAAAGTAAAATGTTACTAGTAACTAAACACTATGGTTAGATTGGTTATAATCATCATTACCTGCTACTGTATTCACTCCGTTGCTAATAAGTTTTCGTATACTAGTTCCGTTTAGGATAACTTCGGATGCTTTAAGCAATGATAGCTCAGGAGGGTTGAGGTTGTGAAATCAAGTCTCTTCTCGTATTTGAACTTTCGTTGAAATATTATCAAACAAAAAAATCTTAATCTACAGTTACTTGTTGTACTTGTGTGACATGTTTCTACTGTTCGTCTTCCTGACTGTCATTTCTTAGATAAACATTGATTTATGAATACAGGAACGACTTGAATGCGTGGCTTGTAAGCTGCCTATGATAGATAGATAGTCATTATTGTAGGAGTAGCTAACCATGGCCGCATCATCACATATAAATGATCAAGAATAAGTTGCTTGAACTCGTGTACTAAAAAAGCCACTGGTCAGATCTAACGTAACTTAAAAAAAAGAATTTATATTTAATACTTCATTTTACCTCTAAGAACAGACATCAATTTAATATGAGATTAATTTGAACCTTTTGGAGCTATATGAACCTGTGGATCAACACCGTCTCGCCAGTCAGGGTGTTGGCACAGTGCCGCGGTGGCCAAGTTTCTCCGGCGCTATGCCGGTGGTTTATTATACAAATAAATAGCGCAACAGATTGACGACCCTCGGCCTACCCTCTGTTGAATTGTAAGTGCAAAATACGACAATTTTGTGAAACATAATTCATTTCAATAAATATGTGTACCTACCTAATTTAATCTTATTTGTTTATTTGTTGTTATCGAGTAGCCCTTTCATCCCAATGTAGTTGAATATCTACAACCATTTATTCTGTTGTTTTGACCTATTTATCAAAAGAACCTATTTACTGTTGAGTAAATATGATGACTGATTTACATTTTATTCGTATATATGGTAGGTACCTACTGATGGAGATAACTCATTGCTTGATATTTTATTAAATTCTGTTGGCAGTAGCAAATGCCTTTATTAAAATAAAATACTAATAACTAATTACAATACTGCAGCTACTACAATAACATTTGAGCAATCCACTAGCTATTGGTAGCCTCTAGATAAATCAAATGTTCTAACCCGCTACCGGCTGGCAGCGTGGTTGGCAGTTAATATTAATTTCCTCACTTCTGAAGTCATGTAATCCTAGTACCTACACATAAACTATTAATGTAAAAATAAAAATGAGTATACACTATGAGAAAGCGTGTCTATGGATAGACCATAGACACGCCACGTAACACACGCGTGTACAAGACATCGCACTAACTTATATTTAGCTGCCAAAAATTGTATGATATCCAAGGCAAGGATGTTTTATTAATTTGAGGTATCATAACCAAACTTCTCGCCCAAAATGCCTGAAAACAAAAGTCTTTGATCAGTGTGTGTCAGTGTCACCAGTAGGCCTAGACAAGATGCATCGCTTCATGAATAGCGATTCTCTTTCTCTAAGCGCTAACGATGAATATTTGATCTCGTTGATTACGAGATATATCGCTTTGAATTGTCAATCTGATATATATTTCTTATGTTTTCTCACAGCGTTGACGCTTGTATCTGCATAGACAACAATGTATTTAGTGGCAACATTTAGCAACGGTTAAAGTACAAGAGATAAGGATTAGTTTTGGGAGTTTTATGATTTTTGTAAAACTAATAGAGTTTTTGCGACGATTATGTGTTCGACGACAAATCCTATTTCAGGCACACGGCTTGTAGGATAAAAATGAGCTTATAGTGTAATTTTCCGTTGTAAGGGTAACAGCCTGTAAAGAAAAACCCTTTCACGCGAATAACAGCGTGTTATTATGTTAGCGTCATACTGCTTTTACATACCATCACCTGATTTACCTCATTTACTTTATACCTGACGATTACCAACATAAATACAGCTACCAGATTTGTAATAGCTGTAATAGATGTAAGAGCTAAATCATAAAATTATATCTCAATAAATGTATCCAAATTTAAACCATGTCATCACTTCGGTAGGTCCATAATTTTCACTGGATTTTTGGATGTAGTCACAGAAGCGCGTCTGAGTGCCTTGTCATCATGCGAATTGCGAAACCCGCATTTGAACTTATTTGAGAACGCGGATTTACAGCGTTAATGAATACGGATCGCAGCTTACAATAAACTTACAAAAATACAGTGACGTAGGTTTAGTTACACCAGCCTGGAATCACATCTTTAATGGATTCAATATATGATAAAGTACAGTCGCGGATATGAAAAATGTCGTACATTAAACTGGCATTAGCTGTCTCTTTCGCAACTGTGAAATAAATTAGCAGCGTCATAGGTAGATGATTGAAGCGGGATTTAGAATAAAAAGATATGCATCCAAAGATATGTGAGGAACATTTCGAATATCGACATCTTCAGTAAATTTAAATATATGCACGACGTGAATGTGCCGGTACCACCACGAGCCGTGGTGGTATCATCTCTACCCGCGGGAGCCGTAAGAGTCGGCTAAGGGACCACGTACCAGGAGGTGGGCAGCAGCGCCTTCTGAGGATAGGAAATCATACTGCGCTCGCCAACCCGCCTGCCAAGCGTGGCGAGTATTGGCAAATCCCCCTATATGGCGGAGGCATATTTCCAGCAGTGGACGTCCTATGGCTGAGATAACGACGTGAATGACGGAAATCTCTTTGCTATATCTGTCAGAACAACATTGCTCTAAACAGCTGCGCGTTCTATACAAGTGTAATTATTCGAGTTCATGCTTGCAGAACTCTGAACATTAGATCTTTGTTGAATTTGTCCTGATAGTAAAATTAGATTGAGCTGATTCATTGAAAGTGCTAACAGATGTTATATCATTAAAACTCAATCTTAATCAAGATTACCACAATATTGATGTATTAACGGAGAAACAAAGCTTACAGAAACTTACAGAATAGTAAATCTGTGAAATTACGATTATGTTAAACTGAGTTGCACTTCTACTGTGTGAGCGTGAAGCAAAGCGGCGAAACATAAAGAATTCCTGGCGCGTCCCGCCCTCCATTAACTATCTAAATCGACTATACGACCGCTTCGCTGAAAATATTAATTTGATTCGTAGAACGCCAGCAATTTCAGCATTTTTATTAGACTTCTGGCGGAGGGTTTTATGTGATTGATGTTTGCTTTAACCGGCTAAAATTGTGTTATTACGGTCTAATTAAGTTTTCAGTCACGATCAGGGTTACCCCATCGCATCGCGTGGGGATTGTAGAAGGCGAGTATGCAAAGAATGCAGCGATCGATCAAAATGCTACTTTAGTCTGTTAGCACATAACATTTCAAATGCCCTACTAAATCGGCAGCCGAGCATAGAATCAACATAAACCATAACTTTTTACCATGTATTTATCACACACACAACACACACATCTATCGATTCTGAACTCTACCGCGAACAACTGATGAGATTAAAGCAAGAAGTTGAGACAAAGCGGCCGGAATTAATCAACAGACGGGGTGTGGTTTTTCATCATGATAACGCAAGACCTCACACATCTTTAGCCACTCAGCAAAAATTAAGAGAGTTTGGCTGGGAGGTGTTAATGCATCCGCCGTATAGTCCTGACCTTGCACCTTCAGATTTCCACCTGTTTCGGTCTCTTCAGAATTCTTTAAGTAGTGACAGGTTAACATCACGAGAGGACTGCCAATACCAGATGTCGCGGTATTTTGATCAGAAGTCCCATAATTTCTATAATAATGGGATCACGTCCCTACCTACAAGATGGCAAAAATTATCGAATAAAATGGTTTTTATATACTTTAGTTAAATGTAAATAAACTATATTAAAAAATGTTTGGAACTTTCTTAAAAAATGCGAAGAAACTTTTCCCCCGACCTATTATGTACCTAAGTATAGGTACTTTTTCCTATAATAAATTAAATTGATTAGATTAAGGCCGCCATGAACTTAGCAGACTACGAATTTTTGACTTTGTCTTATTGGCATTGACTCTGCCTCTCACCCATCGCAATAATAAGTACTGTTGTACGTAAATACTTATTATTTCCATGCTCTCACCGGACTGAATCTGAACATTATTGTAAGTATTAACCTTCGTGTGCGCGCCTAAATAATAACTTACTACGCGTAATTTGTGCTCTGGTGTCTTTGCCGCTGCCTCAAACCAAACATTTTATACGCTTAAATATGGGAAACTATAATTATAATACAAATACAAATAATACTGATGCATAAAAGTACTATAGTACCAATAATATTACTAATATTTTATATATTAAACGGGCGCATGGGCATTGTTTACACATTGCATACACATTCTAGTTTTTAAGCTATGATAGCTCAGCGGGTGGGAGTGTCAGCTGTCAAACTGACGGATGCTGGTTCGATCCCCACCAACGGCTTGAGCTTCCGGTGAAGGTAACACCGTTATCAAACTCCCAGCATATTAGTAGGGTGCTTTCGATTACCCGCCTAGCTACCACCCTCAAGTTTGAAAAACTGTCACCAATCACATGGTGTATTCAGGCACTCCTTGAGATCCAGTAAGCATTCTAGCTGTAGCGTGATAACATCTTCGACCACATCGTCACTGACCATCAAGTAAGATAGTGGTGAATCTATAAAGCTTAAAAAAACAAAGAATAAACTCAGTATAAAACACTCATACACATTAATGTACCCCGCCTCCAACATTAGTGTTAACCTACAAGCAAAACAGCGTTAAATGAACGCAAACGGTATCCCGGTAAATTGGATGTTGTTCCCATCGACACTATTATGTATTCTGTGTTGTTTGATTGATTCCACATACATGTAGAGTACACTCGGTCCCACCGCGTTCTGTTCCCACGGTCCGCGGCGAACTTGACTAAACAAATAATGATGAACCCGCTCGCCCATGTGTAGGCGTTGTAAACTAATCTGTGGCGTTGCTCGGTTGGTCTGTTAAGATTATTCCGTAGGGAATTCCGACTAATCTCAATTCGTTGTATTGAATTGAAAGGGAGACTGTTTTTGGGGTTGGGTTGAGGTTATAGTAGTCAAATTGTGGAAGCTGAAGTAAATAAGCTCCAGTTATTATTCATAGTTAGACAACCAATGGTTATAATATTTTACTGATTTTGTTATATTATAACGGACGTGGTTTTGACACATTAAGAACGTATCATCATCTCAGCCATAGGACGTCCACTGCTGGACAAAGGCCTCCCCCATTGATTTCCATAAGGACCGGTTGGCCCGCATCCAGCCCTTGCCTGCGATCTTAGTCAGGTCGTCTGTCCACCTAGTCTAGAAAAGAACGTATAAAACACGGGAATTACTCACGTAGTAAGCGAGAGGGTTCCGACTATAGTTTTGAGCGCATTCGGAAAAAGACCACCGAGTAATTCCCATATCTTATACATTCGTACGCCGTATTTCGTGCGCCGTGGTGGTACCGGCCTAGAATAGTACTCCCCCATTTCTTCCCGCGGGTGCCGTAAGAGTCGGCTAAGGGACCACGTACCAGAAGGTGGGCAGCAGCGCCTTCTGAGCATCGGAAATCATACTGCGCTCGCCAACCCGCCTGCCAAGCGTGGCGAGTATTGGCAATTCCCCCCAATTGGGGGAGGCATTTGTCCAACAGTGGACACCCAATGGCTGAGATGAAAAATGAATACATTCGTAATGTGTCAAAACCACGTCAGTTTTACTAACAAAATTTAGAAATGGGCTTGATATTATGGGTATTATCTCACAACGAAGTGATATTTGTGCCTTGTGACTCTTTTTTTTTATACTGTATAGATCTAGCGTTTGACCACTATCTCACTTGATGGTCAGTGACGATGTGGTCGAAGATGTTATCACGCTGGACCTATAATGCTCACTGGCTCTCAAGAACTGCTGCCGGAACACACTATTCAAACTTGAGGGTGGTAGCTGGTCAGGCGGGTATTTGAAAGTACCCTACCACCATGCCGGGAGTTCGATAACGGTGCTACCTACACCGGAAGCTCAAGCTGTTGTTGGGGATCGAACCAGTGTCCGTCTGTTTGACAGGCGACGCTTCCCGAGCTATCATCGCTTCTAGCTCTCCGCTGATTCAAGCGATTCGGTGGCTCGTTTAGGATCAACATGCCTTATAAAACGATATACATAATGTGCTGTGTAAGCGGTGAGTTCGGCACGTGAGGATCAAAGATCAAAAAAGTTAAATGAGCCATGAACATGGCAGGGCACGCAGAAAACACCCACTAAGCGAAATGTTCCAAAAATGCTCGCGTCGCATTTCGGTAAATTGGCCGCTTTACAGATGGCCGGACCTGGGGATGATCACACACTTGTATATTTATTGTGAATCGATATTATGAAGTATCTACAATCACTTTCATTAAAAATTGTTTCAACCAACTATAGGGTACAAGTAGCGCCCCGCGGTTTCACCCGCGTGGATTACGGTTTTCCGGTTACCTCAATTATCCCATCGGAACTATACTTTTCCGGGATAAAAGTAGCCTATGTGTTAATCCAGAGCTTAAACTATGTCCATACCAAATTTCATCGAAATCGGTGTAGCCGTTTATGCGTGAAGTAACAAACACACGCACATAAACACAAACTATCGCATTTATATTATTAGTAGGATTAACAGAGGTGTTTGAAACAATCTTTAAATTGAACGTTGGCAAAAACAATAAATTCGAGAAAATATTATCTAAGTATGATATATAGACATTGGGCCCGTAGTAGGGACCGGGAGCTTATCGGATTTTCCAAAATTTATCAGAGCGTTTGATCGATGCGACGCGTGACCAAAATGCTGGCATATATTTAGCTCAACGAATCAACATTGCAATTTAACGTGGCAATTGCTGCTAGCATTCTGGACACGCTGCCAGCCGGTAGCGGGTTAGAACATTTGAGTTATCTATAGGCTACCAATAGCTAGTGGATTGCTAGCTTGTAGTAGCTGCAGGATTGTAATTAGTTATTAGTGTTTTATATTAGTATGATATAACGTTTATTCTTAATTATATTATGGAGTAAGGAAGGCAATATTCAATTACAATCACAAACATAATTTTATTGCAAAAAAATATTAATAGCAATACTATATTTTTTGTTGGAAATCTGGAGAGCTCAGATAAATAAGCATTTGGAAATAATATATTTTTGTTCCATATAGTAAAAACAATGTACCACTTAGTTAACAAACCTAATTTTAGCTTTTTGATTCTAAGAAATGTATTCACGGCTGCAGGCAGGTTAAAAATGTACTAAGGTAAAATTTCATAAAATTAATGCTTTGATATTATTCTGTTAGAAATGTTTATTTATTATTAATTTTGCACAAACATAAACCGCAAAACGTAAAGTAAATTATATATTTTGACATATCTACTGTTTAGTTGATCTGTATAGCATGATTGCTTTTTGTATGGAAAACGAACCACCTTAGATATTATTATATATATGTGGTATCCGGCTTTACTCACGTTTATAGTCGAAGTTTCGACCTAGGTTTCGAGCATGTCCGATGCTCATCCTCAGGTGAGTTTACGCTTCCAGATCAGTGGTCGCCGCGGTCTGGCAGCGTAAACTCACCTGAGGATGAGCATCGGACATGCTCGAAACCTAGGTCGAAACTTCGACTATAAACGTGAGTAAAGCCGGATACCACATATATATAATAATGTGTCAAACTCACGAGAATTTCGACCTTAGATATGTTCGTATTATAAATGAGAATATTTGGACGGAGAGATGTTTGTTACTCAGTCAGTCAGATAAATGTAGGCTGGATACTCAAAGCTCAGCACGTCAGAGCGACTTAACGGATCTGAATGAAATTTGTCACAAAGATAAATTATGTTATGGTAAAGCATATTATAGATTGCTTATTATCCCGGAAAATATACGTTCTCGTGGTATAGCTGAAAAAACGAGCGGGCGAAAATTCGGGGCGCTGCTGCTAGTCTAGCGCATAGCATGGAAAAGATAAAGTCAAAGTTAAGTAAACCAGTTTTGTAAGAAGTTGTGTACTGTACATAATTAGTATAAAAAGTCTCGTCAAAAGTTATGATTAAATAGGATTTACGGGATCTCAAAGTTAAGGTTGAACCTTTTTTAGCTGGTATCCCATAACCAAACTTTTTTATTCTCCACATCAGGCATCACTTTTTACTCGCGTTCACGAGCTTTGCAATGTGGATTGAAGTCACAGAATAAATAACAGTCTGATGTAGTTTTAATTAATAGGTGCGGTACTAGCTCTAGCGCGGCGATCTTTTGTTCCGACCGTTTAATTATAAGAGTTCTTCAATTCAATTAGATCACGTTTTTGTTTGCTCCACTTTGCGAGGAATTTCGTCTTAATTGAGGTGGAAAACAGGCACTTTTAGATACGCAGTACCTATTATATGTTCTGTGCTTCCGGCTCTTTGTTTGGTCAGATGATGAGGTGTGAAAGGAGAAGCTTCTGTAACATTAGGGAGATAGCGATGTAGATTGATTCAAATAAATGTAATATGTATGTAGTTTCTTTTATTCAGAGGGTGATGAATAGTACATAGCGTAGTTCATAACGAAAATTTGTTCCCCTAAAGTCATCTTCACACAGCTACGCGATAGTAGCTATTTTTAGGCCACTAAGACCTTAGGCAACTTGTAGTGGCAATGGGCAGGGCATATAGCTCGAAGAACCGATGGCCGTTAGGGCCGAAAAGTTCTCGAATGGAGACCACGGACTGGCAAGCGCAGCATAGGACGGCCACCGACCAGGTGGACAGACGACCTGACTAAGGTCGCAGGCGAGGACTGGATGCGGGCCGCTTTCTTAGGACTCCATATTTCCTAAATATTACTATTAACTATATTAACAATAATATTAACTATTTTGAGTCATTTCAGCTTATTTGTTTTTGATATTTCTACATGTCTAATAAACATGAAAATACCACTTGTGAGAACAGTTCATGCAGGTTATAAAGTTAATTTGCTAATTCATTATTGAAAATAATAGATCCAGCGACCATGTTATAACTTGATCTTAAATTCACAGTAACGACAAATGCGTTTGAACTGTGACTTACACCAGGGGAAAAGAAATTAAAAAGTCTAAAAATATGATCGGGATGTTTTATTTAGCTCGTAGGTCATCCGTAAGGTACATTTTGTGATATTTGTAATCAATACGCATTGCATATTGGTAAGAGCGCGTAGTTTCTTCAACTACCCGCTCTTGATCTTGTTCAAATGTCGGTGTCATAGCCCTGCAAAAGCACACACACACAATACTGACAGTATCTTTGGTTATCTGAGGCGCACTTGCACCACCAAATTATCCGAGAGCACCGCCTAAATATCGGATCTAATCGCAAATTTGCAGGCAAAAGTTACTAACATGTCAGAAACTCTAATAGGAACAAATTCCACAAGAAAAGTCTCCAAAAGGAATTCGTCCTTTTGCATTAAAGCAATGAATATGAGTATTAGGCATTTTAAACAAACTACCTGCTTCAGTATCTATATTCCTAAAATGCTGACTGAGCTGGCACACCCCTGTCTGAGAAGACCATATCGAACAGGCGGACATAAGAACAAAGGGCTGCTCGAGTCCTTTGTAGCGCCAGTACTCAGTAGCACCGAGATATAGAATACTCAATAGTGCAGAGTAGCGCCCACGGAACATAATCAAAATATGGAAACGCTTTAGTGTAACAGCTAGCATAAAATGAGTCGACACCGTTTCAGATTATATTTTTGTAGGTCCCTCTGTGCACATTGTGTATAAGTGTGAATAGATAACTATTAATTTTCTAGACACATTATTTTATAACTCGGATGATATTTTTTATATATCTCCATCTCCTTTCCGTAAAAAAGTGATTACACACTCTTCATAACTTTAAATTTATATTTTATTCTGATAATGGATAAATATTATTTAATTAATTTTATTATATTGATACCAGTCTAAACACATAAAAAACTTTTGTACATATAAAATCAGTTGTTAATTCTTGAGGGTTGTTGCAAACTTTACATACGAGTTTGGTGTTTCTTGAACAATTCATAGGTATTTATAATTTAATTATCGTCTGTCTTATTTTTTGACAATGCTTATATTATTAACATAGGGAACGAACCACTAACTCTGCTCATACCTATGTATTTATGAAAAAAGGTTTTAGGAACTCCTCCCCAATTATTGGTCTTAGGTGTTTGTGTGTGTCCATGGCTCCCGCGATACAGGGAATCCTAAAGCGGGGGTCTAAGTATGTATTAAAAAAATTATTAAAATATCAACTATTTGAAAGAGCAGATGCGTGGAAGAACGGAAGTACCCGACATAGTTTATAGATTATTATTATCATTATACTCAGCTCCCTGACGTTACCTACGTATAAAATTGTCAAATCTCGGTAACTATTTCAAAAGATATACAACCCAATTAATCATCAGGGTATATAAAGCAGTTTCTGAGTGACGGGTAATTACAGGTACGTCTATTAGAAATTAAATATACCTTAAATCCTAGAATAACAAATTCTAAGCCTTTAATTATTCTGCGATAACCTATCCAAACCAAGTTAAAAAAAAAGTTATAAAGGAGATCAACTAAGATACGTACATACGGAAAACAAATATTTCCACATAATTAGTAGTCGAAGACACAAAATTTACCAGGGTGTATTACAGTTTCAAATCTGAATATTAAGCGATTACAATTTGCACCATATTCTGTGGCACGTCAACGGCATACAAAGAACGTCGCTCAAGTCTGTATGGTTGACACTGCGCTTCCCGTCTCGTCAAAAGTTTCGGTACTTGGCTTGGTTCCCTACATTTTTTTATTTTCTTTAACTCAGAGCTTTCGACTGGTCAAACCGATTTTGATGATTCATTTTTTATTTGAAAGGTGGTGCGTCCCGTGGGCCCATTTCATCAAAATCGGTCAAGCGGTTTTTGAGTAACACTCCAATAACTGAAAAGTGTTACGTCTACTTGGGTGACTTCCTAATTGAGGGTGACAAAAATCAGTAAACATACACAATGACAATTTATCCCGTGAGTAATAACGTCACTGAAAAGAGTGAAAAAAAAATACCACTAAATGAAACCGACTTCACTCCACTTTACAATCAAAAGTGTGACATAACTTGTCGAAGTCAGTGTCATGCCCACAATATTTTTTGTAATAGTTACTTTTGAACTATCATGGTACCGACTTCAATAAGTTATATATATGTAAACATATATAATCTTTTGGTTTAAGGTGAAGTCTGTTTCATTAATTTGTTTTTATTTTTTGTTATAAACAGATTATATCCATACGTTTTTAAAATTAGAAACGGGAATCCTTCACGTAAATAAGTTGGTAAATTGCAACTATCGCTTCGCAGGCGACATGCGAACGCGTGCGATTCGCGGTTCTTGATAAAAGACCACATAAAGTGGTATAATTTTCGCTAATGAACATCGCTCATTTCAGAGATATCTATAGCTTATGTCGCTAAAATATATTTATGTGTAAAAATTTGTTTTCGAAGATAAAACTCTATATAAAATAGATGATAGATTAACACTTTAATGTCACACCAAAATACCAAGATAGCATTTCATCTTTGACAATAAAAGCACCTTATAATGTAACTATGGGTGATCTTATCGCTCATAGCGATCTCTCCTAGACAACCTTGAATTGTGAGGAAAAATTTCAAATTTGTGAGGACGGTGGCGGTGACGGTGTTAATTTATATATTAATCTATACTGAAATTAAAACGCAGAAACTTTATCACAACAAATATTTTATCTTAATCATAACAAGCGATGCATTAATAATAATTATAATGTTGAATACTAGTATTACCTTTGACATCAGTAGGTACACTAATGGACCCAATATGTATATAATTATTATTAATGAGTAAATTTAATTTGTTTAATGTATTTTTGAATATAATCAATGAAGATAGAATATGTCCCTATTTTTTTAAAATAAACATGTATATTGTACGTCCGTCAAAGACTAACTATGAAACTTCAAGCCTGTAGCTATTTTTTACGGACTTTAGTTTCTACAATAAAGATTTCATACTAATTATTATTTAGCGTATTAGGGCCGTATTACTTAATGATAATTAAACAATTCATTATCATCAACAATTTATTATAATTATAACTATTTTTTACTATGTATTTTTTTAAATTTATGTTGATATTTATCGTATTTCTATAAAACTGAATTAGAGAAAGAAATTAAAACATTTTTACATTTTAAATATTCGTTATACGTACCGATGCCTGAGAGTATTCAATATTTTTCATTAACAAAAAGCGAAGCTCTATCGCCAAAGTTAATCTTTGTGTTGGACGTAAAAGTTTAAATTGAATCATAAATTAATTAATTTACATTAAAGCACAGCATAAAATATGGACAACATTAATATTGCCACGATTTATATTTACAAAATAGCACCAAACAATTTATATTATGGATATTTAGCCTTCAGACCTGACTTGCTAATGTAAATATTTAACTACTTCCTTGCCGCAAACAATTAAGTTTGGTAGGATGGAGTCATCTCGTTAAACCTAGATGCTCACTGGCTCTCAAGAACTGCTTCCTGAACACACGATGTGTTTTTGGTGACAGTTTTTGGGCTTGAGTGTGGTAGTGAGCATGCTGATTCTCGAAAGTATCCTACCACCATTCTGCGATGATAACGGTGTTGACTTCACCGGAAGCTGAAGATGGTGATGGGGATCAAACCAGCGGCCACCAGTTCGATAGCCCACTCGCCCAGTCGGTTATCATGGTTTCAACTCTTGAAATATGGATGCGCATGTTGGATGTGTAACGCTTCCTAATTTTAGTGTAGAAATAGGGCCTCATTTTGATAAAATTTCTTGTGTGTATTTGGTAGGTCTGAGAATAGGTTGTAAAATATCAGCCTCCTATCCCCACCCCTCATTTTTCATAGCTATTTTAGTATTTTTGTATGAACAAATAACCAAATGATAATGTAAAATAATAAGTAATTTCAATGAAGTGTCGTGGCTCAACGAATCAGCATTGCAATTCAGCGTGGCAACGCTGCTAGCATTTTGGGCACGCTGCCGGCCGGTAGCGGGTTAGAACATTTGAGTTATCTATAGGCTACCAATAGCTAGTGGATTGCTCATATGTTATTTTAGAAGCTGCAGTATTGCTATTAGTTATTAGTGTTTTATTTTAATAATAGTGTCGTCTCATTTTGACTTTACGATAATTTATGTTGGAGAACAACGTCTGCCAGGTCAGTTAATAGGAACACAACTAACTTTACAATAGCACCATAATATAGCTGTCACATTTGATTGTAATATTAAGTCTAAGAGATAATTATTATAACATACTTGTGTTATAAACCAAAATATGTAGAATTTAAAGATATTGAATGAACCTACGATACTATACATACATAGTTCGTCTCCAAAACACAATGATAACTACTCAATCAAGTAGTTTGGAGCCAATGGGTCCATGTATTGTTAGACCTATTGTTATGTCAAATAAATATATGTATTTGTATATTTATACGTACATTTTCTGTTACCCAAGCTTACAATAAACATATTGTTACATAATTCGAATGGTTTCTTTCAAAGTATAAGTTTGAAAGCATTTCTGAGAATGGTCCTTCATTGTTTATATCATGCCTACAGGTATATAGAACTCGGCGATGTTGTGTAACTTTATAATTTGATTTGGAAGTTTATATTGAGCTTGAACTTGTGGCTATTATATATTCATTAGCTGACTCATGCATAATTTGATTTAGGGCTATATTAAATTGCTACAGAATGATTTGTAGGCGGAGATTTACAAGTGTAACGAAGTATGTTGGCTGTAAATCTGCGCTTATTGTCTCCCGACAGTAAGCATAGTACTGAGAGTACCCATTCAACACAATACCTACATAAAACGACTCGCTGGTTGGCGCAGTTGGTAGCACTCTGCCTTCTGAGCCGCTGGTCTCGGGTTCGATTCCCGGACCAGGGAATGGGCACACCCAGACACAGGTCAAACAGACGTGCTTATGCACGCAAATGTTTGACCTGTGTCTGGGTGTGCATATGTATATAAGTACATATATCAGTAATCTGGTTACCATAGCACAGGCTCTGCCTAATTTGGGACGTGAAGACCTTGTGTGAATGTAAAAAATTAAAAAAACATTGCTTCTGCGTCGCACTATTTCCTGTTTCCAATTATTATTATTATTTTTGCAATTTATCTAATTTCTATATGCTGTACTAGCGGCCCGTCCCGGCTTCGTACGGTTACATTATTGAAGTTTTAGTAAGGATCTTTATTTTTTTTTGGTAATAAATATAGCCTATTTTCACACTCAAATAGATTGACATTTTGAAATTCGAGATTTCGTCGTTTGATTTTAATAATTCATAAAGTTATATGAGTTCAATAGTTATTGGTTTTAAGAAGTGGGTAAAGTTGATTATTGACGTGAGTGCTTGGATTGAAACCTGGGCAAGCGAAGGATTCTAGGATTGAATCACGGGCGAAGCGAGTGGAGATCCCTGAGTGTAGAGAAGGTTTCAAAACACGAAACGTTGAAAACTTTACCCACACACTGATTTAAAACATCATATTAAAATACTTTTCCTATTTCCTATTTTCCATTTCCTATTTGCTTAAATTGTCTCGTAAACGTAATTTAAGCTCAAATAAAATGAGAAATATTTAAAAACTACTGGTATATAGGTACGTATTTTTACTATGACTTGCTTTCGACGAATTAATCCCGCTTTTTTCACTCCAAAAGATCCGAAGCTTCACCTTCGACCACATTTGTCATCGACCATAAAGTGAGATAGTGAATGAAGGTTAGACCTGTCCTAATAATAATATTATAAATTCGCACGTTTTTTATGTTAATTGTTTGTTAATATTCATTGCTAAAATTGCATAACAGATGTAGATTCTTTAGACCCTGGAATAACAATTATTATAAAGTAATTATTTATTTATTTCACTGAATTAAGATCTGTAACTGTAAAAATATTATTTAATTTAAATTTAATGATTATAACATTAACAAATATAATAGGATGGACTTTTTATTCCAAGAAACTAAATTGTTTCATAAGAAACCTAGATGTTTACGACAGGCAATCAAGTTAATGAGACAGACTGTCCTAGACACACCTAACAAATTTGTTTATTAGCCATTGTTTGTTTGATATGCAACACCCACAACAAAACAAATTCAGGGCTTGAACGCATTTTCACTTTAGGATATAAAACATCGTTCCACCCTGTCGCACCAAGCGTTTTGCTTCCACATTCATAGTGCGTACAGCTAACGAGTGGAACTCATTGCCTAAGTCTGTGTTTCCACATGAATACAATCTGGGCATCTTCAAGTCACGAGTGAACGGGTATCTTCTAGGCAGGCGTGAATCATCGTAGACCGCATCATCACTTAACATCAGGTGAGATAGTGGTCAAACGCCTGCCTATTGTGAATTAAAAAAAAATTGGTTGTCTGTAAAGTCGGTTTACGGACGATAGATTTACGTGATAACGTCATAATCATTTATGACTTTGACTTTGACTTTGATTATTTTATGTAATACAAAACTCAGGTGGAACGTTACGCGGAACGTAACTATTTTTCATGAGTGTTGCTGGTATTCATCAATTTATAAAACGTTATCACGTCAAAAAAAAAATTGGTTGTCTGTGAAGTCGGTTTACGGACGATAGATTTACGTGATAACGTCATAATCATTTATAACTTTGACTTTGACTTCGACTTCAACTTCGACTTTGACTTTGACTTAGACTTTCACTTTGACTTTGACTTTGATTATTTTATGTAATACAAAACTCAGGTGGAACGTTACGCAGAACGTTACTATTTTTCATGAGTGTTGCTGGTATTCATCGTCGTCGTCGTCAAAAAAAAAACCTTTTGGATTTTCTCAATAAAAGTACATAAATTTAAATAAACTTCAAATTATACCGTTTCCAATTTCCATGCATCGATGGACAGAAAGCTGTTAGCCGGGCTTCACTTTGTTCAACAATTTCGTCGTGTTTGTTTTACCATTTTGTTGAACAATTTCGTTGTAGTGTTTGCGCTGCCTCCCATTTATTTCGACAACGCGCCTTTATTCGCGTTTTAAATGTACAAAAATGTTTATTTTATTCTGATCTTAATTAAAATTTTACTGTATAACCTTGCCCACAGTTTTACAATTTAATAGATGTCCTATTAACACTTCCTATTAATTTTACACACACGTTATACTATATACGTACATATAGTTTATCATCATCACCGTCATCTCAGCTATGGGACGTCCACTGCTGGACATTTAAATGCATAATACGTAGTTTAAACACTAGTATCTAGTTAGACACAGGTTTCCTTGCAATATTCCCACTCAAGCCGCTATATTTTATATTTGTTAAGCATGTACCGTGATGTACCTACCATTTACCTACATACTTTGATCCAAATCTTTAAAATCTTTGAAACATCTTGGAAATATGTATACGTACCAACTGCTACTAATTCACGCAAACTTATAATTAAAAAAAATAGGGTTAGAACATGTAGTTCAGTTAAAGTACTACGCTTAATTCGGTGAAATTTTTAAGGGACCAATCTGAATTATTTTGCAAATATCTCAGCTCTTGTTCTTTATGTCCTTATCACACATTCAATGACACACAATTGGCCATACATGGTTCGATATAACATATATATTGCTCGTCCACACCGTTCTACCGTTAGTCGTCTCAGTGCTCACACCTTTGAACAACATATCATTATTCACGCAATCTATTTTACTCTATAATCACCTACCCCTACCTATATATCCATCCACGCTCATAATTTCAATAATTCTTACAACAAAAATTCAACAGTTGAATAAAGAACGTGTACCTACTACAGAAATACTACTAGATTTTATCTGTTGAGACTGCGTGGTGTACGCAGTATGGCGTTTCTCGTATGTGCGTATAACGACGCATCTTACAAAAGATGGTGTATCTTTTGTAAGATGTGTCGCGATTATTCGAGCATTTTCTTAAATTTTAAATTTTTTGCTTTGGTAACGAGATACGGTGTAAAAAAAACACTCTCCGTTGTATATGTCCATTGTAGAAAATACACGAGGAGCCGATGTCTGCGCATGCTGAGTGGCTCTAGGTTTCCGGCGAGTTTGGGGTCGTTGACAAGTCTGATAGCTCTGCGCTGCAATACATCCAGAGGCTCAAGCTGACACTTGGGTGCACAGTGCACTGTACCAAAGGAAATAAATATTCTTCATGAGATCAGATTTTGACTTTGAACTGTAGAGAATAAGCCTCATTCTTGTGAAGTACTACGTAACGTAAGTTACAATATTAGATCAAGGATTAAGGATCTAAATATTACCTTAGTTATAAATAATAATAAATGTAAATAAACATTTTTATTTCCAAAAGTAAATTACATTATATCTTAAAAGTTACATTAGGCTTAGTGTATAAGCACAAAGCATTGTAACAATTACAATAAGAAAAGAGTTGTAACGTCGAGCCTCATAGGCGGAAGCCTGTGTCTTGAAACTCAGAGTGCGATTTACCAAACTAAGTTACCTACGTATAGAACATATATCGTATCGTTACAGTTAATATAGGTTAAGACCTCTTGAAATAAACGAGTGGAACAGATGCGGGTTGATAAAATACTCTCTTTGTTCATTTAAGACTCCAGACCTTGTTAATTAATCAACTTCAAGTAAATTGGTCACGAGTGTGAGCGAGCTTTTGAAGGAAAAATCCTATGAAATAAAAAAGTTACTCAATATGAGCAAACGCAGTCATTGTAAGTTATAGTTATGATGGGTCATATTCATGGTCATCATCATCTGTATGAACAGTTAGGTAGATATAAGTAGTATAATGACCCCAAACTCGCCGGAAACCTAGAGCCACTCAGCATGCGCAGACATCGGCTCCTCGTGTATTTTCTACAATGGACATATGCAACGGAGAGTGTTTCTTTTACACCTTATCTCGTTACCAAAGCAAAAAATTTAAAATTTAAGAAAATGCTCGAACAATTTTGCGTGGCTCGGCAAATTAAAAAAAAAAAGTCATATATTGCTCCGTATTGTCACAATTTATATTCTTATCAGCTTAATTCAGCAAGTGTAACTCTGAAGACAAAGGTTTTAATGTCCGCTTATCTGCAAACCTCCCAAAGTTAGTGTCGGTATTAAAAAGTTACGGATCCTATGTCACTGTCAGTTACACTGGACACAAAGTGAAAAGGATTGTGTAGAGTACCGACTGGAACTGACGCAACCGGGCTAACGCTAAGGTTTTAACGAGTTCACATTATCAAATCACATCTTGGTGACGACCAAGATGTGGATTTGTATACTTTCGGGTACACTTTATATTACCCGCCTGGCGAATCTGTAAAATCAGTCTGTTCCACCAGCTCTCCTTGAGAGCCACTCAACATTCTAGGTCTACTGTAGATTCCATATTCAACCACATCTTTACTGAACATCAAGTGATAGTAGTACGAAAGACCTATAAGTTTAAAAAAAAATACCAAAAGATGGAACCGACAACACTCAAAAGTGTGAAATAACTTATGGAAGTCGGTACCTTGATAGTTCAAAAGTAACTATTATTAAAATATTGTGTTCATGGTACCGACTTCGACAAGTGGTTTCACACTTTTGAGTGTGACTCAAGTCCATTTTTTGATAAATATATTTTTTTCACCTTTTTCAGAGACCTTTGCTACTCACGGGATCAATTGTCATTGTGTATTTTCTCCGATGTCTTTACCCGCAATTAAAATGTCGTCGATTATACATACTTAGCACTTTTCAGTTATTGAAGTGTAGCTCAAAAACCGCTTGACTGATTTTGATGAAAATATATTACAATTCTGAGGTAACAAACATAAAAAAATTAAAAAACATACGGGTCGATTTGAGTTGAAAATTCGGTTTAAAAAAGTTACGTCACAATCTCTATTATGATTTCAAAAAGTTTGCAATAAGGACCAATTTACTAGCGAGTGTTGGAAAGTAATTTTTTTTGTGTTTGTGACATTAGACCGCTTAGATCCATTACAATCTCCGCGTATATCAAAGTGAACGGCGACCTTCTCCATCCGTTTCTTTTATCAGTGTCTGTCGCTGACTCTGACATCGTTTCTCATCTCGTGGTGTGGTGCAAGTGAGGGGAACTGGCAAAACATGCAAAGCGGAAGTAAATTATCTCTCCGCCTTCAGGGAGGATTCTTTCTATGCACAGATCAGTTTCTACGCCCTTCCTTATTATGTCAGTGTGACTCATTTTGAAATACTGAAATATTTTTAGAACTTGCGCGAGATTGACATGGCAAGAGTGAGTTTTTGTTGCATATTCTAAAATAAGTGTTTTTCAGGTGTTCATGTCACATGTGTTATAATAATAATAGTGGTAATGTATATTAGTGAAGACCGAAAAGTAACTTTTTAACCGACTTCAAAAAAGGAGGAGGTTCTCAATTGGGCCCGTACCTTTTTTTTCAATGTTTGTTACCCCAGAACTTCCATCTGGGTGAACCGATTTACATGATTCTTTTTTAATTTGACAGATGGTGCTTCCAAATAACATCCGTTTGGTCCCATATAAAAATGTCATCAAAATAGGTCACGCGGTATTTGAGTTACACTCCAATAACTGAAAAGTGTTATCTCTTGGATGACTTTCTAATTGAGGGTGAAGAAATTTGTGAACATACATAATGACAATTGATCCCGTGAGTAGCAAAGGTCACTTACACACACTCACAAAAGCATATTTTGAACACAGGCTGTCTCATACCGAATCACAAAAAAAATTATAAATATATACTGTTACTTCTTATGTGTCCATTGTCGTATTGAGCCTTAGGTAGCTTTTTTTTATTTTATTTTTATTGGGAATAGGCAGGCGTTTGACCACTATCTCACCCGATGTTAAGCGATGATGCGGTCTACGATGGAGCACGCCTGCCTAGAAGATACCTATTCACTCGTGACTTGAAAAGCTTAGAATAAATCAACTCTGGGGTGCAGCAGCGAGGCTGACCACGCGTTGTTTAACCGTTGTGTTTACGAGTATACCTGGTGCTTCTGATTACAGGTACCTTTGGTATAAGTATTCATATAAGGTAGAAATAGTTGTATATACCGAAAGCGGAAAGAATGGTCCCTCTAAATGAGCGTAAAGGGCGGATACAACAGTAATAATACCACCTCGTTCTTGCCCGTAATAATAAGGTGATATAAATGTGTGTTCCTTCATTTTCTACAGTAAGTGAGAAAGAACTACTACTAAAGAACACTAGGATTCCCTGTATCGCTAGTTATATTCGCTATTATAGTAATTGTATTGATTATGTATGTATATATAAAACAATGTACCAAGAAATGGAACCGACTGAAAAGTGTGAAATAACTTGTTGGTCCATGTTGTCCAAGTCGGTACCAGGATAGTTGAAAAGTAACTAATAACAAAATATTAAGAGCATGACTTAATACGTCAAAAATTTAATTAAAATATATCAACCTAATTTATTGTACCTATCGGTTTGCCTATGATATTAAAATAAAATATATATTTTCAAGACTTCGATAAAACTTCGCAGCTGTATGAGTCCATCCCGTGTCTTAGAAGGACACAAGTCATTTATGTTTCTGTATTAGCTACACACGTCCAAAAAGTTTTTGCTTTAATGATTTTCTAAATATAGTCGAGCATTGGAATGTGAGTAAAAAGGTCGACACCTGCATGGTGGTGCCGAAAAAACCGTTGTTAAGGGTGCTCTGCCTACCCTTATTTGTGGATAGGGCAAATCAGATATTACAATGCGATCTAATTTTAGTTAGTTAGTTAGTATGGTCTCACTAATCTGTTTTTGTCTTTCGTGATTCCACCGTCATCCGAGTCGTGACTAGCCATCAAGTGAGATGGTGGTCATTGCCTAGGCTAGACTAGACTAACGCATTCTCTTGAAATACATATCATGTTAATATAATTTGGCACATTAGTGCCTAACTAGACAAAGTGAGGTCTGCCATCTCCTAGGTAGGTTATCTAATCAAAATTATTAGTGCTCAGTGCTAGTTGACGTATTAGTAACGTATAGATACGAATTTCGAACATTCCTACTGTCGAATGCCGGTACTTACAAACCGAACACGTAATTTAATTAAAATTAATTATATACTTACATTTTTTGACGTGATAACGTTTTAAAAATTGATGAATACCAGCAACACTCATGAAAAATAGTAACGTTCCGCGTAACGTTCCACCTGAGTTTTGTATTACATAAAATAATCAAAGTCAAAGTCATAAATGATTATGACGTTATCACGTAAATCTATCGTCCGTAAACCGACTTTACAGACAACCAATTTTATTTTTTTATTTACTTTATCTATACATTTTGCACATATACAATACACACACCTTCTCCCACATAAAATCACAAAACACAAAAATTCATGTGAATTTTTATATATTTTTGCGCAACACATTCCTCTCAATTTAATTAAAAACTATAAGTTGTGTTTTCCTGTATTATTGGACTTTTACTATGATTGTGTTATTTTATAGATAATAAATAAATAAACAAATACAAAAGTTATTCCTAATAAAAAAACTTCTTAAAGGTAAATAATTTTACTACAGTCAAGAATGAATAATAAATTTTATATATTAATATTGTTTAACACGGGATACGCACCATGAACACGGGGAGACTGGTGACATGGTGCGTGGTACCGCGCCGAAATATCGGGAACTCAATAAAAATTAAATCATGGTACGTGTCCCATGTTAAACAACATATTATATATAATAAAAAGCTGCGAAAGCTTAAAACAATACTTGATAATACATTTTAGCTTTAATTTGTAGTATAAATTAAAGCTAAAATGTATTATCAAGTCAAGATGTCATCTCAAAAATGTCTTAACATTTCAATCATTAATATCATCATAATTACCATTGAGTACCTATGTACTTATAACACAATTTTAGCGAATTCTTTCCATTCGAAAACGATTTATCCAGAATTGGCTTCCTGTTGTTGTTTGTTGTCTCTAAGAAGTGTACTGAGAAGTATCTCAGACGAGAAGTTTTCTCATAAAATGTATAAGTCAACAATTGGTTAAGAAGATATAAATTAATTAAATGTGCGGGCACGGAAGGCAAAGTCAGCTTGCGAAGCTCAACTTTGACAGCGCTTTGATGTTGCTGATAAGTTCTTTGCTGATAATATTCTAAGTAACAGTACTGTAACGTTTTGAATTGACCCATATCTCGCTTCAAAGCGAGTAACAACGTGGAGGAGGGTGGCGTCACCTATACTAGCATAACTAATGTGTTACGATTAAGATAAAAGCACTATTGTACCGTGTTGAACCACTACCATTGGTGGTAGAATTTGGAATGGGCTTCCAATATTAGCACCCCCAACCTTAAATAAACAGAATAACCGTAGTCAAATAGAATATAAACAAAATAAAAAAAATGGAACCTACTTCAACACTCAAAAGTGTGAAATAACTTGTTGAAGTCGGTACCCTGATAGTTCAAAAGTAGGTAACTATCATCACAATATTGTGCGGATGGTAATGACTTCTACAAGTTATTTCACACTTTTGAGTGTTGAAGTCGGTTCCATAATTTGGGAAAAAAATTTTTTTCACGTTCTTTCACCTTTGCTACTGACAGGATCAATTGTCATTCACGGTCAATAAGGGAGTCATCCAGATAAACGTAACACTTTTTAGTTATTGGAGTGTAACTGAAAAACCACTTGACCGATTGATGAAATTTAAATAGGACTACAGGGAAGCACCAGTTTTCATATAAAAAAAGAATCATCAAACTCGATTCTCCCAGTCGAGGTTGCAAAGATATATAAAAAAAAACAGAATAATTAATTCTTCTGGACGAAGTACATAGTTTACAAGCAAGCGCTATAGCTAGAGACCACGGACTAGCAAGCGCAGCACAGGACGGCCACCGACCAGGTGGACAGACGACCTGACTAAGATCGCAGGCAAGGGCTGGATGCGGGCCGCTTCCAATCGGTCCTTGTGGAAATCAATGGGGGGAGGCATATGTCCAGCAGTGGACGTCCTATGGCTGAGATGATGATGATGATGCTATAGCTTGTTTGTCGAGGTATTGAACGTACTCTATACGTATATACATAGCTAGTAGTAATATCTAATCGAATCATTCAAATTTATTGCAACAAAAGAAAGTTTTTGCCGCTGAAGCACATGACCAAATTATGTAATTAAGTAATCTCAGTACTCAATAATAGTCAGTTCAAGCTTCAAACCAACTAATTGCGATCCCGGGCAACAATAACAATTTCCAAACTTGCTTGTCGGAGTAGTAAACAATAGAGCGTCAAAGTTTTGACAACCCATCACAACTGCATTAGCGTAGGCCCAAAGCTAATATGGCCAAAGATTAACTAATAGTCACCACGATATAACCAGGTTACGTCATATTCAGCAACTGGCTCAAACTGGTAAATTAGCTTTTGCACACTTCATTGTACAAAACCCGTATTCGTGTAGACAGAATCGTTATGACTTGAATTAGCTGTACGTACGACTGTGTATGTATACGGTATGGCCACTGATGTGGGTTGACACTTGCGTAGATACATTAGCAGTAATTAGCTCCGTCTCACCTTTCAGTAACAACAATCAAAGCTGGCGCTGCACCTGCCAGAGCTGGAAACCTCAAACGGCATAAATATGTACCTACCTAAGCTTTGACCGGGCCTACATGTTTATTTATGCGTTTTGGGGTACAGTACAGACTTTTGTTCCGACCGCACTCACTTTAGATAGAGACTTCGCCAAGCGTTTGGTGGAGGCGTCTGATGTCCAACCAGAGTGCTGGCATTTATTTTGCACAATAATTGAGCCTAGCTTTTTAACGTGGCAATACTGGCAGTGTCAGCACAGTGGGGAGTTTTTCCTTCCACGGTTGTACTTCTAAATTAAGTTGTAGTTTCAATTATTTGTAGGTTTTAGTTTAAATATTTATTTATGTTTTTGTGTAGCCTTTGGTGATTTTTTTATAAATTTTATGAGCTTGCGTTTGACCACTGTCTCACCTGATGTTAAGTGTCGACGCGGTCTAAGATGGACGCAAGCCTAGGACCTATTCACTGGTGACTGGAACACTCCAGGATTGTATCTATCGGGAAACACAGACTCAGACGAGTTCCATTCCCTGGCAGTACGCACTAAGAAAGTAGAAGAAAAATGCTTAGAAGGTTTTTTTTTTTACATATTATAAGTTTGCGTTTGACAGCTGTCTCACCTGATGTTAAGTGATGACGGTTATATTAATAATAATAATGTATAATATAATAATAATAAATAGGTTCGTCTAGGTGGTATGTCTACCATATAGCGATGGCGCGTGGCTGTACTTCTGGTTGACTGAAGATAAAGTGGAAAAGGTGGAATTAAATTATGTAATTCTAGTGCACATTCGCCGAAATGTATCCGATAGTACACCGATTGATTAAATTATAGCGTCGCTTATACGACACTGAGTTTAAAGAACATTTCTTTTTGTTAGCTTTTATTGTCACAAACTCTGCAATCGAATTTGCATAAGCATTGGAAACATTGACAAAGGAAAATTCGAAACAGATAATAGAAAATGGTCGTTCTTACTAACCGATACGACTTGATGTCGACAAACGTACCAACGTGCTCAGCCAGGGTCCACTTACCAGGGCTATTAAAAATCTTAATAAAATTGATGCTGAGTACAGTGACTTTGACATTTTTACATTTTCTTTGGTGAAATTCACAGATGCAGAGTTTAAGTGTGTTAGTTTTTAACATTACTTACATTGTCAAATCGGTGAACAACTGTAAGGACTCTGTAAATTGAATATAAATAAAAAGGCAAATTTGCAATTTATACACTTTACGGCCTTACGACCTTTCGCCTGTGGGAACAGCAATATGTACTACTGCGCCGATACTACATGAAATAAAATAAAAAATATCGGCACGGGACAAATGGCTGATCTAGTTCAGTATAATATAATATGGGACAACATTCACACAAGGTCTTCAGGTCCCAAACTAGGCAAAGCCTGTACTATGGTAACCTGATGACTGATGTATACTTATATACCTACATACTTATATATATACTTATATACATAAACACACCCAGACACAGGTCAAACAGACATCTTCATACACACAAATGTTTGACATGTCCGGGAATTGAACCCGGGACCAGCGGCTCAGAAGGCAGAGTGGCTACCAACCGCGCCAACCGGCCAGTGAAACCCAGTGAAAATAGGACGAGGGCAAGAAAATAAAAGAATTATACTTTTTCTTGCCCTCGTCCTAATTAATGTAGTATCGGCGCAGTACGTCTTCTTTATTCCACTCTCCTCTAGCAGGCGTCACATATCATTCACACCCGCCTTGACTCTATTATCCTTAATACAATTTAAGTATTATCTTTTCTTTGCTAGACCTCTTCCCTTCGACTCAACATACTTTTTATTTTTCTCCTTGTAACATTTAATTCATTCCTCTTCATAACATGCCCATATCAAGCCAAGCGATTTCCTTTTAATAGTCAAATCAGCAGTGCCAATGTCAGGCTTCATGTAAAATTTTGTTATTAAAACTGACGTGGTTTTGACACATTATAAATGTATAAAACACGGGAATTACTCACGTAATATGTCAGAGGGTTCCGACTATAGTTTCAACCGCACATTCGGTGGTCTTTTTCAAGGAGAATACGGGGCGCACGCGGACGCGGTCGCGATTCGCCTAGTACTACCTCCTAGTACCGCGATCGCGTCCGCGAGCGCCCCGTATTCTCCTTGAAAAAGACCACCGAATGTGGTTGAAACTATAGTCGGAACCCTCTGACTTATTACGTGAGTAACTCCCGTGTTTTATACATTTATAATTATTCATGTAAAATAATAATTTCTTATGTTATACTTTAGATAACATGTCTGTACACTTCACACATCCACGACCGAGTACTACATTTAACATATTATAATAGTATATAGGGTCGATGCCCTTATTAAAATATAATACTAATACAATACAATAACACTATTGTAAACCAATGCAAAAGAAATGTAACAGTAAACAAAACTTAATTTTAAAACATTATGGTGCTACAATGGGCGGTCTTATCGCTTGTAGCGATCTCTACCAGACAACCTTTGGATGGACATTAATTACAATACTGCACAGCTACTACAATAACATTTGAGCAATCCACTAGCCATTGCCAGCCTGTACCAGTTGGCAGCGTGCCCAGAATGTTAGCAGTATAGCCTCGATATAATAGTATACATTTATGTTTGTTTTTTTTCCATTGAACTGTCTTATAGGTATGTATTTTATCAAAATAGCATTGATTAATAACGGTCGGTACAAGATTAATAATTTTTTTTTTCTTCGATCGTTATGAAACCTCTAAGATAATTATTATTGTAGCTCTTAGAACATGGACAAACACCTGTTTATTTAAAGCCTTACCTTCGCAGTCGCTTCTACGAACTATCAAGGAGTAATGTTACTAATCCCTCTTCCATATCGTCGTAGGCTGTGCTTCTCGTCTTTCAAAACCCTGTTTCACAAGCCTTGGATAACTAACAGAATCTATTCACTTGTATGCAATAGGAGCGATAATTACTACTTTAAACGATATATTGTTTGCATTGTTTTTTTTTACTGCGTTCGAACACTATCTTACTTGATGTTCAGTGACGATGTGGCCAAATACGTTATCACGCTAGACGAGAATGCTTACTGGCTCTTAAGGACTGCTGCCTGAACACACTATGTGTTGTCATGACAATTTTTCAAACTTGAAGGTGGTAGCTAGCCAGGCGGGTACTCCAAAGTACCCTACCACCATGCTGGGAATTTGATAACGGTGTTACCTTCACCGAAGGCCCAAGCCGTTGTCGGGAATCGAACCAGTGTCCATCACGACAGTTTGACAGACGATGCTCCTCCCACTAAGCTATCATCGCTTCAAAAGTGTTATTCCTATTTAGTTGAGCTTAAGTTAGTATATTAGTCAAGTAGGTATCCTGACTTTTTTGTGTCTTTCTGAGTCACTTTTAAAAAAGAGATGATGATTGTTGCAATCTGATACAAGCACTGAGTCCTACTCAATTATATTTTTCACGCCTACGATACAACTACCTTACTATGATGATTATTCGTGCTCGGACAATAAGATTGTGGAAGTGTCGTGTCGGTCATTTTAAATGCGCCCAATCTAACAGATTAGCTTAACTGTCTACGAGCGGGAATGCGGGATACACATAGTCGGAGGAAAATCTGCAAAAAAATCCGAACACGTTTTCAAGTTCGAAAATAGCCCTATAGAGTAAGGATGGTAATGCATTCTCTATGGAGTAGGCAGCAATCTAATTCTGGGCAAACATGTTTACGGTAGGAATTATTTTTGTTCATACAATATTATTTAAGCTTCTTCTCTCAGCCATGTGCGTCCACTGCTGGACATATGCCTCCCCCATAAAGGGGGGATTTGCCAATACTCGCCACGCTTGGCAGGCGGGTTGGCGAGCGCAGTATGATTTCCAATCCTCAGAAGGCGCTGCTGCCCACCTTCTGGTACGTGATCCCTTAGCCGCCTCTTACGGCACCCTCGGGAAGAGATGGGGGAGTACTATTCTAGGCCGGTACCACCACGGCAGGATGGCACGGTATTTAAGCTTAGTAGTAGTATAATACAAATACATACATCGTTGGACTCCTTGCGTGGATATTTGATGCGCAAAATCTCTGTCAATTAAAAAAAATACCAAAAAATGGAACCAACTTAAACACTCAAAAGTGTGAAATAACTTGTTGAAGTCGGTACCATGATAGTTCAAAAGTAACTATGTATTATCAAAATATTGTAAGCATGGTACCTCAGAAGATTTAAAGATTTTTTGAAGATTCTTCAAGTACTAACTTAGACTCGGACAGGATTAGAACCTTCACTCTAATTACACACAGCATACAATGACGTTTGAGCAATCCACTAGCCGTTGCCAGCCTATAGATAGCTCAAATTCTCTGACCCGCTTCCAGTTGGCAGCGTTTCCAGAATGCACCAGCATTACCCGTTGAATTACAAGGCTTATTCTTTGAGCCAAATATGTGCCAATACTCATCGCATCAATCAAACGTTCTGATACGTTTTAGGAATTCTGATGAACTGCTGGTTCCCACGGGCCCAATGTCTCGATCCCAAACGGTTCAAATATGTAACCACTACCTTTTTTTTTTCATAGGGCAAATGCCTTTATTAAAATCAAACACCAATAACTAATTACAATACTGCAGCTACTACAATAACATTTGAGCAATCCACTAGCTATTGGTAGCCTATAGATAACTCAAATGTTGTAACCCGCTACCGGCCGGCTACTGGCCGGTGCCCAGAATGCTAGCAGCATTGCCACGCTGAATTGCAATGCTGATTCGTTGAGCCAAATATGTGCCAGCATTTTGGTCACGCGTCGCATCGATCAAACGCTCAGATAAATTTTGGAAAATCCGATGAGCTCCAGGTCCCCACGGGCCCAATGTCTCGACCCCAAACGGTTCAAATATGTAACCACTACCTAGGTAAGCATATATTCGCCGTTTCAATTGATCCGCCGAATAAGCCGCGGCGCCAGCCCTAACATGTGTCTCAGGAAGATGTGACGGCGCCAAAGTGTCAACGCATGTAGCGTCCCACACTAACCACTACCTAGGTTAGTATATTTCGCTTCAGTTTCTCCACCGAACTAGCCGCGGCGCTAACCCTAACATCTTCATAACGTTTTGAAAATTGAAAAGTCACCAAATAAGCGTGAGAAAAATCAACATATATTATCAATTTGAGATGTGCATTTTATATTAATCTTAATTCAGTGTTTAGACAGGATATTTCAATTAAGCCGGTTCCAATATTCCGAGTCATTATGCTGAATGCGGGCAAGGGGCATTTTTATTGGACTGATTGATTCATTTTAAGATTTATCTTTAGCCTGAGGACTTTACGTTAATTGTACATCGTTATGATGAGCATGTTATTTAATATTATTACTTTATTGCTATTATAAATATCCTATTATTCGTATTCGGATACTCGCTTAGGATTCTAAACCTTGTTTTGGTGAAGCAAAATAAGGTGAAATCAACGAAAGTACCGGCTTAACAAGTGGCGAACACGTTACAGAGGCTCGCGGGTGTAAACTGGAAACACCCACAGAGCGGGATAAAACCTAATACGTATTTTTAAAAAAATTTATACAAATATTATGTAATTATTTACTTGACAGTTTACAGATGACCTACGGGCTCAAAAAAAAACATTTTTGTTTTTTTAATTTCCTTTCTTTTGGTGCATTACACAGTTCAAGCGCATTTGTCGTTACCAAGGAAAAATATAGCAAGTGAAATAAAATTTTACGCAATCAGAATTAACCTTCGTGAACTCATAAGTGGTATTTTTTAAAGTGTATTAATAACAACATGTTTAATCTAACAGTCTACAAGATTGGTCCTAAACCAGCTAACAATATTCGCCGTTGCGCATATTTCGCACAAGCGCTGTTTCGCTCGCGTTGACTACGGTTTTCCGCTACTTCAATAACCTCACGGGAACTATTCTTTTACCGGAATAAAAAGTAGCCTATGTGTTAATTCCAGGGTATCCAAAATTCATTCCAAACTTCATACAAATCCGATCAGGCGTTTCAGCGTGAAGGAGTAACAAACACACAAACGACACACAAACTTTCGCCTCATTAGTAGTGTAGTAGGAATAAAATAAAAATGTAAGTTAATAAAAATCATAGCATACGCAAATAGCAACATATGCGCATAGTCGACAATCCGACAAATGCCGCAGACATTCGCAATAAAAACTCCATTCAGAACACAATAAACGCGAAAATATATACTTCACATATTTCCCCAAAAACTGCGCCTTAATAAACGTTTGCAGGGCGTTTTATTACTCCCTCATAGAGATTAAAATAGAATGACGGAGATGTTATTGTATTTATTATCTAATGTCGGTTTCCGTGGCGTCCCTACGACATGTGTGCTAAAGGGTTATCTAAGGGTTAGGACGGGGTTAGAACACCGTTGTTTTCTTTTATGGTTTTTGTAAACAATGAGATGAGGGCAAAGGGTAACAAGTTCGCGCCTACCGCCCGCTGTGTGAACTGCGCTTTTTGCCAAAAAACGCGGATTGCGAATAATCGGTACTGTTGATGTCTTCTTTATCACTTCAACCCCCATACCACAGCATAATGGCTGAAATTGAATCCTATACGTTATTTAGACTCAGAAAATTGCATATATAAATGTAGGTACAATTCAGCATAAGCTCAGTATTTTTTTCAATTACTAGACTTTTTATAGGTAAGATAGTGATAGATAATGATAATATTTACTTGCATTAAACATGAGTATTATACTCATAGGGATGTAGTTTGTCATGTCCATAACATTTTTAGTTCGTCATGTTTTGCCCATATAAGCGTACAAATATTTTCGAGATGGCAAATAAAACAGTATAAAAAAAGATTATTATAATTTCTTCAGATTATCTTCTAATCTAAATAAATAAATCGTTCATTGCCACAGAGAAAGAAACATTCATACAGGACATGTTTAAGTAATTAAATATCTATGGCAATCGGGATAGGCTCAGCATGTGTCATGTTCCAATGTAGAGACCATAACGCTATCATGTGTTATCATTCAGATAACAGAGTCTTAAAAAGAATTGGCAACGTATCGTAATTCCCCCAGTACTAAAGATGTCCATAAGCGAAGGTGATCACATACCATCACATTGCCCGTCTGCTTGTTATCTCCATAAAAAAAGACTTATTCAGATTACAATTTAGTCCGAAGAAAGAATAACGCGTCGATTTTATTCTTTTAATTTTCTAGATACTTTTACGTAAACTAGTCATATTTTTTATTATAGTTCTGTCCAAATCCGAAATTGATGGATGAAACTTTTGAATAAGTACCGTTAAATATTATGTAATATTATGAAACTGATTTTTTACCGATAAAAGACGCGACGGTCCATCTTAGGTTCTTTATATAAACTAATAAATATGAATGTGTACTAATCAATAACCTTATCACCAATAATATTTTTCGTTTCATACCTACATTAGAGATTTTGAAACTTTTTTTCTTGTTCTTCTCGTGCCTCTCCAGTACTGGTGGTTTACCGTCAACTCAATGAATTTTTCCCGGTGTTGTGCCGTGCTCTTCAACGCTGGCAATATTTTTCCACGGATGTTTCTCTACCACGTCTTTTTCTTTCATCCAACTCTTACGTCTTCCGTTGTTTTTGCCCATTTACCTACACAAGATTGTAATTTCGTCGACCCAAACAACACTATTGCGAGTCGCCGAAACAAGCACAGCATGCAATAATTGATGAAAATTATAAATTGATTGCTTCCACTTGTACCATACATATCCATTTCACCGTAGAATATAATTTCCATTTCACTCTCATCAAGATTTTCAACAGTAGTTCCTATTTTAAATAGCTCAGAGTCGATTATAAAAAGTATAGATAAAGCTAATGTTGCCAGATTATCCAACAAAATGAACTGACAAGTGGCACTTTCGAACAATTGAATTTTTCAAATAGTTCGCGATACCCCTCGGTTATATTTTTTAACAAATGTCGCGGTGGATTATCCGCACATAAAATGATAGCGGTTTTAAGGGTAGAGTGGGGTGGTCACGCCATATTGGGACACTTTAAAAAACTCATCCGTAAATTAAATGTAATTGTTCGCTTGTTAACCAAATCGAGGGGAGACTCGGTGGTGTAAGCGCTCTTTTAGTTCCTTTTATTTTTATTTAATGGATTTAGAATATGTGTCCCATTCCGATTTTCGTTATGATCTTATGATTGTGTGGGCGGGAATTATGCTGCCTTGTAAAGTCGCGAGTGCTTTCAGTGTTTGTTTAGCACTTACCGACAAAACGTTTTCTCGCCAAAATATTCCAATGACTCTAAACAAAATCATTCAGTGTGAGCTACCAGTGAGACCTTATCGAACCAGGACGTGGCCAGTCACATAAGCAACTTCAAAGTTGCACAAGGACATTGGACTAGTTGGAGGCGAAAGGTTGTCTATCGTTTATATGATTGTTGGTCCTTCACGCTGAAACGACTTAACGGATTTGCATGAAAAAGAAGATAGCTTATACCTTGGGATAACACATAGACTACTTTTTATCCCGGAAAAAGTATAGTATCCGTGGAGTAATTGAGGTAACGGGAACACCGTAGTCAACGCGGGTAAACCGCGGGCCGCAGCTAGTTATATAATATGCTACAGTTATATTTTTCTCAGCTAGGGATTTGGGTATTTTAGTTGCTTGCGCTTATATCGCTCTGCAATAAACAAAGAAGTTTCGTTTACTGATTCTATGAATTTAGTGTCAGTCCTTCCAGCAGGCCCACACTTCGCATAAGCTCCCATATATCGTTTGAGTTAGGTACCTACACATTTGACCACTATTTTAAGTAATTTCAAGTGATTATTTGGTCTAAGATGTCTAGACCAGTCTAGAAGGTAATACGGACTTCAAATCACCCAGATAGAATCTATGCAAAAGTAATTAATTCCACTTCTTACAACTTGGAAGCAAAACGCTTCGGGCTAGAAGATGACCGTAGCATGAATCACAACCAGTAGCCGGTAGCGCAACCGTATCGTAGCGTGAAACGATTGATCCTTACTTACTGTAATGTATCTTGTGCAACTGTGACACAGATAAATTATAATTTGTAAGGACGGTACGTGCGTTCTTAAATTGTTTATACGATTGCGATACCATGACTGTGATACAAGTTATCTCTGCTTTACAGGTCCGGAAGTCACATTATCCTCCGTCTTATTATGCGTAGATAGAGTGAGGAAGAAGGAATCAATTATATAGCTCCAAGATACATTATTTGAAATGTATCCGATAGAAAACTGATCAACTAGCGACCATGCATGACTTTAGTGTTGCCTCAACAAGAGTGGTCGCGGATAAAAATTTTAGAAATCAGTTGATCAAGATATACCAGATCCGCAAGATATACGCAACGCATTTACAGGCATTCATACCCATACCCCCGCACTGGGGTAACCTGTGTCACGGGAGGTATAGACACATACAATCACATTACACATACATCCAAGATTCGAGGACAAATATCTATGCTTACTACAGATATTTTTTTATTTATTTATTTATATAGTACATACCTTAATTATGTTACATTCTAACTTATGACTATGTACAAATATATTTATATAGAATAGCATGCATTTTTAAATTAAGTTCGTTTGTTGTAAAATGTTTGCCCCCGTTGTAGTTCTAACAGTTCTAAAGTCAGTTTCACTGATTACTCAGCCACGACGACCTTCAAATAAAAAAAAGATAAACTAAAAATATATCAACATAGAAATATGCGTCCATTCATTGTTTAATAAACTCCTACAGCTAAACCTATTGTACTAAGATGATAAGCAAATAAGATAGATTTATACAAGGGCGTTAACTGCATCAAGGGCTTTTTTACTAAAGCCTCAGAATACTGACATACAGTCCAGTCATGGCATAAGGTGCGAATGGTCCAATTTGCTGTCCATTCAGTAACATGACAGTAACAAATATAAAAGATGCGCCCCACAAATAGAGGACCCCACTTGACCCTCGCATGTGCATAAATTATGCATAATCATCTTGACAAACAGAAATGACATTTCGGGTATGGATCACGGTGATGACGTACGAGCGCACGATGAGTATACGTTGAGAAAAATGATTGTTGATTTTGATATACAGGTTCATTCATTCATTCATCTTTATAATATTTTAATAATATAATTAGTGATTAGGTAATCAATGCAGCCGGAAACTCTGAGGCAATTTAAATTAATTTAAATTACAAACTGCGCACTTTACGAATAACGTTATGGACCGACTTTTCAATATTTTGTTTTCACAATTTTTTTAAATGTTAACATGATATACCTAAGTAGGTTTTTTTGACACAAATCCAAAGTCGAAAAACCGTACTTAGTATATTTTGGCCTCAAATTGAAATGACGTTTCAAAAACATAAAACACGATAATTTTCTACAGATTTACTTATATGAAACCTGTTGGCTACTTTGAACAAAAAGTTATCAAGCGATTTCAAGCGATGAAGAAGATAGTGGATATTGTTTGTTGATTCCGCTAATGTTACCGTTTACAATATTCAAAACCTCATCACCACAGAATGAGAAACAGTAGATAATAGAGATTTACTTTTCTCTGTACCCATTACAGTAGAAACGTCCGTTTCTCTAGGTTTAGGTTTAAAGAACTTTATTCTCATACGGAATAAATTTCACTGACAATGAGATACATAGAAATTTACAAAATTAGCACAATTTATTGGTCCTTGGCACTTGTTGCGATGTGTAACTTATGTTTGTTCTTGAATGCATCTACACTCTTACTTGTTTTTATTTCACTTGGTAGCTTATTAAACAGCTCTGCTCCTTCGCTCAATAATGTCTTCCTTCCGTAATTTTTCCTTGATGCAGTCACTACAATTTTATAGTTATCTCGGAAATTGCGTGAGTTATTTTTAAGTGTTAGTTTTATATTTGATTTAATTGTCTTCGTAATAATTTTCTTGATGACCATGCATGTGTTGTATATATATAGTTGCGATACATTGAATATCTTGGTTTTCTTGTAAAGCTCTTTGGTTGGTATATGAAAGGGGTAGTGGAATAAAACTTTGATCATTTTGTTTTGGGCTCTCTGCAGCTGATTAAGATTAGTTGATGCGGCAGATCCCCATGCTTCTATTAGGTATTCAAGGTGTGATTTTATTAGGGAGTTGTATAATATCGGCTTGATTTTTTTCGGTATACAATGAGCTATCTTTCTAATTGCCCCCTTTGTGGCTGTTAGTTTTGATTTGACATGCTGTATGTGAGGCCGCCACGTAAGTTCTCTAGATCTATACAATCTGCCTATTGTTAAATGGAACGATGCGGTCCGACCACGGAATATCGGAAAAGTTGCAAAGCGCTCTTAATGTCCGTTTGCTCCTCTATGGCTGCTACGAAGATAAAAATATGTATTAAATTTAAGCGTACTGCTTATAATCCATCGCTAGTTTAGATATTAGTGGATTAAGTATATCTGAGTCCTGTTTCACTTTCTTTATGAGTTAGAAAAAGAAGGTTTGATACGAATTCCCGCCAAATAAAATACTTGAGACTAGTTTTCTCAATAACTTTGACGATACTTCGACGGCGAATGCTTATATTCTTACATATATATATATGTAGGTATATATTTTTGTTGTATATTTTATTGTTTTATAATATATATGTAGGAGCGTGTTAGATATTTGAACGGAATAGTCAGTATAAAAATTAAGTGTCGATTTGACTGTAGGTTTTGCTAATACTCGATTTGTTAACTAAGTGAAGGTAGGTAACACGTGCTATTCGATTTTCGCCAACAAATGAGGGTAGTATGGAAAACAAAGTAGCCGAAAACCGAACGGGATAAAAAAATATTGTACATAAAGCTATGAAGACCTTTCGGGGACTCGACCTTCAGTAATAAAGTATACGACTAAGAAGAGGACATAAACGGTGGCAACCGTTGCCGGCGAACAGTTTGGGCGTGGAAGCCGTAGCGAACGGACGTGCTAGCAGTATCTGGGATACCTTCGTTAAAAGTGTAGTGTTACTATTCAACGGGAGTCTCTATAATCATCGTACTGAGAGACGAGGGTTATCTTGTAACTGTTAGATCTCTCTCTTCTGTGCTTTAACTGGAGGAACTTAGGGAACGGAAGTAAGGAGAGGGTAAGAAGTAAGGAAGGTACCTTTGATCCTGGTTGCAACTCCCAGGGCTTCCGAGTTTACTGCATTAGAATAAACTAGGTACCAGATGCGGACGTCACCGCTGAATCTAGGCCGGATTAGACCGTTATTAGAGTAGGAAATGTTAATGCGTGTCACAGTTACTGCTAGGCTATCGCAATACTGACTACACTGACGTTAATGAATTACGGTGGTAACAATGGATGCCAATTTAACAAGCAATAGGGGTTTATTTCAGTCTAGTAGAAGAAACTCAGTCACTGTCGATGGAGTTGCACTAAAGCATGCGAGCAAGGTTACCTTTCTAAGCAATTCAGTGTTCTGTGGTTGGTTTCGCAGCACTTCTAAACTTGCGATTGTGTCATACTTATCAGTAGTGTGGTCTACATCCTGATCCACTTAGATCAGTAGGGCGATGGTGGTCGATCGGTGACTCGCCAGCCATTTCGAGACTCTAGTTCACGTATATCTTGAACACGTGTGAAAACCAGTTTTTCTGTGTTTTCACGTTCTATGTGCCTTTGAAATTTACCTTTCATTACACGGGCATATTTCAGGTTATCTATATATGTCATGTGTCGCAGTCATATGACGTATAGAGACACGACGTAGCAAAACCGTAGAGGTGTTATGCGTTATTATTATAGTGAACTGAATATTTCATAAGCTTTTATGTATAAATAGATTATGATATAGCTATAACGCTATATGGATTAGATCAGTAGATATATTAGAGATTAAGAGATATTTGAGATTATATATTAGAGGTATATTATATACTTACAAATTTATCTATGTTCTTAAAATTCAGCTTGCTGGTATTTATTTCATGTATCGGTTATTTCAATTAAAATACAAATCGTTCAATCAGTTTCTACTATGGTAAAAGGTTTGAAGTTGAAAAACGATTTACCAAGAGTGTTTACTGGCTCTCAAGGACACGTGTATGTTAGGTGACGCTTTTCAAACAACCTAAATGTTACTTACGTGGTAGCTAGCGAGGCGGGAATCCGAAAGTACCATACCACCATGCAATGTGTTTAAAAATGATAATACCCACGCCGTAAGCTCAAATCATACGTATCGTATCCTATATAACGAAATTATTGTTATTTTAAAATATATTAAAAAATATTATAATATTGATTAGTACAAAAAAACAATTATCTGTGGTACATACATAATATCTAGGTTTGTTTAAAATTATACTTTAGCGCTGTTTAATCGCATCAGTCGAGTGCAAGGAGTTTACAGTTATATACAATAAACATATTCTGTATTCTGTATATTCTGTATTCTGCACCTGCGGCAAATCGAGGGTAGCCTCGTTAGATAAACAAATCCTAACGTCCTTCTAATGGTTCTTTGTAACCAGATTACAACCCTAAACATTTGGATTTTTTCTAATGTCCGATCAGTATGCATGGGTTAATATATGCCGTTTGAAAAGCTCTATTTATGGGGTAAACACGGGATTTTATAGTGATAAAAGCTAATCGTTACGCTTCTGTTGGCTCCCGTCCCAAATAATAGCAGTTTTTTTATGTTTTTGTGTATTTATTTATTTAGACTTATTTACAATTACACTGTTACATGTTCTACGACATTTGTATATTTTAGTTTGATGATCAAAACAATTCAAATATAGATCCCACTAATATTATAAAGGCGAAGTTTGTATGTTTGCCACTACTTCACGCTCAAACTGCTGCACCGATTTCGATGAAAATTGGTATGGAGATAGTTTAGACCCTAGATGCAGACATATGCTATTTATATCCCGGAAAAAGTATATTTCCCGTGGGATAATTGAGATAGTGGGAAAACTGTAATCGACGCGGGTGTAACTGCGGGTCGCTACTGGTACAGAAATAATCGGTAATAGAACGCGTGGCAGGAAGTGATTTTGTTTTTGCAACGAGCTGTGCTATGAGAATGGTAAGCTATCTAAACAAAGATGTCTCAAGAACCGTTTTTGGGATACTTTCAATACTGTCTATATTTTATTATAGCACAGATTCCATATTTGGGATTAGGGTGCATTCTCAAGATGATACCTGATCCTGACAAACGTTCTATAAAGTATTTTTATGACCTTTATATCAGTAAAGCTCTTGGCAGGACGCATAAAACATCCGAGTGTGTTCACACAAACAATTCATAGCGCAAGCGCATCTACCTGTCAAATGGATAAATAGGTGTGAACGTAGCCGCGCCGCGCCCCTCCACGCAGACTCACTCCGGCTCGAGACGCCGAGCAGAAAAACACTCCAATTTTATAGATAATATCTTTATAATAATAATAATATCAAAGAAAGTAGATGTGTGTTCATTGTATACACGAACATCCTCAACAGAGTGACTTAGAAGCTACCAATTTTATCAATATGGATGTCGAACAATCATTTAATAAACTGCTCGATGTTTCGTGTGATTATGTTATTTTTTATTATGTTCCAGCGTGAGCGTTCCGGGGTACGCTGGCAGTCTATCCGCGTCTCTACCGGGGGGTGGCGGAGGCGCGGCGTGGGAACGTCTGGGCTCCGAGCTGGTGCTTACCGCGCTGGTGGCCGCCGCGCACTTTGCCGCTCGCGAACGGCGCTGGACAGGATCAGCGCCTGCTCTGCTTGGCGCTGCCTACACAGCCGCCTCCTTCGTCTCTGTAAGTATTCCTTTAACACTTCCACAAGTATTCCTTTACGTAGCCTAAGGATGCCAGCTGTCAGCCTGACGGTGTATAAATCGATCCCCACTCCAGGCATGACTTTCAAATCTACATCAAGGTGATCAAGCACTTTGCCTCCGTGCCAGGCTGCCTTCCACCCTCAATTATGAATAACTGACACCAAATACATATACAGTGTGATTCAGGCGCAAGCCGTCCTTAAGACCCAGTTAACATTCTAGATAAATCTAGCGTGATCCCATCTTCAATCACACCGTCACTTCCAATCAAGTTACTGAAACGATAGATCGACAAAGTATAATAAGGCTTTAACCGCAGTGCTTGTTTATTAGATCGATTTGAAAAATCATCATTGCCAAGATTGTCACAATTATTCAAGGTACAAAAATATCAGCGAATTATTCGACGCTTCATTTACTATTTTAATTGACATCTATGTAACTAAGGTAAGTTTTTGAACTTCAGACGTATTGATTCCTAGTACCTAGTATAAAATAGTTTCTCAACAGCAAGCTTAACCAATATCTTGTTTAGCGAGCGATACTTGCACTTACTTAGTATTTTCCATTATATAAAAACCAGCTTCCTTTTTGGACCAATTTTAAATATCTGAAATAGATCATGGGTCGTATGGACTCACAATGAGCGAATGACTCACAATACACACATCTCATACATTATAACATACACATTGGGCTATTATGGTCGTTTCAACCTTCCTTTATATAGAACGCATTACGCTCGATAGCTATGTATACATACATGTATATATATACGTGCTACCTGCTTTTGTATGGCCTGACAGCTGCCTCTATCCATCTGTGGACACAAAAGTATGATCAGACAAAAAAATATCCTCCTACGCAGAATGGATGGGGCAAGATTTCTTCAATGCCGTTTGGCTCCGCAAATCTTTGTACTTATCAGCGTGTTTTTAATAAGATGGGCGATGATTTGAAATGAGAAAAACTTTATACTTTTTCTAGTTAAATATTTGAATCGAACGACACGCGTTCGAGTCCTAGGTACCTATTTCATGTTACTCCTTTTTCATGAAATTTAGAATGAAGGTAACTTTTACCCTGGAATAACATATAGGCTACTTTTTATACCGAAAGCATTTTAGATCACTTGAGATAATTGAGGTATTGGAGAAACCATAATCCGCGCGAGTGATACCCCGAGGCGCAGCTAGTGTAACATAAATATCTAGCAATACAGTTATATTTTTATTTTGGTGTTGCAATATAGTGTTCTTCTACTACCTATCAAACTAATACATATATGTAATTATAGTTATATGGAAGGATCTACTTTATTAATTTGACACTTATACAAATTTTCTCCCCTGACTGATGGATTTGGTTGAAACCTAAATACAAGCCCCGATTGAAAATACACCTTAATTACACTTAGCTGTGTTCGTCACACCCATCTTAGCTATAGAACAAGGCGCATTGGATACCGGCTGTATTGGTATTGGTACACAGTGATCATATAACTTCACCTACGCTATTGCTTCAATGATTTTAGACCGAGTGAACCAGGTCCACTGGAGTGCCTTTCCATGAATGCCTGATAGGTCCTATCTACGACTTCACAGGCAGTGGATTTCTGAAATTTTGGAAATATGTGTATAAATGTTTCAGATGCCTTCATTGAACCCGGCGCGGTCGCTAGGTCCATCATTCGTGCTTTCGCGTTGGGACGCGCACTGGGTGTGCTGGGTCGGCGGGCTGGGCGGAGGGGCTATAGCCGGGCTTGCCCATGAGTGGTGGGGCCGGCGGCGGGTGTCATCCCGCGCATCCAGCCCGCGGGATCTAGACGAGCTGGACAAGCCCGCGTTCACCGCACCCCATCACTATCGGCCCACGTACTGCGCCGCCGCACCGCGTCCAGACACCGCTGAGCCGCTCTACTCCGGCACAAAGTCACTCTATTGCCGCTCGCCGCCTCCTGCGAGGCACGGACTACATAGGTACTCATTGTCTATTCTTCCTTCTCTTAAGATTTGATGCATTTCCATGATGTTTGGCTTTGTACCCAAAAAGGTATATAGGTACCATAAAGTACCTATATAGGTATTTTGCCGTACCAGTCTGGTATACAATCCTCAAATTTATAAATATGTCACAAAGCCGCAATGTTGAGGTAGCTGTCCAAAATTATATAGGTAAACCGTGATTTGCGCCTTCGCCTGCATCGTCACTGACAATCAACAACTTATAATAAATTTTACAGCGCTAAAGTTCAATTATCAGAACATCCGACAACGGTGTGCCATTATTAAACAACTATGTGAAGTACGGTCAATACATGGTTGTCCAGTAGAGCCACGAGAGCTTTACGCTCTATTACTTACATAAGACTCCTACCACGTATTGGGTTCAGATAGCGGCTTCGACGACTGAACCAGCTTGTGACAGGAATTCGTTTTAAGTCCCTACTATATTCCTTTCTTTTTCTCTCAGCCATGTGCGTCCACTTCTGGACATATGCCTCCCCCATATAGGGAGGATTTGCCAATACTCGCCGCGCTTGGCAGGCGGGTTGGCGAGCGCAGTATGATTTCCGATCCTCAGAAGGCGCTGCTGCCCACCTCCTGGTACGTGATCCCTTAGCCGACTCTTACGGCACCCGCGGGAGGAGATGGGGGAGTACTATTTTAGACCGGTACCACCACGGCCACCTATATTCCTATACTACACTATATTCCTTTACTTACCCTAAATGATTTATTATGCGATATGTCTGGACGACCGAGCATAGATGCTCGTTTATGTTTTTGTGTCATAAAGCGAAATAATGATAACAATGGTACGTTTCAGATCGCAGTCAGTGTACAGCAAAGGCAGTTCAGCAGCGGGTGCGGGTGTGGGCGCGGGCGCGGTAGCGGGCGCGGGCGCGAGCGCGCTGGCAGCGGCGCAGTCGCTGGTGCTGCGGCCGGTGCCCGCGCACGCGCACACGCACGCGCTAGCGCACGCACAAAACGCGCAGAACGCGCAGCGAGACCCGCCCTACGGAACCACCAACGGCGTGCGCACAGGCCCCGCGGGTTAGTACTTACCCTATGTTTGCTCTTCTGACTAATCACACCATTCTTTAAGAATAATTTTGTATTAAAATGCAATTTTATCTTGTAACGTCTGATAGGTCAGCCGGTGGCGCCGGCCATAACTATTTTGGCATTTGTTTTTCGTTTTCCATTAATAACAATAACAATCAACCATTATTTAGTACAGTACCTACGAGAATCTTTATCCTATTTATTTGCTTGCACTTCAATTCCTGTCTTTTTCTTCTGTACGAACTACTGTGGAACATGTTTAAAAAAAGAACTCCCTACTTTTCGCCAGTTGTGTAAACTATAATTTGGCTAATTGTGTGGTGTATGTGACAGGCGCAGCGATGAGCGAACGTCGCGAGTCGTTGTACAGTGCGAGCGCTTCGGGCGGGTGCGGGGGCGCGGGGTCGGTGTCGGGGGGAGGCGCGCTCGCGGGGGGGAGACGCCCGTTGCCATCAGAGGACAGCGCGTACGGCACCTACTCCCGAGCGCCCCCGTACCGTCCCCATCCTCAAGACCACTACTAGCGACGCGCCTCGCAGCACAACATTGCGCTGCTCTTCGACGTATAAACGCGGGCACGATGCCAACGTGACATGATAACTGTTTTTTCAAACCTCACCGTGTTATACGTGACTTCTTAACAATATCAGTTAAGTGTGAATAAATTCGATATGGAGTTTAACGCTGACATTATAGTTAAATTCATAATCGATTTAGCTTTGTTGATGATTGGTTTGGGAGTTGCCAGGCACTGTGATTTACGGATGTTGACTTTGACATATATATTAACATATTTGAGATATATGTTAACATTATATGAGGATTAAATTCAGTGATCGATCAAACTTTGTAGTGGTGACCAAAATAGACATTAGAATTAAATAATAAAGATATTTAAAGCTTCATTTACTATTGTCTTAACTTAAAAACTAAATTAATGAGTCTACCGTTACGCCTACCTATATTTTAATACGCCTATAGGTAGGTTAATTATAGATAGAGGTAGAGTCGAAATTAAATTATAGTTAGATATATATCTGAGACGAATTCACCAAAAAACAATAGCCTGTCATGTTCATTACTGGTGTTGAGTAATAATAGGTGTATTAATTTACTTTTTGTGTTCTCGTTTATTTGTCACGTCCTAAGAATGTTTTTTTGTAGAAACATACATACTGTCTTAATTTAAATGAACCCAAGCTAAGATGCTGCTGTAGTATATAAATAACTAGCGGTCCGCTCCGGCTTCGCACGGGTAAAAAATTTGAAAATTATAAGGATCCCTAACTTTTTGGAAAATATAATATAGCCTATGTTACTCAGGGAGATTGTAGCTTTCCAATGGTGAAAGAATTTTTGAATTCGGCACAGTAGTTTTTGAGCCAATTCGTTACAAACATACTTACATACAAATCTTTCCTCTTTATAATATTGGTATATAATAATACGTAAGGCCCTTCCGGTATTGTCTAGATTCTAGAAAAATGTTAAATATATTTCCAAAATACGCTGTACATCAGTATTATTGTTAATTTGTCTAAGTAATAGATGAGTAAATGTACAAACACACTTGTTCTAAATATTTGGTAAATCGCAACGAAATACCGGAAAAAAATGTTGATTATAAGACAACAGCAAACTGAAAACGCGTCGCTTGTAAATGAAAACGCTACTGAAGAGCGGAACCGGCAAGCGCTGGAGATGGAAGTTGTATTAAAACCAGCAGCGCCTTCCGAGGGTCACAAAATATACTGTGCTCGCCAAGCGTGGCGAGTACTGGCAATACCCCCCCATGGGGGAGGCATATGTTCAGCAGTGGACGTCTTATGGCTATCATGATGATGATGATGATTTATTAATATCAATCATCTACATCAGTTACCATGCCTACCATTACCTACTTACTTAAGTTGCTAAATAAAACTATTAAGGATTTATAAATAAGAAACATGCAGCGTACAAAATGAATAAAAATTACTCATTTTATTTTAAATCAACTACGAATAATTATGTCCTCACTAAACCTAGTACTTATGTGTATAATAAGAACTTAATTAATTATAAATATAAAAAATATTATCTAAAGTAATCCTCCAAATATAATTACTTATATGATATGGTAGGTACACTTTTTTCAATTGTTATTTACATAAATATTAAAAACAGAACATTTTAAACACATGGATAAAATACGCACAAAAATATTTCAGTTAATGTTGAAATAAGAAATGTACGTGCAAGAACACAAAAAAAAATGCCTCCTATTTTTTCCAATTATTTGTGCGAGTGGACCAAAATCAACCAAATAGTTGCCAAAAGATATTTATTTGGGTAAGTATTAGTATTCATAGATTTTAGAACCTATCTACAAAGAAAAACTAAGAAGCAGGTCAGTTAGGGTTCATACACACTGCGTACTTTTAACGCGACGACGACGACACGCGACAACGGGACGTGCAGATGACACGCGCTAAAACTCTCTCTAAAACTAGCGTTCGGTTCTTACGCGCTTCGCTAACGAAATTCAGAGTCATACATATAAACTATACGTGGTAACCAAATTGTGCCTTTACATTATCGGCCGAGATTACACTATGATTGTATTAGCACCCTGATTACCGTCCTGAATCGGATACGAGCGCAATAATTGTCAGTCCATTAATGAATTAGTAATTTTGACAGTAGGTACTTAAAAGTGATCATTTGATTTTTGATTGCTGATATAGGGTGCGTTTTATTTTGCACATAGCGTGCTTATAGTCATTCTAATTGCACTGACAGCTGCACACAAAATGTATATGGCGTCATCCATGACGTCACGTCACTATTTTGTGTTCGTCTTTTTTTATTTGGACTTGCAGTGACAGAAGTGAGTGTTGCAACTAAGAAATTTAAGAAATGGGCTACGATATAAGAGGTCCTTTATATATTAGCAATAACAACTATTATTTAATTACCATAAAACTTGAAATAAAAATGATGTACTATACTTATACCGTACCTAGTAAATTATGCATTAATCTAAATTATGCAATAATTATCATGCAATGTACATGTGAAACTTATATATAATGAGGGTTCTATTTGACTCCAATTGAAGTAAAATTAAATAAACTGTCTATAATTGTTACTGGTCTGATTATATTAATCGGTTAATTGCAGTTGTTACGAGGAAATACATTGTTAATAAAGTCTTAATGATTAATTATAATTTAAATTCATATTGAAAATTTAACATTAAATATTTGATAAAATTATACTGACAGGAAACCTTATCTTCTTTTTGCTCGGAATTTCATCAACTTGTGATCTGTTTATATGTATCTCGATATTCTCGATGTCACTGATCGGTTGAGAGAAGAACTTCTGCCGTATATACCTAATATACTTACCACATAAATAACTACAATATATATATTAATATAAGTATTCCCGTTGCGCATTATCAGCGTAAAACGCAAATTAACAAAAACAATTAAAACATGTGTACCTACAGCTATGTAACTAATGATGTATTCATATATAATGTTACCTGTAAATTAAATAAAATATAATTATAATGAAATATTAGAATGGCAAAAGTGAACTTTCCTAAATGTTATTCGGGTAAATTTACTTTTCCCATTCTCATATCTCGAACTGATTAAATAATAGTTAGATAATGTGATTAATAAGATTGAATGAGTGCGTAATTATCATGAAGTGCCATAGTTATATTCATGTTCTATAATCCTCACAAAAAAAATATATATATATTTCACAAAGCTTATTAAAATACTAATTCACGTTGAGAGCTCCGTAGTATTCAGAATTTAGAACATAATGTTGACTTTGTGGCGGAAATTTGAGAAGGTGGGAGTGAGGTTTGTGTTTTATTTCTAAAATGAAAGTTTCCTCGGGTGTTAATTCTTAGTAATGGTGAACTAGTTACATTCAATGGTTTGTAAATATGCACGAGGATGGACAAGTGGAACAAAATATGGAACATATTATAATAGTTACTTGTTTTACATGTGGGTAAAGATGATTTATAGATTCGCTTGGTCAGGTTTCAATGAAAGCACTCCCGGTGCTTTCATTGAAACCTGACCAAGCGAAAGGTTCGAGGATTTTCAAAAGATCTGGATCTCAAAAGAAGAACTCTGATCGAGAGTTTCAAAACACGAACCGCTAAAAAACTTTACCCATGAGTGAAACAAAACAAGTTTCACCACACCACAACTAACTAGCGAGGAACTTGCAACGCGTGCGGCGAAGGAAGATTTCCTTCTCAGGCTTCTTTTTAGTCAGCTTTTTGATTGGTCGACAGTTTAACATTAGCATTGTGGGGGCGTATTTAAATTTTAAAAGCTTTTTAATTACTAATTTTTAATCAGGCAAGCCTTTTCGGAGGAGTTCGATAACAAACACTATGACCCCATTTTTTATACATTAGATCAGAAGAAATATACGTAAACACTATACATAAAGCAAGTTAAGATTCATTGTAGTTAGTATTGGAACTAATTTAATAATGGTAAATAATCTGCCTGAATTCATAACAGTATTTCATATTTATGCGTGAAAATTATCAGTGCACACGAATAACAGTATATATTGTAGCGTAGTGAGTGGCTGCCGCACTACAACTGCATGTAGTAATCATGTAACTAGGTTTCTTTTTTTTTTCTAACGGACTAATGCTGTTTTCCTCTACCGGCATTTACAGCTTCACCGGAGGGTGTAACTAGGTATATAAATCTATCTATTTATATGCGAAAGGTGCCTCCAGTGTCCACAGATCAGTCTACAAGCCTTCTTTGTCAGATCTGTGGATGCGTCATTATATTTTTTCCACGAAGACTAATACAAACACTGGCGCTAATTGTTTTTGATAAACTCCCGCGTTTATGTCCCATGAAGCTGTGTGTTAGACTGGATTTAGTTCATTTGTTTTACGCTGGGATTTCAATAGTTACGCTACGTTTCGATAGTGATTCGTGCATGGAACGGTATGAGTACGTTAGCTCGCTCATAGAACCGACACACGTTATTCACGTATTAACTTATATATCTACTTAATACTATTTCATGTCAATGTTACATTATATAAAAAAATATGTAGAATACCGTTTTAAACAATTCTGCCAATTGTATTGTATCCTCTATAACTAGTTAGGTCTAATGTAAATTTGAACTTGTTACAAAAATAATAAATTGATGAATAAATATTAAACATTTGTTTTACGATCATTTCCTAGTTATTTTTCATAATTGAATCTTCCTAAATCTATATTTTTGGCGCTTTTGCGTTAACCAAATTACTGGAATTAGTCGACGAAATCTCATAAATTTGCAGGCAACAATTGTAATTTGATCCGAAAATCTCGGATTGTTGGGTTGGTGCAAGTGGCCCTTAGATAACAGTTGCAGTAAAATGTATGTGTCATTTGGTTAATGTTTAACAAAACATTATTTTTGTAGCTGATTAATTATGTACAGTATTTAATTTAATTAAAACATTAGAATAAACATCAAATACATAAGATGTTATATATTTGTTCTTTATGGGAACAGTTTTAGAGTACCTAGTTGTTTCTGGCCAAGTGAGAGTGTCTCATAAAACTTAGTTTCCGCGACCAGGTGACTTATTCACCGTTGATGAGGCATGTTGGTTTGCATTCCGTGCCTCCTAACAATCACGCATCCATTCCACACACGCCTATGTCGACAATCTTCGTCGCACTTCGCGCAGCCACCAGTAAGTCAAGGAAAGTCATTCAGAGACAAAATATGAGTGGATTAATTTTCATAGGCCAGGGCGGTCAGCTAGTCTTGCTCGTTTCGTATCTGTATCTATAAAAGCTAAAGAGTCTTCTTCGAATGATTAACACAAGTACGACAGGTGCATACAAAGTTATTGTGTCACTTGCAACTTGACCACTATAATTGTTTTTTCTCAATCATCCACCAGTCGTATTGGAAGAAGATCTGTAGCTGGCAATACACGATAAAGAACTTATTATGATAAAGAAGTTTGCGATTAGTCAATATTACACACTACGCAGACGCGGGAGAGTCAGTAGCTCTAAAAGTATATAACGATTCTTAATTCGTACATTTTGACCTAGAGTTAAGTTTTTATATTGCCATTCATATATAACAAATAAATCTTTGTAGAATCATGTCTACCGTTTAAATACAAATACCATGGAAGCCATAGCTGCTACATTTAATGCTGCTAACCCAATATTTCCAACAAACTTGAATATCACCAACACATATGTCTTCTGGATTTTCTGCAAAAAAATTATTAAATTTTAAAGGCGTTCTAATAAAAAGTAATTTTTAATAACAAAATATTTATATTTTAACATACAACCATTAATTTTATTCGTCAAGCTAAAGGTTACTTTAATAGTACAATCATTATTAAATAGTAATCCTGAAAACACTCACTCTTTTAACAGTCATTAGGTATTCCTTGACCGATGACTAGACTTAGTTCTGATGAGGATGGTCTTCTGCCCATCCTCTTGAGCAGAAAATAATAACTGTCAAAAGCGTGTGGGTATTTTCCGGCTTACCATTTAATTTTAATGTTGAATGAATCTTTATGGACGTAGATACTAAAGTAACGACTAAAATACTATAACTATATTTAAATGACTATTTTGTCATTACCTACCTAATGATTTGTGACAGCTTGATGAGCATTGTTCCTACAGTAGTTTGTTCGGCTTTCACTGCGAGTGAGTTTCTCTCAGAGAGGAGTGTTGGAGATAATCCGCCACGCTGGTCTTTAAGGGTTGGTGGAAAGACTACTAAGCCAGGCAGCTAAGTGGCCAGGTTCATATTATGTCGGCGTTTGAAGGCCACCCAACGACTGTTATTCTAAGACACCAACAGAGACGAACGATGACAGATCATCATCATCAATCATCAGAGCGATGAAGCGCTCAGATCACAATCACACTAGAGAACCAAGCCAAGGTATGACCGAGCAAGAAGTTGCTTAGTTGCAGTTGATCGGTTAAAATCACACGGTAAATTCGGCTACGAATGCTTCTAATCCTCATAGAAATGTTAATTCTGGTATTGGTGGCCTTGTCAGCTATATATACAAGCGATGATAGCTCAGCAGTGGAAGCGTCGGCTGTCCGACTGTCGATTTGATCCCCGCCAACGCAACTTGAGCTTCCGGTGAATGTAACACCGTTATCAAATTCCTAGCATGGTAGTAGGGTACTTTCGAGTCAGGCTAGCTACCACCCTCAAATTTCAAAAATTGTCACCAAACACATAGTGTCCAAGGCTAGTAAACATCCTAGGTCTAGCGTGATAATATCTTCGACCACATAGTCACTGACCATCAAGTGGCGACAGAGCATAAAAAAAGTATCTATACAGTATAAAAAAACGTAGTCTGAGTAATTTGATCACAACTGCACAAAGCAATTAAGGACTTACAGTCACAACCCTAGCGACAATTATAATAATTCCTCAGTCGCTGACATTTTGCAATGTGAAAATTCAATGCTTATGATCACTATTGACAAATTAAACACAATACGATATATTTTATTTACCTTTTTGAGATCGTCAAGATGTTCATCTTTGCTGTAGTGTCGGCCGACGCGACGACTCGCCCGGAAATGTTCTATCGCTTCATTCAAGACGGGCTCGTGATGTTTCAGTACCGATAAGTCCGGGGGGCCGAGCAGCTCGAGAACTCCCTCACCGCCGACCCTATTGGGGCAGATCTTCGAGACGTAGTACTCATGAGCTTTTTTCACTGCGGTGTTATTTAAAACTTCATTCAGTTCCTTGAATTTTGAAAACAGCTTAGGTAACGCCTGAAAGTATTTTTTGAAAAATATCAATTTATATAGTATTTTTCTAAAATGTTAAAAAGTATGTGTGGAAGACATATACCTGTCTAGAACTGACAAGACGAGGAATGAATAGTATTAGAGGAAGCTTGACAGAGGCACCTTTCAACTATCATTCATAGTTGAAAGGGAATAGAAGATGTAAGCATGTCATGTGCAGTGATGAAAAATACATAAAGAAAACAGTACTGAGAATGAATGTGGATGATTTAAATAAAAAATTGTAGATACATCGTGTTTTTCTTATTAAGATTATCTTTATCTTTATTATATTATCTTTCCCTGAACAAACAAAATGTCACGTGACCCTAACTTACCACAGTGATGAGGGTGTGAGTGAATGAATCGCGTGCATAGCGTGTTCGGGGCTGTAGCGGGGCTCGCATCTCCGTGAAGCGCGCTACCGCTGCGTTGACCGCGCGCTCCTGCTCCACCGCGAGGTCGTTCGGGTGAACACACAACGATCCCACTAAAATATAATATTCTCATGGTCACACAATAATAATGAAGCTATCCTAGGCTAGAAAAGGCTTTATATACAAAAACATTCTTTCAATCTGTTATTTGGTGTGCTTTCGGTGAGTGATTAAGAAGTTCGTCTACAAGATGTTTGTTGTGTTACCAAGCTTCAATAGTTTTTACGACAAATATCTTAATATTTACATTACAATATGCGTTCCACCTGTAATACTTACGCATTCAAATTTGTAGTTTATAAACGAGTTAGTTCTAAATAGTCGAAATACTAAACATTTCGTTGAAGTCGTTCATAAGCTTTGATCGAAGTTCATAAGTGATTCGACTTTATTTGAAGTAATATAATAAATAGTAATGAAAATACTGGAATTTTGCACAAAATACCTATTCACTGCAATTTAACGGGGCAATTGTCGCCATAATTTACTTTTTCGAAATTATTATATATATATATATAGTTGTGTTAAAATGAATGGGAGAGACGTTCACATTATTTTTCTAAAATAATCTTACGCTTTTTCAAAAAACTGATTCCATATAAGTATGTAAATGTTTGTTAGGATGTCACACATTTGTTTTTAGTAAAAATATCTGCGATAGATAATTAATCAAATTGGTTCATTTCATCGAGGGGAACGTCAAAATGGGTGTTTTATTGGGAAAATTTACGATTTATCGAGGCAAATGTTGTTAATCGTGTTTTGGGGACCATAGTCGGATAAAGTAGTTTATGAACTGTTATTACAAAAAATAAATTCTTATACAACCGTTTTTAAAAGTCTAATTTTGAATATTCGTGAGGAAGAATCGTCAAATTATAAGCGTTTTTCGTCTTAATAATAACCCATTTAAGTAGCTTATTATAAGTATATAACCTGGGCCTATTTCATAAAACAAAGATTCGTAGTAAGCCAACAAAGATCAGACACTTAAGAATAATATTTAGTATTTGAAACTTAAATTTCAAATACTGGCCAGTATTTGTTATTTTGATACGATTTATCGTTCCATGAACTGGGCCCCTAGTCACAATACTGATAGGTCATCATCATCATCATCTCAGCCATAGGACGTCTACTGCTGGACATAGGCGTCCCCCATTGATTTCCCCAAGAACCTGTTAGAAGCGGCCCGCATCCAGCCCATGCCTGCGATCTGTGTCAGGTCGTCTGTCCACCTGGTCGGTATCTGCGTGTTTTGTGCTCTGGTGCAATAAAATAAATAGCTTTTAAAATAATAGGTACTTACGGCTTTTGAAGAAATCAGACATTCGAGTGTCGTAAAAATCGAGACTTTTCTTAAGTGCTTCTTCATTGTTTCTGTCATTTTCATTTTGAAACTCTTGCAATTTCTCTTCAATATACTGACAAACAAAAATATAAGCATAAGGTGTGTACAGTTATTTGTTATATATATGTACCATATAGATTTCGGGTTTGATGGCCAGGGATGATGGTTATTGGCTCTCAAGGACTGCTGAATGAGGTTGATAGCTAGCCAGGCGCCTGGAAAGTTACCTTCGCCGAAAGCACAAGGTGAAGATCACCAGCGCCCGTCATATTGACAGCTGACACGCAACCCGTTAGTAGGCTATCATAGCTTTCTAACTTATAAAAACAAGTCACGATATTGTTCCTACATTGTTAACGAAGTAAGTCCTTCAATTTGATATTGTACAAATTTTACAATAAATATTATATTCAAATTATAACGATACGCAATCTAAAACCTGTCTAGTTTTATCATCTATCCTATAATATTTATTGTAAAATTTGTACAACATTTTTATATTTTATTAAAACCAAAAATACTTCTACGGCCGTGGTGGTACCGGCCTAGAATAGTACTCCCCCATCTCTTCCCGTGGGTCCCGTAAGAGCCGGCTAAGGGACCACGTACCAGGAGGTGGGCAGCAGCGCCTTGAGGATTGGAAATCATACTGCGCTCGCCAGCCCGCCTGCCAAGCGTGGCGAGTATTGGCAAATCCCCCTATATGAGGGAGGCATATGTCCAGCAATGGACACACATGGCTGAGAGAAAAAAATACTTCTTATTGTTACAATATAATTAATATTAATTATTTTAAGGATTGAGCATTTGACTAAATGAAAAGCAATTTGATATTTATAATATTGCAGTTCGCAGCTATACGTATATGTATACGCCAGCCCGTAAGAAAATAACGTCAGGTGAACACATTGAGCTGGCGTTATAGGTGCCGATGACTGGAAAAGAGCTCGCGGGTGTTAAGGTAGAGTAGTAGTGTAAGATTGAAATATTTTACACTGTTTTTTACGGGTATAACGTGGTACTTACGCGTAGTCGATATCACGATCGACAATTGTTTCGGCTTCTTCCGGAAGCCTTCATCAGGATCATTAAATCAATATTAAATTAAATATTTTTATAATTAAATTTAATCATCAATATTAAAACTCACGTTCATGATTACTTTACACTGTTTTTTACGGGTATAACGTGGTACTTACGCGTAGTCGATATCACGATCAACAATTGTTTCGGCTTCTTCCGGAAGCCTTCATCAGGACCTTGAGTGCGGTGCGCAGTGCGAGACGGGACGTTACGACTAACGCACCGCACCGCACCGGAAGAAGCCGAAACAATTGTTGATCGTGATATCGACTACGCGTAAGTACCACGTTATACCCGTAAAAAAACAGTGTAAAGTAATCATGAACGTGAGTTTTAATATTATTATTGAAATATTACAAATATGTACTTTACAAATGATCAACGCGCTCTGTGGAATATATTACTAATCACATTTTTAGACATTTTCATTTCCTTTCTTCCGGTGTAAGTAGTAGTAGTAGTAGTAGTGTGTGTAATTAACACACACACACAGTTCAAGCGCATTTGTCATCACAACATTTACGAAATCAAAATTTTGTTCAATCAGAATCTTCATGAACTGATCTCATAAGTGGTATTTTTTAATTTTATCAGTAATGTAGGACTTTCAACAAATGAAAACATAGTTTAGTGTAAACATTATAAAACACGTCAATCGTACATACGTTTAGTAACTCTGCTTTATGCTCGTCACGTTCACTGCAGTAGTGGTCAGTCCAGTTGTTGAGGAAGCCGGTGATGGCAGTGTCTCGCGCGGTCGCGTGCAGCGGCGACAGCGCGGCGGGGTGCAGGCACGGCGCTGCCGCCAACCCATCGCGCATGCTCACGGCGTATGCCTCGCGCGCCGTTTCATATGCGCACGCTATCCGCTCAGAGTTCCGTTCGCGGTGCAGTGGCAGCAGCTGTTCCAGATCCTACATCGGATGCATTTATTTTATCGACATACATTTTTTTAGGTGGTAAATAAGCAGATAATAACACAATCATTTTTGCCTCGCACGAGACCATCACAACATGTACTTATAATCAGTTTACCTTTTCCAATGTTTTCCAATCGTCATCTTCTTCGTTATCCTCAGAGGGTTCGCCTCGCGTGGCGTAGAACGCCTCCCGTGCCGCCGCGACCTGTGCGTTATGCCGCGCCGTCAGCTCCTCGTTCGAGAGGCACCTCTGCTCGCACATGGCATCGTCGTACGCAACCTTGGACGCTGCTATGCCTCCGAGTATGTTGGCGTTGTTGATCGCTGTGTAATGAGGCAGCATGGCGTCCAGGTCTTGCAACAAGTCGTCGAGCTTTGTTTGCGCTAGCGCAGGCGCGGCGAGCGTGCGTCGCTTTGCGAACGCCTCGCGCGCGGCAAGAAGCGCCGCTTCGTGAGCGCGCGGCACCGCCTCGCGACGCACGCTACCGCCGCCGGAACGCACTAGCGCCTCCATATGAGAACAGTACGCGTCGCGAGACGCACGAATTGCCACCTCGAGGCTCGCCCTACTCGTAGCCTGCACAAAAATATATTTAAGACAATATTAATTTTAATCTCTTTGAAATTTATCCAAACCATCAAGAAATCAGATGATCACCTGCATTACGGTGGTCGGCGTGGGTAGCACATCGCTGTTGAATATCTTGACGTACGTTATGAAATAATCGGCCAAGTCTGGAAATGTTATCTTTTGGCCGTTGACCATTTTGAGTATCATGTTTTCTGGTCCGAATAGAGATGGTGCCAGCGTCTTGAGACCGTTCTTGAACTCCGACGAAATATCTGTGATGGGTAAAAAACTAATGCATAACAATGTTCAATTTCGGTTTTAATTATTTAAAACTAAAGAAGTACAGCGGTGAAGTGGTCTAGTTTCCAAATTGCTGCCCTTGTGGCTCCGCCCAACTACCGTGACAATGAAGAGAGGAAGAATTGTTTTATTACCTACTTACTGAAATGACACAATCCTTTTTGGCCACTGTCCACTCTATATTGCAGTTCGGCGTAGAGCTCTGGGCTCGAGGATCACACTAACAGATTTTCGATTCAATCTACGCGCCCCGTGCAAGCAATCGTCAGATTCTGTTACGACAAGCGGACGACCTCACTTTAAAACATTGGTGATTGGTTATCCTAACACAGGTATCCATAGTCATCTTCCCAATAGGCAGCAGTGTTTGTGAGCGAACTATTTCAAGTCCAAACTTACGGTAAAATTAGTGAAACCCATAAATAGAACACGCGAAACAGAGTATTGTTATTGGCCACACTTATGAAGTCTGTGTTCTGAGTTCTAGAGTCTATGAACATAAAAAAATTACCAAAAAATGGAATCGACTTCAGCACTCAAAAGTGTGAAATAACTTGTTGAAATCGGTACCATGGTAGTTCAAAAGTAACTATTATCAAAATATTGTGCCCATGGTACCGACTTCGACAATACTTTCACACTTTTGAATGTTGAAGTCGGTTCGATTAATTAGTAAAAAATTTTTCAAGCTTAAATCCTTATTGTTGAGATTCCCAGATGGAAATCCGACTTCAACAAGTTATTTCATACTTTTGAGTGTTGAAGTCGGTTCCATTTTTTTGGTAATAAATTTTTTTAAGCAATGCCTACTTAGAATTTTTTGCAACTAATAGGTTACCAGCATTGCATCCGCGGAAGTGCGGGTTGGTGGCGACAGTGAGGCCTGGATGGGGCAGCAGGAAGCACCGCACACACTCAAACGCGGAGCGCACGTGCTGGCGGATCTGTCTCAGCTCCTCGGCCTGCTCGCTGCGTATCTGGAATCAGAAGTCACGGTACCCTGTGTAAAATTATTTTAAAGTAGCGGTCCGCCCTGATTTCGCATGGGTAAATTAAAATATATTTAAAAATTGTAAGGATCCCTATTTAAAAAAAATAAATAATATAGCCGATGTCACCCGGGGAAGCTACACTATAGCTTCCCCACAGTGAAATAAATTTTCAAATCGTTTCAGTAGTCGGAGCCTATTCAATACAAACAAACAAACAATTAAATCTTTCCTCTAATTGATCAATATTTTTTTAATTATATAATAAAATATTGTAATTTTACCGATAATAGAACAAAATAATAATTCCATTATAGAAATAATAAAATCCTGTGTCATCTGCGCGGGAATATTCCCATAATCAATGATTATGGGTGATTGGGCTTCAGTCAAAGTCAGGACCCTCACTGTTCACCTTCGCGCGCTTCCTATTCCACCTGGCTGTTCATAATATGGCTGTGATGTCGCTCCGGGAATACTTACTTCAAGTCTTTTATCCAGCAACTGCTGTCCACCCTCAGCGCCCACTGGGTGCTCGTACGCGTAGCTCCAGTCTCGCACGAGGAATTGCAGCACTTGGAACGGGATGCCGACTTCTTCGTCCCGAGCCAACTTCCCATACTCCGTGAAAAGCTGAAGGAATGTACATAAAGTAGAACTTAACATATACTACTCAAAACAAAATAAGGGCCAATATTTTATTTATATTTAAGTGCACTTTAGTAAACTATAAGTAACGGATAAGTGGCATTATATTGATATTGCGAACTCTTTGGTTTCTGATCTCCTTCATGCTGGTGTTCGTGTTCCTAATTTGAAAAAAATGCATAAACATGGAATGTAGCATTTTAAACTTACTTGGTAGTCAGTTGTATAGTTACAAAACTTGAGATATTATGACAAATCACATTTCTAAGCAAGCATTTTTTTATTTGCCATTGCATTTTCATTTTCACCTAAACGTTTTATGTTATGGATCGTCAATGCTGTACAACAAGACTCACTAGGACCATATCCAATGAGTATGAGAAATCTGAAACATCCCTCTCTTTCTAACACCTAATATACAATGTGGTCAAGCGGCAGGCGAAGTTGCCTGACCACCTTTGGTTTCATTCGACATTCTAGGCCTATAAATATTGAACAAAATTTTAAAATGAAGTTTATATCCATTTCAATCTCGTATCGGATGGAAATCTCTCCAAGAAAATGTTATATAGTATAGAGCGTAGAGACAAGCGCAACGCGTGAGCAATAAGAATATTGCTGATGTACAAAAAACGGCTGATGTGCTCGCTGAGCCGGCTGAGTTACCTACTCACTTTGTTTGGACTCAGACCAAATAATATATGTATAAAATAAATAAATATTAATATATTCATAAACAATACTTCCACCTCTCTCAATGTTGGATTACAGTGGAAGAGTGGAAGCAGTTTATGGATCTTTGTGGTTCGTTATTCGTAGTAGAACACAAGGTTCATTTAAATCCCAAATGAGTAAATAGGAAAAGAAATTGAAAGGTGAATATACAAGTATTTTCTGTTTAGCCCGAGAATTCCATGATGATGTAGTTGATAGTAAAAGAAAGTAGAGACGCACAAATACCTAAGCCTTCATGACGGAAATAGTTCATAGTTATTTATTGGGTAAAATTTGTTTACATGTCAAAATTATATAAATGTAGACTATAAGTAAAAGCTTAAATTACAATTAACAGTAAAAAAGTATTTTTATCGAAATACATAAATATCTAAAGACGATTATAATTATTTATTATATAATATAATATATTATACATTGGAACATATCAATGAGTCCTAAATTGGAAAACTTTTGTATTCCTTTCTACTTCCAATCCAAAAACTCTTTATAACTATAAACGTCTTGTCGACAAGCCAGCGCTTCTGTCGCGCCAGAAAACCGATTTCGGAGCATTAATGATGCTGTCTGGAAACTTATTATATACTGTTGGCGCCATTACATGAGTGATCTTTGAGGACTTGGTCAGTGTTCTACTGATAACTATAAGTTTCTTTGCTCTCCGAGTGTTATACGAATGGATATCGCTATGCTTAACAAAAGACTGTATATTGCATCTTGCGTATACTGCTATTTGTTGTATAACAATACAGGGCAAAGTTAAAATGCCAAGTTGCTTAAAGTATGGCTTCACTGAGTCGCTATGACGAACTCGCACTATAGCACGAATAGCTCTCTTCTGCACAATACCAATCACATCATGAATTATCATCCGCGGCATCATATCTCCATCTTATACCATCAATGATATATTCGTAAAGATTATAAGTACTACTAGTTGCTTTTTAATGACACTGATATAATAATATATAGATACCTGCAGATATTGAAGGTCGTCCTCTTTGATGTTCTGCGAGAGGTTGTAAATTTGTACAGACGAGAGAAGAGTGGACATTGCGAAGATGGTAGATGAATCGCGGACAGTGCTGGTAGAATCAAAGGTGCCCTGCGTATCCATCAGTACTACCGCCACCTTGAAATCATAATCATCACATAGCATGTGAATAGATTGATTGATAATGAGTAGGTTTTGAACAGAGGTACGAACGGGTAAAACATCTTTCGTTCTTGCTTCTTCTTTTCTTTCTTTATTTAATTCTACAAGCTGCATAAATAAGTTCCCGTGATACATTTGATATTTCAAGATCAGAGAATTTTGAAGAAGTATTTAGTCACGGCAGTAGAGCACTCCCACTCGAAGGGCTCATGGGCTCACGAACTGGCTTATTAGGGATTCATTATCATCATTTCCAGAGTAATTTCAGGCACATGAGATCCACAGCTGAACAGACATAGTCCTTCCCGATTCATCTCAATAACAACCGGTCGAAAGCAGCCTGCCTACATTAAGCTTCCTCCTTTTCCGTGGACGTCCAAATCTGCGCTTGCCTATCTTTCTATGGAAACCACTATTACTGGAAAAATCTGTTGACATCATTAGAGATACATGATAAACTATATTTTATTGCTAAAATTTTCAGACCTCACGCTTATTGCACGGTTACTTACCTTCTCACTCGTTCCCTCAGTTCCTACGGTAATGATAATGGGTTCTGACCAGATGATAATCCCTTGAGTGTCACGTTCGCAACCTCCTCGCCAGGCGAAGCCGGTAAGCGGCTCGTCGTCTGCGCCGATCCAGGCCCCGGTGCGGCGCGCCGTCTCCTGCAACACCCAGTTCCCGGTGGCCGTTGGTGTAAATGCATATAGATACTGCTCCGTGAGAGCGCGTAGGTCGCTGCGCTACATACCGGCGCGCGCAGGTAGCGCAGGAAGAAGTCGAGCAGGAAGGACTTCCCCCCTCTCGTGGCGCCCGCCACGCTCACCACGGCCACGGGCAGGCCGCGCGCGGCTTCGTGCAGCGCCACGCGACGCAGCGCCGCCTCGTCCACGCGGTACGTGCCGTCCTCCTCCACGAACAACACCTGGACACCTTCGCCGCCAGTTTGAACGTTATGCATTTTCCCTGTTGGTATATAAAATAAGCAGAATGCGGTAACGACGACTAGCGTTTTCCCTGTTTGACTCAATGATCAAAACAGGAACCGCTCTTCTTCCAACGTTCGTGCAGTCAACAGTCTTCGATGAATAATTGTCCCTTCCGTTCGGACAGCGAAAGCGAACAGACGTGTCCACTGTGTACCTCCACGTCCTTAAATTATTTATTTAGTTTTGAAATAGCTACATACTAAATTCAATTACAATCTATCTAAAATAAGTGCGTGAGTTGCATGGCACGAGGAGTGACAAGTAGCGCCATATTCAAACTGGCCGGACAGAAACAAAAACAGTGAGTACAAACCCACATTCCGCTAGGCACGAGACGACAGCTATCCTCACGCACTGGTTAGAAAGGGCCAAACATATATCTCAGAGCTTACCCGCTGCTTGATCTGACACTGAATAGCAAGCGCTTACGCACACAGTTGTCTGCCGTTACGACTTCGTATTGTATACATACAGCTGATTGGTGTTATCCTAAGCTTGCAGTTTATTATATTTTTATTGCCTTCAATCCTCTGCTGACGGAACGGTATAATTTATAAAATGCCTTTAAAAAGAACCCCCCCTGCCTCTCCACTTAAACCCTCGGGTTCTACTACTAGTTTAGTGTCTTTAAGTGACACGGACGAAAAAACAAAGACGATTAAAGGCAGATACAAGCGTAAAAGAGATGAGGGCGACTTTACTACTTGCATTGAGGAAATGAAACGTATGTTTTCGGAGTGGTCCGATAAGCAGTGCGAAAAATTTGACAAGTTTGAAAAGTTATTTCAAAAACTTTCTGAAAATCATAGCCAAATTAAGTCCACGCTCGAATTTATGTGTGGCCAATATGAAGACCTGAAAGTAAAATTTAATGGTATTCAAAAGGAGAATGACGCCCTTCGAACGTATTGCCAATCCTTAGAAATTAAGTTGGAGAAACATGACCATAACAAGATAATCTCATGCGTCGAGTTTAGAAATGTGCCTGTACTTAGCGAAAAGTCAGAATCAAAAGATCAACTTATTGAACTTGTAAAGCAGGCCGGAAAAACTTTTGAAATTGACATTCTACCAAGTGATATCAGGGACGTGTATCGCACTAATGCTAAGCCAGGTATTAGTAAACCTTTTATCGTGGATTTCACTAGTGTCCTCACCAAGGAAAAGTTTATTACAGCATCGAGATCATACAATAGAGAACACAAAGGAATTCGACTAAATACCTCAAACCTGCGAATGGACTGCCCAAAGACTGCGGTCTTTATCTCTGAAGTTCTGACCCCAAAAATGAAAAAGCTGCACTTTTTGGCGCGCGAACACGCAAAAACCTACTGTTACTCATTCTGCTGGGTGGCACATGGGAAAATATACCTACGTGCGAAGGAAAACACACCGTCAATTCGAATAAGCTCTGAAAAGGACCTGGACAGTCTTGAAAAAAATAAATGACTATCACACAGCTTATCTATGATCAGTCAAAGTTATAAATTTTTTACTTCATTATTTTATATAAATTTGTTAATTTTGTTTCTGTTAAATATGTCGATCGCGCATAAATCTATCATAATTTTAAGCATCTGTAGTCGAGCCTTTCTTAGCTCATACTACATTTCACCTTGTTTACACGTCATGACACTCAAAAAACACACACACACAATCGTTCTCTTTGAGTATTACCATACCAAATGCTTTATACCACCAACAAGTGAATTGCCTCAATATAATTAATACTTTTGATTTCTCAGCTAATTTTGCTATAATATGCATACATAATTTATTATCAATCAAGTTATTCAAAACGGCTATTGTTATTTTAAGGCTAGATCATTCAAATCAGTTCCTAAATAAAATTATATATCTGTATGGATAAGTTACTTTCTATAAATAATGAAATTGAATCACTAACGGTGTCGACTTCTTATCAGTGCTCACCCGAAGAGTGTCTGACTTATGTAGAACAATGTAGTACTCTTTCTCTAAAAATTGTCCACCTTAATATCCGTAGCATAGAACGTAATATAAACAATGCGAAAATACTTCTCGCTAGACTTAGTTTTGACTGTGACATCATAGTCTTAACTGAGTGCTGGTTAAGTAAGTCTATAAACACCCCCATCTTAGATGGGTTCGTGAGTCATCGATCTGGCTATAAAAACCAAAATGATGGAGTTGTTGTCTATATAAAATCAAATATAGTATGTCATATTGTTGAACCTATCTTAATAGATGCAAGTGGTCTGGTAGTAACGTGCCAGCAATCTATTGCCATTGTTGCCGTATATCGATCGCCATCAAAAACGAACGCATCACATTTCCTTGATAGTTTAAATACCATCTTGACTACATTAAGTAGCTATGAGACGGTAGCGGTTATCGGTGACATAAACATTAATATTGTAACAGGCAGTGTTGATGAAAATACAGATGATTATTTAAATTTATTAGCTGCACACGCTATGTTGCCAGCTCACCTGTTTCCAACACGCCTAAATAGCTGTCTAGATCATGTCATGATTAAAACGACGAGGACAGCCACTACACTTGTCTTAGATAGTACAATAACAGACCACGCCCCGTTGGTCCTTTGCATTGCATTGAAAAATAAAATGAAAAATATAAAAAGCACTTATTCTCGTGTTGATTATCCTGCCGTTATTTCCAAGCTTAGTACTCTAGACTTTTCTATTATATTCACTTATTTTGATGGAAATGTGGCAGTAGAACATTTTATAACTATACTGAAAAATATTATAGCGGCTCACACGAATACATGTACAGTTCCTAGCAGAAAAAGAATTATAAAACCGTGGATTACCCCAGGTCTTGTAAAATGTATTCGAAATCGTGATAGGCTGTACAAAAACTATAAAAAGGACCCTGCAGATCTAGTATGTCGAATCACCTACTTGCGGTACAGAAACTTTTGTAATAATCTTCTGAAAAGACTAAAACGACAATATGAAAAAAGCCAGTTTGAAAAGGCCAAGGGTAGTTCTAAAGCAACATGGGAAGTTATAAAAAAACTGACAAATATGTCACAAAACACAGTTCCCGCGAAGAATTTGCTAAGCTCTTCAATTGATCCGCAAATAGAGGTCAATAAAATAAATAAACATTTTGTCGCTGTCGGTGAAACCATGGCACAGTCCGCCGCGAGCGCTCACCGCGTGCGCATGTCAGTCGCGACCGCTCACCGCGTGCGCATCGTTCGTGAGAGATTTCAGAGCTATAACCATCGTCACCGCGTTTAATTTTTAAATCGCGTTTTATTTTAGCGATGTCTTTGAAACAGATATCTCCCGATATGCTACCGCGTTTTCTTACGCATCTAGATAACATGGAATGTGAACTTAGAAGCTTCAAAGAGATTCTTTCGAAACAGAATGCGCTTATTCAAGCACAAACCATTGAAATCCAAGAGCTAAAGGCTATTGTTATTACTAACCAGTGGAAAACCGGTGCTGACTCTAATGCGAAGATTCAAATATCTAGTGTAAATAAGGATTGTAACGATTGTCAGCTGCCCACATCTGCGGCAGTAAAGAACCAGGACGGAGTCTCAACTATGACATCGAGGTCCATGGAAACCGTATTAGCACCCACCCAGCCTAAGTCATCTACCTCCGTCACATCGGAGAGTGACGGTGCCCGAAACTCTCAGCGTGCGACCCGCCAGCTGCGTCGTAGTGAGCGAAACAAGGCGGTAAATTTGCCTGACGGAACTTTAAAGAAAACATTAGTGAATAAAGCTGCTACGGAAATATTAACGGAACAAAAGACCGTATCTTCTGTTAATGCTGATCAGAACTCGCAATGTCAGAGTTCGATAACTGAAACAGCTGACTTACCGGCTGCCATGAAATGGACGGAGGTTCGAAAAAAAAAACCTCGCGCATCCTTATCACTGCGTTGCCTTGGCGGACCCACTGTAACTACGTTAAAAGCTGTCGAGCCACGTAAAATGTTCCATTTATGGAATATGATTTCGAGTGCAGAGGAAATCAAGCAATATTTGAGTGAACTTTGCCCTGGGAAATGTTGTACTGTAGAAGAATTAACGACAAATAATCATTATAAGTCGTTTAAAATTGGAGTGCCTGAGGATTGCTACGACAAATGTTTCTCAGTAAACGTTTGGCCCGACAATGCGAGAGTAAAAAGGTGGATAAATTATAAAAAACATGCACCAGCTGATTCCCGTACATTTCGCCACGAAGTCGGTAAACAATGAGCCGTGCAACGCAGTACCTAAGCAAGTGTGCATATTTTATCAAAATGTGCGCGGTTTGAAAACAAAGTTGCGTACTTGGTACGTTAACCTCGTCTTGTCGGAATATTTATTAGTTACTGCTACAGAAACCTTTCTGGACGGCTCTGTGGAGGACGCGGAGGTAGTTCCAGGAGGTTGGTCGCTGCTGCGACGAGATCGGGCCACCCCTTGTGGAGGCGTCCTGTTAGCAGCAAGGCCAGGAGTGGTCATTCAACGTCGACCTGAATTTGAGACTGAGCGTGGTGAAGACCTGTGGTGCTCCCTTACATATCATGGTGCTACAATATACGTGTGTGTAGTGTATATACATCCTCGCGCCACTGATGATATTTATATGGAGTGGTTTTGTAAAATCGAATCTTTTGTTGGGTCTATAAGTGGAAAATTATTTATTATTGGCGATACAAATATGAGAAGTGCATCGAATAATATTAATAACTATTATTGCTATTTCTTATCATATTGTAATTTGATTGATTTTAATAATACTTTAAATTGTTTTAGAAGTAAATTAGACGTAGTTTTGGCGCAGGAGTGTAGTGAGTCCCATATAAGTGAGGTATGTGTAACCGCGACCCACGGTTACGTCAAACAAGATCCCTACCACCCACCGCTGGAAATAACAGTGAGTATTAAGTCATCTAATCGAGTCCACTCCCATTTGCCCCCGAGTAATATCGAGTTAGCTCGGGATTGGAATTTTAATAAACTTGACATGCCTTATTTGAAATATTTACTGAGTGTATGTTCATGGGCCAGTGTTTATAATTGTAACGACGCATGCTCGGCAACAGAAAGGTTCTATGACGTGATTTACTCTGCTTTCGATCAAAGTGCGCCTAAAAAGGCGCGAAAACATGCATTTTCTGCGAAGAGATATCCGGTTTGGTTTACCTCAGATATCATAAAAGATATTGCGAGGAAAACGAGTCTGCACAAGGGGTGGAAGAAAAATAAAAGTGTTGATGTTTATACATCTTTCTCTGAGCTCCGTGTAAACTTGAAAAAACGTATATCTGAAGCTTATGATGATTATACTTTGCGAATGGAAAGCCATTTTAAGAAACGGCCTCAGGATTTCTGGAGTCATATTGCAAGTCTTAGGTCAAAAGGTGGCTTTGAACCCTCTGTCACATATAAAGGGCAACCTTATAATGGGGTCAAAGCTGCCGAGGCGTTTGCTGATTATTTTTCTAGCGTTTATCTCAAAGAACTCCCGACTTTACGATATGAAATCCTTGAACATAATTCTAGTGGAGGTTACGTAAACATTCCTTACGTAACACCTAAAGATGTCGAACTCGGAATAAAGAAGTTGAAATCAAGCAGCTGTTCAGGCCCGGACCACATACCGCCTTTTGTTTTATTATCTTGCAAAGTATTTTTATCGCTCCCTTTGTGCTATATTTTTAATCTATGCCTTCGAGACGGTATTTACCCCCCACTATGGAAGCTTACTAGAGTCACCCCGATACCAAAAACATGTAACAAAGTAGCGGTGGAAGAATTTCGTCCCATTGCAATTCTGTCTGCGCCGGCAAAGGTTTTTGAATACTTTCTTCACCGTGAAATATATAAGCAAGTGCAGCCATACCTATGCGATGAGCAACATGGGTTTCGATCCGGGAAGTCTGTTAACACAAATTTATTAAGCCTAGTCGACTACATATCAGCTGGCATGGACAAACGATCTCAAATCGATGTCGTATATTTCGACTTCCAGAAAGCCTTCGAAAAAGTCAATAATGACATCTTGCTACAAAAGTTATATAATATTGGGTTCACCCCACATTTACTCCGTTTTTTCTCGAGCTACTTACGTGACCGCCGTCAATTTGTTAAGCATGGCACTTATGTCTCAGAGCAATACCACACCCCCTCTGGGGTGAGTCAAGGATCAGTCACCGGGCCTCTCCTTTTCTTGATTATGCTAAATGATTTAGTCAAAGTAGTCACTACTGCCAAGTGTTGGCTTTATGCTGATGATCTAAAGCTTGCATACATTGTCAATTCTGAAAGGGACTGTGCTAAACTACAACATGACATCGATTCTATTTATTGTTGGAGTGTCAAAAATAAAATGTCTTTCAATAGTGGTAAATGTTGTGTAATGACGTATGACCGAAAGCGAGATCCTATTCGGTACTCTTATCAATTAAATGGTGTTGACATGGCGCGGGTGACCACGATCAAAGATCTTGGTGTAACATTTGATCGTAGCTTGAGTTTTCACGATCACATTTCGAATACCGCAAAGGAATCTTTTCGACGTCTAGGTTTTGTGCTGCGCAATGCACGTGACTTCCGTGACCCCAACGTCATCAGACTCCTGTTTACTACTCTCGTTAGGAGTAAATTGGAGTCCAGTGCAGTTGTTTGGAATCCATACCATGTTACATACACATTGATGCTCGAGAAAGTGCAAAAGGCTTTCTTACGGTATTTATACAAAAGACAGTATGGATATTACCCATTTCTTTATCCGACTAAATTTCTGCTGGGTCACCTAGGCTTTAATTCACTGGAAGTAAGAAGGTATTTCGATCAGCTTAGAACTACCTGCAAAATACTAAGAGGTATCATCGACTGTCCTGACTTACATAACCTTATATGCAGTGTGTTTGTGCCTGACAACTACATCAAGCATAGGCCTAGTAGAAGGCACAAGTTATTCTCTGTCCCTGACTGCCGTACTGTGGCTAGAGCTGAAAGCCCCCTGTGTCGTACTTTGAACGGCCTCAATACATTCCTGACTGCCAATCCTGAATGTGATATATTTTGCGATAAATTGTACTCCATATCACAGTTGTTACTGACATTTGCTGAAAATTTTTGACATTTATTACCTTTTTACATTTTGTTGGCATTTGTAATTTAATTTATATACTCGTTTTGTATGTACATATAACTTTATTGTAATTTATAAATATAATGACGATGTATATATATTTAGCAATAAGTGTAATTGGTTTAAGACCGTTCTTATTGTAACAATAATAAATAAATAAATAATAAATGGCTAGTAAAATAGCAACGGTAAGCACGAGCAGTGGTGGTAACACCAAACAACCTATTGCTTGCTCCATGGCTGTGTTTGAAACTGATTGTGCAGAAGTTGAGCGCATAATTCTGAGTCTTAGGCAAGAATGCGCTGTTGGGTGGGATGGCATTCCAGCCAGAATACTGAGGGATGCCCGAGAGATACTAGTTCCTCCACTTACACATATCTTTAATTTGTGCCTAAAAAATGGCATATTTCCATCTGCATTTAAAAAAGCTTTAGTTCACCCCATCTTTAAGAGCGGTGATAGGAACAGTGTCGCTAACTACAGACCAATTTCTGTATTAACGTCTTTATCAAAAATACTTGAGAAGCTCTTACATAACAAGTTAGTAAAGTACTTAGATAAAAACAAAATATTGTCTGACAAACAATATGGTTTTCGTAAAGGAGTATCAACCGAAGACGCTGTAATGGAACTCGCAAATTGTGTAGTAGGCCACCTTGACAATAAATATAAAACTATTGGGATTTTTCTGGACCTATCCAAGGCCTTTGACACTGTCTCCATACCAACGCTGCTTTTAAAGATGGAAGGTCTAGGAATACGTGGAGTTGCTTTAGATATTTTTAGAGATTACCTTACTGATCGCTCACAGCGAGTTAAAATAGATAGTTACATCAGTAATGACGAGTTCCTAAGATACGGGGTACCCCAAGGCAGTATTTTGGGTCCAGTACTCTTTCTTCTGTACGTAAATGATCTCTGCAATCTTTGTATACCTAACTGTGAAATCTACACTTATGCAGATGACACAGCCCTCATAATACATGGCAAAACTTGGGCCGAAACTGAATCTTTAAGTGAAGGTGCACTTAGACAGGTGATGGATTGGCTTAATAAAAACTTGCTTACACTTAACATTGAAAAAACAAAATACATCACATTTTCGACGAATGTGCTTTCTCAACCCGATGGTTCAGTCTGCATAGCCGCTCACAGATGTCAATCATTACCATCCGTTTCTTGCGACTGTCCCATTCTCACAAAAACTCAAAGTATTAAATACTTGGGAGTTTTAATTGACAATATGGTCACCTGGAAATATCAAGTAGATTCACTCGTTTCGCGGACACGCAAACTTATATATGTATTTAAAAAACTAAGTAGTGTCGCGGCCCTTGAGACTTTAAAAATGGTTTATTTATCACTCGCACAATCTATCCTCTCTTACTGCTGTCTTACTTGGGGGAGTGCTTGCACTACTTCTTTACTGCGTCTCGAACGAGCTCAAAGAGCCATTATAAAAGTCATGCTCAGAAAGCCTATTAGATATCCGACGAAGCTACTATACGAAGAGGTGAAGTTTTTAACAGTAAGACAAATATTTATTTTTAATGTAATAATATATAAGCACAAATCTCTGCCATACGATCCCTTATTAGACATAAACTCACGAAGGCGAAATCGTGTTTGCGTTACGCCCTGCCATCGAACCTTTCTAGCGAGCAGACACTTTGAAGTAGTTAGCTGCCGACTTTACAATAAAGTAAACTCACTTTTTCATATCTATTCCCGCCCTATCTATGAAGTCAAAAGTATCCTTAAAACGTATCTCTTGCAATTAACTTACATAGAAACAGAAAAATTGATTAAAGCATTTAGTTAGTCATTTACTCAAACATTTTTTTCCCCCGTTACATTCACATACACATACACACACACACGCACACACACACACACACTCACACACACACTGACGCGCGACAGTGATTTATGTATAACCAGCTTAAAAACTGAAATAGTTTGATTTTCTACTTAGATTTATTATAAAATATTACTATGTACCTACATAGGTCATTAATCCTTTCGGAGGGCGCTGGTGTCTGTAATACAGTTTAAAACTACCACAGACATCAACGGTCTATATGAATATATTATCCTTGTGTGCATACCTAGTTTAAGATTACTAATATGTATATGTAAACCTTTATTAAAGTCAATAAAGTTTTTATTTTATTATATTATTATTAATTGATTTTGGGCGTTATTGTTCAATGTTAATATTCGGTCATTCACGAACTGAGGTTCCAACGAGCGATGAAGAAAAGAGGGTAGTTGGTAATCATTTTCTTAAAATGACGGTGACAAAAAGTGTGGAACAGTCAGTTCCTCTCCGACACGGTTCGCGGCTGGTGTGCAATATCGGCGGTTTTACCAATATTTTAGTGAAGATTTTTTATTGTGAAATTGGAACTGTTACCAGTGCCTACACCCGGGTGTTTAGTGTCAAGACGGATCCATGTGACCTCGACGGAGTGCCTATGAGAGTGCTCAACGGTTTTGAGGTAGGGTAATCATAGGGATAGAGGGTGGGCTCTGCCACATAGCTAGTTATGCGTGTCTTCATGAGGTCTTCACCGACTGATTCGCAGACGTGTTCGTTACCGTGTATTACAATCCGCGCCGTCTTCTCGCGCAATACGGGCGCGGCGGCAACCGCAGTGCGAGACGGGATTTTTCTTGAACGCACCCGCTCTCAAGATCCTGATGAAGCCCTTAGGAAGAAGCAGAAGCAATTGTCGATCGTGACATCAACAACGCGTAAGCTTCACGCTAAACCCGTTCTTAAATATAATTGAGATTACCAGATAGGTTCCTACATTTTATCTCAATAAGAAGTCAGGTAGTCAAATAAAGGGTACCTCGGTATTAATTTTAAGTGTTATTGTTAATACTCTTTACTCAGGAACAGTCATAACGTTACCTGAGTTTCTAATACAGCTATTGGATTGTATATAATTTATATATCAGGGACAGTCAGCTTTGTATCGATAGAACATTAAGGAGCTAAGTAATATAGTGTGTTATTATTATTAGGACCACCAAGAAAAGTTCAAAACAAGAAGGCAAAGGATACTTTGGGCAAGTGCGCATTAACTACTCATAAAAATCATTTAGAAGAATATCAACTAAGTATATACCTTCAAGATGGATAGCATGGTATATTTTATCGTGTATTTTCAGTCAGGGATGAAAGTTTGTAACCTTTACCTACCCATCGATCTCACTTTCCTTAGGTCGATGTACCTACCTAGCCTATCTGATGTACCCTGTAACACACGCGGACGAAGCAGTTAGCCAGTGAGCTAGGATGTAAATATTATAATGATTTTAATTGACTGTTCCGTGGCACCGTACCTAGTTAGTGTCATTGACATGACTTCTGTGTCTCCGGGACCCTGGGTTTGAATCCCAGCAGGGGCAAACATTTGTGCGATGAGTGTAGATGCTTGTCCCGGGTCTTGGATGTTTATGTGCTGTGATTGTGTGTGTCCATGCCTCCCGCGATACAGGGCATCCTAGTGCGGGGGTCTGAGTGATAAAAAAAACTGATTGTGAATTCTTGATAGGTACCAATTATTTGTGTAAGTAGGTACCTACCTAATAATCTAAATAAACTTTGCAAAGCACTTTCGACTTTTCGTTAAACAGTTGCCACTTGCACCAATCAAATTATCCTAGATTCCCGGATCAAATTACACTTTTTACCGACTTCAAAAAAGGAGGAGGTTCTCAATTCGACCCATATGTTTTTTTATGTTTTCCCTCAGAACTTTCGACTGGGTGAACCGATTTTCATCGCTCTTTTATTTGGAAGCTGGTGCTCCCCGTGTGGTCACATTTAAATTTCATCAAAATCGGTCATGCTGTTAACACTGGAGTTACACTCTAATAACTGAAAAGTGCTACGCACACGTCGATGACATTATAGTTGCGAGTGGAGAAATCGGTGAACATACACAATGACTTAATCTGGAGAGTGGCAAAGGTCACCGACTTTAATACTAAAAAAATGTTTACCTAAAAATGTAACCGACCTCAACACTCAAAAGTGTGAAATAAGTTGTTGAAAATAGTAGTCGTAGTTAAAAATAGCGGAATACCAAAGCTGTCAAAAACGCTCATTGTGAGCCGATCAGTGTGTGTTAGTGTGTTTATAAGTATACATTTTTTTTTTTAAGTCGTCATGTGGTTGTGCAGAGTAGGCGGGAATGCAACTAGTTCTATATTTTCACTTACCGTTGTCGAAATATATTTTCGATATTGAACAATTGTATGGCAAATTAAACGACACTATGATTCACTAAAAGCACATCTAACTGAATGTGTATTCGTAAAACAATTTTGCAATTGATTTCGATGGGACGTGGGTCGAGTCGAGCAATGTATTCTATTCTATACTGGAGAGTGGAGTGGAGAGCGACCGACTGCTTTTTCATTTCAGTGTTCCTTTCTACGTACCTATGTGGATGGATTACGTACGTGCGTTCATTTTTAATGTTATCTCTTTCCTTTCCAAGCGTTTAAATAGAGAGCAACAGAGGAGGCGGAGTCCTTCGAGCCACCACGGAAAGCACCTCACTACTGGAGAAGAATCGGTAATTCCCCGACCACAGCTAAAGCCTTGTCTTGTTAAATTAAAGACTATGTAGAGTAGTGATTGTTTACGTCGGTTGTGTTCCAAAACTTTTTTTAATAAGCGTTGTTTATAATATATACATTATGCAACGGCAGCTTTTTAATGCTAAGTAAAGATGTCGTAATTTTTTTTTTCTAGGTAATTGTTTTAAGCCGATATGACAATGGAAATAGCGACTTTTCCGAAAACTTGCAACTGCTAACATGATATTGGATTTCAAAGTTGGTATTTAGGTGTTTTGGAACGCGTTCTTCGGACATAACCTGGTCATGTGTAAGGAGTAAGTAATAACAGATCATCAAACAAAATTTAATAGCTTTGTTGTTTCCGGCGAGCCGTTCGCGTCAGCCGGGAAAGGAGGTCAGTGCGGGGGGCTTGTATGTAACCTTGGATGCTATCAGACTTCTCCATGTACGAGACCGCACTGTAAGCAACGCGACGCGTTCTTTCCCATTTCGGGATTTTCGGGTAGTGGCGAGTTGGCAACAAAGGAAAGAGGAGCGACAAGATTCACGCGTTTTGACAAATATCAACTAAAATATATCAGGTAGGTTAACTTGGGTAGTAAGGTGTTGTTCCGAGCTTAAAATATTACTGAAATTAGTAATTTACCTACTTATGTACATGTGTGTGAATGGTTTCAGTTTAGACAGCGAAAAAATTGAAGCGGTGGGAACGTCGGCTTTCAAACTGACGGACGCTGGTTCGATCCCCACCGACGGCTTAAGCTTTCGGTGAAGGCGACACCGTTATGAAATTTCCCATCATGGTGGTAGGGTACCTACTTTCGACTACCCGCCTGGCTAGCTACCACCCACAAGTTAGAAAAAATAGTAGGTAAAATCGCGTTTGACAATTGACCTGGAAATCAGCTTATGTGACATTTCGACAAAAATTCAAGTCTACTAATTTCATGTTCATATTTAATCCAGTGCGAGGCCGACACGATGCCAATAAGTAAACGTCAAAAATCCGTAGTCTGCTAAGTACCTACATAGCAGCCTGAATCTATGCTCGGCCTAGGTATGTCGATTTTGAACGAAATTTACAAGTTGGATGCTAACAGACTACGAAAAATCACGTAATACGCCACTGATGATTAAATACGAACGTATTAAAAATAGCGGACTACCAAAGCTGTCAAAATCGGTCATTGTGAGCCTAGCATGTTTACATGAATAGTAGACTTAGGTCCCACATTAGGCATCAGAACCGTAGTTGTTGAGATGATAGTTACGATCAATTTCGCTTCGCACTGCGGACTTCATTTCAGCATTTAACTGTACCCAACAGGCCTGGATCTAGGGGGGCGAACCGAGTCTCCTGACCCAGGCGGCAAGTTTCAGGGGGCGCCAAGTTCATAGCATAATATAACAGAAAACAAAAAACTTGCTCCAAAAAGCGTCTACAATGCAGCGCACGATGTTCTATCAATTTAAAACGCCCTGTTACTCTTAAGCACGTCCTAAGGTCTGATATAAGAAGTATATACATCAAATATCAGTATTTTGCAGCCACTTTTGCGCATGAGTCGATATAGCAACAGGCACTGTCATAAATAATACGTAGTCGTATACCTCTCACAAAACAAATAAAAAAAAAAACGTTAGAAATGTATATAAACTCGCTAATATTCTAAAACTGAAGCAGGCATATTTTGAGATAATGGAAAATACATTAATAAAGATATAACATAAAATATGTGGTACTTATATAAAAGGATAGGACCTGTTAAATGTTAATGATAGTAATATCCAGGAAAAAGATATAAGTAAAGCAAAATATGAGTGAAAAGTAGACTATGTGCTATTCCAAGGTCTATCCTATCTCCATACCAAATTTAAACGGAATCTGTACAGCTTTTTCAGCGTGAAGGAGTAACAGAAGATTTTTTGACGTGATAACGTTTTATAAATTGATGAATGCCAAAATGAAAAATAGTAACGTTCCGTGTAGCGTTCCGTTTCCGTTTCCGTCAAAAGTCAAATGTCAAATGTCAAATGTCAATGTCAAAGTCATACATGATTATGTCGTTATCACGTAAATCTATCGTCCGTAAACCGACTTTACAGACAACCATTTTTTTTTAATTATTGGCTTATCCCACAGGAACAGCAATTATTTTCGGGATGGAAAGTAGCATATGTGTTAATCTAGAGTCCAAAGTCTAAACTATATCCATACCTAATGTCATCAAAATAGGTGCAGCCGTTTAGCGTGAAGGAGTAATATACATTTTTAATTTATTTGCTTATCCCACGGGAACAGCAATTAATTTCGGGACGAAAAGTAGCCTATGTGTTAATCCAGGGTCTAATACTATATCCATACCAAATTCAATCGTAATCGGTGTTGTTGTTTAAGTGTGAAGGAGTAACAAACATACACACATACATACAAACTTTTGCCTTTATAATATTAGTAAGAAGTGGGATAGGGTAGGAAGGATATACCTATACCCAATGATATTTTAAGTTTATATGAGGTAGATGTCGCACTAGCGCGCGGAAACTGAGGCGGCAAAATTAAGTCAATTGTAGTAATTTTCATTTTGACGCGTATTTCAAGCGCAAGTCTAAACATATAGCTATCCTTTTCTATACTATTTGTACCGTATTATCTGTCGCAGTAAGCACGTTTACGTCGTAAAGGAACAAAATCTGAGCACCGCGCAGTATGAATATACGTCATCTTTAGTAAAAACATCATTGCCTATACCACCTATACGTACGAAGGGTTTGTATTGCGGATAGATTCAATCTTTGAGTATTTAAAGTCATGTTTTTATGTTATGTCATGCATTAGTCTAAAACCACGACGTCACTTAACATCATATGGTCAAACAGAAGCTGATAATTCTATTAAAATACTATATTTTTAAAATGATTGGCTTACCTCCGCTTTACTTATCTAATCAGCAATCATATCAACCATACGTCAATATCATGTAAGTAGGTAACTCGCAACAGATAATGATGATAAGTTTCAAACAGAATTCTTTGTCTTCAAAATATGTGAGTAGAAAGCAATTTACTTTCTAAAGCATAAATAATTTGATGGCTAGCGATGGTAGTGTCGGCTCTGAAACCGACGGACACTGATTCGATCCCCACCAATGGCTGAAGGTAACCCTGTTATCAAATTGCCAGCAAGATGGTAAGGTACTTTCGCGTATCCGCCTGGCTATTTACTAGCCTCAATCTTAAAAAAACCTGTCACCAAACACATAGTGTGTCCATCACTGCCACAAGTAAGTCAGCGGTGAAGCCTATGAAGTATATAAAAATGTAACTATAATCGCGAGGAACCTTCGGACTTCCGAGGTATTTCAGTTTCTGCACATGTGTGCAGAAACTGAAATACGAACTAAAAGGCTGCCTTCTCTACATAGAGAAGGCAGCCTTATAGTTCGCCACGGTGTCGCGGTGTTTATGCGTGGGATATACGGCGGCATTGATGTCAGAACAAACTAGGTATGTCTAGTGGATTGCTCAAATGTTTTTGTAGTAGCTGTAGTATTGTAATTAGTTATTAGTATTTTATTTTAATAAAGACATCGGCCCAGTAAAAAATATCGATGTCTAAATTCTCCATGTCGAGTGACACATTCGAAGGAAAGCGTTGTAAAATCATAACAGGCCATAAGTAAGTAAGTAGAGTTATGTAAGTATATACTTAGCCTAACTTGATATACAATGGTAGTTATTCATTCAACTACTTACGAGTAAACTATAGTTCTCGACGTTGTCATACCTTAGATATTTATTAATGAGATTATTAACATTCCTATTGACTTAATAGAATACGTATATTTTAAAATTTCAAACTAAACCTATAGAAATTGCATCGAATTCGGTTCAGTTCATCTCAAAATTTTGAAAGCAATGTTCCACACTGCAAGCATTAGAAGCCGGTTTTATAGTTTCCGTAAGTGGGTAGGTAATTATTTTGTGAATCTACTGACTTGGATTGTGTTGGCCGTCAGAGTTTCTCCTTTTACCGTTTACCTGTTATTTATTTAAATATGTATTCGCCACGCGTGCCAACTGCCAAGCTGCGAGTTGGTCAATTAAACTAATTTCCAAATATAATCAGTAAAGACAGACTACAATGACTATTTGGTTGCTACAAAATTCAGGGATATTGAAACCTCGAATACCGGCATCACAAAAACAAAACACATTTGTAAACATTTCATGAAGCGAAGGCCTCACTGATACCTGAATAGTTTACCATTATTTCGATTCTATTAGGTACATCACTGAGTAATCTATGCATAAGTTCTACATTAAACAAGGTATAATATGAGTAGAATCATTGAAGATTAACCAGATACAAAATACTTACGAAATATATGTGTATGCATAACGAACACCATATTAGGTATATCTTATATATTTACATCATGGGTGGTCGTCTTAAGACTGTCCAATGACGCCACGCATTGTGAATACTTCGATGTCTATTTTTATTCATATTGCGAATGATAAGCGGTTAGGCATCAACCAATGGATTCGTAGTAGAGTAGAGGCCACCGCCAGGAGCCAGTGCTGGCCGTGCGGGCGGGGAGTGTAGCGGTCCACTGCGCGTCTCGCGACGCCATTATACTAATCTGATAAATAATGTAATTATATGTATTCAGCTATAATTCATACCAAATCCTCCTGTTCGGTTTTGGAACAGTGTGAACCCTCTGAAGTTTCAATATCTGATAAGTGATATGATAACAGTGCTAGGTTAGCGAAGTTATAATACACATACAAAAGAACCGATTTTATTTATTACTTGTGCCATTAAACTACTTGGATAATAATGTAAGTACCTGGCTACATATATTATAAGTAGGGACTTTATATTATTAAGATTGCAATTTTTAGACGTATTATTAAAAATGAAATTTGTTCTTGAGCCGATTTGAAGCGTTCCCACTGAGTGTCTGTAGCAACTATTTTGACACTTATCTATATACTAGCGGCACGCCCCGGCTCCGCACGGGTAGATATAGGTAGGTAGTTATTTCATAAATATTTGGAAAATTATTAACTTACACACACTCAGCAGACTTTCAATTTTGAACACCCGATCAAGTCCGCTTTTAAACAAAACAATCTAAATAAAACTACGGAATCCTAGACTTAATAACTTAACCCCGAGGATTGTGCATTTTTTGCTAGTGAAAATGTAAGCCATTTTTAGACTATGATTTATCAGTTCAGCTGCTCTGGCGTGATTAAGTAACAAACCATACCATCCATTCGAACTATCGAATTTACATTAAGTAGCAAAATTAAGCTATTGCATAGCTTCTATCGCGGGCCTTGAGCGTGGAGACCGAATCAAGAAATTCTGTAACGAAAATAACCTAACACCCCCCACTGCGACCGGCACAGCGGTGATACTTTTTAGTTTTGCCAACTATCGATGAATAGCAGAACTTTTAATGACTTTTTTGAAATATTACGCTTGTCTGTTTAGTTCAGCAACTCGCCTCTAGGTGACATTGGTTGTATCGGCGTTACTGCATAAGTTATTAATATATTAATTGCATAAGTTGATAAAAAATGCTACGCAATAGCTTTACCGCGGCAGTCCCCGAGTGCCACACGTCTTTTTTTTATTTATATGGCATTCAAAGTGTAAATAGCACTGCACGGGATCAAAGGATTGTCAATATGTAATTAAATCACCAGATTTGTAGGGAACACCTATTGTAGCACGGCGGCGATTCAACGATATGTTTCGGAATACAGCGATGCACGTGAGCGGAAATACCGCGAAACGGCCGAAGCGACGCGCGGCGCGGCGTGGCTTGCCGGACGGGACGGGATGAAGACGGCTACCTGGAGAGTGCAGCGTGGGTACAGAGTCGCTTATTTCAGGTCTTGATCCGAGGGTCGGGCGGCGGCGGTCGGCGGCGTTTGCTTGTAAGAATTATGTCGACGACACCAGATACGCGACGCAGATGCAACGTCTTTTCACTTTCGTCAACTCTGAATGAGCGAGCCGTGTTCGCTAAAACTATACGTGTGTGTCTCAAACCTACCAGTGAACTCATCTTTTGTATATTTCGTAATATTTTTTACATAAAGATAGATCTATTGAAATAAATTACGTAAAATGTAGATACTACTAATAAGTCCCATTAAAAGAGATTAGTAAATTGTTTAACATAAAACGTTAATTTTGTAAATATATTTCAATAAAATTTGATCTTTTGTATCGAATTAACGTTAGCTATTTCATATTTACAGATTGTAGTTACGTATTATTATTTCGAATAATTTTAACATTATTGTTCACTAAATGATTTGTCTGTTCATTGTGCCTTATTTGCCGTCAGATAATTAGCGTGTGTTTAATTGTACGATTTCTATTATAGTACCTAATTGATTTATAATTATTTTTAGAGTACGTGCGTTGTGAATTTGTTTTATTAGGTTTAATTGATATACGTACTCGCGTTACGATAGTTAACGCACCGTTTCCAATTATCCTCTCCTCTTCGTTTTGTTCCCATCCTACAATGGCTACACCATAATCATAATCACATAATAAGTCCATAATCTTAGCCACCCTGGCGCAGAAGCTTCTGCACGCTTGGTGGCTGAACGTTTCGTTTGGCCGCACATGAATAAAGACTGCAGACAATGGGCCCGAGAATGCCTTGCTTGCCAAAAGTGCAAAGTATCCAGGCACACCATTACACCTTTAGGAGATTTCAAGGCCCCAACAAACAGGTTTCGTCAAGTCCATATAGACATTAGCGGACCTCTGCCACCAAGCAAAGGGTTCTGTTATTGTCTTACAGCTGTAGACAGATACACCCGCTGACCAGAGGTGTGGCCTATGGTTGGCATCACTGCTGAAGAAGTGGCCGAAACCTTTACAAATGGTTGGATTGCATGTTTTGGCGTTCCTTCAATCCTCACAACCGAACCTCACAAAAGAATCGTTACAAACAATGTATTACTTTTCAGCGTCATCACCATGAGTGGCTTGAATTCAGCGTGTGGCGAAGGTGTCCAGGTGTTGTTCGTGGAGGAGGACGGCACGTACCGCGTGGACGAGGCGGCGCTGCGTCGCGTGGCGCTGCACGAAGCCGCGCGCGGCCTGCCCGTGGCCGTGGTGAGCGTGGCGGGCGCCACGAGAGGGGGGAAGTCCTTCCTGCTCGACTTCTTCCTGCGCTACCTGCGCGCGCCGGTATGTAGCGCAGCGACCTACGCGCTCTCACGGAGCAGTATCTATATGCATTTACACCAACGGCCACCGGGAACTGGGTGTTGCAGGAGACGGCGCGCCGCACCGGGGCCTGGATCGGCGCAGACGACGAGCCGCTTACCGGCTTTGACTGGCGCGGAGGTTGGAAACGGAATACAACGGGCATACTTCTGTGGTCGGAACCGATTATTGTAACTTTGGACGGTGTCGACGGGAAAAGCAAGAAGGTATGTAACATTTTTTAAGTGAACAGGTATCTTATAGGCAGGCTCGAATCATCGTTGACCGCATCATCACTTAACATCAGGTGAGATAGTGGTCAAAAGCCTGTAAAATGAAGAAAAAAAAAATTGTTTACATTATGTTTTACATGGCGTTGAATTATGAACCAAATATCATAGAGATGTACCTACTAAAAGCACACAATGGTATTTACATTAAAAACGGGATATATACCGTGTATTTTATTTGTTATTAGATACTCCTCTACTTTACTACAGGCGTTCGACAGTTAAAACCCATCCTCTCTGATGATGAAGCTCAGTTCTAAAATATGTAGGTATTTATTAGACAAAAGCCAATGAATTCTAAAATTTGGTAATCTCTGACACTTCTCCAACCAATCTCTGTAGATAGTGTCAGAGGGAAAGTACCTACATGAAGGTCTACAATACTAAAGTTATATCCCAACTCTAATATTAGTGAACCTGACTACTGAAAATGGTTACCCTCCAACCATTAATAAATCCTATTATTTCGTTACATGGCACTTTGATGCGCCATTATTTGACATCTCATCGAATCCATACAAAGTTACTACACAATTCTTGTATGTTTCAGATAGCAGTACTCCTGATGGACACACAAGGCACCTTCGACAACACAAGCACTGTGAAGGACTGTACCACCATATTCGCGATGTCCACTCTCATCTCCTCAGTACAAATTTATAATCTTTCGCAAATCATCAGGGAAGACGATCTACAGCATTTACAGGTAACTTCTAATTGATAATTAAATCGAAAGCATCTATTAAGTATCATCCATTGCACAGATCTTTTATTTATCTAATTTAACTGATATAACAGAGCATAATAAATACTTCTTTGTCACATGACAGCTTCCATCTTATAAGTCAGCAGGACTCCGGATCCATATATTTTTGATATATCCTTTTTTTTATACTATAGATCTAGCTTTTGGCCACTATCTCACTTGATGGTCAGTAACGATGTGGTCGAAGATGTTATCACGCTAGACCTAGAATGCTCATTGGCTCTCAAGGACTGCTGCCTCAACATACTATGTGTTTGGTGGCAGTTTTTCAAACTTGAGGGCGGTAGCTAGCCAGGCGGGTGTATTCGGAAGTACCCTACCACCATGCTGGGAATTTTCTAAGCTGTTGTTCGGGATCGAACCAGTGTCCGTCAGTTTGACAGGCGACGCATTTTTAATTTGAAGATTGGGGCGGTCTTAAACTCTGAAATATCTCTTTATTGCAGCTTTTTACGGAGTACGGCAAGCTGGCTCGCTCCAAAGAAGACGTGACTCCGTTCCAAGGTTTAATCTTCCGCGTCCGAGATTGGGCATGTCCGTACGAACATCCTTATGGTGCGCAAGGCGGCGAAAGTTACTTGAGGACCATACTAAAGGTATGTATGAGTATTTCTAGACTATTCTAACAACTTAAGATTTCGTCAGTCCAAGAGTCTCTGCCTTTTAAGATTATCTTTTATTTGATGATCTCAACAGCATGTTATGGTGTTATTGTACAAAAAAGTTTCCAAGAATGTAATAAGATTCTCTAAATCGGGCTGAATATAAGAATTAAAAATATACTGTAGGTATATTAATTTATCGCATAGGTAAGTGAAGTTATAGATTTCCTGCTCACACAAAGAAAAAATAAAGACGGACGAACTATCTAGTGTAGGTAACCGTAAAAATAATTCCCAACTAGAATTCACAGAAAAACTTCAGGATATATTTCATTATTCTATTAACATTCAAAAAAAATACCGAGCTGATCTTGATTAAATGGGATCAAAAATATCCTTGAATATAAAAAAATTGAAAATCGATTCGCAAACAGTTTGGAGAAAAAAAACTGAATTATTGCAAACTTTCCTTTTACTAAAACTCGTTTAACTCGTTTACTCGGTGTCGATGTTTATAAACTACCCGCAATGTTGTCGTTTTACGAGTATCACGATTAATTATGTTTGGTCACATAGCGACAGCCCCGTATACCATTAGGTATCTGGTACACAAGCCTTCCATTATGTGTAGCTTTCAAGTATTGAATTTGTAATGCACGATAATTATTATGGGTAGGCGCTATGCTGATAAAGCAGGACTTATTTACTTATATATTTCAGGCAGAATGCAAGAAAAAAGAGATCGCAGAACTGCGAGATCACATTCGTTCCAGCTTCGAAACAGTTTCGTGTTTCCTCACGCCACACCCCGGGATGGCCGTGGTGGACCAGAATTTCAGTGGTCGCCTCTGCGGTAATTCCGACTGAATCCTTATTTTTCATCACCATTTTTTCTGTAGAATATTCATTGCTGTATACATTTCCTGTACATCAATTATTATCATAAAGAAAAGGAAGAAGATTCATATATAAAACACATACGTATCAGAAGATTGCAATAATCCATTTGGACCTGTCACCAGAAACGGTCTGCATCCATCTTACTTCTGCTATGTTGTTCAGGTAGTCTGTCCACCTAATTACTGCCCTTATTATATATTAAGCACATGAAAAGTCTGAAGGCTTTTTGGGCGAGCTGTGGTTCGCTATGCACAAAGACGGCATATCCGTATAAAGTGGTTCTTTTATTAGCCTCTTCAATTACCACCACGGGAGCATGCCCATTGTCTACGTCACTATAATAAAAAAGCACCCTAGCACACGAGCTGCGCTCTACGTTTTCCCAGACAAAACGCCTACATTGATACATTTGTAAGCATAACGCTAGCGCAGGATTCGCAGTCGGAAACTCTTCAGCACGTGTTTTGTTTCTGCACGAGATATCTTCAGATGTTGGGCAGATAATGGGCAAACTGTTGAAAGTTACATTGTAAACTTGACCATCTTATGTACACAGTTATATGCAATAAACATATTCTGTATTCTGTTGATTCGGGCACGTCCACCGAGTTAATTTAAATACTATATAGTATTTAAATTTCTGATTATTTTTTATCAATGTGTCTTATTTTAGATCTGTTGCCGGATTTCAAGGCGTCCTTATTGGAATTCGTGCCATTAATCTTCCACTCGTCGAAGCTGGTGCCGAAGGTAATCAACGGGCTCGAAGTGAAAACCGGAGAACTGCCAACTTATTTTCGCACCTACTTGGAAATATTCAACAGCGACCAGCTCCCCACTCCTGTCAGCATTCTTCAGGTAACAATTGTGATGTTTAACCTGGTGATTGCATGGAAGTGTGTCGGTTTTAATATCGAGACAAGAGAACATGAATTATCACTCTAAGCCCCCTGCCGCTCCCCCCCCCCCCCCCCCCCCCCCCCCCCCACATTTGACATTTTTAACGTTAAGAACCTACTCTTAAGACTTTTTGGGAGTAGATTTCTAATTCGGTTGTATTTATGTTTTTTACTTCGTAACTGCGTCATTTGTGTTTTTACATATAAAATTATAGTTATAGTGTACAATAAAAATTTCATCAGATAATGTTCAGATTTTCTCGAGAATTTCAAGAAAATGTTGAACATTTCCACGGATATGTAACTTACTTTGTAAGTTCGTCAATTATGTATCGATTTGCTAAATTCTTGTTTCATTAAAAAGATGTTATTAGGAGTTATATTTAGGTATTCCTACCGTACTTATTGATCCCATAGAATACCAGAATTCATTCAATTCCTTGTTATTTAAAAAAAAAAGTTTAAATCGTTTCGAGGATGAGTAGTGGAAGACGGTTTGTATAGTATTATTATTGTATAGCGATAAAGTAAAACTAATAATTACTTAATTGGCTCAGGATCTCGTATTCGCTCATTAGGGAAAATAATCAAGGTCACAAAGGTAAAAAGTAAAATTAAAATAATAGGCTTATACAATTTGTATTATACTTGTGCAATTTACAGGTAGGCTGAACATTTTCCTGTCTTGAAGACACCTAACACGTGGGCTAGTATTAGCTAAGAAAATTATTATTCACTAGCTGCGCCCCGCGGTTTTACCCGCGTGGTGATGATAGATGATGATGAAAAGTAGCCTGTGTGTTGTGTTATTCTGGAACCTAAAGTATCTACATACCAAATTTCATCCAAATCCGTCCAGCCGTTTGAGCGTAATTGAGTAACAAACATCCACCCAAACTTTCACATTTATAATATTAGTAGAGTTATTTGTTTTGACGTTTGCAGGCGACAAGTTTAGCGTGCTTGGAGACGGCGTTGAGCGCGTCGCGTGAAGAGTACTGTTCTCATATGGAGTCGGTGGTCCATAGCGGCGGCGGCAGCGTGCGCCGCGAGGCTGTGCCGCGCGCGCACCACGCCGCGCTACAAGCCGCGCGCGAAGCGTTTGCTCGGCGGCGCACGCTCGCTGCGCCTGCGCTAGCGCAAACAAGGCTCCATGACTTGCTGCAGGTACAATCTACCCCGTGTCCCCCGCTTCACCTTTGCCTTGACCTGTCAAGACTAGTGGAAAGATTAATTGTATTACACTAATATTAAAATAAATAGTTACTCAATAAGTGAGAGGATTGAAGTTGCTCTGGGGAGTGGATATATTTAGAAGCTTGTAAGCCAACAACAAGTGAAGATTGGTGATGAGGTGAGCAGTGAGGAACATTTGTTTTACGGCGTCCACAGGGAAGCATATTGGGATCCTCGCTATATCAAATATACTAACATTAATTTCTCGTTGGATGTCTAACAAGACTGTGGGTCGCTGCGTAGAAAATATAACTGCAACTGGCAGTATGCCGATAGTAAATTAATTGTATTTGAAGGGATTCCGTGAAAACAATCAGGTATTCACAAAATTGTAATATACTACATACAGTTTGTTTCCTCAAATAGTAGTAAATTATTAATCCTAGGTCTGTGGAATATATAGGTTTTTTATCGCAAGTGGCTTCATTATGTTGACTCGGGCTTGCAGTCTAAGTATATTCTATATTCCACAACTATTTTCCCTGAATAGTATTGTTTAAAAATGTTAAAATTTCCGTACAGGAGTTGGAGGCGATGTTGCCTCAGTATGTCGCAATCAACCACGCCAAGATCCTGAACGGCGTGTCAGAGAGCCGCAGTGCGTACGAGGCGTGCGTGCACGCTGTGCGCGGCGACCAGCCGCTGTGCCTGCACCCGCTCGACGCGCCCGTGCTGCACGCCGAGGCGAGCGCCGCAGCGATGCACGCTTTCTCTGCCACCAGACTGGACCCCAATGCTCCTGACGATCCCGATAGGAACGACATGCTCCAGGTACAATACTCACGATAATCCGTGGCCATGTCGCTGCCAACTATCTTAATCAGCCGTTAGATAAGTATTTTAACAATTAAATAATGTTCATTTGAAGTTGCGTCATAATATCGTATCTGATCATCTAGTAATAATCCATAGCCTCTAGCCGCCTTTCGCTGTCCAGAACTCATGGCCACCTGAGCTTTTTTTAAGTCGTTAGGGTTTTATTTATCGGGCTTGGCAAGCAATGAAACGTCATCGGTCTTAGTCATTTGCCTAGCTGTTTAATCAAATGGCTAAATATCATTCTGGCCGCTAGTTTAACGGCGCTGTTTAGTAAAAAGGCTAGGCTGTTAATTGAATGGCTGATTAAGCTAGTTGGCTGCGACATTTACACTGGGAAACGGTGAGCTTGGGGGGATGTAGTGCACTTCTAATTCTTCCCCCGTTGTTGAAGCATTTCGTTAACGTGTCATACCGAAAACATAACTTTTATAAAGGGGAGGCAATATTTAGATTATTAAAAAATATATACTTATATTCACTTGTAAACGGTACCTAAATTTAAATATCTTCAATGTTTTAGAGAACTATAGGTACTATACAGCAATTGAACATAAAATGGAATCAATCGTATAATGTATGTTGATCCAGTCGTTCCGTGATGTACTTAACGGTCGGTCGGCAGTGGCTGGATGCGAAAGGGCAAGAGTTGCGCGCGACCAACGAGCTGAACAACGCGGCGGCGCGGGCGTTCGCGGGCGCGCTGTACTCGCAGCATATGGAGCGCGCGGCGCGAGGCAGCGCGCTGGGCGCGCAGCAGCTGCACCGCGAGCACGACGCCGCCTCGCAAGCGGCGCGCGCCGCGCTCACTGACGCGCGGCTGCGACACACTGACTATGAACAACACGAAGATCCCTACATGGTCGATCTAGTCCGCGTGAGTCCTCGTATTGAACTTTTGTACCTACTATGCATTCTGTTCTCGGCGTATTACCCAAATACATCAACACAAGAATATAGAGCCAGATAATTATAATTTTTCTTTTATCAGATACAAGAAAATAAATATAAGTTGAAATTTCAATTCATTAATGTTTATTCGCGATTAGTGAGGTGATTTAGGTTGATATGATATTTTTATTATTGAATAAAAAGACAAAATTTAAAAAAATAACTATACTAAACTAAGTAACTATACTAAATTAACTAGGTATACCGATAAAATTAACTAATATTCAAAATAATACCTATGGTTAATTTTGTCTCTTGGATATGATGGTTGATTTTAAATATTAGTTCATTTTATCGGTTGAATATTCATGATATATAGGTATACCACGTTCGATCAAGAATACATGATCGAAGTAGGTATACCACAAACAAACACACACAGACAAGACAAACTTATAACACCCGTCGTTTTTGCGTCGAGGATTAACAAAGATTCCGACAAATTGAGAACCACCTTCTTTTTTTGAATTTGCTTAAATAATAGAGTCGACAGATGTATCTGTACGTGTGTGTGACTGTGTACAGGAGATGGAGGAGCAGTTGGTGCGGTGGCAGGCGTCGAGTGGCAGCGCGGTGCGCGCGGCCCGGCGCGCGGCCGCCGCGGGGTACAATACACGCATGGCGGCGGTATGGGGCGGGCACGCGTGTCTGCACCCGCGCGCGCTGCACCGCGAGCACGAGCACGCGCGCCGCGACGCGTGCGCCGACTTCCGCGCCGACACCGGCGCCGATGCTGACAGCGACGAAGAGCGAGAACTACTCCAGGTGCGAACTGTGTCGATCGATAACTGTATTAGGGGATTGGGGCGATATGTTTTGTCAGAACAGATTCACACTCAAGTTTTGCTTTTTTATGCTTTATAGATCGAGCGTTTGACCACTATCTCACTTGATAGTCAGTGACGACGTGGTCGAAGATGTTATCACGCTAGACCTAGGATGCTCACTCAGGCACGCTTTATTTTCCAAAACGAGTGTTTCATCGGGTGTTAATGTGTAGGTAATGGTGGATTATTTAACTTTTAGACATCTGCGCGTGTAAGAGAGTGTGTATAGAAAAGTGGAACTAACTTCTTAATTACCTACTCTCTGCAATCCCTATATGAAGTTATTGTATAACAGTATCCAATACTGTACTCCATCGTAGGGAAAACGGGGGGGGGGGGGGGACTCTGACTCAGTATCAGAGAAGACGCCGCGAAGGAGAGTTCTACGCTCTTGTCGCCGCTCGGACCTGAACCACTGAAGATGTCGACCGCAGTGATCGACGAAACGTCTGGAACACAAGTTTCACATAGACCACGGCCAAACAGCCCGGAAGCAATACATACAACATATATTTTATATACTTAGATGCTTTCTTATCCAGACTATAGATTGCCGTTACGAAGAGCTGCGCCAGATAAACGAAGTCAGCAACGTGGCGCTAGTGACGTCATCGTACGGAGAATACTGCCGGATGATGGACACGAAGTGCGCCCCCTCGCTCACCTCCCTCCTCATAGTGCCGTGGGTGCTGAAGATCCTGGTCCAACTGCCGAGATATCACGACCAGGCCTATCGGGAGGCTATCGCCTACTTCGAATCTCGACGCCGAAGCTTCGGTGGCGAGGGGGACGATAATCATATCGTCACCTTGAGAGCGGTAATGATCGTTTATATAATACTAATACGTTGGTGATGACCACCACATTGTAGAAATAAGCTCTTTGATCAAGGTGTATATTGTAAACACATAGATATAATTAAGTAAATCGCGAGCACAGCTACTACGACAGCCTCATGAAGTATCCAGACGTACTACGGCAAATATCACTGAAGACACCGCCGAAGCACAATGTAACGCATCACATGGAAACCACAGTAGATTTGGGTAATATGTTGTATCTTTATTCATATAGGTACTATATATTTTTAAACGACTTCAAAAAAGAAGGAGGTAACTCAAGTTTTTATTTTATTTTTTTATGTGTGTTCGCGGATAACTTCGTCATTTATGAACCGATTTTGATGATCCTTTTTGTTAGATAGAGTATACTTCCGTTGTGGTCCCATTCAACTTTCATCAAAATCGGACAAGCGGTTTTTGAGGTATACTCCAATAACTGAAAAGTGCTACGCGTATTTTGATGATATTATTGTCGCGTTTTTGAAGACATCGACATCCCGTGAGTAGCACAGGTCACTGAAAATTGTGAAAAAAAAATTTTTTAACAAAAAAATGCAACCGTCTTCAACACTCAAAAGTGTGAAATAACTTGTCGAAGTCGGTACCATGAGCACATGATATGTGATGATAGTTACTTTTGTGTGAACTATCATGGTACCAACTTCAACAAGTTATTTCACACTTTTGAGTGTTGAAGTCGGTTGCATTTTTTGTTAAAAAAAATTTTTTTTAACTATACAACAAAGAACAATTTAGCCCAAATATTTCAATATAAATACTAATATTAATGGGTTTTCTTTTGTCTGTATTTTCAGAAACTTTCGGACGGCTACGAGGTGTACTGCGACCCTATAAGAGCAATCGCCCGTGAGCTGAATATCCAGGTCTAAGGTCTAGGGGGTACCGTTCAGCAGCTATATACGGCCAAATATTAATCGACCAATATGTGATCGATGTATCATGGACGGCAACTCTATCTATATTTACCTAAGTATGTCAGAGAAGAAGAAGATGAAGTCACTTACATTGGATCGCATGATAGTTGACCTACTACGTCAAATGTCATTTTTGACAGCTGACCAAGATTTGATCGAAGCTAGAGGTAGAAAGATTAGGTATGGTCTAGTCGAGCATAATTTAGTCTGACTGCTTGACGTGAACGGTCATGATAAAATATTGAGTAGAGCAATTAATAATGCTGTAATGGAGTTCGTGAACGCCGAATAATCGCTGCGTGTATGGTGACAGATGTTTGAACTGGCCGCATTACTGCCGCGTACGAAAATCTTTTCTAATTCACATGAATTAAGATTTTCCGGTGACATTTTCACAGCAATCTTAAGCTCAAGTTTAAGATTGCTGTGAAAATGTCATCGGAGTCAGCTCGCAGCATCTGCTCGAGATGCTGCGATTCTGCGATTGGGCTGTCATTCTTTCAGTTAACCCATTCCTCAGTGATTGCAAAATCCAACGAAGACACTTTGGCCGTTGATGGGTTTCGGAAGTAATTATGCTTTTCAAAGCGATGTGTTTTGTATTGGAACTTGAATTTAAAATCAAAGGAAAGTCCACTTTTATTTTAATTAGCCACTCTTACTAGCGCATAGGTACAAACGTACAAACAGTATTGTAGGTACTTATGTAATGAATAGCTGGTACAAGCTATAATATAAGGAGGTGCTATCCAATCATGTTTTATATCTTATATAGTTGTATAATAAAGTTTAACAAATAACCTTTTTTAATTTATATTTTTTCTAATTGAAATAAATCGACGACGAGAAGAGAGTAAGAAGCAACTATACAAGGCACCTGTAAATGGTACAAGTGGAAGGGAAATACCTCGGCATGCATACTCGGATCAGATTGAAGACGTTTTGGAAATATCCCAGGTCATGAGTACCAGTCTTACCAGAACGGCGTATATTTAGTATCTGATGAGAGTGAAGGAAGCAGATATTCCAGAATCGCATAAATGAAAATCTGTGATCTCTGCCAACCCCTCCGGGAACGAGCGTAACGTCATAATCTTCCTTCTATATCACCTCAAGCGAGAGCATAACGTTTTCGGCATAGCTAGTTCAGACATCCCACTCGAGTTTGTGAGGATGGACGTTTTCGTTTGTATATACTGTTTCACACCAGAACTGCTAAACGGATGTAGATAAATTTGGCACAGAGATAGATTATAGTCTGGAATACCACCTACGATACTTTTTATGGGAACACAGTGTAAGTCCCATGGGAACCGTACATTTTTCGCGATTTGCATTTCATGGTTGAAGATCCAGCGGTTTTCGCTATGGGTTTATCTACGAATATAATTATATTTACGAAAGTCTTACAGTTTCCTCAGTTGTGGGGTGCAACGGCTGTAAACGTGGGGGCGCAGGTATTTAAAAATAATAATTACCAAAGAAATGGAACCGAGTTCAACACTCAAGTGTGAAATAGACCGACTTCGACAAGTAATTTTGAGTGTTGTGATCCGTTCCATTTTTTGATAAAAAAAAAATGTTCAGAGACCATTTGTACTCACGGGATCAATTGTCATTGTGTATGTTACGCACGCACACACACACACACACACTCTCTGATGCGCGACAGTGTTTTATGCATAATATACTAGTTTATAAACTTAAATAGTTTGTTTGTTGTTTTAATTGTACTTAGATTAATTATAAAACATTATTATGTACCTACATAGGTCATTAATCCTTTCGGAGGGCGCCGGTGTCTGTAATACAGTTTATAACTACCACAGACATCTACGGTCTATATGTATATACTATCCTTGTGTGCATACCTAGCTTAAGACTACTAATATGTACATGTAAACCTTTACTAAAAGTAAATAAAGTTTTTATTATTATATTATGTTCACCGATGTCTTTACCCGCAATTATAATGTCGTCGAGATATATGTAGCACTTTTTAGTTATTGAAGTGTCACTTAAAAACCGCTTGTCCGATTTTGATGAAATTTTGATGTGACCACACGGGAAGCACCAGCTTGCAAAAAAAAGAATCATCAAAATCTATTTACCCTGTCAAAAGATCTGAGTTACCAAACATAAAAACATGCGATTCAAATAGAGAACCTCCTCCTTTTTGAAGTCGGTTCAAAATGTGTATTAAAGAAGAAACTGGCTGTACAGTAGATAAACCACCAACCACAGCCAAAACCACTGGATCTTAAAGCACCAAATAGTTGTACAAAAGTTATTTAAGTAAATGATGTGTGCACAAAAAAAAATATTTCTTGAATTCTCTAAGGAGTTTTAGTAGGGGATGAAAATTTTATGAAACATCGTAATTTTTAGACATTTTTCATACTTTATACATAATGTACAGGTCTGATTTAACTTTTAATTTAAGCCGCGTTACGGCTGTATCTAATACGATTACGAGAATTATAAGTGCTCTGGTTTCTGTAGGTGTATAAAGTTATATTTTTTGTAAATTGTAATGTTTAGACTTTCGCGATTCGACCACATTGTTATTAAATCAAGCGGGGCTTAATCGCGAGAAAAACATTTAGTAATTTATTTACCTCGACGTTTCGACCAAGTTGCATTGGTCGTGGTCACGAGAAGACTTTTTGTAAATTGTTTTGCGATACCCACTCACTATTTTCAGTACATGATTCTGAGTGCTTTAAACACATACTTACAAACATATCGGTGACCTAACATCTGAAGCACTCATATGTATGCTGGTACCATTAAGCAACTCTGATGATGGACCCTGAGCCAGAAAAGTACGAGACGAAATCCTGGATTGCCTATTAGTACAGCCATCAAGCTTAGCCTTCGTTCTTTGACCTAGCTCTGTTTATTTCTCGAAATCGTCGAGATACATTTTAAGTGTCGAAGGTTACCTATTTTTTAATTTAATTTAAATGTATGCTTGATATTTGACGCTGAAACGGAACCTACTAAAATGGACTTCAAATTGACCAGATTTGTACGGACGCTGACTATTCGCGTCTTCGTATTAAGATGTAATACCTATTCGCAAAATATTTCTTAAAGTGTGCTTATAAACGAATCCCCAAACGTCCCAACCCGCAAGCACAATTCGATAATAACCTTACAAGAATTTCTTTGTTCACGGTTGGGTTCATACAACTATAAACATTCAAAATAACTTGGATCATAAATATACGAGCGCAGTCCTACAATAAATAGGAAGTAAAACGATATCATTTAGAACACGATGCTAAATTCAAAATTTATTTTTACAAAACAACCATTTTCTAAATCGCTATAAAGCATAAACCATGTGATGCGATATGAACTTCAAAAAGTACAAAATTGATTGTTGTATTGCACCAGCACAAGCCAAAATCCTTTAGAACTCATGTCAGCCATTTCACTTATCAACTCTCTTCACTTGGTAAAACAGTCCTATTGACATATTTCTATAAACTTTTTGGCTGCATATAGTTATAGATATACAGACATACACAAAGTAATTTCTATATATCGTAGAAAGAATTTATAAGTGAACGTGCTCACACTTCATACAAACTTCACATCATATTCCCAGTACCATATAAAACAGAGTAGAAAAATTGAGCCACTATTTCATACCGTAGTTTTACTCATACAATAAGTTTCGAATTCAGAAATATTACAATCTTAATTTTAACAGAATCCTTATTATATATATATATATAGTCAGTGTTCCTTCACTTTTTACAAACTTCTTTTCAGCCTTTGTATACCTTTAACACCGCAAGCGAGCCACTTGCAAGTTCACACACGCTACTCAAAGCTCGTTTACACTTTGATTAACATATTTATGAAAACGTACACGCTTACACAATGTGTAGGTGTCCCAACTTTACCAAAATCCAGATAGCACGGAGCCCTTTAAAAACGTGACTTCATTGATTATGGTAAAATGATATCGGCATTGATTTGCCGAAAAATATACAATGCCTCTTTAATATATCCCAAATCTCAGACAATCATAAATCGTATAATACTCGTACGCAGATAGTAGTTTATATTTACTAGAATAATTATCCGTGCAAATAAATAAACAACATATGTTAACAAAACGTAGAGCCACAGAGAAACAGTGTAAACAGCAAGGCTATCAACAAAGGGTTTCGGGCTCGTTCCACAAGTTACTACACAATTACACTAACCTCTAATCTAAGTGTAAACTGGACAAGCGTAATCGATGTCTGCACGTGTGAAGGGCCGCAACGCAACAAAGGGCTTAATTTAGCATTTTTTGTCCCCTGTACAGTATTCTACTGAAATGGAATCTGCCAATGAAACTAAGCAGCTATGATTATATAACCTGACTAAACATTATTTCTTAAGCCTAAAGGTTTTTACAATACGCATTAAATAACAAGTTTAAGTCATTATGATTTTAAAATGATTATTCAAAGCGATATATTTTTCAATGATGGAAAATCTATGTTAAGCAACTTTAAATCAAAATTGCATATGTGGAATCTGTCGGCCGATTCAGAATTTCCGATAAATCGGTTATGATACAGAAATGTCAAATCATATTTTAGATTAATTTGCTATAAGTTCAATTAATATGCCATTAAATTGATAAATCAGGTAGACATTAAGAGTTCAAAGCATAACTGAAATTTATAAATGTTATAGACCCAAATCGATTACTATCGAAGTTTCTGAAGCGACCATCTACATCTACTGACCAGATACACATAAGACATGATTATGAAAGTTTACAAATCTAATAAATTCAATTATGTGGGTAGTAAAAAAAATAGTTTATTAAGTAATACTTAATTGTGGCTGTTTGAATACAGGAAGATCTTAAGCTCGCCATTAGGCATAGTCTAGTTTAAATTAATATGTATGCCTGCATGTTGCATTTCTGCCAACAGAGATTACGTACATAAATTATAGCGCAGTAGATATTAATGGAATTAAAAATTGAACTGAAAATCAAAATTACTTTTTATAATACCGGATAGAAAGACCGTTAAACTACCGCTAAAAAAACATGTAATTCAAGGACATACGAGTTTCAGCTCCATGTGTCGGTTGTGGTGATAACTTATTACCTACGAAAGTAACAATCCTTATGCAGCTATGTAATTACACACACTAATGCAAGCCCTTGTCATGTTATCAATAGCACGGAGAGCGATATTTTGAATCTCCAATATAACTGAAGTACGACTATTCATTCCTTGTTTGTTTAGTGCTTTTCCAGAATTTAGAGGTACTAATAACGGGTCTGCCACTAACTTTAGGTGTGATAAAGGCTTACTTACAACATATCGTATGTGGCGCTGCTACAAGACATATAAATTTTATTTAGATAGGATCCCTTCCAGAACTTACAGGCAACATGCCAGGAAATTCTGGAAACTGATATTGTAAAAAAGATATCCTATCGTGGAATGTCGTTATATATAGTTTGGTCAAATAATACTGAGTTTATACATAGACGCTCTCATATTAGTACCTACTCACACTTAATCAAATATGTACCTATATTATGTAATTAGGAATTACGCGTTGTTTGAAAAAAATCTTTCTTTTCAATAAGGGAAGCATTGATTCGAGACTTTCCATGTGACATTTAGGTAATACTTTTTAAAAACTACTCTATTTGCAACAGCCGTAGGGTTAATATATTTTAGAGATTACAAATTATGTAGAAACGGGGTAATATTATACATACCTACAAATCTAATTAGGGAACTACGCAAAAACTAGAAAGAGAAATTTGCTATATATTGTTTAGTACAAAGTTACTAAGTAATAAAATAGATAGTCTGTGAGGAAAGAGAACCGTGAAAATATTTAGGGCACAGCTGTGTTTAACTACTCTATTCGGTATGTTACAACATTATAATGCGTCGGTACATCTTCATACTATAATGCAAAAATAATGTGGGAGAAACCGATAAAAACTGATGTTACCAATAGGCAAGAAATATTTTTTATTCATAAGGCCGAAAATAAAAAATATATCTCATAGATGTAACAGTACCATCAGACTACAATATAAGAGCAAAAGAAATAGAGAAGTTAATACCACGAACTCAAAACTGAAATAACCAGAATATGCAGAACACACACTGAAGTACCTAATTACACAGTAGGAGCAACCTACCGATATTATAAAAAGCTAGAAGATACATTCGAATATACCTAATTAAAAAACAGGTAGCCATCTACAGTAATAATCATAACTGGGTATTCGATTTTGTAGGGGGCACTGAGGCAGCCTTTCCATGAGAATCTCAGGGCGGGCGCTCACCACACCGAACCAACAAGCTCTAGTACAGGGAAACCTCAAAAATAATATATGCTTTAAATCAATGGTTTTCAACCTTTTATTTGGCAGGGACCACGTATACAAGACAACTAATACAATCCGAAAATAAAGTTTATTCAAAACTCAGAAGTATCATGATTATCAATAGTATTTGATTAGAAAATATACATTTTTGTTTATAAATAAAACTCCGATTCAAATGCTTTCTTACAGTTTCTAATGTTTTGAAATTCAATGAGTTAGTCCTAGATTGGCCACTCGAATTTTTGTACGGTGTGAGGGGACACATCATCCGAATTTAGTCCCCTCCGGTGAAGCTGTAAATGCCGGTAGAGGCAAACAGCATTAGTCCGTTAGAAAAAAAACCGAAATCATTTCCGTTCGCGGACCATATTTAAACGTCTGTGGACCACTAGTGATCTGCGGACTACTGGTTGAGAACCACTGCTTTAAATTGATACTTAAAAATTATAATGTCAGTTCCATTTTGCGCCACGATTCTCTTTTCACTCAGACACTATTACCGCACTTATAAGTATTTAATACCACAGTTACCTAAGCAAATTTTAGGTGATTTTGCCATTACTAAAACATTATCATTATATTATTAACATTTGGGACCTGAAGACCTTGTGTGAATGTTAAAAAAAAAAAAAAAAAAAAAAAAAAAAAAAAAAAAAAAAAAAAAAAAATTATCACATAAAGTAATTATTTCAGAGGAGTTACATTCACCAGCTTATATTCAAACAAACAAAGACGATTAAGCCATTGTACCTACTAAAAAATATATGACAACATTTACGGTTACTAAAATAAGTCGAGAACTACATTATTTTTCATGGAACTCCATTTTTTACGTTCAGAAAATAGGGAAATTCGTGATGTAAATAGGACTGACAAGTTAAAGGCGGCCCTGCGAAAGAAAAAAAAAGTTTCTTGCGGTGATAGACGCTAATGATATTTTATTGATGAGTCACGAGATGATGAGATATTTGATACAGAATCAGTACGCCGAACTTTCCTGTCAGCAAACAAATGAGATAATAGTACTAAGTAAACCATTATAGCCCCATGGACATCGTGACGGGATCTATTATGATTCTGAGAGCAATAAAATTGGCATATCACACACGTGCCAATTGGCACATTTAAATAACCAAATGCTAATAACAAATTATATTCTCTTAAAATAAATAGTACAACAGTTGGTATGGCGACCTTCCCATCCGCTTAAATCGTAATTTGTGCTAGGGAGCTTTTCATTCGGTCAAGGCTAAACGAACCATGAATGCCACACAAAAAAGAGTAGAATAGTAATTCAGATATTAAATATCTATATACTATTCTATAATGACAAGAAAAAAATCGAGATACGAGTATTACGACACCCAGCATTGTTTTATTTGTTGTAAAACCCCTGCAAGTGGCTTTTTTTCGAATATTATCTATTCGATGTTCACAAGTTTTCATTGACTACATCGGCAGTGTACAAATTAGAGCAGAATACAAGGCTATGGCTGATATGGTTCCAGGGTGTTAGCCACTCCGTCTTCTAGCAGGGTATTGGTATTGCCGGAGAGAAGCAGTGCGAGCGGGGCGAGGGGTGCACGTAGCTTCGTAGCTAGCAGCTCAGCAGACGCAGCCGCCCTCGTTGCCTTCTTGCTCCGAGCCCATCGGCGACTGGGTCTGAAGGTCCACAGCTGTAAAGGCTTTGAGTTAAGGACCACGTTATTACATGCTACAGATTTTTTCGTATCTGCTGGCACCGCTAAAGCAGCTACGCAAAATAACTTATAACATAAAAAATTAAGTACCTAGGGGTTTATCTCAAAATTTAAAGCTTAGTTATTTGCGAAATAGACAACTTTGAGTCTTTCAGCTTATTTTGTTGAAAGTTCTAATATTTATAATAAACTTTATAATAAAAATACTACTTATGAGTTGTAAACAATTCGTTTCCACTTGTAGAACATAAGGCCCGAATAAATTTGGTAGTCAATAAAGTATATGCTTTATCGACTACCAAAAAGCGTTTGATTCTTATTTATTCATTTCGTAAACACAGTTAATAATTATACGTCCTAAAAGTACACAGAGTTCCAACAGTATAGGTACGATTTATCAAGATACCTAAGTAAAAAATAACAATATTAATAACAACACAATATTACCATTACCACTTAATTGAACCATGATTGGGTACTTAGCTCAGAAATGTTGCGTTATGTGATAGATAAGCATGGATATTAAACTCGGGTCTTGGATGTAATGTGCTGTGATTGGGTGTGTGTCATGCATCCCGCAATATAGGAAATACTAATGTGGAGGTGCGGTGCGTGTGTATGTAATAACTTAAAAAAACCCGCATTATATACGACATGTACTAGCAGAGATAACAGTTCCGCTACATCTCATTGCGTTATTTAGGAACCTCGACGATACAGGGCATCTCTCGGCCAAGGTCGGCAAGGCAAGATCTTTACGTGTCAAATTCGAGAAAGGAGTTACACATTGATGCAGAATCTGCAACCCTCTTCAACGTATATGGTGAACTGAACACATCACACGTAAAAACCTAGAGTGCTAGATAGGTGAAATCAGAAGTTACAAAATCTCAAATTTACGTTGTGCCGATGATACCACGCTTCGGCAACATCAGCATTGGAGACCAGAGAGCTGCTATCCTCTATGGATTCATGCAGTCGGTAAATGGACCATCAAATTAATCAAGCGAAAACCAAACACAGGGTTGTTGACACTGCAAGAGGAGCTTGGCCATTACCTATATAATGGAGGATTTTGTTTACATTACTTACGTTAGAGTTGTCTAACACTGGAACAGAAGCAATCGACCACTCACCGGAATGGCAAAATCGGCCAAGACCCAACTAGAAGTAGTATGGAACGACCGAAACATACTCAGGACTCAAATTTCACCTTCAGGACTTCGGTGTTTCCCATTTTTCTTTATAGGGCGGAGTACTGGACTTTAAAAGCTGCGACCGACAACATATCGATGCTATAAAGATGTGGTGCTGGCAGCGCATGGGTACGCATTCCGTGCACTGCACAAAATACAGACTCTATCCTCAAGAAGCGTCCAAACAGCTGGCCACAAAGTACTCAGACGCTTTAAAAACTGGAGACGAGCAAGCGGTTATGTCGCGTGAGAATTGAGCCAGTAACTGCTGGAGGCGGACATATTTATTACAGATATTTTTCTCCTGCTTGTTAAATAAATAAACGTTTATTTCAAAATATATCAATAGTTTTATTAGTAGAAATATTCTTAAAATGATGTTTGTACTTTTATGGGACAATTACAGATTTACTTGGTCCTAATACCTATCTAGTAATTCTGGATGTCTGTTAACTACAGGTCTATTTACAGCATCAAAGCACCTTAAATTGAATTTGAGGTTGCAGATTTTGGTCTGCAACTTCATATCGTTGAAAGAAACACTACACTCAACCACTCAAACAAATCGCTTTAAGCGATAAGGGCGGCCTTTGAATCACTATATTGGTAAATAATATATGTGTGCAAATAAAGAGTTTTCTATCCATCTATCTATCTACACATATTATATAATCTACGTAACCTATACCCAAATCTATCTGGTAATAATCATCTCATTAAAAAACGGGATCGATAAATTAGAGACCAAAATAGTGTTTATAATTGTTTATTTAAAAATAAATCAGCGTGATATAAGTTTATTTACAAATAATAAGTCAGATGCGATCAGCAGTGCGCGGTCAACGGCCAGTTCAACTACAGGTGGAGGCAATCGGCAACAACGGCCATAGTCATGTGGTTATTTCTTTTTAATAATGTAGAAAGCTTTAATGTAGGTAATGTGAATTTGTCAAAAGTAATAATATTCTACATTGTCTTTTATTTTATGATATACATTAATAATGTAATATTGTTGGCTAGTTGCGCACTGGTAGTCCAGGGGGCCTACCACCAACTCTTATAGCAGTATTATTGTAATCTTACTTTGAATTTTCGTACCACAAGGCCACATAAGCAATGTTACTTTAATGTTGTTTAGACTAAGCAGTTTTGTGACGTAAACCTCTATTTCGTTCACTCAAAGCGTACCATGAGCCAGCGCCAACGAAAGCGACAACGCTATATGAAAATATAATGTTGTCTCGCTTGCCCTTACAGCAGGAATGTTTCTTCGTTCATTCTACACGTCACTGAGCGATAATAAAACAATAATGTTTTAAGACGTTCATGGTACGAATCTGAGCATTATTACTTTAAGCTTGAAGTATGACGTTCTTGAAACATGATGGTTTTGTAAAAGTTGATGGTACGGCCCCTGGGGGCCTACCACCAACTCTTATAGCAGTATTATTGTAATCTTACTTTGAATTTTCGTACCACAAGGCCACATAAGCAATGTTACTTTAATGTTGTTTAGACTAAGCAGTTTTGTGACGTAAACCTCTATTTCGTTCACTCAAAGCGTACCATGAGCCAGCGCCAACGAAAGCGACAACGCTATATGAAAATATAATGTTGTCTCGCTTGCCCTTACAGCAGGAATGTTTCTTCGTTCATTCTACACGTCACTGAGCGATAATAAAACAATAATGTTTTAAGACGTTCATGGTACGAATCTGAGCATTATTACTTTAAGCTTGAAGTATGACGTTCTTGAAACATGATGGTTTTGTAAAAGTTGATGGTACGGCCCCAGAAAGGTCAGATAGTGACTGTTAGTAAATGAAATACACAAATGTTCTGAGCTTCTTTATACACCAAGTGTATAAAAAGCCTCATTTTGTATGAACAAGTCGCGTGCCTGGGTATCAATTCTTCTAACATATTGCTCATAGATTTTTTGTAGTTTTGCTATTCTACTAGGAGTATAATTGTATTGGCTACACAGATCTAATTTCTACCGCAATTCAATTGTCTACAATGCAATCGAGATGCAATTGTTATTTTAGCGGGATATCAAGTTTTATGATAACATTTGAACGACTATTGCATTGCTTATGAATGGATTGTCTTAATAAATAAAAGAATTGGCACCCTGGCCTCCCATGTCAGGTGGAGTAGAGGTGTAGGAGGTATGTCAGGTGCATTTCTATTTCGGCAACTTGGTCAGTTTTATTTCCACCATAAACCTACAGTATGGCGTCTTTGCAAGATTTAAACCATATATTATATATTCCAATTGTGGAGCCATGGCGATAGAGTTGAATTATATCGCTTTATTGGCAAAATTGTACCGAGTGGAAATTGAACGTAGTTTTTATTAGTTAGGGTTGAATATCAAACACACGGTTACATACAAGTATTCCAAATCCAGCGTCGCCTGTGATCTACGATACATACTGATAGTAGAAATATTTTGCCATGAATGCATTGCATTTGCTGAGAATTTGCCATGTGGCGCTCTAGAGAATTAGACATTAATACAATAAAATAATAACGCGGAAATTAGCACGCGCCTCAATTAGCTTATATACTTAGTTTTTTTTTGCGGTGGTCAAAGGCTATATAAGGGGATAGTTGTATCCATTGCGCGATCGAACTCTACGAGTGAAATCTGGACTACATGACCTGTATGGTTCTTGGTCTACATAGTACGCAACCACCTTAAGATACATAATATCTTGTATATACATAGGACCAACTTGAGTGTTATTTTTATACATTGTAATACACTCTTTCTTTATTATACTTATTATAAGTTTGCAGTCATCATTAATATGTTATTTTACACGGCGTAACACCACTGATGTTAAATATTGTAATTTATATGACTATGAGGCAATTAATATCTGTCAGAACACTCGTCGAAATAGTTTATATCTCATGGCAGTCCAAATGTACAGCACTTACAATAACTTAAGTTTTAGGCAGGCATTCCTTACACAGGCGCAGTGATATTGAGAGGGCCATGCTCTGTTACATTAAAGAGCCAGAATGGGGCATATGCGAGGGCAGTGGCCAGGATAAACCTTTTAAAATGTATTACTTAGTCCAGTCCTGGTAGAGGCTAGCGGGGGAAATACTCCAAGCAGGACATTAGTATAGGACTCAGCACACCCAATTAAAAAATACAACAAAAAAACCCAGGGCTACTGAAAAAGAAAGGAGTGTGACACGCGATATTTTCTGGGTATGTGTTAGAATTCCTCATCTAAACATTTCAAGATTGATAAGTTTAGATTAAAAATCGATTGATTTATCGATCTTAAAATATCACAGCTAGCATCTACTATGTGCATTGTGTAAGTATATAAAAGTGTCTTAGCACTCGGAATAAATTATCATACACTCTTTTTCAGTGGCTCTCAACCACGAATCAAAATCGTAGCGTATTCGATCCAACCGTAATACATTTGAATTTCGAAACAAACTACTACTATCATATCTAGTACAACTGTAGCACATTGATAGTTCGTAAACTTTGTACATATACCTAACTAGTTGTGCCCCGCGGTTTCACTCGCATGGATTACGGTTCTGCCACTACCTCAATTATCCCACGGGAACCAAACTTTCTTAGGGCAAATCTCAAAATCCTTTCTTAGGGGATGCCTACGTCATAGTAGCTTTATGCATGCAAAGTTTCAGCCCGATCGGTTTAAAATTGACAAAGTTTCATACAAACTTTCATCCTCTATTTTTTTCCCTTGGGGGTAGAATTAATCAAAATCCTTTCTTAGCGGATGCCTACGTCATAACATCTACCTGCACGCCAAATTTAAGCCCGATCCGTCTAGTGGTTTGGGCTGTGCGTTGATAGATCACTATGTCAGTCACCTTATATAATATTTAGATATATAGGTTATTCAGTGCGAGACGGGACGTTACGACAAACACACCGCACTCAAGATCCTGATGAAGGCTTCCAGAAGAAGCCGAAACAATTATCAATCGCGATATCAAATTATGCATAGGTAAGTGTTATGTTATACCCGTAAAAACAGTATAAAGTTTTAATGTTATTGAATTTTCATCATCACATCACACTCAGACCCCCGCACTAGGATTCCCTGTATCGCGGGAGGCATGGACACACACAATCACAGCACACAAACATCCGAGACCCGGGACAAACATCTACACTCATCGCACAAATGTTTGCCCCTGCCGGGATTCGAACCCAGGGTCGCGGTGACACAGGAGTCACGTCGATGACACAAACATCTGCGCCACGGGACCGTCGAATTGTTTATACGGCGACGATACGAATTATTTGACGCAAGTGATTCGTGGTTCAGGCACAGAATTATACGTAAAAAGGAGGCTGTGTCACTGTTACATTTGAGGGAATGCCAATCAACACACTATAATATTCTTAAACTCTAAAACCGGCAATGAAAAAAATTAGATTTCGTTTTAATATGAATGAATGAATTATGTCCGGATTACATGCAAACCGTAAAAATGTAAACGAATTATGTTTTCTATAATAATATATAACAATAAACCCCATTGGAATGCTACAATTTATATTACATTTATAAAGATTGGTAAAAAAATATGGCTGATTAAATGTGCCGGCAATGTTTTAAGATAAATGAATAAATATAATTAGGAATTTGTTTATATTTTGTATGGATTCATTTGGTGATTCGTTTAAGCGCACGCTATACCGTTTAGCTAATTGATTGTCGAGAAACTCATTATTTCCGGGCGTGAAGGGGTTCTCAGTGGGCGATTTGTATCTGAATTCAATAATGATTGAAAGCGTTTCTCGTTCATAAAAAATAATCTTCGTTTCTGTGTGGGTAGGAGTAAAAACATTTGTATTAGATAAGTCTTCGCTTAGGGGTACTTATATAATACTAGAAGAAGCAAAGACGGTTTGCGAGCGCTTGTCAATTAGGTAATAAATGACATATACAAAACTATAATTATTAACTTTCAAAGTTGTGACATTTCCAAAACATTGTCGACACATTTAATTTTATAATTATTAATAATTCAAAGCTAGTGATGCTCTCACTAATAATTTTACAGATTAATTTATCCTTAAGCGCTAAATAAATAAATAATACTAATGTACAAACGGGCACCGCAACACTTCTATTAATAATCTCATTATCTTCAATAAAAAACATTTTGATAGTTTCCTTTTATTTATGCAAATCAAGAGTCTGAGGGTAGTATTCATTATTGATAATTAGTTCGTCTAATATTTCAACTACCCCTCAACCTCTAGATGCCAAGCTGAAGAGTCACAGCACCCAAAAGCTATGTACATAATATAGAGCAATTATCTTATTAAAAATTAATAATTATTCATTGCATATTTTGTTTATATATTATTTTGTTATAGCTGTGCTATTGAACCATGTCTCTATATTTTACTGGTTACCATATTTTTATTTTATTTATTAACATTCACACAAGGTCTTCAGGTCCCAAACTAGGCAGAGCCTGTGCTATGGTAACCTGATGACTGATATATATACTTATATACATATACACACCCAGACACAGGTCAAACAAACATGTTCATGCACACAAATGTTTGACCTGTCCGGGAATCGAACCCGGGACCAGCGGCTCAGAAGGCAGAGTGCTACCAACTGCGCCAACCGGCCACTCGATATATAATGATCAAGTATGCGAGCTCTATAAAATTACACACACTAAAAATTGGATAACGCCAATATTTTTATCGTCATTGCAAACAATTAACAGAATGTAACAAATTGAAAAACGACGAATAAAAACAATCGAACAACGCAACCATTCACTCCGCCAATAATCAGTCACCGAATACGGATATCGTAATGCACATGATTGAATATAGCACTGCGCTTTGTCTCGCTACAAGATATCATAGATTCTAGATTAATTACAAATACTAAATTCAATTATCCTGCGTAACCATAGCAACAACTGTTGGCCAATCGCGTACCGTCCAGCAAACATTCCCCTTGTTACGTGCGAAACTTATTAGTTAAGCGCTACTGTAAAACATAGAGACATGACGAAACAGTGAAATAATTTCTGTTGCCACATAGAAAAATGTTTCCATTACCTATTCTTGGCATCATTCAGTTTAAATTACAACAGATATGAGAAAGATGCTCATTAGTGCAATTGCACGCTTGCACGCGAATCGTGCGTTGCACTTTACATGAAAATCTAGTGCTAGGAGGCGTCACAAATAAATGAAATGCTTCTAGAACCGGACGCAAGTAAATATCTGCTGCCATGGCAACGAGCGTTGGATCTAATACAGCGACATTTATAGAAATTATGATTATAATAAATTTTTATGTGCCAATCTGTTTATCTTTTCAACAATGTGGTATCAATCAAAGATTCATTGAGACGTGTTGAGATCAACCTTGAAATGACTGTCTAATGTAAATGACTGTTTACTGAATTAAAATCAATGGAATTATGTGGTTATGAAAGTGAATTTACTTTACTTTAAGTATATGCTTAATATATAATAATAATTTTATATATATAATAATAATTTTTAGTCCTGTCGAGACGGAATGGGCATCGCTTAGAGGCGAACAATATCTCGATGATAAAGCCCGCCCTAGAAGCATATCCTCAAGGTTACCCTACTCCATTACATTACTGGGATGATGATGATGATGACTACCCCCCTTACTTATAAACGTTGAATAAGCTGCGAATAGTAATTCAGTGTTTTGTTTCGTTCTTCCAACGTCAAACTGTCATATAAGCGACAAAGACAAAACACTGAATAACTATTCAGAGGTTATTCAACGTTTATAAGTAAGGGGGTACATGATTATGGTAAGATATCCAGACCAGTCACATTTTACTTGCAAATATTTGTCTCGCTTTGGACATCGAACTAAAAGTCCTTTTATAATGTGATAATAAATTAATGGCAACACATAATACTTGAGATCACAAAGACCCTTCTAAAAAGATAATTGAGAGCGGCATTACAATAAATTTCGATAAATGTCGCTGTAACAGACACATCAAATAGTTACGACTCGCGGCAGTGTGCCGGTAAGGATATTGTAATGTATGCCACGTAGAAAATATCAGCGCGCTGTCATGTGTTATTTACATCGTGCTCGGCGAACATAAGCGCCTCTTCGTGTGGAGTGGGGGAGGTGGCGCGGGGCACGGGGCGAGGGGCGGAGCCCTAGCACGCGCAGCCACCGTCGGGCTCCTTGCTGTCGCCGGGCGCCTGTCTCAGGATCACCTCGTGCACTGGACACAAGCACATTAAGGAAAGTACAAGGAAAATGTACGGCTCTTACAATAAGATTGTATGCGATAAAAGCGAATATCATATTTTCGACAGCACATATATTCATAGAAATCTCATGAAATATTATGTAGGTTTTGTTATTAAAACTGATGTGGTTTTGACACATTATGAATGTATAAAGCACGGGAATTACTCACGTAATAGGCTCGCGGACGCGAGCCCCGTATTCTCCCTGAAAAAGACCACCGAATGTGGTTGAAACTATACTCGGAACCCTCTGACTTATTACGTAATTCCCGTGTATTATACATTCATATTATGCAGGTGTTTCGAGCGCCATGCTTGCGAATGTTAAGAGGTTATGAAATTAAATTAATTCATTTCATTAAACATTATCAAAAATTAATAGCACATGTATTGTTTGTTTTACCATGCCCCTATATTTTATATCCTCTAATGCAGATAGTACATCTGCATTCGTAATTAAAACTCTTTTAGTTTACATTTCTCCTCAACACATGCCCTGAATGGAATTGTTTAATATAACTTTTAAACGCTGATTCCCAGTTAAATAAAATAACAAAAAAAATATAACATCTTTTGCGCAGTTACATACTTTATAATTTACTAGACTTATTGATAGTTATCATATTATGGCAGCTTTCGATACAAAGACCTACACATGAAAATATGTCGGCTTCATAAAATACTGGGTTCAAACGTTAATATTATTAATAACCTTTTTAACGTCTTTAGAAGTGTCACTATGTATTTCCAGTTTGACAAATCACATTTTAACATATAAATATTATAATATTTGACATTTTATCGCACACAATCTTCTGATCCCTGGTATTTGTATACGATCAATATGTTGGCAGCAATACTGAATTAATTATCTTAATACATCTCCAACTGTCTATATTTATTTATTTGTAATATCTACATCATTTGATGTTTTGGCATAACATAGAACAGTTTCTGCAATTGAAAAGTTTATTTCGTGTTATAATAAAAATACTTGATATATATGAATAAATAAGCGCAAATAATAAATACACTTAATAATAGTGTAGTGCTGTTTCAGCACCAATAGGCATTTTGTTAGGTTTTCACCACACTATACAGACTATCATTTCTTGTGATCCTTCACTTTTAATTCTTCAATCAATTTATATATTAATTAATTCATAGTAGGTTCATCCGAAAAAGCGCTTGTTTTTTGTTTAACCTGATATGAGTAATACTCTAACTTTTTGTACATACAGACCATGTATGAATTCAATGATACTAATGGATTTTTATGAGTATTTTTAAGTATTATTAAAACTCACGCTCATTATCACTTTATACTTTTTCTACGGGTATAGCGTGACAGGCGTAGTCGATATCACGATCGACAATTGTTTCGGCTTATTCCGGAAGCCTTCATTGGAGTTTTGAGTGAGGTGCGGAATTTTCGGAAGAAGCAGTATTGTGGATCGTGATATCGACTACGCGTAAGTGTCACGTTATACCCGTAGAAACAGGATAGAGTAATTAATTGCAATGAGCGTTTAGAGACACCCCGACAACGCATCAAGTACATACAATCAATCTATTTATTAGGTATAGAAAATCGGGATAAGATTAGCATGGTTGGCAATTTTGTTAGAAACCCAGTCTTCAGATGCACACATGCACGCGAAACTTACTTAAATTAAGTATATAAACAAATAATTAAACAAAAAAATAAGAACTTATTTACGTAGTTTTATTTAGGATACAAATAATTGTGGTACGATTTTTTCTAAATAAAAAGATACGTATCTGTCATCGCATCTAATTGATAAGTTTTCACCACAATTGTGGAATCAATAGAGGGACTACACTGTACACTAGCTCGACCCCGAAAGTTAAATACAAATTTTCATTCATATATTACAGCCGCGACCGCTCTAGCTATCCTTTTCCATAGAAAACCACACAGACTTTTATAGTATAAATATATTTTGGCATACCCATTATTTTGCATGCACAGACAAAATATCCCTAACAATAACAAAAAAATATCCATTAATCATTTATTTTTAACAAGTGTATTACGTTGTAATTGCCAGTTCCGTCGAATTGCACATTACAAATATTTTAAGAAATCCATCCCGGGCACATCTCTACAGAAACAACTGCTTATTTTATTTTTTTCATCGTACGACATTTCAATGACATTGATATAACTTATGTTTTGAGCGATTTTTTATGAAAACAAGTTGTACATGTAAACTTCATAAGCTCAGATAAGGATCTTATAGCAGAAGATGTAGTTTACATATCAAGTCAAACAAAGTATGTTATTATTATACCTATTGGTGCCACACGTCATAACATATAAGCATGTTAATAAGCAATGTCATACCGTGAATATTAAAAAAAACCACATATACAAAGTATCAATATGATAAACATATAAATGATATAAATATTAGTAAGTTTACTTACAACACCGGTGTTAGCCGTTATTAACCACCACCCACACAAACGGATCCAAGGGCACAACACTGGTTCAAAAATATTAATTTGAAAAAGGGTGAAGCTAGCTGCAGAATCTTTTAAGTTCAGGTTCGTGAAATTGGCACACATATGGTACACCATATGTGTCTCCGAAGACACAGTAGTGACACGATTTATGTTCCTCGAAATACTCTTCAATATTCAATCATTCTCATTAGTTCTTTAAAGATTCTTCTGAAATTTCAAACAGTAATATAGTATGTAGATGAATTGTATAACATGGTAACCCAATATTATGGACAAACTCTTGTTCCAGGTTTGAAAAAACAAAATGTATTTGCAGCTATCTTCACTACCTAAATGTAAATTTGTCACCAATCACCAAACACCCGTAAAAAACCAAAACGACATGGCATTCTAGCAATATGAAATCCGTGAACAATAAATAAATTATAAGTGAAAAGTGTTATACTTGTGCATGTATGGTGGAGCGTGTTATCAATGGTAAACATTTAGCGTATAATCTAATCTATTAAATCTCATGTCATAGTGTTTGTTATCGAACTCCTCCAAAACGGCTTGTCTCATTTTAATTATTTATTTGTGTATATTTGGTAGGTCTGAGAATAGGTCGTAAAAGTATTTATCATCCTCCTACCCCCACGCGCCATTATTTTTTTCGCGATTTTGTATGAACATAGGATGATTTTACTGTCGATCATTATGGTGAAGTAATTTTATTGAAGTGTTGACATTTCGATAATTGATATGGCAGAACAACGCCTAGCTGACCCGGCGGTCAGCTAGTAGGAGCACAATAATAACTTTACAATAGTACCATAATATAGCTGTCACATTTGGTTGTATGTAATATGAAGTCTAACGAGATAGTTTATTATAACATACTTGTGTTATTGAAATTTGCCAAAAAATATGAAGAGTTGAAACATATTTAATTAACCTACTTGTAAATAAATCAATTTTAAAATGAATTACATAAACGTTCCGTTTGTCTGAGGCGAACTAGAAGTTCCCAGAAGCACGATTTCAACAGGTTAATGCACATCATCTAATGAACAGAATCTTTTTGATTCTAATTAGTATTCTATGCACATATATCACTAGCTACCACCATCTATGTTGACTATCTGTTACCGAATACTTAGTGTGGTCCAGCAGCTCCGCCTGAGCGCCATCGTTATTTATTTATTCACATTTTTTTTTATCACACTCATTTTTTTATCACATTTTGGATCTAGCATGATACAATTCGAGCCCATACCTTCTTGAGATATCCTTATATGACTATGATATCAACTACAAACATACATGTAAAACCTCTCACTGAGCTACCACATTATGGTATTGAACATTGATGTCATCACCACCGCATGAATGTTTGATGCAACCCAATAATGAGATAAGCATAACAAATGAATCCGAATGTTCTACAATATTTAAACGTTTCGCCGTCGAGAGTCGAAAAGTGACGTTACGATGAACGCACCACACTCGAGATTCTGTTGCCGAAGCTGGAATTACTTGCAGTAGTACCGCACCAGTATCGCGGCGTGAAACAATTGAACTCAACACTAACTTTTTTATACTGTATAGATTTAGAGTCTGACCATTATCTCACCTTATCGTCAGTGACGACGTGGTCGAAGATGTTATCACGCTAGACCTAGAATGCCCACTGGCTCTCAAGGACTGCTACCGGAACACACTATGTGTTTGGTGACAGTTTTTCAAACTTGAAGGAATGCTGGGAATTTGGTAACAGTGTTTCCTTCACCGGAAGCTCAAGCTGTTGGGGATCGAACCAGTGTCCGTCAGTTTGACAACTGACCGCTGAGCTATCAGCGTTTCAAAACAATTGTCATTTATCTAGTACAACGGTGACACAGATAAACGTATGGTTTGTACGAACGGTGCGTGCGTTATTTATTTGTTAATACGAATGGGATACGATGATTGTGACGCCAGTTATTCCTGCTACGCTACAGGCACTGACGGTTACTTTCTGGCGAAGCGGGATAAGTTGCCGATCGTAATATCGACTACGCCTAAGATTTCACGTTAAACCCGTATCAATATAATAAGGTTATGAAGAATGTGATTTTGAACAATATGATGCGTATGTGTGTTATTTTAGAGATGTATTTGTATAAAAGGATACTGTCTTCAGGAGGCTTGCTCTCGGCTGAGTCCATGCCGGGTAGGGCCGCTGCCACTCGTCGGAATAACTGGAAAACGTTAATATTGTCTCCTAGTAAATCTATCTAAGCATCTAGGGATATCCTATTAATATTATAAATTCGAAAGTTTGTGTGTATGTTTGTTACTTCTTCACGCTCAAACGGCTACATCGATTTCGACGAATTTTGGTATGGAGATTGTTTAAACCCTGCATTAACACATAGGTTACTTTTATAAAAGTATAGTTCCCGTGGAATAATTGAGGAAGCGGGAAAACCGTAATCCACGCGGGTGAAACCGCGGGGCGCTACTAGTACGTGATATTCTTTAAATATACAATGTGTCCGCTCAGTGGTGTCGGAGCCTTTAGGGGGAGGAAATACGGTACATTTTATCAACAAATCACCCCCTTATAAGTAAATTTACTCCCACTATAATAAAATAGCAGCCGTGATACAGGTAAACTATTGTTATTCAATGTTAAGACTGTAAAAAACAATGATGGCAGTTACATGTGAACACTATCTCACCTGATGGCTGATGTGTTAATTGCGTCGCAAATTTATCGTCAACTTAGACGTAGGTACATTATTTCAATTAGGCGATATGCACAAAATATGAAAATCATATATTTTAGGCAAAAATTTTGCACAGGTCTTTAACGAAATGGCTCATATGGGAACGTGAAAATTCTATAAAATCATGATGGAACTTGGGATCTTTTAAACTTCACCCCTTCTGCTAAAGTTCATAAATATCCGATTTACCGTACTATTCAAACGTACATGCATGCATACAAACTACAACTGAGACAGTTAGTTCGCACGTCAGAATATCGTACCCCTCCCCCCTACCGACCTGTTTGACGTTGTATCCGGCCTTGGCGCTGGTCTCGATGAACATGACGTTGAGCTCCTTCGCCTTGCGGTCGCCATCCTCAGTGGACACCTGCCGCTTGTCCGACAAGTCGGTCTTGTTACCGACCAGCATGATGATGACGTCGGAACCCCGCTCTGTGCGCACGTCGTCTATCCATTTCGATGTCTGGTGGAATGAGTTCGCGTCTGCAAATGAAATTAAAGAGTACATGAGTACTTTGGAAATGTCATCTTCTTTTTTGACTAATTTGACTATGCAAGCGGAAACAACCACGACGTTGCCCAATGCAGGTAGGCGAATAAACCAACCGATTTATTGAGAATATGTAGTATAATATATGATAATGGAATTTTCAGATCGCCATCAGGCTTGCCACCGTAGACCGCGTCATCACTTAACATCACGTGAGATAGTGATCAAACGCCTGCCTTTTCCAAATAAAAAAGGCCACTATGAACTAAACGGATTAACTTTTGACGTGTAGCCTTATTAACTCAGCAACACGAAATGAGTAGAATATACACACGGGTCTTTCCACAAAAAGATAATAATAATAATATGGGACAACATTCACACAAGGTCTTCAGGTCCCAAACTAGGCAGAGCCTGTACTATGGTAACCTGATGACTGATATATATGCTTATATACATATACACACCCAGACACAGGTCAAACAGACATGTTCATACACACAAATGTTTGACCTGTCCGGGAATCGAACCCGGGACCAGCGGCTCAGAAGGCAGAGTGCTACCAACTGAGCCAACCGGCCAGTTATGATAGATATATTGTGGACATACGCATATTTTGTTATTTATATTTGTCTAGTAGGAGTAGTAGGTAGTTGGCAGTAAAAAAAAAACGAGCTCTGCTATAGTATTCTATTGGTTGGTGCCGTGTTATCGTGTTAACAATATAAAATATACCTTATCGGGTAACAATAAATTATTCGCAATAGTTCTGAAGTCGCGATAAGGATCTCAACCTATTTTATTAAAAGATATAAAATATTTTAATGTCAAGACCTTGTTTTGTTGTGTTATCTTGTATCTCATTTCCATTATTAAAAAACGTTAACGGTATATACGTTAAATACACCTGTATAAATATGGATAATGTATGTATGCATAGTAAAGACAATGAAGTAAGTAAATATACGTATGAAAGAAATTGTATCTTGTATTCTAGCTTTATTAGCGAAAGGTAAGAGTAACAGCAGCGGAATCTGCATGATCAGGGTCTCAAGCCTACTGGATGTCATATCCAGATTCCGCCAAGTGCGAGGCCGACACAATGCCAATAAGACAACATCGTAGTCTGCGTAAAAAGAGACATATTCTATATATCTACGATAGTCTGCTAAGTCCATAGCGGCCTGAATCTTTGCGCGACCTATGTCAGTTTTGTACGAATTTATTTATTGAAAATTTAGATGCTAACAGACTACGACGACATTAATCTAGAATTGAATCAAGATTGATTCAATATGGAAGAATTAAAAATATCAGACTACCAAAGCTATTAAAATCGACATTTATGAGCCGAGCACATTGCCATATTGAATAGTACACTAAGACCCCTCGCCCACGGCGACTTTTTGTAGCGCTGCAGTAGCGATGTTTTCGCACTTTAGTCGCGATGTTACCGCGCGTCAGTCGCGATGAAAACGCGCGAGGCACATTCCCCAGCACCCCTCCCTCCGCTCTCCACCCTTCGTTGCCCCCGATGTCGTCGGATCGGTCGCGCGTTTGCATCGCTACAGTCGCGACGCAGCCGCGCGACAGCAGCACTACAAAGTCGCCGTGGGCGAGGGGTTTTAGGCCCCTACAACACATGGTTTCTACCGCGGAGACAAGGGCCTTTTTCTCAGAGAAAAAAGTTGAGGCTGTGTCCAACACGCTGGCCTTACACTGAACGCTTAATAGTAACGTAATCACGTGTTTATGGCAACACAACAATACTCTATTCCATAATATTATCCATATTGGCCTGCTACTGAAGAAAATGGAATGCCTAGGTGTAAGAGGACTTGCTTTGGAATGGTTCAAAAGTTACTTGACCGGTAGAGAACAGTTCGTAAAAATAGGCCCTTACTCCAGCAGCACACTCCCTATTAAATATGGCGTGCCGCAGGGCAGTATCCTTGGCCCTACCCTTTTTACAATCTACATAAATGAAATCGTGAATTCCTCCCCCGAAAATGCAGAAATCATCACTTATGCGGATGACACTGCCATCATATTCCACCATAACACTTGGAAACAATTATTTTGCACAGCGGAGGCAGGCCTAGAACACATAGCTGTTTTACTTAACAGAAACCTTTTAACTTTAAACATCGATAAAACAAATTATATCGCCTTTTCAAAAACTAGTGCATCTAGTGCTCCTCTCAACCTTTCCCTCAAAATTCACTCCTGCTCCTCAGACAGAACACCTAGACTTCTCAACAACTGCACTTGTAGTGTTATCAGTCGGACAAAGGCTACAAAATATCTTGGAGTAACTATCGATGAAAAACTTAATTATAACAACCATATAAATGACTTGGCAGGTCGTGTCAGGAAGCTAATATATGTAATGAAGAATTTGAGAGACTGTACACCTATTGAAGTGATCCGACAAGTATACCTGGTGCTGTGCCAATCCTTACTCCAATATTGTGTCTCTGTTTGGGGCAGTGCCGGGAAAACCAACTTTTTAACCGTAGAAAGAGCTCAGCGAGCTCTCATAAAAGTAATAATGAAAAAACCATACCGTTATCCTACTGACAAACTTTATAAAGAGTTTCAGGTTCTACGTGTTCGTCAATTGTTTATTCATAAAGCCATAGTTAAAGCTCATAAGGATATTCTTAGTAGACCAGACCACAAACATATTTTGAATAAGAGAGTATATAAAATCCCCACTCCAAGTGCTACCTCTTTGCTAGTACGTAGGAGTCCCAACTATGCTTTTATCCACACATATAATAAAGTGTCAAAAGTTTGTAATATGAAAGACTGCTCGGTATACAAATGTAAAAAGTTAGTCAAGGAGTATTTGTCACAGCTATCATATGAAGAAACTGAAAATCTAATCTAAATTTTATAAACACACACATACACGCGCACATACACACACACACACACACACACACACATACACACACACACACACACACACACACACACACACACACACACACACTTCGATTGAGATTCTGCTGAATAATCAAACAGTTGTAACCCTTGCAAAAAGTGTATAACTATTCGTCACTAACTAAGTTTCTCGAATTATTTTTCATTTATAATTTATTTGATAACTTAATCCTAATAATATGTATAAATTACTACTTACCTATCATGTTGCTCTGTTGAAATGTGTTATTATTGTTGTATCTAGAAACTCGCACTCAGAGTCTCAAGATACAGGCTGTCGCCTAGTTTGAGACTTATTGGTAATGTAACCTAATGTTTTACACCAATGTAGTTTATCGTAGATAAGTAGTGTTACTGTACCGCTAATTTACTTTTTCGGAAATAAAGAATTTATTATTATTATTATTATCTCTTTATTTTCTTTCTTTCTTAGGTTTAGTTTTTTTACAGTATAAATATCAAAAACAAAAATTAATAAAGATATTATAAAAAACCTAAACCTAGAGTTCCGCCAGCAGCGGGGCAGGGCCCAAGCTACCGGTGGTTAGGGCCGCAGAGTGAGGAACCTCCGGACAATACGCGCCGTTTCAAGGAGTACCGCCTTCTGCATCTGACCCTTGATCCAACCGTCTAGCGAGAGCCTCTTAAGATGTTGATCGAGGCTCTTCGCTATTAAGCCGTTCGTCGAAACGACTATCGGGACAATGATCGTCGAGTCAACATCCCACATGGCGGTTACCTCGTGAGCTAAGTCAAGGTACTTGCTGAGTTTGTCCTTCTCAGCCTTTACGAGGTTCTCGTCATGCGGGATGGTGATGTCGACGAGCACTGCCCGGCGTTGAGACCGGTCGACCAAAACGATATCAGGCTTATTGGCAACAATAGTCCTGTCCGTGATGATAGAGCGGTCCCAGTAGAGTAACGCACGACCATTCTCAAGAACTGGCGCTGGTGTGTATTTGTAGTACGGCACTTCGGATTGAACAAGGCCATATTGAATTGCAAGTTGCTGGTGGATTATTCTGGCTACTAGGTTATGCCTGTGTAAATACTCTCCGTTAGCAAGATGAGAACAACCAGAAATAATATGTCTGAGGGATTCTCCCGGACGGCGGCATGCCCGACAAACGTCGACCGTACCGTCCTTCAGAATATATTTCCGATAGTTATTCGTCATGATAACTTCGTCCGCAATTGCACAGACAAAACCCTCGGTTTCCCCAAAAAGGTCACCGAAACGTAGCCAGTTCACGGATGCGAGTAGGTCTACATCGGGTCTTGTTAAGGCCCGATAGAACCGGCCGTGTAGCTCTTTGCCTTTCCATATGTCCTTGCGATCCTCAGTGGTCAACACCGTTGGTTTACGCCAGTTTTCGATAGCCAAGGAGAGCGGGGTGAAGCCTTTGTCAACTGCCACAACATCACGATGCATCCCGCTTTCGTTATTTAGAAAATATGTCCTGAGATTGTACACTTCGCGGTTGTGAAGGTTTTTGGCATTTAAAAAGCCACGACCTCCCCATTTCCGCGGAATGTACAGTCTCATGACAGACGAGCGCGGGTGCAGCATGCGATGCAATGTGAGCATTTGACGAAGCCTTCTATCTAAGGCGTCTAGCTCAGTCTGAGTCCACCTTAATATGCCAAAAGAGTACATCAGTAGGGGCATCACCCATCCGTTGAAGGCACGCACCTTATTGCCACCCGACAAATGACTTTTCAGTACTTTTGTCAGACGGCAAAAGAAGCGCTCCTTCACCGAACGCTTAATATCCCCTACCGCGATACCCAATGATTCTGACATACCAAGGTATTTGTAGGTTTCGACTTCTGAGAGAGATCTGAGAGACATTGTCTCAGAGAGTTGTAAATTTGATGAATTTACAACTTTCCCCCGCTGCACATGCATGACCGCACACTTATCAACACCGAACTCCATCTTGATAGCGTTGCTAAAAACTTCCGTGATTTTTAGCAACTCCATCAAATCCTGGCGTTTCGGTGTAAACAGTTTGAGATCATCCATGTACAAGAGGTGTGAAATGACCTCACTCTCTCTACGAAGTCGATAGCCTAGACCTGAATCCTCTAGTAAAGTACTGAGAGGGTTCAGTGCTAGGCAGAACCACAAAGGGCTCAGACTGTCGCCCTGAAAGATACCTCGCTCTATTTTTATGAAGTCCTGTGGACCAGAGAAGCTATCTCCGCTGCCTGGTTGACGAAGGACTGTGGTCCACTGCCTCATGCATGCGCCTAAGAATGATTTTAGAGTTGCATCAATTTTGTACAACTCTAAAATCCTTTGTAGCCATGAATGAGGTATTGAATCGTAGGCCTTCTTGTAGTCGATCCAGGCTGTTGAGAGAGCTCCTTTGTTCCGCCGGACTTGTTGGCAAATGGTCGTATCTATGAGAAGGAGCTCCTTAGTACCACGGGACCCAACCCTACATCCATTCTGAGCGGTGGCCAAAATGTTGTTTGCACATATGTGCGAATTTAATTTTGCTCTAAGAATTGATGTAAGGAGCTTATACATCGTAGGTAAGCACGTGATGGGTCTGTAATTTTTAGCTTCCGTGGTACTACCGGACTTGTGGAGCAGGAAGGTGACACCGGTGGTCATAAAATTTGGAAGAGAACCGAGTTCGAGTGCTTCCTGGAATTGTATTGCCAAACGTTCGTGTGAGCATCGAATCCATTTTATCCAAAAGTTATGCAATCCGTCCGGTCCAGGACTTTTCCAGTTCTGTGTCGTACGGATTGCACAACTTATATCAACGGGGTCAATTAAAACAGGCCCCATGGATTCGATAGGTTCACAAGCACGTTCTATAATACGCATCCAGTCACCCTCCGTGTGCTCGACGGGCACTGACCAGATGCCCCGCCAGAAGTTAATCATGACGTTAGCATCTGGTAACTGACCATCATTCACTCTTTGGTCGGTTTCCTCCCAATTTCTGTACACCTTCCTTTGGTCACTTTGAAAGAGGCGGTTCTGTTTATATCTATTTACACGCTCTCTGTAGCGGCGAATACGGTTTGCCCACGCATAGATTTTCTGCTTCAGAAAGTCGATGCGTTCCGTGACGCAGGCCATATAATCCTGGGGCCTAATATTGGTCCCAGCGAAGGCCTGAGTCACAAAACGCATAACTCGGGGGCGGTTGTTCCCTCGGCTGAAGCAGACTAGCTTTGCAATGAAAGTCCTAAACTTGTTGATACGCCGCTCGATGCGTAATTGCCAGGCGGGAGCTGTTTCGGCGGGTCGCGGTGATCGGTCAGTATCCGGAAACTTTACTCGAGCCACGCGACACGCCGCAATAGCTCCGCAATATAGGATCGAGTGGGTATCAACTAAATTTTCACTAGCTCGTATATATGGAGCTAGCAAAACGTTCAGGGTTCCCATTAGCGCCAGATTGCGTCTATGAGTGGGAAAACGTGGTAATCGCGGCCTAGAGTCGCATACAAATCGATATTGCAGAATCGCGTCATCCAAAGCCCTTCTCAGTTGCTCATTGGCCTGGGTACTTACGCTCATATTTGCACAATCCTCTTCATCGGCATCGGGATCCACCCATGTCGCCGTCGATGCCGGGACGGTAATCGGCTCCGGAGCCGACGGCGCGACGGATAGGTCCTGCGTCGAGGAAGATATCGTAGAAATAGGTAGCGCTGCCAGGCGTAGCCGATCAAGCGCAGACTCATTCAACAGCTTTAGCCGTTGAATAGCTCGCACCTGATCCGACAGTCGTTGGGCGGACACGGCGATGGTTGGTTCAAGTACCTGAAACATAGCCAGCATCCTATCGCGGTACGCAGTCAGGTTAGTTCCTCCCTCTGTAGCCCCATAGTAGGCCCGCATGCAGTTCTCATTTATGGTCTGAGTCCATCGCATGCGGCGCACTATACCACCGGTAGCGGGGGCCGGGCGCGGAGCAGATTGCCCCACAGGCCCCAAGCGTGCCGGCAGCGGTGGTCGCCCACGTCGCACAGGTGGTGGCGGCGGCGGAGACGACGGCGGCCCGTCGTCGTCACTCGACGCGCTGCTCTCGGGGGGAGTGACGAACTCATCCCCCGATGACGAACTTGACGACGACGACGCGACGGGCGGAGGTGTTGGTCGTGCGCATCTGGTGTCTGCTGCCTTAGTCTTTGATCTCGTTATCATTTTGTGAAGTTGTTGTAGTTTTCCTGTTTAAATTTTCTTGTATATATTTCATTTTGACAAATGTCAAATATGGATGTTGTTCTTGAATGTTTATAACTGGTAAATAGGTCCTGTGATTTTGAATTTATTATTATTATTATTATAATAAATCACTGGATGAAGCTCACCGAATCAACATAGGGAATGATCAATATATGACAACATAGTGTCCAACACAATCATAAGCTCATAGATGTTGCTAGGAAATGTTTCATCTCGTGACTAAGTGATTACAAATTAATCTTTGTGGAAGCTAAAGCTAAGTCATAAAGATAAATAATTTTATTTTCACTTCTGTTAATTAATGTGCATTGTACAAACTGGAAACAGCTATTAAAACAATCCACGCAAGTTTGTGTTTATAAAGTTGTTCAATGTATTTATAAAAATACAAATTTCGAGTCACATTTACTTTAATAGACACCGATTTGAATAAAGAAAAAAACGTATCTAACTACTTGTACATCATGAACTGTTATGTAACTCTGACTTATAAATATTATTCATTCTAAACGTCTATTTATGAAGTGACTATCTTCATACAATCAGCTGAGCATGCATTATAAAAATGTTACCTACATAGCCCTTTATTTTACTAAGAATCATAGAGACAATGCAACTCGAAATATGCTCAAGGAAAGAACTGTTAAACTTCCAGATGTAATAAAAACCATGAATAAAGCCCGTATTTTAATATTACATAAGTTTCAAAGAGTTTACGAGTAATAACTGCTTTATCGCATAATCGACTGAAATTGCTGATTTAAATTTGATGTCGGTCATAAAGCAAAACGTTCTTGCGTACCCATGTTTAAGCAGTTACATAGTTCAAACTTCAATCGCCCTTCGTATCAATTCTACTAAACACATACGATTGCTCGCATAGATTGTTAAAGAATTGTCGTTTTTTTAGAATCTGTCACTTATATTGTTCATCTAATGTAAAGCATGTCTTCTGTGGAACTATTCATTGTTTTCTTTCTGAGAACTTTGACAGCCCCTTGAGATTACACAGTACTACTAGAGAGTAGTACCTCTCTGGCACACTGTAATAGCCATTACAGTGTGCACATTGTCACATAAAACTAGCCATAACTTCAGTATATCGGTGCTATGCAACATTTATTCGAAGCGAACGTTCTTGTACAAGTAATTTCAGATAGAGTACGAACTACGGAATACCATAAATTGTGTTTCGAGGTGATGTCACAAAAAGCGAACATTATAATACACTGAAACAACCCAATCCAATCACGAAGAATAACCATTAGTTTTTAACATTGATCTAGAATTAGAAACCAAATACGCGCTAGACTAAGTACACCTACAAATCGTACTAATAAATATCGGCGCAGACCGGGCCAAGGTCCATACCACCCCTTTGTAACCAAATATTTGCTTTTAGAGACGCCCAGACTGAAGCAAACATCATCTTTGTTACATCCTAATAAGACGCACATTGCCCTGTACACAATGCTTTAATTAAGATTCGGACTTCGCAGATGTACGAGGGTAGAAACGCGACCAAATGATGAGCTCATTTCCAAGCCTAGGCTATAATGAATTTTGACTTAGCAACCTTAATTAGATTTGGTACAACCTTTACAAGGTTATTGTTAGAGTATGTAGTAGGTGTAGCGTTGGTTCGTTTACGAAATCTTTTTAAAGGATGTTCAATCTAGTTGGTATTCTAAGGTCCACAATATGATAACTAAGTCTGAGAGTCAACAATCGCCTAGTACCTACTTTCATAATATAAAAAAATAGAGCAACGATTTCATACAGGTACTGAATTATTGATGAACCGCACGAGTTTTTCTTTTGAGCATTTTCGAGGGATTTACCTATTTTAAATTTTACCCAAATTGCTATCGTATAAACGGTATAAGAACGTATAAAAGACAACAATGTTTCATTGATTATCTTTGTCAGTCTTCTAAGCAATTCTATTCGTGGCGTCATCGCGTCCTCGCACAGACGCATCAATATCATCGATGCACTTCGAACCTCTGCAGAGGTTTCAGACCATAAAGGTGTTAGTTGCAATAAATGTGTAGTTATTTTCATTATTATTTACATTTGTAACGTTTGACTATTTTTCACTTAATAGTTAGAGATAACATGGTCAGTATCACGAACTAAATTTATGTATATCCCATTGAGTTTAGACTCATCGTAGCCCGCATTATCACTTAACATCAGGTGAGATAAAATTAGACTTTGCTTTCACACAGTTGACCCTAATTCTGTTAATCACTCTAAACTAAAAACTCTCAACAAGCTAAAATTCACTACAATTTTTCAAAATGATATAGGTAATAGGTTCCTTCTAAGTTTGCGTGCTCCACCTTAGACCGCGTCGTCGCTTAACATCAGGTGAGACAGTGTTCAAACGCAAGCTCATAATCTTAAAAAAAAAAAAAGGTCATATTCTATTTATACTAAATTTCAAATTCTTATAACTCCATGCAACATTATATTTGACGAGTTTTATTCATATGCTGGCCAATTGCGGATAGTTTTAGTTGGCATCAAATAAGTGGCGACTTATTTACGTTATAACTACCCGCAATTTTAATAAAAAGATCTTATTTTAGCGTTCTCATTAATAAGTTTCAGATTAATTTGGACTTTATCATAACCGTATAAGAATTAATCTTGCTTACATTCTTTTTCAGAATTTTAGTCTATAGTTTGGTTGAACCACAGAATCACTACGAATCTTTGCTTTCTTAAACTAAGCATACGTTACTATTATTATCCATCAATTGTCTGGCACTTGATGATTTAATTACCTATCGATGCAAACGCATCTACACATGATACGTTAACTCGTGTTTTATTACAGAGAAGCGAGCATGTAATATATACTACAAGGTTGTAAAGTGCAGCGCGGCTCACGAGGTCAGTGGTCCGCTTTCAGTCTTTACAGAAGTTTCCGCTTGTAATAAATAATAATAACAAGTAAGCAAACAGCGGGACTGCATTTCCCGAAACTTCATTGTGAAAAACGTTTGGCTAGACTTTGATTACACTAGCTAGACTAAGGTGAGCATACTTTTTGCTTATAGTTACGTAAAGTTTTATACCACTCTCGTTTTTACTATCTGATTTCTGAAAGCAGTCTGCCAGTTCCTCGCCCAGAAGCAGACAAATTCGTTTACATCATATTATTATGACAACAGTGATACACCTAAGGCTACAGACGTATTGTTGTCTTCACGTAACAATAAAGCTGAGCGACAGTGGAAGCCATGTGTTTGCACATGGGCAGAGTAACTTGTAAGGTACATAATATATTACGAATCACTACATAGTATAAAACTAGGTAGCTTTCTCTGTCCCTATATCCCTATGTATGCTTAAATCTTTAAGATACGCAACGGATTTTGATGCGGTTTTTTTAATAGAGTGATTGAAGAGGAAGGTTTATATGTATAATAACATCCATTAATGACATAGGCTATATATTTTATACTCTTGCGAAGCCGGAGCGGGCCGCTAGTCTAAAATAAAATACAAAAGCAATAGCATAGGTACCACGGTACGTTAGAGGCTAGTGCTGTAGGACGCGATTGTACCTGCGCGCAAACACATGTCCACTATCGCTCGGCGTTCTTTTCACACAGAAATTGTTGCTGAAGACTCTCCAACCAAATTCCGGCGTTACGGTGTAACTACCGTACAAGCCGCCATCGCCTAAAAACTCTCCACTTGTGACTGATTTATGGGAGTTTGGGAGTCACATACTGTGCAATTCAGCTTTCATTGTCATCACGAGCTCCCTTGCTCAGTGCTCCTGTGTTGCTACAACATGGGATTCACGAACAGATTTAAGAGTATTCCATACCGCATACTTGTCCATACTAAAAGAAAAGCCTTTTTCTACCTTTGAATATTGTCCGATTTCGGTTATTTTTTTATAATCTACATATCATTTCCTAGGCTTATACAAGTAAATTTTTTCATTTACCTCCTTACTTATAAACGTTGAATAAGCTGCGAATAGTAATTCAGTGTTTTGTTCCGTTCTTTCAACGTCAAACTGTCATATAAGCGACAAAGACAAAACACTGAATAACTATTCAGAGGTTATTCAACGTTTATAAGTAAGGGGGTTAATATTTAAGTTACAAGCATCACAAATTTTAGCGCTGACACTGATTATTTAAAGTCGATATTTTTCAAAAACCATACACTTTTTGAAAAAAATAAAACGTACTAGCCTAAAATACATCATACTCAATCGATTGACATCAATAACAAATTTTATTGTTACAATTTAATTCAGTGAGGAAATAGAGGTTTGTCTCGGAGCGAAAATTCTATCAAAACCTAAAAATCTCACGAGCAGCAACTGTCTCTATCGGTTGCATAGGGTGTTGCGGGGAAGTTGAGATAGCAATACGTTTGTGTAATATCTACAACGCGAAAACAGTGTTTGATATAGAATCCTATTAACAAAGTTCTAATAGGATTGGCAACGTAACGTACATTAATTCTACCATCGTGTTAAATTCTTTCGAGGATTTGATGTAGGTAGTCAAGTGTACCGTCGCCTATATTAATTTATGATACTGTTCCTACGTGTATAACGGGGCACTTACGCGTAGTCGATATCACGATCGACAATTGTTTCGGCTTCTTTCAGAAGCCTTCGTTCTCCTCCTTCGTTCGTCGTAAGTCGTAACGTCGCACTGAAGTGCCACGTTATACCCGTAGAAACAGTATAAAGTAATTATGAACGTGTTTTAATAATATTGTCGCCTATATTGTTTTAATTTTATGAAATGAATGGCACGAACTAAGTGAAGACCGTATCTAAATTTACTATGTAGTCGAGTTATTGTACTACTTGTACTTGACGTGGCTGGACAATAGCCGTAGCTATTGTCAGGTACTTGTACAATAATGTAGAGAAGTTTTACACTCAAACATAATAATTTTTAGGCACTAAATCTGTATAAAAAAATATTTTACATAATTATGATAAGTCCTATGATAGTCCTACCTATATAATAAGTCTCAATCATTTTTATAGATTTTTAGATTCAGAGAAAAGTGAAGATACTTTTAATCCTCATTTTACTATTATTCATTCAATTTCTAAAATTAATCTAATAATGTATTACACTTTTTTCTACTGATCATAAGCTTATTTTTGACCAAAAAACTACAAATGAAACACAGTAAAATGTGAAACAAAATGACTTGCACTGAGAACAAAGAAACTGAAAAAGTATGTATTATGTAAATGTGCTCCTTTATTTAAATTTATTTAACTAATTGTAATTTAATGAGTTGATTCATTCCGATAAATCTTTTCTCAAGCGCTCTTTTGTTTATGATGGTACAAAAAAATTAAACAGAGACAGGGCACTTTCTTCGAAATTAAATAATTATAAACATAATATTTATACTCACTAGTAATATCGTAAACAACAACAGCCACTGTCGAATCCCTGATGTAGGAGGGGATAAGGGATCGGAACCGCTCTTGGCCTGCGGTGTCCCACAGCTGCAGCCGCACCGTGCGGTCCTCCAAATACATTGTCTTTGACAGGAAGTCTATACCAATTGTAGCCTGTTAACAATCCCAGTAAAAGTTTATTAGAAGTATTATCATCGTAGCTGCCAAGAGAGTCAGTCTTTAAACTAGATGAGTTTGGGTTGGGTACATAAATGTATATTCAAAATTATTTAAAGATGTAATCAAAAGAAATAAGCCTCAGTTCTTCCTTGATTTTGAATTATTTCGAAATGTCTAATAGATTCAATACATACTACGTATCTTTAGATTGTATTTTCGACAGGATGTAATTTCATGTTCAGATTCAGCCAGGCCTAAGTCTACTATTCAGTATGGCCATTTTATCGGCTCACAATGGGTGATTTTGACAGTTTTGGTAGTCTTCTATTTTTCATTTGTCCTTAATTGAATCTATCTCGATACAATTCTAAATTCAGTGACGTAGCACGCAATTCTTCGTCTGTTAGCATCCAACTTGTGAATTCCGTACAAAACCGACATAGGCCGAGCATAGGTTCAAGCACAATTTATCTGCTAACAGACTAATTTATTTTCCCAATAAATCCCCGAGTCTTGATGTCACAAGATAATTCTAGGCTTATGTGATTGGTGATATTATGTGAGGACATGAGCTAAGATGTAGCAGGGGTCAAATGCAAACTGATATTGCTTAAAAAACTGGTATTTAATCAATCTGGATGAATTAAAATCAGCAGACCACTAAAGCTGTCAAAAACGGCCTTTGTGAGCATGTTGCCAATTAGTGAGGGTGTCAGTCTGCTCATGGCCAGACTGCTTTGAATACTCTTTTGTATAATAAGGTCCATATTTTATATCAGTTGTTCATTATCATCATCTATATCTGAGTATTACATATGCCTCCCCCATCAATCTCCATGAGCAACAGTCGGAAGCAGCCCGCATCCAGCCTCTTTCTGCAATTAGTCAGGTTGTCTGTGCACATTCTTGGTGAATTCTCTAAGCTGAGCTTGCCAGTCCATGGTCTCCCTTCGATAACCTTTCGACCACAACAGCTATCTGTATTCCAAATGTAATATGCCATGCCCACTGCCACTTGAACAAATCTCCGAATCACGTCCAAATCACAAAATGATGAAATCTGGAATAACCTGATTTCATCTCATAGAGAAACTTGAAGCAAAGCCATCTGCATAGTTGCTGTCAGATATTAATAGATAGCAATTAAATATGACCACTGCTCAATTGATTTCCATCGATAACTGCACACATTCAATTTAAACTGAATAAGATAGCCTCAAATAGACAATCCTGCAGTGGCAAAGTTGAGTGTTTATATTAACTTTAATAATTGTGGAAAAAGGGTGTTGGGCCTTTTTGCCTTTGAAATATTAATAATTTTATTGCTATACATGAGTGCATCTTTATTTCCTGAATATAATAAATGATTTTGAACTTGTATATGTCAAATCAAATATGATATGAGTCTCTTAATGTATTTATATTTGTGCTGTCCTCTGCTGACTCTTGATAATCAATATTGGTTTCAAGTGATTCAATTGATATGTGACACCTTCAGTGGTCCAACAGGCTTTTCAATTGAAACATTCAAATAATAGTTTAACTAAGATCATTATTTTTGCAGCAGCCAAAAAAATGTAGAATTACAGTAGAACCTCGATAACTCAGACCTCGGTAACATAAAAACCTCTATAACTTAAAATATGCAACCTCTATAACTTAATTAAGTAATCTCTGTATTGGCCCTCAGTAACTTAATGAAATGTTTCCACAACCTCTATACCTAATATAAAATTGTTTGTCAATGAGGCATTTTGAAAGAGTGTGTAGAACAAAAGGTTTCGGTATTTATTGCTTGCACATGGTCACTAGTTACATTATTAACATAAACAATACATATGTCACCCATTGCTTGCTTCTTCGAAATTATTTAAAGCTTTGCGGCGGTTAGCCTTAAAACAAAAGAAAATCACAGACATTTTTAAGTAGATTAAACCTTTAATTGTTGTTTTATTTTTATGTAACATGAGCAATGTGAATAAATAAATATGATTATTTAAATTTCTGCATTTTATTGAACCAAATCCTTCTGACGCAAACGAGTAAAAATATGAACAAGGGTACATACATACATATGTACAATCCTACGAGGATTCGAGGTTCTACTGTATTTTCATCAGGCATTTCAGAGATTTTTAGAGATGTAAAAGAATAACCTCCTTGGGTAAGCTACGAATCTTACAATTAATGACTATTTATCTATGTAAATAGTCATAGACCCTGTTAAACCTGGTGACCCTGAAACTGTTTCTGCTGCTATTGATAAGTTAGACAGACTTTGGTATCCATAAGCTGCTTGATCTGGTTGTAGTCATGTATAACACACTTTTCTAAAATGGTTTCAGTGCTAGTGATTAAGTTAGTGTTACTGTGTCTTATTCAGCAAGTTAGTGTTACAGTGTTATTCAGCAAATGGGTAGCTATTAGCATATTTGTGCAAATAGCTGTGGCCTAAACCACAAAATATCCTAAGCCTCAAAACATATTGAAAGAATAATACATATATATTGTAAACAAATAATAATGAATGTAACTACTAGTTAAAATTATCTTTATTATTAAAGTTACAATGTTTTATGAAATTATATGTAACTACTAGCTGCGCCGCCCCGTATTACCTGCAGTAAAATGGTATGTGGTATAGACCATTTTTGTGTCTTCCCGTCATCCTATGGCAACAATCAACATTTTCAAGATAAAAGTATGCCTATGTGTTATTCCAAGGTAAAAGCTACCTTTGTTTCAAATTTCATGTAAATCTGTTCAGCCTTTTCGGCGTAAAGGAACAACAAAAAAAAAACTTTCGCCTTTTGTTAGTGTGATTATTCATTATGGCTGAGTAGATGATGATAAATTAAAGCCAAAAGTCTTCATCATCATTCTGTAGGTTTCTACAATTTCTTTAATTTTCCCAACAATTTACAATACAAGAAAAAAAAATGCTCAAGCTGTGCTCATCAATACTGCTCTTTATCATAGAGATTTTTATTTTACAGGTTAATGGCACTAAAATACTTTTTTTCTATAATTTATCTAAACACCTTCACAATTACTTTTATAAAGTAATCGTAAATATTTTAAATGAGAAATACTATTTTGGGAGTTACATTATTTTCTTACTATCTATTCAAGACATGCTAGCTCACACCCATATTTACAATGCAGTATTTCCCTGATATATTCAGCTAACAAGTACCAACCACTGTTTGTAGGCAAAAGCAAATTAATATTTGTAGGTTTATAAAAACCTCACCTTAAACATCCATATAACATACAAATCTTTATGTAGAGCATGACAAAAAAAACAGCTCATTCTTTTCTTTTCATTAAAGAACCTATTTATATTTCTAAGATAAAAATCCCTCTTTCTGCATGGGGGGTTAAAAAGGGGTCTAATATATTGTATTCAGCTACACTTCACATACTCAATGAATCCTTTCAAAATCTGCATAATCGTAAAATAATAAAATGGATTCATTGAAATAATAAAGTGCACTTAGCACATTGCTTTTGAAATGGTAGCTATCCTTTCATGAAAAGTGAGATGGATTTGATCACTATCTTACATAAACATCACTTCAATAATGTTGTAATGCATATGCATGAGATTTTATGACTCAACAATGATGTAATTTAAAACCTGGCACTGGAAATACCACAGGTCAAGTGTATTCTTTACTCTTACATTACTTCTACAGATACAGTTGTTCATTTCATATGCATAACCTAAGTATTACTGATGGAATAAATCACTTATAACTTTAAGTATTTATAATTTGCCCAAGTAAGTATGGCCTCTGCGAGAATGTACTTCACAGTTCATGACTGTAATGTCAATATGGCTTATAAACAATTAATTTTAGAAATGAAAATGCCTTCATAATTTACAGTAGTTGATGATTTACAGGTGTCCATTGATAACTACTTAATATAATCCAAGAATTTCCTTGTTTCGAGTTGGGTAATGAAATAAATATTATCTATCAAAAGAGTGTCTCCCACACTTGTCAATCTACACATAATCACTACATTAAGTTAAATGTTTATTTAGCTATGTGATAGTACATGGACATCTGTTGAAAATTGACTGATTTGTTAATTTACGAATAGCACTGCAACTTAATTTACATCAATAACAGTATTCTTAATTAACATTTCACATAAGAATTAATAAACAAAAACAACCCTACAAATTATTATTTTTTACAGTTATATATGAACCCATAGGTTCCCAAACTAGTGTAACTTCTTCCACTGTTATTATCTATTTATTATTATGTCTACCAACTTATGTTCCCTATCTTAATTGACAAAGTTTGAATATACTCAATAAAGTCTTGATGACTCACCTGGTAAGTGTTGTCAAAACTATCATACATGAACCTAGTGATGAGTGATGTTTTTCCCACTGAAATAAAACAAGTTTCAATGTCAATGAACTTTCTCATTAGAAGATCTCATTATAAATCGAAGAAAACTATTGATAACGGCAGTTAGGCGTGAGAATATATTGCTGGGAGCGATTCAAACGCGTATTGTAGACAGAGAGTGTAACCTAGATAGAAGACTCACGTAATTCGGCACGACAGTCGTCGCGGCTCGCGAATTAAGATCCTTATATAGCCGTAAAAGCACCACCAAAGGAACCGATGTAGGTCAGTAATTCGATAAGGTCTAGACGGATCTATACATACTGATCGTAAATTCAATGGTCTGTATTAAAAATTTACAACGGAAGGACTATTAATCCACATCGACTCACCGCTCTGTTCCCCCAAGAATACCAGCTTGAATTTGCGTAGAGGATTACCGAATTCACCCGACGCGGACATCGTGAGTGTGTAAATTATTAGCTAAACTATAATTTCACAGTAAATCTTATCACAGAAAACTACATGAACAGTGACAGATCCAGCCACTCCTGCAGCAAAGACGAGCGCAGCGCCGCCACGTTACGGCAGACTGACGGTGCGACGCGCAAGCCAACGCAGCAAAAAATTTTAATTTTTTTATAATATTACAGACAATAGCTCAAAGGCACCATAGGATTTTGTTAAATTTCTGATTAATTATAACTTTACACTTTAAACCTAAATAAATGCACAATTTCAAAACTCAGCAAACTGACGTCACTGACGACATTTTTAAAGAAAACTTCAGACAAATGACAGACTCAACTGACGTCTGACATTGACACTATTGAAAACGAGATACTTGTAGTTAAAAGGTGTGCTCGAGATGGACATATCGCGTTCTTCGCAGATTCCAACTGAACAAACGTTCGATTTGGGCATGTGGCATTTATGGCAAAAAAGAATATAGACACCATAACAGACAGACCTACATAATTAAATTAATTATACACATCGTATGCAGAAATAAAGGATTGCTTTTGTTGCATTATTGCAGACGTCGCGTAATTAAATTATTAATAGTATTAATTTAATATAAATATTGAAGTTTTTTTTTTATTTTTATTTTATTAGTTAATCGAAGAAATATTCCAATTTTTCCACATTGTTGTCACATTATATATTTTTTTTAAATTCAGGGGCATCTTTCCTTGACTTATTGATATATGCATGCGAGGATTTGCGAGAACATTTGCGCTGCGATTACAGTCGCACTGCAACAGACACAGACTTTAATCAGCTTTTGTCACTGTGTCTGCGATTTTTCTATACCTGTGATGATAAACCCGCTTCAAGCCTTGAACACAAAGCCTAACTACCTAACACAGCTAGCTGCGTGACTTGGACGAAGTTTTCATCCAAGTCATGTGACGTAAACGAGAACTATTTTTATTTCGGTTATTGTCCACTTTTTATGATGGTATACTGAAACTTTCCTGTGCGAGTCCGACCCACGCGTGGTGGGTTTTTATTTAGTTTTGAGTTTAGTGCGCACTAGCATGTTTTGAGGTTAATTTCCACTGCCCGCCTGGACCTTTTCATAGAAGCAGTAAATATTCTAAGTATCCCGGATTCCAAATATTTCGACATCTTCGTACAAGCGTTATAGCATTAAACAAAATATACCCCAATCAGCATGGTAGTTTGCGCGCGCTGAGTAAAGAGAATGCAATTGAAAATGTAGCTGTGATTACTCGATCAGCAACACGGACTATAGAAACGCGACCCCGGGTTCGAATCCCGGCTGGGGCAAACATTACCGTGACGACCCGAGAACAAACTGTGCTCAGTGTTTTTTCTCGGGTCTTGGATGTTTATGTATTGTGATTGTGTGTGTGTGTGTAACCAAACCTCCTACGCAGTGTCTCCATAATTATTATGTGAGTCAATTATCACCGTATCGCAAGGACAAAATTACTTTAAAACAATTTAATTTTTACCGTGGAATTTTAAAAGGAAAAAATCAACATTAGCAACCAAATTAAGACTGAGTATTTTATGAATGTTAATAACGAATAAAATTGATAAGCCACGTAAAATAGTCATACAAAAGATTATATTATATGAATAAATTAAAATTCCATTCTAATGTTTTCATAGACACATTTTTTTTAAGTTACGTTTGTACACCGACAATCAATTCTGTTTTAATCAATTTTTTGAATGAAGACTTAGTTTTAATTACAGTTTCTTTCCTTTTTCAACTGAATTATCAACTTTCCTACGACAAAGTGTTGCTACCGTCAAGGTAATGTTAATGTCAAACCTTGTTACCTTGACGGTAGATTGAGCCCGAATTACAGTGTATCCAGCGTAATTACCACGTAAATCAGGATACCCTGCTCCCGCGACACAGGGTATTCTTGTGCGGGGGTGTGAGTGAGAATACGTTTGTTTTTGGTTCCACTATACTCCAATAACTATTGTTTGTAATACCTACTTATTGTGTATTCATAGATTGTTTATACTAAAACAATACTTTATTGGAAATCTTTTTTATATATGTTGTAGATCTAGCGTTTGACCACTATCTCATTTGGATGACGATGTTACCTTCACCAGAAGCTTAAGCCGTTGATGGGGGACCAAACCAGCATCCGTCTGTTTGACAGCCGACGCTCCCACCGCTGAGCCATCATCGCTTCAAAATAAAGCTAAAGAACGCCTCTGAATACCAATTGTCATAACTTTTATGCAGAATATTGAGGAAGAAGAAAAAACATGGTACTTTAGATCAGAAATCACTTTGGTCGCTTTGGCTCAGTGGTCAGCGACTTCCAGTCCCCGGGTCCCTGAGCTCGAATCCTTGCAAACATTTATGTGATGAACATAAATGCTTGTCCCGGGTCTTGTATGTTAGGGTAATGTGATTGCGTGGCCACGCCTCCCGCGACACAGCGAAACCTGGAGCGGCGGTGTGATTAAAAAAAATTACAATATTTTATTACACTTTTAATCATATTATACATAGGTCATAGGTCTATCACAAAATAAAGTAAACCGGTGAGCTGCTACCGGCCCGCTGGCCCGTAGTAGATTTCACAACAGATTCTCTTAAAAGTTATTGAAGTTAAAGAAGTTTGAAGACTATCCTGACTAACAAGAGCATTGCAATGCTTATCATCCCTACTAATATTATAACTGTGAATGTAAGTTTGTTTGTTACGCTTTAATGCGAAAACTATTTAACGTAGCATAGGATACTTTTATAATAAATCAAATATTGCCACAATAAAAATATGTTACAAATATATATTTTTAAGAAAAAAAAAATTTTTGAAAATGTCGAAATCTAGCTACTTCAACGCCATCTAGCGCTCATTATGAAACTTTGTACACATAGTCTTTGAGGTATTAGAAGTAATCTAAGATACTTTAAAAGAATATATATATTAATTCTACGTAAATTAAAATTGCGTGTTTAAAAAATCTCAAGATCTAGCTACTTCAACGCCATCTAGCATTCCAGTAATGAAGTTCCAAGCCTGAGTACTGTAATACCGTTGCACTATATTACCGACGATCACGTCTATATCCAATCCAATTGACTATAGTTTCAGCTGTTTAGTATTTTTATATTTTATTGTTATTTTTTTCTGCCACTATAATGCACTATAAAACTAGCAAACAATATATAAGGAGAAATGAAGGAATATTTGTCAATGGATACAATTATGGATACGGAACTAATTATTTCATACCCTATGGAGTTTTTAAATTCACTTGAACTGTCGGGTCACATAAACTTCAATCGAAGTAATTCAACGCGGACGAAGTCGCGGGCAAAAGCTAGTTTTTTTTATAAAACAAGAGACCGGCTACAACCAGGTACATTAGATCAGTTTAGGTAAATCAACACTGAGACTTTTCGAACATTATTTCAGTTAGTCTGACATTCAAAGGAGCACAGCGAGCAGTGCAGTACGTCATGTTTGGACGGTGTACAGTCCTGTTTAAGGTTAGGTCATTCTTCCTCTGTCCCTTAGTCGACACGGTTACTCGGATACCGGCAACGCTTCGATATTTCGTAGTTTATTATTGATACTAGCTGCGCGGTTCTACCCGCGTGGTGATGATTAAAGTAAGCACATGTGTTAATCCAGGGTATAAGCAATCTCCATACCAAATTTCATCGAAGGCAATGTAGCTGGTTGAGCGTGATGAAGTAACAAACATACACACAAACTTTCGCATTTATAATTTTAGTAGGATATATCAACAGGTCATTTGAGAGACATGTAACTTTAAACAGGACACATATATCTTTGCCCTTCCCTCCGGACCTCTGACCACTTCAGACGTGTTTTGTGCACCCGCGTTAAAGCTAATTTTTAAAATTAATATCTCATTTTACAAAAATCTAAGTTAAGAAAATTAGGAGATCATAAGTGGCACGAAGACATCGCACACAACGCCACTACTACAGGAACGTCGTCGCTGCGTCACGTCGATGCTTGCATCCCGCGTGTCTGTGTGAGTGTATATTACGTGTACAGCAAGACCACTCTAAGTTACATAGCGAGAGCTCTATTATACTGCAGTTTTGTTCTCAGCCACCTATAACAACCACTTTAACTTGACCCCTGCGATAACGAAGTTGGACTGACGGCTGCACGCTTCTTATTGCCTGGTACTTATTTTCCCAATTAAAGTCGATAAAAATAAAAGCATTATGCCGTTAAAACGTACGCCACCTTCGTCGCCAGCGCCTACTATTAACGTTCCTGTGTCAACGCTTGAAGCAGATCAGGACGCGCCTACCTCAGCATCTGCCACCGGCCTAATGGTGCCCTTTAACCAACAACTGCAACATTGTTCTTCAGAACCAAGCCTTAACCGCAAAAGGAAACGATCTCAGGGTGACGATGAGAAGTTAAATAACTTTATGAAAGAAATGAAGTCAATGTTTCTGAGTTTTAAAGAAGATCAAAATAAAAGAGCAGATAGGCTATGCACCGCTGTTGACGATATGCGTACGTCTTTAGATTTCTTAGCGAAAAAATTGGAGTTGGCTCAGGCCAGGATTGTTGAATTAGAAAGAGCACGAGATACCGATGTCCAGCACTATAAGGCTCTCGAAGATAGATTGGAGGCTTTGGAGAGAGGCTCCAGATCGACCTGCCTAGAAATAAGAAATATTCCAATACTTCCTTCGGAGACGAAATCGACACTACTGGATACTTTTATTAAGGCCGGAGAGGTCCTTAAAGTGCGTATAGAAAAAAATCAAGTAAAAGACATCTTCCGCATTAGGTCTAAGGACCCAGTTAGGAGGACCATTATAGTGGATTTGTGTAGTGCATTACAAAAAGAAAAAATTATCAACATGTTCCGTACCTTTAATAAAGGTACAAACAGATTAAGCACGGAGCATCTCCACTTTAGTGGCCCACCAAAGCCAATTTTCATTTCTGAAAACTTAACACATAAGATGAAGAGACTGTTTTTCTTGGCTAGAGATCACGCAAAGGTTAATGATTTTCGGTTCTGCTGGGTCTCCCATGGAAAAATTTTTCTGCGCAGAAGAGAGAACGAGTCTTTATTCCAAGTGACTTGTGAAGCGGACTTAAAAAAGACGATGGGCTCGAAGTGACTAGTCATTCGTGATATACTGGGAAACAAATGTAGTCAAGAAATAGTACTGAGGGACTTCTATCTTATTCCATGTAACTATATGTCCAATAATCATGTCCGTCTTACACATCCCTACCATCTACCCACACACGCACACATAAAAACACACACTCAACAAATAAAACTACTGAGGCCTTCATTTCATCAGCACAATACTCTGTCTTTATCTGCAGTTCGTAGTATTTACCCACTGGCTTTTACTCTGCTACTATGTTGTATTGTACCTTTGTTCCCTACTCAACTTTTTAATGGATGATACAAATCTCTTGATTAAAGATATTGAAAATATCTCTGTTTCAGAATCTGCTCTATGCTCACCAGAAGCTATTAATGATTACATAATTACTACTAACGATAGTCTCAACATTCTCCATGTTAACATCCGTAGTATAAATTGCAACTTCGATGGTCTCATAACCTTAACTCATAGACTTAGCCTTAGAATTGACGCTTTCATCCTGTCCGAATGCTGGCTAAGCAAATGCCCATATTTACCAATAATTCCTGGATTCGATGCTCATAAGTCTAGTTTCACCAACCAGAACGAGGGCGTTGTAGCCTACGTAAGAAATGACATGACTTATACTATAGCTGAGCCAGAGTTTAATGGCGCAAATTGTCTGGTTATTAAGTTTTCTTATCAATTTGCTGTTGTTGCTATATATCGATCGCCATCATATTCAAATTTAGGACCTTTTTTTACAAGTTTAGACCAAGTTTTAAATTCCTTAAAATCATTTAAATCATTAATTATGATTGGAGATTTGAACATAAATATAGTACCTTCATATACAGACTCCGTTAGTGAAGAATATCTTAACCTGATAGCCTCACACGGACTTCTTCCAGCTCACCGCTTTCCAACTAGAGAAAATAGCTGTCTTGATCATGTTATCGTCCGTACTCCCTTCAATGCTATAACATTAGTCCTTGATGCCATGATCACCGACCACACACCAGTTGTTTTCAGTTGCGACACACGGTTTAATGGAAACGTCAACTGTCATACTTCTCAAAGGCTAGATATTACAGCAATAGTTGATGATTTGAAAAATACTGACTATTCTGACATCTTCTGTTCTCAAAATCCTGACACAGCTTCAGAAATTTTAATTCATATAATGTCTGCTATTATTAGAAAGCATATGAGCATAATTAAAATCCCTAGCAAAAAGAGATTGCTCAAGCCATGGATTACTTTTGGCCTCTTGAAGTGTATTCGTCATAGAGACAAGCTTTATAAGAAAATGAAGAAAAGCCCAGATAACCTAGTCGATAAACTGATATATATTCGCTACCGTACATTTTGTAACAATTTATTAAAAAAAGTGAAACGGGAATATCACCAAAAAGAATTTCAGAGGGTTAGAAGTAATCCAAAAGAAGCTTGGCGCATGATCAACAAACTTTCCAATATTACAAAAAAAAATAATTCTGCATGTAATCTATTAAAACTGTCCAGAGAACCTACTGCATCTGTCAATACAGTGAATTCATTTTTCGCAAGCGTTGGAGAAAAGCTGGCCTCAAAAATCCTGCCTCAAAATCAAACGCACGCGTTATGCCAAACCACGTGTACTGCACAATTTGCTGGTCGAGCTGACCCAGCACCCTTAAATTCTATGGTCTTATTTAGTGTTGACAATGTAGAAATCGATCATATTATTCTAAATCTCAAAAATAAATGTGCACCTGGCTGGGATGGTATTTCGACATCCGTCATCAAGGCTTCTAGAAATGTGATTGTTCCTGTATTAAGTCATATTTTCAACATTTCCTTTGCAACTGGTATATTTCCGCAATTATTTAAAAAAGCCCTTGTGCATCCTATTTTCAAAAATGGTGATAGAGACAGTGTCTCAAATTACAGACCCATTTCCGTGCTAACAACTATTTCAAAAGTTTTCGAGAAAATTATTAATAAGCGTCTAGTAAAGTTTATAACCGAGAACAATGTTTTATCTGCAAATCAGTTTGGATTTAGAAGTTGCAAGTGTACAGAGGATGCCGTTTTGGAACTTTCGGATACCGTAGTTAAGAATTTTGATAAAAAACTCAAGACCGTGGGTATTTTCCTGGATCTATCTAAAGCATTTGACACTGTCTCTATCCCAATACTTCTCTCCAAACTTGAACGCGAAGGTATAAGAGGCATTGCTCTTGATTTATTTCGTAGCTATCTTAACGACCGGACACAGCAAGTTATTATAAACGGGATTAAAAGTAGCGAAAAACGGCTCTGTTATGGCGTCCCACAAGGAAGCGTTTTGGGGCCTACTTTATTCTTAATCTATGTAAATGAATTATGTAACCTCAGACTTCCAAATTGTAAAGTAATAACATACGCTGATGATACGGTGCTTTTGGTTCATGGCAGAAGTTGGTCAGAAGCGCGACAACTATCTGAAAATGCACTAGGGGTTGTAATGAAATGGTTATGCTCGAATCTTTTAACTCTTAACCTATCCAAAACAAAGTTTATCGCATTTACTCTCAGTGTGGCAGGACAACCACCATTACCTTTTGACATACGTGCTCACATGTGTAAGGATGGCAGTGGTACTAGCAACTCTAATTATTGCAACTGTAGTTTGATAGAACGTTTGAATAATATCAAATACTTGGGTGTTGTGATAGACAATGCACTAACGTGGGAACACCACATAAGATCTGTGGTATCTAGGGTCCGAAAACTGATCTTTATTTTTAAAAATCTTAGACAAATAGTCGATTTTAAATACCTAAAGACTGTGTACTACGCCCTTGCCCAATCAGTCATTTCATATTGCATAACTTCCTGGGGTGGTTCTGGGATATCACATATGCTATACTTAGAGAGAGCACAAAGAGCGGTACTCAAGGTTCTCTCTAACAAACCCATTCAGTTTCCCACTTCAAATTTGTACTTGATATGTCAAGTACTTACTGTAAGGCAACTTTTCATTCTGAAAACTGTTTTAAAAAAGCATGTTGAACTTAAATATAATCCAGTTTTCGTCAAGTCCAAACGTAGATATGACAAGGTTTGTAGCGAGGAAATAAGACGGACGGCAGTTGCAAGTCGCCATTATTATATCATAAGTTCAATGTTGTATAATAAAGTCAATAAAAATTTAAACATTTATCCTCTTACATCACATAGATGTAAACAAAAGTGTGTTGAATGGCTTCAATCGTTATCATACGATGACACTGAAAATCTTTTAAAAGTTTTAAAATAAATGTCACCTCCTGTATGCACACACACACTCACACACGCACGCACGCATGCACGCACGCATTCACACACACACACACACGCACGCACACACACACAAACAACACACTCTCTCTCACACACACACACACACACACACACACACAAAGAACACACTCACGCACACACCCTCTTATAAATACATACCTACTTATTCCCTATCTTAAGTTATCCTACTAAATTTTAAATGTATATAAAAACAAATTTGTAAACTTTAAGTCTAAACGTGTAAATACCTTAGTTATTGAGGAACTTAATATGTAACTTTCGGAGGAGGGCGTTGACATCTGCGACACAGTTATATACTTCTGCAGTTGTCATCGTTTTCTCATATGTTTGTAAACAAACCATGTTTTTGTTCCAAATAAATAAATTGAAATTGAATTGAATATCACTGAACGTTGAAATTACAACGCTATATTGGCAATGTTGCCAGACAAACAGACGGGATTTTATAGAATGATAATCTTTTCCCAATATTACGCACCTGTTGCAAGCAGTTTGAGAACGACACAATTAAATTACCATCATGTCGCTAATAGGAATAGAATAGAATAGGAGTTAGTAGGCCATTACAGTTACTTTAGTGTCGTTTGGAACAGTACTGAAATAGTGTAATTAAAAAATACAATATTTCGGTATCTTTAATTATTATAAAAAAATTACATGGCAAACAAATATCACATTCTGTGTCAATGGTAGCTCTTATGATAAGCTAAAGGACGAGTCTGTTTGAACACTACTTAAAATGCAATAACATAAAAATGTGCAGATAAACCAACTCAATGATTAATGTGTAGAAATAAATTGTATTATGCATCCTGGGCTAAGTTCACTAGAAATTATGGTTCATTGGTGATAAAGTGATTCTCTTGTTCAACTAAACTAAAATTCTGGAAAATAAGATAAGTAAGATATGTTCTTATATGGTCATAAAATCCAAATCAATGTGACACTTTACAACAACACTAAAAAACCAGCAAGTTTTTATTAAAATTGCGGGTAGTTTTAAGTAAAATATTTATTTGGTGCCGACTAAAACTGCCCGCAATTGGCCAGCAATTGAATAAAACTCGAGTAATATTAGGGATAACATTGTGTGGATTCATACGAATTAGAATTTTAGCGTTAATGAAATACGAGCCATTTCATTTGGAATTATTTTAGTAAATTTTAGATAGTTCTAGTGATTAACAGAATTAGAGCCATTGCAACCATAAGTAACAACAATTTGCACAAAAATAATTAAGTTTAAGATTTTACAATGACTATAACTTTTAAAAATGTATTGTTACATTTATTTTTACTAAACTCACCTGTGGTAGTTAAGTTTTACAGATATTTAGATAATCACGAAACCAAAACCCTTATTTTACAAGTTTTTTATTCCAGAAATACCTTATGATGATAAATACAACATTATACCATTCCACCTACATTTATATACATTACAATTTTTATAGCACAGTTATTAATGTTGAATTTTATAAGGTCGAATGTATGGACAACACTATGACATTGCTTTTTTACTCGACCCAAAGGTTGTCTGAAAGAGATTTGTAGCTTTACACTGTTTTTTACGGGTATAACGTGGTACTTACGCGTAGTCGATATCACGATCGACAATTGTTTCGGCTTCTTCCGGAAGCCTTCATCAGGATCTTGAGTGCGGTGCGTTAGTCGTAACGTCCCGTCTCGCACTGACACAATTGTCGATCGTGATATCGACTACGCGTAAGTACCACGTTATACCCGTAAAAAAACAGTGTAAAGTAATTATGAACGTGAGATTTGCAGCGTCGATAAGACCACCACAGTTAAAACTGCTTTTATTATTTTTAATGTGTTCAACAAAGAGTAATCTATATATCGAATTGGCTAAGCGATTATAAAACGCAATATGTATTTAAAATCGAAATAAATTCAATATACTTCCTCTATACCACGAATAATTTTGTGTGGAGATACTCTAGCTAGACATGCTGATAATTATTATTTATGATAGAACTTATGAAGTCACAATATCAATACAAAATCTATTATATACTTTTAGTAAAATACTAGCAAACCATGCTAGTATGCATTATGTACAATGTACATTGCATACTGTAACATTATTAGGTAATTTGATTAAATAAAAAATCTGAGAAGAAAAACTATTATAAAACTTTGACAAAACCATTTTAAGGAGCGAATCTTCTCACAGGATACATATTCTCTTCCACTACAATGACTCCACAGAGCAAATCATACCCTGTACGGTTATGTCGGAATACGAAGAGCACAACACACAGCGGAAAGAGTAGAGATATCAGGAAATTCTTCATGAAAGATCGAACGAGGGCCGTGAAGAAGGTGAGCGACCGGCCTGGGTAGAGGAGCACAGTCTCTTTCGGTCGTCCTTCTACAGGTATCACAGCTGAGGCCGTGACAACGCGAAGGCCAAGAAGTGCTTTACCCGGAGTAGCGCCCCCTGTCCGTCCCACGCTACCGCATAAACAGAATGCCTGAAAGGAAATATAAGCATGATTTACTTTCACATGCATGAAAAACAGCAAATTAGGACATGATTAGGAATTCGGTATACAGGTCTTTCACTGATTTTGATCAGATTGGTGATTGTGGTCATTGATTCCAGAGAAAACAGCAAGCCCAATCCTGTCGTAGGTACTACAGAAGTACTAAACAGACTTAGACCATGTCTCAGTTGCATTAATAACAATGGGTTGTGGGAAAATGAATGTTGCTGCTGCAAGAGCTAAAAATTACGAACAAACCTAGACTATACAACGTGTGACTTTGGCCACATAGCCCACAAGAAAGATACAACCTTCAAACGCAGCACCATATTACATGAAGATGTAAAATATAAATCACTTTCGGAAGAAAGTGAGTCCAGGGAGGCAAAACCACCTACTCGCCCAAAACTGGAACAGCTGTGCCAACAACCTAAAGCCATGCTCCGCTATGTAAAGGAGCTGGGATGGTTAGGGTAGTTGGCGGGGGAAATGCACAATACACCCCAAGCGGGACGTCAGTGCAGGACTTATCGCCCCCAGTCCGAATAAGAATAAGAATACAACCTTCAAAGACTAATCATCAGGAAAGGTTGTATACAAAAGTTCGAGAGAGGAAGGAGAAGCTCTAGGCTGATGAGATCAAGTTCGTACCACATTGAGATGAAAATCAGAGGCTCCATATGTCGATTAAATTCGGGGTGCCATAATATAATAAGAGACAAGCTGATACCATGATTTGCTCACAACCCCTAAAGTTGGCGAAACGGAAGAAGAGGAGGACCAGGAGGTAGGGCTGTGCGTTGATTTACCACCCAGTCAATTTATCATGTTATTTATACAGATATAAAAATTTACATTTTGGACATATATTCAATTTACAATGTGTGCCATACAATTGACAGTTTTTTGTTGACAATGCGCTCATAGGTGTAATCACCTTAGACCCAGAATGTTAACTAGCCTTCAAGAATAGCTGCCTGACACTCAGTGTGAGCCCACTTCATTTTTCGTGACTCTAGGCGTCACCAATTACATGAAGTATGTAAACAAGTTTTTCAAATTTTGACTTACCTCATAGATGCATACAAGTATTCGGTAAATAATTTCAAGAAACAATATATCTGAGGTCAGCTCCATCGCAAATTTGTAGTCATCATAATTTTCTGTGAATTTGTAGAAATCAAATTTTTCCATATCTCTGAAAAAGACAAATAATTTATTTTAAGACTGATGAGATATCTGAAAGTAAATTTTTTTTTTTGTAAAATTGTTTTCTAGTTGTGTTTCCTGGAAATGTTTTGTCTATCATACAAGTCATGAAATTGATAAGTATATTACCTCTATTTGTTCTTATGACTTGGTTTTTAATTTTTGGCGATTAGGGAATATTAATGAACAAGAAATGACATCCAGCACTTGAAGAGATTGCGGGTCATTTTCCAACTATGATTAGTATGCCAATTAATTAAAGTAAGAACAGTGCAAACGAATTCACTGCTTCAAGTTAAAAAACAATACACTTACCTGTACATACATAAACATATGTACAGTGTGGTATATTTTTTTTATCATATTTTTATGATTATAAGACCTTACTGGTGTGCAAGTGATTTGAACTTTGCACAATCCATCTCAAATATTTAAAACTTCTTACCAAATATTTGTAGTAATTTGACTAACTTGAATTTTGAAATGTTTCAGTTCCATTCAACTCAACAACCCTTTAGTGTACATTTGTAATAAAAGGATTCTAATAAATACATTGTTAGCAGGCATAAAATACATTTGTCTACCTGCAGGTTCATAAATCTGGCACTGTGAGTTTTCACACCCATACTGCATTTATATGATGATGCCTAACACCTGGTACTGCAGTGTATATGTAATGTAATGTAACATTAACAGAACAATACTTACATTAAATCAAACATATCCACTACCACAAAGGTGACAATCAGTTTCAGGATGAACAGAAGCATAAAGTCTATGAACTCGGCAACAAGCCTTTTGTAGAGTGGGGGTATCATATATTCATAGCCACCATGACGGGCAATCACTGGAAACAGTAAAACACACACTATGAAAATGCAGGCATAAACCCTCATTCCTACAAATATGTAAGCTGTAAACACAACAACTTATAATTTGTCATTCCAGAATCATTATAAACAACCCAATATGTCCCTGGGACATAGGCCTTCCTCATAGAGGGGTGTGGGCCATGATCCACCACACTGGCCAACGGGGGTTGGTGGATAGGCTAATGGCCAGGCCTATTTCAGATTTTTTAAATCGCCCAAATAGCAGGGAAACAGCCCTGACTTGTTAAGCGATCTTGATCACTATTGCTACAAGATAACGCAAGACCTCCCACAGTGTGGGAAACCATTTCGACTCAATACTACTTGCTATTAGAAAAATTATATCATTCTTATCACTATTATCACATTTTGGGGTAAGTTATATTCATGGTAAAAAATTTCTTCCCAAGAGGCGACATACAAAATTCTGTAACATAATTTGACATATCTAGATCCCCAGAAAACTTCTCTCTTGATATTCCACCAAGATAGAGGAAATGTATGGACAATGAGAGATCTTGGAACAACACATGTTTATTTTTTAAAGATCAAAATCTAAGCCAACTATAAAAATTTAATCCACTAACTGGCAGCTACTAGTCAGAGATATGGCTTAAAAAATATATACCCTCATCTGTTATTTGCTTATGACACCGATTATATATAAATAAAAAATATAATATCCTACTAATATTATAAACGCGACAGTTTGTGTGTATGTTTGTGACTTCTTCACGCTCAAACGGCTACACAGATTTCGATGAAATTTGGTATGGAGATAGTTTAAACCCTGGATAACATAGGCTACTTTTATCCAGGAAAAAGTATAGTTCCTGTGAGATAATTGCCGTAGCGGGAAAACCGTACCAAACCATGAGCAGTTTATACTCTCCTTGATCTTTCAAGGAGAGTATGGACCACAGAATGTGGTTGAAACTATAATCAGAACCCTTTGACTTACTTCATGAGTAATTCCTGTGTTTTATATATTCATATTGATTCAAAACATACACATCACAAGTTACAGTAAAATTAATAAGAACTACAGTAATGCATACACATTTTAATTTGGAAACTGGTGTAGACACTAATACCTCCAGGTATGATCAGAATCAAAGCATCATATCTCACCAAGAGACAATTCTATGTGAACATCAAGCATACTAACACCAGACACTGACCAATTAAAGAAGGAGTATCACAGGGAGGCTGTCTGTCCTCAGTGCTGAATGCTGAATAAACAGATGACACCACAACCACACAAAAATTTGGTGGTGGAGCTTGTAAACCAGTTGGCACTCCATAATTCTATGACTATTATGACCGCTTTGACAAGGGGCAACACCCCAATATTAGGAACATTCCACGATTACAAACATAATCTCTCTCACTCTCTAATAATATCATTCTTGCTATATATACATATATAAACAAAAGAAAAAAAACAATAATATATAGCAAGTGCGTCTGTGACTAAATTAAAGCAGCTGAGCATAGCTCCCCTTCATTGCAGAGATTTATAACATGAGGCAAACACTCACCATACACTCAGTAGTCCCTTAAGTATGTATTACAATATTGAGCTTACATTTTATTTTTAACAGTAACAAATCTTATCTAAGCTGTGTGAATATGTTAATGGTAATAGTTAATCTGTAGCTAAATCTTTCCAGACTAATTCATTCTATCTATATCTAAAAAGACTAAGTAAAAAAATTTAATACGGCATTCCAAACTTAATTGTGTCAGATCACTAAGTCTACTAACACTAAATACACTAAGAAAGGTTCGGTTTAAAGATATTTTATTTCTCAACAAGAAATTTTACATTTCACTTATGTGAGAAACTTATGCTAAGTAGGTATTTATGCTTCAACATAGTACATTACACACTTAGAGTATTAACCTTTATTATTATATATTACCTTTACAATCTCGGTATTTTATGTAACATAATATTAGTAAACTATTATATCGATTTTGTATTAAAAAATTGCGGGCGACCGAGTGTCGGTGGCAGCGAGGGAGACAATATAAAACCGGTTGGCAGATTATCTGCAGCATGCCACAGTGCAATCGTTGACAGTTAGTCTAGTGTTCTTTTAGTAGTGCTATATCATTTAGTATGTTCACTTTCAATTAATTTTTAGATATTGAAATTTTTTGAAGTTTGTATTTCCGGGATAATATATTGCACCTATGTCTAGTGCGTATTTCTCAATATAGACACACAAGTAATGATTGCATTTTGTGTGGTTTGTAGACAGTACTCCAACCTAAATAAATCTTAAGAAATATCAAGTAATTAATGATATGGGAGAATGTGGTACCTTCAGTAGGAGTCAGAGATTCACCCTGAGGCAAGTTGTCCTGGATGTTGCGAGGAGGATTTGGCACTTGAAATTGAAACTGCTGCCCTTGGAATTGATAATTGTTGTTCAACAAAGGAACGTTCGTAGGGTTGTTTTGCAGGCCTTGAAAAGACATCATGTAGTAAGGGAAGCATGTGGACAAGTTCTGGTACATTTGGGCCTGCTGTATCCATAGTCGCAAGGCCTGAAAATATGCTTCACGTTCTGAAACCGCGAGTATATTGTCTCCCTCAGCACCGTCGTATTTGCCTTCCCGAGTTAGCGGGTTGGCTCTTAGTCGCTCTTCTTCAGACATTATTAATATTACATAGGGAAATGTACTTTATTGACAAAATGTTCAATCGAAGAAAAAAAAACAACATTACAAACAAACACAAAACTTGTATGTCAGATTTTCACGACAGTAGTATCTCACAGAGTATGACAGTTTGGTCAGTGCTGCCAACTTATAATAACTCAGTTACTCAGCCTACCACTGACATAGGCTCTACGACGAATGAAACAGCATACATAATACAGAATATATTTATTGCATATAACTGTGTACTTAAGATGGTCAAGGTTACAATGTAAATTTCAACAGTTTGCCCATTTCAGACGTTCAATTTTTGTGGTTTACTTTCCACATACATAAAAATTATAATATAAATTTCACATGGATAATAATGGAATGTTTATTATACCTATTTCTAATAGGCATAGGCTTCTCAATCAACAAGAAACCAGGTGCATATTTTTTATGTTTTTCTGAATATTTAAAGAAAAAAATGATTCAACTTAGTTTGAATAGGACAGAATAAACATGCTCTAAAGGTAAACAAAAGTTTCAGTTATGGAGCTAAGTTACCAGCTCTATACCTGTTAAGTTATAACACTAAACAGTTTGTGGTAGTAATGTAAGAGTTTTAAGGTCCATAGCAGCTCTCAGAACTCTTGGTCTAAGTAAAGACAAATAGTTTTCACAACAAGTCTGAAGCAATGATAGCTCAGCGGGGGGAGCGTCGCCTGTCAAACTGACGGACACTGGTTGGATCCCCAGCAACAGCTTGAGCTTCCGGTGACGGTAACACCGTTATCAAATTCCCAGCATGGTGGTAGGGTACCTTCGAATACCCGCCTGGATAGCTACCACCCTCAAGTTTAAAAAACTGTCACCAAGCACATAGTGTGTTCAGGCTGCAGTCCTTGAGAGTCAGTGAGCATTCTAGGTCTAGCGTGATAACATCTTTGACCACATCTTCACTGACCATCAGGTGAGATAGTGATCAAACGCTAGACCTATACAGTATAAAAAAGGGTATCATGGGGAGCTGGACATTGTACAGATATACGTATATATATATATATTCATTAGTCACATTAGTAACATTACTCGTAATCGAAAGTGGTCGCTTAATGAGCAATGTTTTTGATAAGTTCATAACTTGACAAAACATGATAAGTGGCATGTTGTTCTAAACGATGTCGCCATAAACGAATTTGACTGTATTCATAATGTACAACATGGATTCTAATTAACAAATATTAGCTATTTACTATAAATTCTTCAAAGCGGTCATGATCTTTCACTTACTACGTGTCGCAAGGCAAATAGCAGTAGATCGCTTATTGTACAACTAATGGTTGAGTGAGTTGGTTTGAGTGTGATAAAAAAAAAACTAAACTGTATAACAACCTTTAAAAACCTCCAAGAGAATATGAAATCTACCAATTTTAATAAATGTTTAGTAAGCTGGCTACATTGATCTCTGCTCCAACCACAGATTGCAGAACACGTCATGCCAGGTAGACGAAATCTATGACACCACCTTCTGCGTCATGCATTTTATTTAAATTTTTATTTTATTATTATTATTATTTTTTTTTACTAATTGGTCCTCTTTGGCTAGACTTTCGAATCTGACAATAGTACTGGACTACGTTTGTCCACTCCATTGGCCAAGCAGTGTTTTAAGTGCAGATATTTTGCAGTAATGATTGTATATTACTCTGTTTTTGTGTTTTTGGATTGTTTGCTTCACTTGATATTTAATTATACCCATTTATGCTAGTCCATATATGCGTTATTATTACGCAATCCTTTATCCTTGAGCCTCTAAACCACTTCTTCTTTTTCGCTGTCAAACTGAAATATTGAAGTAGTGGTGATAGTTCACGAACTCAGGCCGAGAAAGGTAGGAGAAAACCCAGAACTTTATTCTTCTCTGACTGGGGGTTGAATATACTCTACGGATCTTGCTCGTCTACAACTAATATTTAGGTATATAGTTAATCAGAGTAAATTATGATAAACAAAGTTATTTCTACAATGGCGGTCCCAGGTCGTGGTTATGACACTTCCCCCCCCGCCCCCCCGCCCCCCCGTTAAAATACACATACACGACATTGATAAACCTCTTAAAATGTATAACTTAGATAAAGATAGCAGCAAGAAGACGGAGAACCTTGTGACCCCCCATAAAATCTTTGGCTGTGTCCGCGTCTAAGGGAAAGTAGGAGTGGCCCTGCGGCCCTACCGGCGATGCGCCAATGGGAATGGGTTTCATTTTGACATTTAACTCCATTATGGACAAATTCGTACCGGCGAAGTGCCTGCTGCACCGAAACCCATTCCATCGCTATTGAAACCCATTAAATGAACTAAACTCAGTACTTTTGACAAATACGTGGTACCGGCGATCTACGATGGGAATGAGAAACTAACTCCATTCCCATTTCTAAATGTCAAACGAAACAGGCAGCTATTTCGGAATCGACTGGAAAAAGTAATGATAATTAAAGATTTTATTTTGCTGAAAACTTTCAAATTGTCATTTGGAATTTTGCATGCATCTTGTCCTACAATAAGGCGAAGCCATGCAAAACCTGCGCTTAACTAGCATAGTTAAGCAGTTAGAGCTCTTACTTCATTTTGTGATAACTGATATTGCGTTAATCAAAAGACAACTTACTATATAAAGTAATTGGAGTGCATAAATTGGAGAATTTTTTTCCGAGTTCAAAGTTTAAGCCATAGGTTACATTGCTGGTTATATTATTGCAGAAGAAAATAGTTTGTAAAGTGTGTTGGTGCATTGGTGAAACCAGTGACACATCACTTTCAGCCTTGAAGAAGACTGAGGTGAATTCAATCATATTAATATGAATTTTTCTTTTTTTTGATGCAACACTAGTGAATATTAGCAATTTTAACTTAGCAAGTAGATAGATAGAGAAAAATTATTTTATTTACACACTACTTCCAAAACACACAGTAAAAGGAAAGCAACAATTATAAATATAGTGATACAAAGTGTGGCCTCATCCCTTAAAGCGATTTCTACCAGGCGTCCAGATAGGATTTTATTATATATTTTTTATTAATAGTGAGGAAGTACATCAATATCTTCTAAGAATTAGTTTTTGAAGTAGTCTGGAGGGCAGGGTTTTAAAGAATATTATTTTTGACAGTACTTGTAATAAGTACGTATTGTAATGGGCTAAGTTTTTGAAATTCAACTAATTATAGGTATTTCTTTGTATCCCAAGAAAATGTTAAAATACCGTGACCTGCCCATAGACTGTACCCTTGGAGAGTTGAATTGATATAGAGAGATAAGAGTCAAGATGATATTGACAATCATCAGAAAATAATATGAAAGAGTTTTTTATTTCGACGATATCAGAATATTGTCAAAAAAATAACCTCGTGCTTTGATTGAAGTGGTTAAATTAATATTCAAGAACAGATAAAGTTTCAATACGAGAAAATTTTGAATTGACTGTTTTGATTTTATGACTTTCACTTAAAATAAAAAGCATAATTAAACAGTAATAGAATTATAATACAAATACTTATTATTTATATATTTTGCTATATCGTTTAAATAACGTACCTAAATCCAGCACTGATGTTTCGTCACAGCTTTATCACAGATCAGTAAATCATCGTTGACGTTCCTTCTCTTTCTATGTCTTTGAATACACGAGTCTCTTTCTACCATAGAGAAATAATATATCTTTAAAAGGAGTATCTCTAAATAGTCTGTGGGTTGACTCACCATCGTTTTGTTCGTGCCAAAGAGTATTTAGAATTCTTACAGAGTTCGAGTTCGTTCCCAACCCAAAGATAATACATTCCGACTGCGGACCCATACCCTGTATCTCTAATTTCTCTAAATAGTCTGTGTGCGGACCATAGATCAGATAGAATACATACTAGTATAGATAATAATCAACCATACAACGAAGCCATCGCCAAGGGTGAACATGAGGTGGGCCAGTATTAGGTTACTATTAAGTACACTGTGACAATAGTGCTTGAAAACTTCAGATAAAAACATCGACATCGATATGAACTAGTGATGGGACATTTATATTAAAGCCTTATCGATAACCTATTACTTCCTGTATTATCAGTCCTTAATGTAGTTTCCAAAAATAAAACACATTTTAATATTTGAAATTATATTCAGATAAAACTGTCACTAAAACTAGTGAGGAAAAACAGACCGATGTAACTAAGCGGTACTTTAACGATTTTCTACGATTACTGTCTATAAATACAAATAAAATGAAATTATACTAGATATACAGCTTTGAAATTGGCATATAATTCAATCTTATATCTCTATACATAAAAATTGCGATTTTACATGGATCAATAAATCAAGAATTTATCATACTAAATTAAATACTGTCTACTATTATTTAGCTTGCTAAAAAACAAATTATACATAGAATGGGCAAGTGCCTTTATTGAAGTATCTACTTACAATTATTATACATACTTCAAATGATTGGGTATCATTCAAAATTCAATCAATATGTATATATAATACAAATAAAAAGAAATTATACACAGAATGGACAAGTGCCCTAATTGAACTAGCCGCTTACAATTATACATTAATCAAATTAGGATTAGGTACCATACAATATTAAACTGTCTGATTGATACAAATCAAAACAAATTATACACAGAATGGGCAAGTACCTTCATTGAACTAGCAACTTATCCTACTAATGTTATAAACGTGAAAGTTTGTATGGATGTTTGTTACCCTTGCACGCTAAAACGGCTGGACGGGATTGGATAAAATTTGGTATGTAGATACTTCAGGTCCGGAATAACACATAGGCTACTTTTCATCGTAATCATCGTCATGAAGCATCACCACGCGAGTAAATCCACGGGGTGCAGCTAGTTATATTATATAAATCAAATTATTAAATAATAAACAAATAGCAATACAATATAATAAATGAAGCAGGAACACCATTTGCGCTTCCGCGACAGATCTGAAAGAAACGAACAAAAACATTTGAATCATATTACAATACGTTCTACCGCCATTTGCATTAAATATACTGAGAGTTGTTATAACACGAAAATAACGAATAGTAAATATAAGAAATCAATAATGTGTGATGTGATGTAACAGGTAATACTGATACTTATTGTTTAAAATGATTATATAAGTGGAAAATATGACCCACACAGTATATTTTAGTAAGCAAATGACAGTAGATTTTCGTAAATTGTAGATATGTCGTCGCCCGATCGTCAAATTGACCATATCGCACTGTGCCTGGGTAGGCTCTAAATGTTGTATTGTAAAATTATTATTCATGTAATATCGTACGTACGTAATATTGTCATAGAAACTTGTTATAATAAAAAATGGAAGAGAAATAGTCAATTTGAGACAAGGTATCGTAGTGGGTTGGCCATTCCACAATGATATCAATATTTCATTATATTGTTAAGTGTGAAACTTGTACTGCATTAAATATAATATTTAGCTTACTTTTACTTGCTAGCTTTTGAGAGCAGGAGTAGTTTTTTCTAGTTGTACCAAAGAATAAATAATCCTACTGTCAACAATTAAATAATTAACCTTCTGTCATCCTGCTCTCCTTTGTTCTTACTGAATCGAACTGGCAGCACCAGATTACGATATGGCTGGGCAGATCTGGCCAATCCAACGATCCGGCACGACATATAAATAGCAATCACAGGTGAGAAATAAAACATGTTATTTCTTACATCTGATTGCTTTAAATTTTTTAAATGCCAAACTTTGCATTGTTGTCATATTAGATGATGATAACCGTTCTATGTCAGAACCTTTTAAAATTCTATTAATTGAATTACACCAATTGTGTATTTGCAACCTGCAAACTAATGAGATAAAAAAATTTAGTGATTGTACATGATGCTGTTGACATCCAAACCAGTCAACAACAGCATTTCTGAGAAATATGTCTCGAATGTTTTTCACAATATGCGGATTGTGAGGAAAGCATTCGAGATACTCATTGATTACACCAATGAGCTCTCTAAAAAGTCTAATGAATTTCGCGGTGGGATAGCAGAGATTTGGGCCCCTTAACGCTCTCCTCTCCCTTAGGGTAATCCAATCGTGGATATCAGATATGTCTGTTGTTAAAAAAAGACGTTTGCAAGTTTGGCACTTAATTTTTTTTAATAACTTGCGCGTCACATAGCCAGCTGTGAAAGCTGAAGCTTGTGCGCGCATCCTCTCCCGCCTGACTTGTTGAAACAGTATTGGCACTGTTTCAACAGGTTCAGCAGAACTCTTGGAGCATCCTGCATTATCTGCCAGTTGATCTGAAACAGAAAAAAGGGGTATAACCGCTCGCTGGACTTGTTGTGATAGTGTCATTGATGACACTATTTCAACAGGTCCTGCGGGTCTTGAGGAGCATATCGCAGTATCAGCCAGTTGACCTGAAACAAAAAATCTATTGGCAGAATCATTATTTCCTAGTAACCCTTCTGATCGGACTATATTTTCAGTCAGGTCATTCTCACAACTAAAATTTGGTGAATAAGGAATCAATGCTTTGGAGAGCAAAAGAGATTTATAAGCATTTTGAAAAGTATAACAGTCAGGGTTTGTGTTGCGGTAATTCAATGCTCTAATACGGCCAAAAAAGTTTTCTAGTGGATCTTGATTAAGATTTCTAGTATAAAAATACTGGATGCCAGATCCCTGTAAATCAGTCCAGATGTTAATGAAACTTTTCAAAGTCGTTACCCAATTTTTAATACTAGGCACTCGTTTGTTAATTGAATGACCTAACTGCTGGGCCTGTTTACTATGGCTATCAATAAAATACATATTCTCTAAGACATTAATAGCCTCTCGCCAAAATACAACATGTTTTGATACACCTGTTTTATCCAGTTTAACCGGCCCTCTCATCTTCCCTGGCGCCGCCCCTCCGCGAGACCCGTTGACGCTGTCGAACAGCTTGTCAAAGAAAAGCACCGCCTCCGCAGTATTCTTCATCGTAGGGCTGACCAAGGTTCCATCTGCATGATTTTCTAGGAAAAAATAATATTTTATTTGACTAATATTATGTTGGTTTGTGTGTGCACAATAGCATACGTGATCACATACCTAATAATAACATGCTTTAAGACTTTCTTTAGGCACTGGGGTATTTTAGACAAGACAACCTTTCACTGCACTCTGCACAGCCAAGCTGGGTTCCAATTTTGTCTCGAAGTTGGACGAAAGTAAAACTGCGGGGTTCAGCTAGTCATTTATAAAAACAACTTCATAATACTCCCATGTTTATCTTGAGGCCCAGCTTTTGAAAAACTTGAGGCCTTCAAGCAGTTCTGTCTTGACCACGCCACAATAAAATAAAATAATTTAATAATAAATTATTATTTACTTACCATACCTCGAGGTGTACTGGAGCATTGCACTGGTCCTCTCGCTTAGAACTTGTGTGCAATTCTTTACTTTCATTTTTTTAATTTTTGCTGGGATTACATGCTCGTCCGTTAGTTTATGCAATAAACGTATACCGCCCAACTCACAATCCGCCTTATACACTTCCATAATATCATGCCATCTAGCCAGCTTGCCACAGAATACTATGTCTTTGTTCAAAAAATTATTTCTGATACCCTTAATTAGATGGGGTGGATCATAAATAATATTCAATTTGTGACCATTGATGTCAATTTTGTTATCTGAAAAAACAATGTAACTATAATACATTTCTTTTCTGAACACGAGATTGGGTTTGTTATAAGAAGGCCGCTACAGAACAGTGGATAATCAAGACCAAATGGTACTCAATACATATATATACTCAAGTAACATTAGGAACTCTTAAAAAACAGATGGCTTGGGTGATGGTAAATACATCACGGCAGAGAAGCAATTCGAACTTCTAAAAACACACTTCACAGAATGTCAATTCGGCAATATGGCAAATTGGGAAACACAAAATCCATGTACCAAACAAAAATAACTGGAAATTTTAGACTCTATTGTTACAGAAGAATCTCTTTTATGGGCAGTAAGCACATTCAACAACTGGAACAACTGTGCCAGCGACCAAAAGCCACACTCTGTTTTAGGGCAGCTGGCGGGGGAATGCACAGTACATCCCAAGCTGGAGGTCAGTGCAGGACTCAGCGCCTCTATTAAGAATAACAATAAGAATATGTTAACTAACCCTCGTGGGCATCATTTAGCAAATTTTGTCGTCTCGTTTCGTCTTGGAAACTTTTCGTGCATGACAAGAATGTTGAGCCCTGATCACATATAACAGCTATAGGTTTAAGTCCAATTTTAACAGCAGCGTCGACAACATCCTGAAATTAAAATAAATAATTAAAGAGATTCATGATTGAAAGTGATGTGAAAATAAATATACTTTATTCCATGCATGCTATACATGTATTACTATTATAAAGAGGAAAATTTGATTGTTTGTATGCTTTCAATAAGCTCCGATATTATGTTTTCAAAAAAATTAAGGATCCGTGTATTTTTAATTTTGAAATTTATTATTTATTACTCATGCGAAGCCGGGGCGGCCCGCTAGTATTTTATAGACTATGATTTCTCATTTTAAAAGCGGGACTTTAAGTTGGCTTTTCATTAATGTTTTTTACTATGGCAGCTGTACTCGTATACCATCACAGCTATTGTAATATAACAGTGAGATTATTTGTCGCATCCAACTCATTTATTTATTAAGCATAACAAATGGAAATAGGGCAAAATATTCTATTCCATTCCTTTTGCACACTAACGCTGTTACTCTACACTGGTCCAAACAAAAATACTGCTGTTAATGGTGCCAAAACTGCCAAAAGATTAGTAGGCAGCAACAGTTATATAAAGCATTTAATTTTTTTTTATTAATTTTTAGTGTTTATACCAAGAAAGCTTGTTAATGAAAGAATACAGAACAAAAGATTTAGCACTGAATGCATTGAAAATATTGCAGGGATAGATCACAGATAATTTATTTATTTTATAAACTCCATTTTTTAATATAGAAAAAAATTGTTCAAATAATCCCGCAAATACCATAGTATAACAAACGTCAAATGATAATTAAAAAGGCGTGAGCTTTCTAAATGGGTCTTGAAGTATCTAGTCTACACACTATAATGATTTCTTTGAATGGTTACAAAGGTACTTACTCTTAGTATGTTCTTTAAAACAAATGCTGGTGTAGCACCTTCACACATGTAATATGCGATCGGTTGTGTCCATGATGTACAAACACCCCGCAACATAACAACTAGTGCATGATCACATAGTTTTCGTTCTTTGTTTTGACCGAAATTCACAAAACCTTCTATTTCATCATACGACTCAACATAGTTGAGGTGCGGTGTAAGTGCTACTTCATCAAAAACTATCGAGCAAAGTTTCTTTATGTCAGCCCAGCTACTTATCATGTCTTGCAAATGTGCGAGTAATTTTGGGTTAAGCCCTGAAGTGAGGGACATGTCTTTGGTGAACTTGTTAAGAGTCACTTTTGATGGTAAAACAAACAGTTTTCTTAAAAACCGATAACCTTTCGGACTTTGCTTCATCATAGATAAAGCAAATATTTTCTCCTCATTGGTAAAGCGCCTTCTTTTTATATGTTTATTGTATTGATTTATTTGCATCTGTAAAAATGATTTCGCTTCAGGTGTCATACCCTCAATCAGAGAGTCAAAAGAACTTTTGTCACACAGTCTTTTAAGTTCCTTGATTTTTTTCTCACAACCAAAAGCAAGCCTTTTTTTCGACTTCATGATGTCCAAACATTTGTTATACAAGCGTTTACATTTTGGAGTGAGCTTTTGAACACTCTGAACTATTCTCTGTCTTCCAGTTTTCGTCAAACCTGAAATTGATTACCGTATAGAGGATTACTACCCAGCTTTGCTTGTGACTTCACACAAGCATTGTCTTCAGTCGGACCTATAGTAACCATAATTAATAATAACGGATCTTAGGGAGTGTACAGACTAAGAAGAATGCGCAGCTCGCGCACCTTTTTAACACATACATAAAGTAATGTTTCGTTTTAGTCATGCTTCTTAAATTTTGGATGGTAGTGTGTGTGTATATATATACACATAATACTAGTTGTACTCCGCGGTTTCACTCGTGTGTTCCACAGCAATCATACATTTTACCGGGACAAAAATCAGACTGTAACTTATCTCTGTTCCAAATTTCATCCAGATCCGTTCAGCCGTTCTGGCGTGATTGATTAACAAATATCCATCCATCCAAACTTTCACATATATAATATTAGTGGGATATAGGTTCATATTTCTATAGTAATAGTCCGAGTCGGTTTGTAGATTACAATTAGGTAATAGAATTGGTCACCGGATTTCAGAGTCTTCACCCTCATCATGTCTTTCTATAAATTATATAACTTACATGTTCCTGAGTTAGTTGACCCAACTGGAGATTCCTCGTGGATGGTGGTGGTAGTTCCAGATGTAGAAGCAACTTTCTCCGCAATCCTTGAAATCCCTAATGAAGGTGGAGCATCTTTGGGAACCTCAGGCTTCAAAGTCTGATAGAGAGATATGGGTGGATGGCCTGGAAATGTTTTAGTGAATGATATTTATTAAACTGTCTAAACTTTTGGAAAGTAGTGTATATATATGTATATATACACATAATACTAGTAGCATGCCGCGGTTTTACCCGCGTGTGTTACGGTTTTCCCGCTACATCAATTTATTCCACAGCAATCGTACATTTTACTGGGATAAAAAGTAGCATATGTGCTGTTCCAGACTGTAACTTATCTCTGTGCCAAATTTCATCCAGATCCGTTCAGCCGTTTTGGCGTGATTGAGTAACAAATATCCATCCATCCAAACTTTTACATATATAATATTAGTGGGATATAGGTTCATATTTCTATAGTAATAGTCCGAGTCGGTTTGTAGATTACAATTAGGTAATAGAATTGGTCACCGGATTTCAGAGTCTTCACCCTCATCATGTCTTTCTATAAATTATATAACTTACATGTTCCTGAGTTAGTTGACCCAACTGGAGATTCCTCGTGGATGGTGGTGGTAGTTCCAGATGTAGAAGCAACTTCCTCCGCAATCCTTGAAATCCCTAATGAAGGTGGAGCATCTTTGGGAACCTCAGGCTTCAAAGTCTGATAGAGAGATATGGGTGGATGGCCTGGAAATGTTTTAGTGAATGATATTTATTAAACTGTCTAAACTTTTGGAAAGTAGTGTATATATATGTATATATACACATAATACTAGTAGCATGCCGCGGTTTTACCCGCGTGTGTTACGGTTTTCCCGCTACATCAATTTATTCCACAGCAATCGTACATTTTACTGGGATAAAAAGTAGCATATGTGCTGTTCCAGACTGTAACTTATCTCTGTGCCAAATTTCATCCAGATCCGTTCAGCCGTTTTGGCGTGATTGAGTAACAAATATCCATCCATCCAAACTTTTACATATATAATATTAGTGGGATATAGGTTCATATTTCTATAGTAATAGTCCGAGTCGGTTTGTAGATTACAATTAGGTAATAGAATTGGTCACCGGATTTCAGAGTCTTCACCCTCATCATGTCTTTCTATAAATTATATAACTTACATGTTCCTGAGTTAGTTGACCCAACTGGAGATTCCTCGTGGATGGTGGTGGTAGTTCCAGATGTAGAAGCAACTTCCTCCGCAATCCTTGAAATCCCTAATGAAGGTAGAGCATCTTTGGGAACCTCAGGCTTCAAAGTCTGATAGAGAGATATGGGTGGATGGCCTGGAAAGGTTGTTGTCAATGATATTTATTAAACTGTCCGTTTGTTATTGTATTATATATATTACTACCAAATAATTCATAACTACAGAAATCTAAAACTACGAAATTGATCTGCATCTACGATTGTGTCGATTAAGGCCCATACGAAACTAAAACTGAAATGATAGATTCTATTTATTTTTTATACATTGCTAACTTTGAGTGAAATATTCAAGAGATAAAGTAATCAACATAAAAAGTCAATTCCAGTCTACAAAAAAAAATTATTCAAATTGGCTACCTAAGAATGCCAACCATTGAAAAAATATAATACGCACTAGTCAATACCAATAAGTTTAGCAAAAGAATGCCATCAGAGAAACTAAAAGTAAAGGATAATCATTAAGATTATGTTATCTCCAATAATTTAGATACTTGCCTCCCATCTTCCATGCATTTGATTTATAAAGAATAAATACAATAATTCACACTTATACTGGTTGGAATTTTATGACCCCACTAAAATCTGAAAAAATAACATCATGTACTTTTATGGCATAAATTGATTTCGAGCTACTAATTATCTCTCACATTCATAATTACTTCACACTGTTTTTACGGGCATAGCGTGGTACTTACGCGTAGTCGATATCACGATCGGCAGTTGTTTCGGCTTCTTTCGAAAGCCTTCATCAAGATCTTGAGAGCGGTGCGCGTGATTATCGTGATATCGACTACGCGTATGTACCACGCTATACCCGTAAAAACAGTGTAAAGTATACTAATTATCTAATTGACTCTTTGGCTTCGTTCAATTAAAAGACGTTAAGATTTCCTATCATTTAATTTACCGTGTTACTTAAAGAGATTTGATCCTTATGATCTATCGATTTATGTCATAAAAGTACTGGATGTTATTATTTCAGACTTGAGCCAGTTTGATTCCCAATCGTGCCAAACGAGTTTTCAAAACACTTTGAATGTACATTTGTTTCTTTTTAACAATAAAGGAATGTTTTCAATGAATTAAATTCACTATTTAGTTGTACTTTCCCTCCGGGTGTGGTCGATAAATTCCACCCTGTATATTAAAAAAATAACAATGGTTGTTATCAGAACATGCACCATCTACAAACTATACAACAAAACTATTTCTTTACAATGTCAATCTACACATTCATTAAATATAATCAGACATACATATCAATGTGTTGCTTTTAGCATAGGTGTGGTCATGCTTAACCTTTATTAAGCATTCAGTAAGTTCAGCTGAAAATAATATTATTTTTGTTAATCTTCATTCCCAAAGTCATTACAGATCTAACAGAGACAAAATGAAAGTTGCATGTAAAATGAATTATAATAACAACTAGCTGCACCCCGTGGTGATGATAATGATGATTATGATGATGATAAAATGTGTTAATCTAGGGTATAAGCTATCTGCATTTCATATTTCATCTAAATCTGTCATGGTGATGATTGATGATGAGAAGTAACCTATGTGTTATTTAGTTTTTGGTCCCATGAAATATAATTGCTATTCAGCTGGCACAGTTCCAAGCTCATACAATATATATTTTTTAACAGGCTGGAGGAAACACAATAATATATTACGAATAATACTTTTTGCTAACCACATATGAGATGTATGCACAAAATCATACTGTATGAAAACCTGGTAGGGTGTTAAGACAGTAAGGAGCCCTGTTGTGTCTTCAATCTACAGCTACACCCTACTCACATCTACGTATAAAATGGTCTGCTGCACATTTAGCGCACTTCTCTTCTTCACACATTCAACACACATTTTGTAATATCGAGGATTATTTAAGCTTATTTTTGTATTATAATATGTAACTTACTATTTGCCACAGAAGACTGGTCATAATTTGTTGTTATTGGAACAGCATATTGGTCGAAGAAACCTGAAAAATAACATACTAAATTATCAAATATATGGTGTGCAGGCCAGCCCTGTCGACCACCAGAAGACAGCCAATATAGCTATACGAAAGTCATCCAAAGATAACAACCAGGACCAATGGCTTAAAATGGCCTTCGAAGCGCTCTGTTCTAAATGCTACTGCAGTGGTCACTTATCCAAGTTATCACCACAGAGAATGTTGCTTTATCTAGCCAATCAGTTATAAATACCGTTAGGCAAGCTCCAGTATTTGCTCCATACTACCAAGATGTATGTTTAAACAATTTCCCATATCTATGTAAATTGAAAACACATACTATGTGTAATAGAGACTAGGAAGTGTTGGTATATATAACAACTAATGATTACAACAACAAAAATGTGTGGCCTGTACATCACAATAAACAAAATTATTGGCTAATTATTTCCACACTGAACAATACATTTCTACCTAACATACATACACACAAGAATAATACTTACTTAAGCATACAGGATTGTCAGGAGTCCTGGTTTCAATTTCTTTTGGTGAAAATAGGGTTGGGCAAGCAAGGCGCTGTCTTCTCCGCCCCCTAAGATATTTGTCCTCAAAATGATGGCCGCATATCCTTGGAGCATTTATATCGGATACATTTGGGCTATGTGGCTGCACTAAGTCCAACCATATTTTCCTCATGTCTTCATAGCCAGGAAATCGAAATAGCTGGCAGGAGTTAATTTTACAGCTACAAGTATCAATGCAGCACGAGCGAGAAGACATTATTCTAAAACAGTAACAGATAAATTGTAATTTCAACCCTTGAATGTAAATTTTGTCTTTCATGTGACGACGGCAAAGATAACTTTACTTACGTCTCTCTCTGAGCACTGAATAGCAGCAGTTAAGATTTTTATCCTTGTTTATACAAAAACAGCAGCAAAATATCAAAATAAACAACCAAATTCTATTTGGGTGGTACGAGGTAATTGTTGACAAAGAAATTGGCGGGAATCATAGATCCAATAGAATCCATGTGAATGAACATGAAAAAGTCCCATAGATCAAATAGAAAGCATACTACGTTTCAATTGCCACCAGCGCAATTCACTTCTAAGAACACAGATGAAGTTTTATGATTTAACCCCGTGGTGCGGACCGTATTCCGTACCCGTACTCTTCGTTTCGAGAATTCGTGCGCAACAAATGAGAACTTGTATTTGTAGTTACTAGTTGGAAGAACCAAAATTTTGGTGGTTATTTTTCGCTAGTGAGTGCATTACGTGAATAACAAATAACATGTGCTCCGATTGATTGTTTAGTGAATAGTGTAGTCCTATTTAATTGCAACGGAATATCGGCTTACTCAGACAGACAACTATACCGCTGGAATAATTTAATTCTGTGTAATGAATTGGAGGAATTCGTAACTTCAAAGCAAAGTGGATACTAATTTGCTTCATCAAAAATTGTAAGTAAGCCTGCAAACAGCTGTGTCAGTTATTGTCCAGTCTATTTTTTGTTAGCTTCTGTGGTGAGCTCCACCTTGTGCTTCCTGCACATCAACGTACCTATTTTATCTTTTTCGTTGAAATAGACATAACCTTGAAACAGAGATACTTTAAAAGAATAGTCTTTATGACAAAAATGTTCGTTACAATATTAGCAAACGAGCTTTCGATGTACTTTTTGAGGTGTTTTTATTAACCGACTTCAAAAAAAGGAGAAGGTTCTCAATTTGACCCGTATGTTTTTATTTATTCACCGACTTCAAAAAAAGATGAAGTTTTCGCAATTGACCGTGTTTTTTATGTGTGTTCGCGGATAACTTCACCGTTTATGACCAACTTTTGATGATTCTTTTTTGTTTGATATAGTTTATTTCCGACGTGCTCGCATTTTAATTTTATGACAATCGGTTGAGCGGTTTTTGAGTTATACAGTAACAGAAAAGTGTTTGTCTACTTGGACAACTTCCTACCTGCAGGTAAAGAATTTGGTAAACATACACAATGACTGTTGATAAAAAAATGTTTCATGGTTTTTAGAGATCTTTGCTACTCACGGGGAGTAGCAAAAATCACTAAAAACCATGAAAATTTTTACTGAAAAATGGATCGCCTTCAACATTCAAAAGTGTGAAATAACTTGTCGAAGATGGTTGGAGCACAATATTTTGATAATAGTTACTTTTGAACTATCATAGTACCAACTTCAACAAGTTAATTTACACTTTTGACTGTTGAAGTCAGTTCCTTATTTTTTTTCTAATCAGATCACACATTACTTATTTACTTTAATATCTTATTTTGGTTACTTATTTACTTTAATATCTTATTTTGGTTACTTATTTACTTTTGTAATATCTAACAAAACTTATATAATTCCAGTTTCTCTGTTTTCTAAGATATCTAATATATAAATTGATATGACCTGTTTCAAAATAAATATTTATTTATTTGGGCTACAATCCTAAATGTGTGATTAACACCTGACAAAGGGTAATCATTGATCTATATATTATCATTCTAATTACACAGGGCTGCAAATTTTTTACTTACTAGTTTTTTTTTTTTTTACACATGGTCTTCAGGTCCCAAACTAGGCAGAGCCTGTACTATGGTAACCTGATGACTGATATATATACTTATGTATATACATATACACACCCAGGCACAGGCCAAACAGACATGTTCATACACACAAATAATAATAATATTTTTTTTTTTTTTTTTTAATAATATGGGACAACATTCACACAAGGTCTTCAGGTCCCAAACTAGGCAGAGCCTGTACTATGGTAACCTGATGACTGATATATATACTTAAATACATATACACACCCAGACACAGGTCAAACAGACATGTTCATACACACAAATGTTTGACCTGTCCGGGAATCGAACCTGGGACCAGCGGCTCAGAAGGCAGAGTGCTACCAACTGTGCCAACAGGCCTGTCAAGTTTTTTGTTAAATGGTTAATATCTGGATTAATTGTCTTAAAAGTAATATGAACTGTTAGAGTTAATAATTACTCCATAAAACTCCAATAAGTCATTGTTCCAAACCTGATGTTCATTTTAGGTCATCGGATAACTTACTCCTTAACATGCCAGAACACAACACTGTGTTCTACAACACATCTTTTTCAGTGCAGGTGGTCTATGCCTCTGGAATGCACTACCAGTCACAATTAGACAAGCACCATCACTCAATATTTTTAAAATTCAAGTCACAAACTTTTATCTTTCTTCTATTAGCTAAAATATCTTTATTGTACCGAATTCCATAATAATTGTGAAAAATATTTATCTTAGTTATTATATATAATAATATCATAGTTATTATATATAATTAATAATATATGATGTGTATGGACGGAGGGTGGTGGATGTGTCATAAAATATTTCCTTAATAGAATTGAACATAACAAATAATAAAACATTATTTCATCATTTATACATAATATATATAAATAAATAAATATATATATATATATATATGTATATATATATATATATATATGTATATATATATATATATATATATATATATATATATATATATATATATATATATATATATATATATATATATATATATATATGTATATATATATATATATATATATATATATATATATTTATTTATTTATTTATATATATTATGTATAAATGATGAAATAATGTTTTATTATTTGTTATGTTCAATTCTATTAAGGAAATATTTTATGACACATCCACCACCCTCCGTCCATACACATCATATATTATTAATTATTTTCCATCCAAAGGTTGTCTGATCGCTCTTAGCGATAAAGGGGCCCATTGAACATTACTATTGTAAATATTTCTTTTTGTTAGCTCAGTAATTTTGTGTTAATAAAGTGTATTGTGATACTACAATAATGCATAACTACCTTTTTGGTTTCACAGAAACCAATGTAGATATGCAACATAAAATTTAAAGTAATTAACAAATAACCCTTACCACATTTCATATAGGCATGTTTAAGAGGCTATCTATACAATATCACCCTATTGGTTGCAAGTATGATAACATTATCATATCACAAGAGATTTCACTGATAAACTGATACTTTCCTATAACAATACTATTTATATACATAACCATGTATTTTAAGTATCTGGTTACTTTTTTACATGATTCAATTAGCCTTTTATAAGAAATCAGCACTGCCCCCTGGCTTACCATGGGTAATGTTCGTGAGAAATATTTCATTCCACCATTTTCTAACTTACTCAGACTCTCACAAATAATGTAGCTTTCTATATTTTCAAAATCTGTTCAGTAGATCCAGAGATTACCCCCTACAACCTGGATAAACTTAAGATATTTGTTCATACTAAAATCAGTACAAAAATACTTTACAACCTTTTCTGAGACCTATTAAGTATACCAACATAAAAATGAGGCAAGCCATTTCGGAGGAATTTGGTAACATAAACTGTGACACAAGATATTTTTGCATATTAGATATAACTAGGCACTGAAAACACTATGTACTTGCCATGTCTTGTACAACGTAATAAAAATACCAATGCTCTTAGAAACACAAAATTTTATTAAATCCTACTAATACTAAATACGGACTGGCAAGCGCAGCATAGGACGGCCACCGACCAGGTGGACAGACGACCTGACTAAGATCACAGGCAAGGGCTGGATGCGGGCCGCGTCCAACAGGTCCTTGTGGAAATCAATGGGGGAGGCCTATGTCCAGCAGTGGACGTCCTATGGCTAGATGATGATGATGATGATGAATACTAAAAATGCGAAAGTTTGTGTGTATGTTTGTTACTTCTTCACGCTCAAACGGCTACACCGATTTCGATGAAATTTGGTATGTAGATAGTTTAAACCCTGGTATAACACATAGGCTACGTTTATCCCGGGAAAAGTATAGTTCCCGTGGGAAAATTGAGGTAACGGGAAAACCGTAATCCACGCGGGTGAAATCGCGGAAATGTTGAAATGTACTGAAAAAAAATTAATTATTGTAATATAAATACAAACTACAATACTATGTATTATCTTACATGCCTACTATATTTTAATCTAAAGAGCCACAACAAGTGGCGCTTCTGCCAGTAGTTTGGGAACTGTGCAAAATGCTAGCACTATTTTCACATTTATTTATATCAAAACAATACACATTTGATTTAATCATTAATTTATTAGGATTTAGGTATAACTTAGATGTTTCCGACAGCCCTGACATGTCGAGGCTGTTAATAATTATTATCTATGTGGCTTTAATACTCTTTTACTGCTATGACAAAATGTTGTAGGGTGTCTCTTTGATATATTATACTAAATGCAACTTCTGGCTTTATGTGAGTGGAATATGTTTTGCCCAATCACCTGCCTGAATTCAGCTTTAAGTTATATATTTCATATACTGTTATTAATTTATTAATTAATTACACAATCTGATTCCACCATCCCCTTGCTATCATCGGTCGACTCGACGTACGGCAATTCGCCATCGCTATATGGTAGATATACCACCTATACGCACGAAGCCTTATGCTTCCACTTTCTTAATGCGTACTGCCAAGGAATGGAACTCGTTGCCCGAGTCTGTGTTTCCCGATATGTACAATCCTGGAGTCTTCAAGTCGCGAGTGAATAGGTACCTTCTAGGTTTGCGTGCTAAATCCTAGACAACGTCATCACTTAACATCAGGTGAGACAGTTGTCAAACGCAAACTTATAATTTGTAAAAAAAATAAAAAAAATATATATATATTTCAAGCTTTATGGATACCAAATATCATTTATTTTTAATACTCAATAGAACTAGCATTTGACCACTATCTTACTCAGATGGTCAGTGATGATGTAGTTGAAGATTATTGCTAGACCTAGAATGCTTACTGTATCTCAAGGACTGCTACCTGAACACACTATTTGGAGACTGTTTGACTTGAGGGTAGTAGGTAGTCAGGCATGCTGCTCAAAAGTACCCCGCTGGGGATTTAATAACAGTGTTACCTTCACTGGTAGATCAAGCTGTTGAAGGATATCGGACCAGAGTCCATCAGTTTGAGCTCTACCACTGGACATTTTTTCATTGGGAATGAGCAAAAGTTTGACCACTATCTCACCTGATGTTAAGTGATAATGCAATCCAAAAATATTGCACCAAATGTGATTCCAACATATTCAGCCATGTTAATTTAAAAAATGTGTTTGTAAATACTTAACATGAAATCTCTTAATAGGGGTTTCACTGAAACTATTCTGACAATTAATTTGATTTACGCCTTTCCTGATTATTATACAAACTTCTTCACTGCAGTGAATGGAATTTATATAGAAATTAAATTCATAATGTGTATGATAGGCACTATTGCGAGTACTCTAATGAATGGTAATTAACATCATACTCGGTATTCCATACCACGCCTTGTTTCAATGACATGTCAGCCTTGCTACAAGTCATGAATAGCATTACATGAGATATAAATAGTGACTGCGTAAAATTGAATTGTTATGCTATAACTACATAGTTCAAAAACTAAACCAAACAACTTTCACTACTTATCTGTAGAGTATGTTCAACATTTTTTTTATTAAAGACAAATACTGAACCGTTTGTGATGAAATTTGTATGAGACCAATCTAGAAGATTATCTAAGAAAAATAAAAAAAAAAACGAATCTACAGAATTCTTTTATAAATACCTTCTTGACTCGTAAAAAAGTATGAACATTCGAATTGATAACCTTCTCCTTATTAGAACTTTGAAAGAGACTTAGAACTTAAGACTGATGTATTTTTGCAATCATCAGTTAATCATACGAAATTAACAAATTAAGTCATAGCAAATACTAAGGGCTAATTGAATTTATGAGGATGTATTTTTAAAAGAATCAAGAAATATATTGTATGTAGTTACCTAAGTGAGCAATTATTTATTAAATAAATTTTAATAGAATATAACATTAAATGCTAATCATTGCAGTCAATGTCGCCTAGGACCTATTTTATCTTGCTATTTTATCATGACAGACAGAAAGCCATGCTAATTAAAAGTTGCTAATGTATTGCAATTGGCTATAACTTGCATAAAATGCAAGCTATAGCCTGTAGATAGAATTTACCGTGAGGCAAGAACTGATTGGTCCTGTCCAACCATTGATCAATGAACCTTACTAAATAGTTAACACGTCCTATCTCGGCGATAAAGTGATTGTGCTCGATTAATCGTATTGTTTGCACTATCGCCCGATTTAATGAACACTCAAGCGTTCTATCGATTACCGTCAACTCTATGTGTTATACAGATTGAATAATAGTCATCTAGTAATACTGCGTAATCCTTGTAGTAAACATGTTAAACACTAAGGACGAGGAAGGTGACCTATCTGATTGTATGGCCGAATCGCCGTAAACAGATACACATGTGCTAGAACTCGATATTATCTATGCCCAATAATTTTCATATATATATATTTTTATATATATATAATACTGTATAGACAATTAAGGCAAAGCATAAAGTGGTATGTGATTATGGTGCGAAAATTTATAAATAAATGTTCCAAATTTGAAATATCACGAAACTAAGAAAAAATACTGATTTGTTATGCACTTAATAATAATAAGTTCTTAAACTGTCGTGTTTAGAAACAAGTTATATTTTATGAAATATTTAACGGAGCTCTGACACAAAAGGCTCTTGAAACATAGCTAAGAATAGTCTCGATTAATACTCCAAACAAAAAATAATATTAAGGGTTTGAGAGGTGCCGATGACATTACAGAGGCTCGCGGGTGTTTACAGGCAGTTCAATAATAATTAGCAAATGAGATGATGACAAAATTGTCTATTGTGTAAATGGTCACGCCTTAATTTGCTTTAATTGAAATCAGACCGGGCGGCGGCGGGGGTAGGTGTACGGTACGGCACATACGTATAATAAGTCAGAAACAATGCCTTTACAAAATGCACAAATAGCTGTTAAATTAAAAAGTAACAAGTGGGGCTGTGGTGATATCTGGGTGTCGTCTACTGTTCATAGCAGCCATAGGCTATGTTGAATCTACATATCGCTGGCTTAATTTTCAATGTTCGTATCCCCATTTGGCCAAATTTTACACGAGGAACATAAAAAAAATTAAATAACTAACAATAAAAAAAATAGAGAAACAGCTTTATTTACATATAAATAAAAAATACTAAATACAGGAGATTAAGAATTAGGAGATACAAGTGTTTCTATCGTGTTCGTTACTGCATTTTACACTAGACGGCATTAAAATCAATAATTCAAATGTTTTGGAGTTACGAAGTTTTAAAATTAAGCCAGCGATATGCTCGTCTATGTCGATTTAGTAAGGCATTTGACATTTTATGTGCTTACAACAATCTAACCTATCACATGAACATGAAAATGCTAACCTATCACATAGGCTACTTTTTATCCCGGAAAAAGTAGAATTCCCGTGGGATAATTGAAGTAGTGGAAAAAAAGGGGCGCAGACAGTTAAGTTCATCTAAAGAAAAAATGCAATGAAGATACCTAAATCTATCCAAGCAAGAATCCGGGTCCTACGTCATAGCATCCCGTCGCTCGATTCCCACGCGTATTGCGACCTAATATGTCCCTTCCCTTGAGTGAATTAAGGACCAGATTTGTTTGTTTTACTGACCCTGTCCCCTTTACCCCACTCGGATGACGACGGCCACAACAATTTGTTCCGGTTTATTTGCCAATGTGCGACGATAAACACATGAGCACAGTTACGTAGAGAGGTAGTAACCGATAAGACCTCAGCTTCGTAGCGGATGTTTAAGTTTCCAAGTTGAGGATCTCCTTCCGTCCGCAATATCCGAGTCGTCTGTTTATTTCAACACAAATTCGTTTCGTTCCCAATCCAAATAATAGAGATGGCTCTTTATATATAGGGTACTCTCCTCTTTATACAAGAAATGTGCTGTAAAATGAACAGATAAGAAGTAAAAAATCAATTCGATATTGTATTTCCAATACAGTATACAGTTACCGTACATTTACAAGAGAAAAATGAAAGAGTTAGCGAGGCGCAGGCGCACCTAACGAATTTAGGGGAAGGGGTCACCTCGTTCTTCTGCTTCCTGTTATAAATCCTATCTCTATGTAAGTTATAACCATGATCATAAATACGATAATGAAATACTTAGGCGCATCAAGCAAGTATGAAGCGACATCACTAGTGTGACAGGCACCTTTTGATCTTTATGATCTTTATAAACGGCTGGGGGGCGTAGAGCCTTGGCGAGGTTTACTAAATGACGCCCGCGTTTTTTACTCTTTGTTTATACTTCCACCTGACGCCAGGCTGCCGACTGCGTGTTACGACTTACGACGTATATGCTTGTATACTGAACTAGTACTTGTTAACGCTCGGTCGTTCACTTAATGTCAACACTAACCACGTTTTTCATTGCCACCGATAATAAGTCACAAGCTTGCGAATAACGACACTACTTAAAATTAAGAGCGTGAGAGAAATTTGAAGAGCAACTAATTTATAAGTGTGTGTTTCAGCTTGAACTTGAAATTAATCGTCTGAAAACTGCTTAAGTAAATCTAGTTTACGCGCTGATTATGATTTATAATAACATATGATTCTGCCTTTGTACGCTCATATTTCTGAGAGATTGAAATATCCATTTATTCGTTTGTGTATAGGATCGTACGGCTTGTTAAAGATAACTTGTATTCTGCTCACGTGCAGCCTTAACATTCACACCTGCCTTAAGGGCATTCTATACTGAAGATTCATTCAACTTTGCTCTGCAAATGCATTGGAATTGACACAATGGATGACCATGTTTTGTCCGTTACCGTCTATCATAACCAACATTTTTATGTGTTATTATTACGATGTTTTATCTAAGTAATATATAACATTTTCAAATTTGTTTAATCATGCACAACTGTTGTTAGTTGTACTTTGTTTGCTATAATATTTTATTGCCGCCATTTCCTATGAATTTCCATGTCTATTACTTCATTATATGTTTAACGTTCCGATGGCCCCATCCTTTTTTTCAGTACACAACTGTAGGAATGCCAGTGAAGCGTTAGTCTACGGGTCATCAAGTATGCATGAGCGCCTGTTTCCGCTATTCTGACGCTATTCAGTACATCTCCATCGGATCGGAACTGGTATAACAGTGGCGCCATTGTTTGTTGTCCGAGACTATTATGGACCTTTGTTTAACTTACGGGTATTTCTCTTGTGAAGAATCGTAATGAGTACTCTACAGCAGCGGAGATGCTGTTCTTACATAAGGTCACTAGAATATACCAGTCGCCTACCGTTGAATGGATAGTGTATTTCTCTTTGTAACACGGACGGAACAGCGACTAACAGAGTAGAGTCAATCATTATCTGTACCTTGTATGATGTTACTCCTAATTGCTGATATCATGTTATCTTAATGCCAATTTCTTCACTATTCGTTGATAGTTTAAAGGCCTAAACATAGATCATTTACTCGGGAATTCAAACTATGTGAAATAACTGCCTACACGATAACATTGGACTATAAATATAAAACTGTGTACTTTAGAGAATGTGCTTCCAAACGAACGCAGATAAGCGTCGGATACCCGTCGAGCACTCCACATGACCGGTGACGTCATTCATCACCATCGTTGTACAAGCGAGGAATTCTGTAGTGTATACGTATAGGTAAGTTGCGATACTACTTTTGGCTTTGTTCATGCATATTTCGAAGTCAAATTCAAAATAGTCAATGTACTCCTTGCGGACAATGACGCACGAGTTTCTTATTCTTTTGATGCCCGGCTCACAGGAAATCATGATTGATTGGCATGCCAATGGATTTCTGTTTATCGCAGGTAAATAAATATTTGCGTCAGGTGTCAGTATCAATCACAATTAATTCATTCAGTCCATAGGAACCAACAGTTTGCTGTCTGTGTGAATCCTATATTGATTTATTACAAAAGTATTACTGATAGGTAACTAAATGTATAAAGTGGCAATTCTACATTTATTAATTACTAGCTGCACCCTACGGCTTCACCCGCATGGACTAGGTCTTCCCACTACCTCAATTATCCCACCGGAACTATACTTTTACCGGGATGAAAAGTAGCCTATTGTATTTCAAAGGGTGTAGGCTATCTTCACTTCAAATTTCTTGAAAATCCACTCTGTTGTTTTAGCGTGAAGGAGTGACAAACATACGAACGACAAACTTTCGCATTTATAAAATTAATGTGATGTGGTTATGGGATTCCCTTCACCCGCGCCTATTCAAAGGTTTTATTTTCACTTATCACTCGTAACTCGTTGTAATTATTAAAAAAAATGATCTAGACACAAACTACAGGCAAACATACACCCAATGTGAAAGCATTATTTCTGCCTAAGTATGAAAAATATTTAATGAGAACCAAATTATCTACTTATATATTTGTATACGCAACTTTCTTACGAAGTATCCCAGAAACATTTTCTTCGAACAACGGTCGTGACGAAAGCCACAGCCTAGGGGTACATTCAGAATTCATTTTAGCTATTTTGCCGTTTATATTTGGTTTCTTTTCTCTAGAAAAGAATGTAATATTTTTTCTATAATATGCTTTTGGCGGTAGTCGTTTTTATGTCGCAGATTTTTGTACTCGTCTCATAATACCCAGATAAAAAGTTTTCTTCAAAAAGAATATCTTATTGTTCACTGCTTTGATATGTTTTTGTCTCAACCTGAGTATATAATGTAGAAATACCTGTTGTGCTTATTTTTTAATTGGAGAGCCTGAATGACGTATACGGAATATATTTATAAATAACGATCTACCGACATGGATTGTAATAATATACAATAAATAAGCATTTATTTGTTGACCCACTGTTTTACATACGTTTACGGGCACATATAGCAACATTACGTATGTTGCTATATGTGCCCTTAATTCCATGCATCCTGTTTTGTGGGACACAGCCTCTTCCCTCCCTTGAAATATATACAATATATGTATAGAATAACAAATGTATATGTTATATACATAAAGCAGTACAATTTGGCCAATCGAGTTACAGAGTTTGAACTCCCGCTTTATTTAATTTTTAATGAGAACTCTTTTATCATCAATTTAACGTAATTTGTATTTATTCAATACTTATGTACAATCACATGTTTCTATATCATTTGATTGTGCATATTGTATGATAGATTTTTAAACTGCCATGGTCACAAATACACGAATTAACATTATTATCGGGATATTTCGGAAAAAGTAAAATAACATACTTGGTAAATATCCCGACAGCAACGTTAATGGATTTTAATGTTTCATTCATTATTGAGAATAATTCTCCTGGAAATTCGTTTCACGATAGAAGATTAATCACGCTTTCGTTATATGAGCGATCTCCGGATTACTAAATCATTATTTCCGAGGTAAGACTGGAGATTATCTGCGTAAGAGATATACAATAAACACCGCAAATTTAATTTAATTCTTATGAATGGAAAGTTAAAATGGCGATAAGGGGAAAAAGACTCAAATATGTTTATTTGCAAAATACAATAAACCTTACTTTTGCTGTCACTAACTACTCCAATTGATGAATCGCGTTATGACCTATTTCAATAAAAAAAATATATTTTTTCTTAAATAGGCAAGCGTTTCACCATCTCACCTGGTGTTAAGTGATGATGCGGTCTACGATGGAGCACGCGTGCCTAGAAAATACCTATTCTTTAGCGTCCCGTAAAGTACACCAAGGGTTTCCTTAGCTGCTACATCAAACAAGCCTATAAATAATATAAATTTGTTCATAATTTCGAATACTGTGCTTTACTTAACTTGTTTACCCATCCCAGAACGAATTGACACAGTGAATAGAGGTAGATAAAGCCACGATCCCTACAAAAAGCCGAAAAAGCTCTTCTAGTGGAATGCTGTTCATTGATCTGAACGGTTCACCGAACATGAATGTGAAGAACGGTAACCTTATTCGATCAGCTGTGATTTTTATACACACTTTTTTATATTTATTTTTTAAATATTATAACGAGTAAAGTTTTGTAGATATGTTTGTAACGAATAAACTAAACAACGACTTAACTGATTTCAATAATTCTTTCACCATGAGAATGCTACATTATCCTTGAGAAACATAGGGTATATTTATTACTTGAAAAGTTGGGGATCCCTACTAAAACTACAATAATGTAACCGTGCCAAGACGGGACAGGCCGCTACTTTTTATAAACTTGGCTGAAAATTGATCATGCTTCCTTAACAGTGTTCTTTTTAACACGCTTCTATCCTAGCTTCGTATGTACCATTGTATTATATTATATATATATATATATATATATATATATATATATATATATATTTTGTGTGTATATATATATATATATATATATATATATATATATATATATATATATATATGTACGCATCTATGAATCTATGTGTAAAGGAATCTTTGAACGTATTTTGCACGACCTTCAAAACGGCGAATTAGTTTGAAACTGCACAATTATCAAGGATCAAATGAAAATGCAATAATTTAATTAGTTTGTCCCATTATCCTTACCATATAATTTATACAGACCTACAACAAGATCGACTCTCACTTATAATAATAGCTAACCAAATTAATCTGTGTGTTTAATTTCATTCTGATCTGTTCAGCTGTTTTGGCATGGTTGAGTAACTAACATCTTTATTTGCATCCCAACTCTCGCATTCACGATAATAGTAATCATATAAATCTGACAGGAATCTTAACTAAATTTTGTCTATAAGACCTTTCTTCGCTCGATTGACCTTTCGCTATGGAACATTCTCTACATCTCCATCTAGAAAGATTTCACCTAAAACTCAATAATAGCGATGCGCGTCTCTTTCGTTCTGTTGACGAAAGACAGTGACAGTGATATGTTTCACTGCCTCCTGCGAACGTGAAATCGTCACCGTAATAGGCTACGGCACGTTTATTCGCCTCTTAAATCTTTTACTACCAGCGAGCCCATTTTGATTCTTTACGAGCCAATAGTAATATACTCGTACGTTCGCTTTCACGCTTAACGAATTGCCAGAATTGGTTTCCTTCGTCCCTTTATGGAGCCGTGAATGCTCTGCTACGGTTTGATGATATGCTACATCCCGACACAAGTATCAAGGCCTTTATCTATCTAAATCCAAACCGAAATGTGTATATCTACACTCTACACATTCAAACTAATTTGTATATATATAAAAATGAATTCATATTTCGCTTAGAGAAGGCATCACCCGTGAACCAATGGCTGGACCAATGTCGCTAACTCTTGTTTTTTTGCGTTTGTTACTGTCAATAGAAGGTTCTTATGAAATAAAAATTAAGAAAGTTGCGCGGAACCTTAGAAAGTTTAAGGAAACTTAACGGACCATATTAACTTTTTCTAATATAACCTTAGTGCTTTTGACAATACACATTTTTTTATGGCCTTGGACGTAACTGTCAGTGGTAAAGGAATTTTGTGTATTTTAAATTCATAACATAAATCATTAATAAACAATATGTTTCTGGTTAGATTTAATATAATACCTACAAGCTGATCCGACAGACGTTGTCCTCTCTTGGAATATGGAATTCGAATGGATTAACTAATGATTTTATTTTAATGACACCCCTTGTAGGTGTTATATTAAATCTAAAAGCAACTCTGTTACGTTTTCACATCTGATTACTAAACGACTGTCGATGAATTTTGGTAAAAAGATATTAAAAAAAAAAACCGTGGGATATTTAAGGTAGCGGGAAAACCATACTCCACGCGGGTGAAACTCATGGGCGCATTTAGTTCTTATATACATGTGGTATCCGGCTTTACTCACGCGTGAGTAAAGCCGGATACCACATATATATAATAATGTGTCAAACTCACGAGAATTTCCAATCAAAAATTGCATTTAGTTCTATCCACAAGAAATTTTTCACACACATCCCAGAATAGACTCCTAAAGAAAAACGCGGTATCTCGCGGAAAAAGAGTAATGTGTGTAATTTTAGAACTAGTCTCTTAATAAATACTTTATATATGCATAATACTTTTGACCACACCCCTGGACCAGGCTATCATGAAACTTTACATATCAATTATAAAACATCTGCACTACGTACGCAGCCGGCAGGTTTTAATGCTTTTAAATGTATTATGCAAGCGACTATAACATTAGAATAATGGTGGCGCCTGTATTGTAATATTTTAAGCCTGAGTCACCACTTGCTATGCAATTCTTCTTGAAAGGAGGTTCGTTGTATTGATAAACAGTTCCAGTGTTGCCGTGCGAGAGTGTTACCAGTACGATAATATATCCTACGGGCGGCGTTTACTAGTACGATATATTATTTTTCATCGATGTTTTTTTTTATGTAAAAAATGTAAACTATTCATAAAACATTGAACATTTGAACGGGTCATAAAGAATGATATAATATTATATAGCATTCTGGGTACGCTGCCGAAATCGTAACAGGTTGGAACATTTGAGTTATCCCAGTATCATTATAGTGGGTTGATCAATTGACTCTAATAGATAAAGTATGACCACGAAATAAAAAGAAAACGGTCGTACAAAAAGAACATGTACGTTACGTACTTTTTGTTTACTCCAACTTATTGTTATCGATGTCCTTCGATATGCTTAAAGCAATCATTTCTAGAAAATTGAGGCGTCTAAAAGTTATTGAAGAAATTAAAATTTGCAGTTCTTGGGCATCTATTTTTGAAGTATCTTTTTATGTATTACGGGTTCGGCTCATCTTATATATGAAAAAGTTTGTGTGTATGTTTGTGACTTCCTCGCGCTCAAACGGCTGCACCGATTTCAATGAAATTTGGTATGGAGATAGGTTAGGCCCTGGAATAACACATAGACTTCTTTTCATTCCAAAAAATATTGCTGTTCGCGTGGGATAAGCAAATAAAAAAAAAACTTCTGTTACTCCTTCCCGCTCAAACGGTTGTACCAATTTCGATTTTTGATGAAATTTGGTATGAGGATAGGTTAGGCCCTGGAATAACACATAGGCTACTTTTATCCCGGAAAAGTATAGTTCCCGTGGGATAATTAAGGTAGTGGGAAAACCGTAATCCGAGCGGTTGAAACCGCGGGTTGCTACTAATTAATTATAAAGAGAATAATCGTTTCACTGTTAAAAAGATTTTTGTGCTCGCTAATAATATACTTATTTCCGATACCTGATCGAAGGGTTTTTATCTCAGCTCATTTATATCTCTGATGCCAATGTTTATTTTTTTATTCCGTAAGCATCCGTCTTCAAAAGTACCAAGTGTACTCTCTCATCTCTCATCATTAGCAACATTCATCTCTTGGGTGTATTCCATTCATCCCAAATCGCAACTTTGTATATACACGGCTTCTACACGCCAACACAATCCCAGATTTACAATACTTACGGCGTCCCAACTCTAAGGATTTAAAAAAATGGTTCTTTTCATCACCTTAATAGGCCACCGTCATTCATCACGAGAAGTGAATAACCGCAATCAGGATGAAGGCTTTTAAAATGCCTACGACATGTTTCATAGGTTAAACGTGTGACGTGACAAGTGACTTGTACTATCTGATGCTAATCCTACGAATTATTGGTCGTCTTTTATAATATGTGGTCTTTATTCAGAGTACTCTACAATTTGTCTACATGAGCCGACTATCTCTGATTGCATTTCGCAGGGTAATTTCCAGGCAATAATAAGTCGATGATAGATCAGTCAAAATACATGTAGCTTTATGTAAACCCAAGATCACGCACCTAGGTAAATAAGACGGGTAATTAAAGTTCTTCAAACAAAGCCAATTAAACCGATAACCATCATAATTTGCGCGTTAATCTAAGAATTATAACGATCGACGTAATTGCTAGATATGTTCGCGCGCAACACGTTTGTGTTATGACCAGGATCAACCTTGACCACGGATGTACGGACCTTGATAAATCATAAGCTGCGCTTGCGCACCTGTGACGGTCGCGCCATCTGCTGATGTTTGGTTAGTTGAATATTTAACGATTACGAGTCTTTGATCTCTCTCGGTAATTATAAATAATTATTAAACTTAATAAACGTCCAGGGGTGAGAGGTTAAACATTGAACATTATAAGACTTCATGAAATTTCAGATTAAAATAAGAAAAAGATTCAGATCGCCTTGGTACCATGTCCAAATTACGTTTAATTATTTTATAAATATCATTACCATGCAAACACCCAGTAATTTTGATTGTATTCTCCACATTGTTATTTCGATTCACGTCACGATAATAAAAATATAAATGTTGGGGTTACTTGCATATTTTAATTATATTTACAAGTACCGCCAAACGGCAGACAGTGGCTCAAACTGTTGTATGGAACCTCTTTGTGCTGCTAATCGGTCGGAGCATTCCACAGTTACTTCACGAATATAATACTGGCCTCTGCACACTTATTCTCTTCCAATCAATCATTTCCACACACGATGTTTACACATGTCCAGTTCTATAGGTTCCATTTTGCATAGTTTGAACAAAATAGTAGTAGTTTTGAATAAAAGAACTCTTGAGATCGGTAACGGTAGGGCGAAACCTTGAGTCAATCTAACAGCTGAACCTATTAACCGACTTCAAAAAATATTTGATCCCGTAATTAGCAAAGGGAAAGTGTGATAAAAAATGTTGTCACATAAAATAGAACCAACTCAAAAGTGTGAAATTACTAGTCTTTTTTTATTGGGAATAGGCAGGCGTTTGACTACTATCTCACCTGATGTTAAGTGATGATGCGGTCTACGATGGTCGAGGTTAATGTCATAGTCGAGGTCGGTACCATGTGCACAATATTTGGATAATAGTTACTTTTGTACAATCATGGTACCGACTTCAAGTTATTTCACACTTTTCAGTGTTGAAGTCAGCCATTTTTTGGCAAAATTCAAGAAGTTTAGAACTGTGCGGTAACCGTGTTTATAGGCAAATCGTATTAAAACTGTTTTCGACTCATATCTACTAGAAGTCTATCTAAAGTCTATACGCATTAAACGATTTTATTATTTGCTGGGATGAAAACTACAAACAGTTGTGCAAACATTTTAACGACCCCGTAGACGTTTAAACTGCGCCTGAGTAAACACCGGCTTATCTCACAGTTTGTAGATTCACGATATCCGTGAGATTAGGAGTTGCTGGCTATTTGCGTCTTTAATGTCCACGGCTAACAATCTGTCCTACCCAATGTGATTCATCATTGCCTTGAATTTCTGCTGAATATTGCCATATATCGGCAATTTCTTACATCACTAGCGGAATATATCCAGTAGGTGTGATTACTGAGTATTTGTCATGAGACATAATACTCAACTATATTTCAATTTATCGTGATGTTTTCAAAGTATTTATTTTGCGATACTCTTTATCATTCTTTCAAATAGAATACATAAATAATAGCACTTTAGACGGTAAAGTAGGAGTAGGACAGACAGGTGCTGCCTCATAGTTAGGGTAGAGAAAACTAGTTGGCCTTATTAAAATTAGTTTATCGGTTTTTACTGTTATAAAAACTTGCTAGACTACCATGGTAGCATGTTTTAAATAAAGTTCCGTAGATATGACTTCATGTTTTCCTTTTTTAACCGACTTCAAAAAAAGGAGGAGGTTCTCAATTCGACCCGTATGTTATTTTTTAATTGTGTTTGTTACCGCATATCTTCCGACTGGGTGAACCGATTTTTTTTTAAACGGAAGATTTGACGATTACTGAGACTTGTCTAGAACAAAGTAGAGAAGATAGCAAGGCATCGAGGACTCATTAACATTTAAAGTGGATATCTTCGGAATATCTTAGAACGTCCATTGTTGGGTATAGCCTCATTGTATCCTCCATTGCCTTCCACAAGGATTAATTGGACGCGGTTAGTTAACTGCAAGGAGATGTCCTATATTTTAGAACAAAGTTGACCTATTTTCAGAAGAGGGAGATGTTTGTATTTGCTCGTCTGTATTTTTTTTAATGTTGGCATCTAAGTTAGCTGGGTCTTTATGAACCGATTTAAAAAAATCTTTCTTTTTGAATCATAAGAATACTTATAAAAATAACTTAGATTGATGGGTAGGTAATGGCATAATCTAGAACATATAGGATTTTAATTCATATATTCTTTATTTTTTATTATTATACGAAATGCCGCGAGTATCACGTGACCGCAGTTGGCTAGTTCGCGTCGCTCTCCACTCGCTCATTCTCACCGTGACCACTATCAACGTAGGACCTATGCTCGATGGCTCTGCTCTCTCCCATACATCCCTAACATGAACAGATAACTTCGCGTGGTTATAAACTAAACTTTCGGGAAAACCGCACCTTAATCACATATAAGTTTTGATTTCTGGACGACATAATATTATACCTACTTTTACTCGTTTTTATGATGTTATCTTTGTTTCGTCTGTACAGGGATTTATAAGTCGTGCGCCAAATAAAGCTTAATTCTTTTGAACTATGTAGTTGTTTAGGCATTTTCTCTGTTTGTTACATAAATAGTTTAGAATAGATAAGGTAATTACGGCCATTATATTCAGCCTCATTCCAGATGTGGCCCGTTATCAGTTAAACAGGGCGTACACTGGCTGTAATCAAACCATTCATGTTTGCCATGCGAGATAGCATTGTTCCGATATCTCCCTGTAATTTGTCCCACGGCGCTCGTGTCTTCCTTATTATGTATATATACTAATAATAGTAGTAGATAGAGGGCGATATGCAGAAGATGCAATGGACAGATACAATACTATCAAACTCAGACGCCTGTACAATTGGACACGGCTTGTTTCGTGAGGTTCACATTGCAGCTCTGACCACCATCTCCGGGATGTTCAGGCCCTGCCCCATTGTGCAAAACTTGATTTAGGTTTGGTATAATATTTTACACCGACGACTTCATAAAAGGAGATTTTTTTTTATTCGATTGTGTTTTTTTTAAATTATGTTACCGCTGTTTTTTTACCTATTAGTCCCATCTAAATTTGATCTACATCAGATCAGCAGTTTTTGTGTTATCGGTAATAATGCGTAGGTATTTAATTCGACTAAATTGATGATTTTCTCTAGTCTTCTAGAAAACGTTGAAAGTGTTCCACAGATGAGCAGTGGAAGTCGGTCTAGTCGGTGGTATAGTTTTTTTAACTACATACTTACGTAGTAAAGACATTTCCGCTTGGAAATTTGGTAGTGTTATGTAAAACAAGACAAACTCAAATTAAATTGAACTTGTTGTGTTTAGCTATTTCTGGCTGACAAAATTCATCGTCGTTAACATTAAATAGAAGAGTTCTTTAGGAAAGAAGATTTAATCCTAAGTTCTTTTTCTTACAACTCTATAAGAGTTTACAAAATAATTTCCGAAAAGAGTTTAGAATAGCATAGTTTAGAAATTGCGTGGGGGATATTTTGCAAGGCCCCGACGAGTCATTAACATTTGAAGTGGATATCTTCGTTCAATATAGCCTCTTTGTATCCTCCATTGCCTTCTACAAGAATTAGTTGGAAACGGTCAGCTTATGTATATTATAAGGTACATTTTGTATATTATGTACTTGTTTTAATCTAGTTCTCGAGTTTCAAGGATCTATTTTAATCGCGATGATGTGCGGAATACTAATGCTACGTTATTAATATTCCTTTACGGCTTTGTTTTAATTAAGACGTAATTCATAAGGCCTCGTATCTCGTCAAGATTCTGTCAAACGAGATTCAGGGAACTTTTCTTGATAAAAATACGAAGGAGAAATTTAACAGCGTTTCTATGTATTCCCTTCGCGAAATTTTTCTTATGCCATATGCCAGGCCAGTCATATATATATAGACAAAAATGTACTTGAATGACTTGAATTTGGGGGGCGGGAGGGGATCGATGTTCGAGATTGTAGGTTGTAATAAATATGTTATATTTTATTAAAAGTTAGAGTAAGATTAGATATAAAACATTTGCACGTCTGTTTGCAGACCGAATACAATATCATAAAAAAATATTGATATCTCTGTAGGTATATGTCTGTATAGACAAATATGTGATTTGATTTGAACAAAATTTGTTTTCGGCGGCTCTGAATCATTCATTACCACTTACAACGGAGCGGCGCGGCGTGTTCTGTACTCGAAATAAAATTGAAAAGGTAAACGATTTCCACGAAATTCGTTTCTATAGGTCTTTAGTGGCTTTCGTGGACAATTTCGAAGAATTTAAAGTAATAATTTAATAAACTCACTCTTAATAATATAGTATACAGATAAGTCGTCGTTTTAAGTAATGATTTCACAAAGGTCGTGTTAAAGATTTTAGTAGCGGGGCTTAACTCAGTAATATTTTTCTCTTTGAATTAGGAGTAGACCTTCGGATAATATCGGAGGCGTAACCACAGCGAGGCTGTGCTCGCGAGGCAGTGCTCGCTGTGGTTACACGCAAGAGCGTCTCTACGCTGTCAAACTGACAGACCGACGATCGGCGGACTGATCGATCCGCACCAACGGCTTGAGCTTCCGGTGAAGGTAATACCGTTATCGAATTCCCAGCATGGTGGTAGAGTACTTCCGAGTACCCGCCTGGCTAGCTACCCTCTCAAGTTTGAAAAACTAAAAACGTTACCAAACGCATAGTGTGTCATAGGCAGCAGTCGTTGAGAGCCAGTAAATAATCTAAGGCTAGTGTGATAACATCTTCGACCACATCTTCACTGATCGTCAAGTGAGATAATGGTCACACGCTAGACCTGTAAAGTATAGGTCCACATCTAAAAAGAAATAAGTAACGATGAGCTGTTAAGCCTTAAGTTTCGTTTCTTTTCATATATATATTACTACAGTTTTGTGGTATTATATGTTTTAAGAGAGCTAACCTAATTTTACTAATATTAGATAGGTATTAGTGTGATAGTTTGTATGTTTGCGTGTTTGTTGCTTAATCGCTCATCTCAATCACGCGAGGACGACTTTCGGATTAGAATGAAATTTGGCATAGACATAGATTTTCGTCTAGAATATCACTTAGACAACTTTTTATCATATAGTCCACGCGGATAAAAAGTCCAGCTAGGAGTTATTAAAAAAAGGCTCGTAAAATAAACTGATTTTATAACAGTTGACATCCATCGGCCATGCTATTGAATATTCATACTACTGATACAATAAAATAGAAAGTCCATCACCTGTGGTACTCATTGTACTCCAGCAAAAACAGTCCAGCCATCACTCGGGTCTTTGTAGTGCTACTTACCTGTTGAGTTTTTTTTCCGCGACAAAGACGTTACATTACATATTGTCCCCTATTCAGCTCATGGCCGTTCCCTGCAGTGTGCAGTGCATAATGTGCATACAATTTAAATCATTCTTTTAAGCAGTTGCGTCAGCGGATGAGTACAAGGCAAGGCCACTCTCTGTATTTGTTGTGCGTCACATATACACACATATATATCTATATATATCTTAAGTACAAAGTGAAACATGTGTATATAAAACGGGCGGTGAAGTGTGGGCAGTCGGGGCTACACATACGGACCAGATGGCTGTCCCATATTTACACAATGCCTTCTTTTTACTCTTAAATCGAATCTGACACTTCAAATATGTCCAATATAGTTGTAGTAATGTCATTTTGACTTGTTTTCTACAAACTATATATCTTTTGACTGACCGGTTGGCGCAGTTGGTAGCACTCTGCCTTCTGAGCCGCTGGTCCCGGGTTCGATTCCCGGACAGGTCAAACATTTGTGTGTATGAACATGACTGTTTGACCTGTGTCTGGGTGTGTATATATATGTATATAAATATATATCAGTCAACAGGTTACCATAGCACAGGCTCTGCCTAGTTTGGGACCTGAAGACCTTGTGTGAATGTTAATAAATAAATAAATAAAAATAAATATCCTACTAATATTGTGTATTATTATTTTAGATGTTTTCATACACTAATTTTAATTGGACCTGAAATTTTTGGACCATAAAATATGACGAAACTGTTTAGCTGATAAAAGTCTGTACTCATTATTAAAACTATTGTACTCGTATATGCGGTTTATACCAATTCATACGTCTGTAAAGGCAGATTTTGGCAGGACAGAACTATTTTACAACATCGTGTATTACCCGAAATCTATGAATAAAGTTATTTCATTTCATTATGGAAAATACAGGTTACTATTGGGATAGACACGGAGTATATAGATTTATTCGTTATAATATTATGCATTATGAATGCGATCGTGACTTTGTTTGTCACGCTTTCAAGTTAAATCGTTGAACCGATTGGACTTTAGTACAGAGATAGATTGTATTCTGTAGACAGAGGCTAAAAATACATATTTTTGAAGGATAAATAATAGGAAGGTTGGGAATTTAATGACGCTTGCGCAGTACAAGGCGAAGCGCGACTGCGTCCGGGAGCACTCCGTAGGTACTTTCCTTGAAAAAGACCATCGAATGTGGTCGAAACTATTGTCGGAACCCTGTGAATTACTACGTGAGTAACTCCCGTGTTTAGTTACTGAGACACACATAAAGGTGTCTTAGTAAGAGACGAAGAGTGTAATGTTTCATTTTAAAATAAAAACACATCTTTTGAATGAGTTGTGATTTTGTTATTGGATTGTGTTCATTACAAGACATGCTCATGCTGAGTATGAAATAAAAATTCCTTCAAATGGCCCGCATGGCTCTGATGTCAGGACATTACTCTTTTCATGAAATTATCAATGACTTTTCACAGATATGTATGGCTGTATCTCACCGATGACGCGTCGGATCTCGATCTGAGCTCAATAATCGTTTCAACCTTAGATTTCAGAAAACCCCATAGAAAAAAATCGCACGACGTTAAATCGTATGATCGTGGTGGTCAGTTGACATTAGATTTTATTCAGATAATTTGTTCTGGGAATTGTTGCTGCAATAAATGGATTGTTTCATGCGCGGCGTGGCAGGTGGCGCCGTCTTGCTGAAACCACAGTCATTTCGTCCAGATCCATGCCGTCCAGTTGAGGCCAGAAGAACTCCCTTATCATGTTCCTGTAACGAATGCCGTTCACATTCACTGCAATTTCGACCTCATCTTCAAAAAAGTAAGGCCCAATCACACCGCCGTGAAGAAAATCCACACCAGACAGTTGCTTTTTGTGGGTGCATTTGTTTCTCATGAATTACATGAAGATTTTCTGAGCCCCAAACTCTCAATTTTGTGTTTAGTCATGCTAATAAAGTGATTGAATTAAATTTAATTGAACATTGCATTTGTTTCTCAAGAAATACATGAAGATTTTCTGAGCCCCAAACTCGTCAATTTTGTGTTTAGTCATGCTAATAAAGTGATTGAATTGAATTTAATTGAACATTGCATTTGTTTCTCATGATTACATGAAGATTTTCTGAGCCCCAAACTCGTCAATTTTGTGTTTAGTCATGCTAATAAAGTGATTGAATTGAATTTAATTGAACATTTCGATAAAATCAACTTACCAAGAGTATTTCGGACCAATGTGGAACTCCGGAGACTGCTTGTTAGCTGCAATACATATAAAACTAATTTATTCACTAGTTAATATGTATACTATTTAGCTGATAGTTCTTTTGTGAAGGCGTTGTTAAGTTTTCTATTAATCAAAAATGTATTTAAATATTTTCAAAGTTATTGTTTTTACTGAAGTCTATCTATATTGTTGGGTGTTTAGTGAAAGATTTTTGTAGCTAGCCAATTTAGGAATTACGTAGTACCATACTACTGTGATATAAATTTTCTTACGGTCATGTTATGAGCACCGAAACATACCTTTCGTAATAACATTTTGTTTAGATGATGTATTTGTTAATATCTTAATATAACACTCAGGATTTGAACTATAAAAGCGTATATTCTTTAATTGTAGGCGATAATGGAGGTCCTGAAAGACGCAAAACTTTTACGTGTGAAGTGTATAAATTGGGCAAAAAATCTCATAATAAATGAAAATATAAATTCACGTAGACAAGGTAGATGAAAGGAAACATTTGAAAGTAGCGACGGAAAGGTCGCTTATTGGCTTCCGCCCGTGAAAGCTTCCTTTATATTGATGTTACAGAAATCTAATAACAAGCCCGTACTTTCATATGTAGAGCATATGCGTAGGTATGTACTCTGATGTTGTACAAGCCGGATTCCCCTCGAGGTTTCGCCGGGCTGCTGCTCATTTCCTCGCCTAGATATGACATACCTAGTGTTGAGAACAACGCACTTTATCGTCAATTGATTTAGAAGACAATTGAGCTCTTTTCTATCTTACTTATAGATCAAAGTTTAGACTTAGAAGTTAGAAACGAAATAATGAAATTCCGAGACATGTGCCGGCGCCATCTATCGTGTTATTAGCATAAGGATAATAAATGAGAAATACGTGCTCGAGTAGAAAGTATTTGTCTGTATGTCGAAGGAATAGTCTTCTGCCTTTGCTTCGTGATACAGTATATCGCTTTCCGGCTCATGGGAACTGTTTAACTATGAACGATCACTTTAACGATTGCATGTCAAGTTTCCGTGAGTTTAACACATTGTTTTAATTGTGCTACCGACTGGCCGGTTGGCGCAGTTGGTAGCACTCTGCCTTCTGCGCCGCTGGTCCCGGGTTCGATTCCCGGACGGGTCAAATATTTGTTTGTGAACATGTCTGTTTGACCTGTGTCTGGGTGTGTATATGTATATAAGTATATATATATCAGTCATCAGATTACCATAGTACAGGCTCTGCCTAGTTTGGGACCTGAAGACCTTGTGTGAATGTTAATAAATAAAAAAAAATTGTCGCCGCGATATGGCAGGGTCATCTGATGGCGGGCATCTAACATGCCCGAAACCTAGGTCGAGACATTCTAATATTAACGTTAGTAAAGCCAGATTATATTCATAAATAATAAATAAACTTTTGTATGCACATTTAAGCGCCACAGACTTGTTGCGCTACTTAAGAGGTTGAAAAAACCTTATAGTTGGAGATCACGTCGCGGTTCAAACTATCCCAGGTACCGCGCTGATGAAAGAAATTCGTATTTTGTCACTAAGCTATATAAGACGAGAACGCTACCCGGTTTCCCATATGCTTCGCAGCTGAGTTACTTCTGTTTTAATAACTGATCGTTTAGGAATATTCATTACATATATTACAAGTATTATTATACTATTATAGTTCGACTTTAAGAGCAATATTGTGTACTTAATATTTTGTGCTTTCAAACAAAAAAAAGGATGTTATAGATCCTGATGCGTTTTGATTTCAAATTTTACAAATATGTACTTACTTTACAGATTACCTACTTACGGATTAAAAAAAAATTAATAATCACTTATAAAAGTTAAGGATTTTTTTAATTCAATATTAAATAATGTCACAACTACAAATACATTATTGAAAATACAAAAATAAATAAAAATATAAGTCAATTAGTCAAATAACCCGCCCCAATCTATATATATAAAAATGAAACCCGTTTTCCGTTGTCACGACATAACATGAAAACGGCTTGACCGATTTAGATAAAATTTGGTATAAAGATACATGGGACTTTGGAGAAGGACATAGGCTACTTTTTGTCCTGGAAGAAGTGTGGTTCCCGTGGGATAACTGAGTCAGCGGGAAAAACGTAGTGCACGCGGGTGAAACCGCGGGGCGCAGCTAGTAACTTATAAAATATAAATCACATTTTGAGACATTTTAATTTCCATTCGCATTGCATTTTTTGTTGCCCTGAGAATTTTTGATAAAGAAAAAAAATATATTTGATACAAAAACCGCTTGAAAATATTTTTTCATAAAATCTGATTTTGTTCAATCAAAATCAACCTTTATGAACTTTTCTCATAAGTGGTATTTTTTAGTTTATTAGAAATGTAGGACTTTCAACAAAATAATCTACGAAGACTCACAATAATCTGTTAGCAAGTGGTCAACTTGCGACTTGCGTGGACTTCGGTCGATTTGTTGCATTTCACGTTTTCTAGCTACAAGGCAACTGTCATACGGCACGCGGCGCTGCCTCCGCATGGAATTGAAAAACTTCTCATAATAATTGTATTTCTATATCCCGAGAGATAGAGATGGATAAATAAATACATTATTACTTTCTCAGCGCGGCGACATAATAAACCTGGAGTCTATTTTTGCCTATATTCCTTTGACATTGAAGTAACTGGAGGAGGCGAGCTAATCCCTAGAGATATCGCCGCAGATATATAATTAACAAGACCAGAGTGGATGCCGATTCAATTATGTCGAAGGGCGAGAATTGGGTTTCTGTAGTTTGACCGAATTCTGTACAAACGCTGTACGCGCCTTGGGACTACAGGCGTAGTAAAACCAGAAAAGTATGTTAACTGTGTAGTAGGTAAAGTTGGTTCGAGATTCAAATGATATCTCAGCGGTGGAAGTGTCGGCTGTCAATCAGACCGCTCTGGTTCGATCCCATCAACGGCTTGAGTTTCTATTGAAACATCGTTATTAAATTCCCAGCATGGCGGTAGGTTTCTATAGAGTACCCGAATACAGTTAAAACTGTTTATGGCGACATCGTTTAGAACAACATACCGGTTATATTGACCAAAATCAAAGGACCGAGTTGAATGTTATATGACCGCTTTATCAATAACATTGCTTTTTACGACATACCGTATTAAGCGACCACCTTCGACTAATATTTTCGGATAATTATATCAGTACAACGACCTGCTCAGCTGTATTGTAAACAATTTGAATAGGCACAGTATATTGCTGAATTCATTGTGAAACTTTTAGCATCATTCTTAGAACTTTTACTGAGTCTCAATGCTGTTACTGTTAGTGTATTACGAAATATTGTTCTTTTTAATGAACAGTTAAATTATAACGATACGATAATTATAATCCAACGTGAATTACAAAATGTGTATGCACGACAGAAGTGCTTCAAACTAACTAAAATTACAGATTTAATGCATACAAAAAACTGATATTCATATGAATATCATTATATATATATATGTTTATATTATGTCATTATATATATGTAGTTATACATATATTTTTTTTACCCATTAACACCTAAGGATTTATATGTACCAAATGTAAAAAAATATTTTGTACCTCGAAAACATCACCGGTTGTGACAACTATCGGTTTTTACGACTAAATTTAAGTAGCACCTTCGATGTCGTTGTAACAGATTTTGACTGTATAAACTCTTCTTGTGTTTATGAATACTTGTGAAAAAGTGGCCAAATAATGAACTTCTAATGATTATTTATACAAAATCAATATTTTCAATGATGTAATTAAGATACCTAATAAACGCTTTATCGTTAGGCGCTTCTTTTTCACGTTCCTTTGATATAGGAATGTACTTCACAAGCTTTTGATCTTGTTTTATACCTGTCTTTGTTATTTTAATGAGGTAATTAAGCTTACTTAACATTCTTGAATGGGTGTGCGTAGGCCCTTATATTTGATGTGTGAAGTTGTACATATATACATATTTTATAGTCGACCTACGGCTACTTTTATGTATCATCCTTTTTTAAAAAGAATTGTAAAAAAGGTCCGCCATTGGACTGTGTTAGGGTCTTCTTTTATTATCTGTTCGGATTTAGGTTGAATTGTATGAGATATAGAAAGGAAATCGACCTATAAACTGGTGTCTTTCTTTCTTAATATAATATTCTTTGAATCACATCGTTACTTTTAGAACATTATATTTTAAAGCTAGTATTGTGTTTTACAATGCATGAGGTGTTAGCCTATAATTGGTTATGCATTAAGCCATTGTATTATAGTGTAAGGTAAACATTGTATGTATAAATGTTGTAACTGTTGGTTGACCTTAAATAAATAAAATAAAAAAATAAAATAGAAATAAAATAACATAACAAACAATCATATCAGAAAGTCATTCGACACGCGTGCAAATCGTCAAATCAACTTAAGTAAGTAGCCCCTTCGCTGTCTGAAAGAGTTCCTGAGAAATACATTATTCTAAATAGTGCACATGCTACTGATACGAAGAGCTGAATATTGAGTTACGCCTTACTTCGCTAAAAGTCCTCGGTCCTCATAATGAATCGGCACGTGTTTATATCTGTGTTTCTTTTTAACCGACTTCAAAAAAAGCAGTTTTTCATTTAGACCCGTATATTTTTGTACGTTTGTTACCTCATTTTCGACTGGGTGAACCGTATTCGATCGTTCGTTTTTTATTTGAAATGTGGTGCTTCCCGTGTACTCCCATTCAAATTTCATTAACATCGGTCAAGCGGTTTATGAGTTACACTCCAATAACCGAAAAGTATCATGCCACCGCCACCGCCACCCGCAACTATCATGTCATCGACGTATGCGCAGCGCATGCGTAGTTGCGGGTGGAGAAATCGGTGAACATACACAATGACAATTGATCCCTTGAGTAGCAAAGGTCATTGAAGAAGGTGAAAAAAAATGTATTATTTAACAGTAGTATTTATTGATTTCAGGTTAATGTAGCAGTACCAGAAGAGATTGCGGTTGCTCCGCGCCGCTTAGCCGCCTGTAACGACGTGAGTACAAAGCTTACATAACTCATTAGCACTCCGTACATTCAACTTAGACCAAGCGCAAGTTCGACACTCGCATCGAGGGTTCCTTACACTAGTAGTGACAACAACAGCAGCGGCATTATGTAATTTTTGAAACGGATGATTTCAATCAAATTGAACTGTCATAAAATTATAGGGATCAGTAGGCGCAAAACCTTGTTGTTGAAAAGTGTTTGATTGCAACCGAGATGATAATCGCTTTGCCATATATAGGTATACTTAATTGCAATACCGCAATTAAAATGACTACTTAATTATAAATCTCAAATAACTAATTAATTTGGGATAACAATTGGTGGTATTATTGCTCAGAGCGATATCTTCCAAACAACTATGGTATCATAATATGCGGCTAAATTTACTTGATTAAAGTAACGTTAGGGCAAACTATTTAGTAATAACGTATTATATAAATGAGAAAAGCCGCCATACGGCTCATAGGTAAATCATTCGTGACATGTTACACACACGCTTAACAAACGTTTACTCCCGTGGTATTAGTGATGTACGCTAATGCTCCACTTACTATGAAGCATTCTTTAAGGCTGCGGTCCGTATCACGAAAAAGTCGCTTTTAGAACGCTCAAACCCACCGCCATTCATCTTGAGCGCAAATGACTAACAAATCATGGCCAGCGCCTATTTGAACGTGCGAAATCTCTATGAAAGGTGTTATAGATTAGATAGATAGAACAGTTATTATATTCGTAGTCATCATTTTGATATTTTGATTTGTTCTTCCCCTGTCTTCCCGTGGGTGCCGTAAAAGCCGGCTAAGGGGTCACGTACCAGAAGGGTGTGAAGCAGCGCCTTCTGAGGGTCACATTTTATACTGCGCTCGCCAACCCGCCTGCCAAGCGTGGCCATTATTGGCAAACTCCCCCGAACATCATAGCGGACGCCTATCTCCAGCAGTGCAAGTCCAAATGGCTGAGGTGATGATAATGGTGATCTGTTAAATTTAAATCTTTGAATAGAGAAAGAGAAAGAGTATTGTCACATTTTATGGATGTTTATTGGGCTAAATCTCTTAATATATTTAACACAAATTAATCCATTTGGAAGAACACAACATTTATATGGAGAGTGCTTGTTCTTTTATTTTGATTTTATGTTACAAAACAATACAACAACCGGACGATGTTTGATAACGTGTTTACAGTGCATTACAGGGATATCTGATTTGAATCAGGAGTATTCGCTCGGGGCGCTGTCAGCGAATTCGCGAAGGGGACTTCACGCTTATTTTGCCTAATTTTATAGGTTGGCTGCAAAGCGGATATAGTTACTGTCTGGATGTATTCCAGATTCTGATTGCTTTCCGTTACTATTATAGGTTAGTGGTTACAGCTCGAGAGGCTATAATCTTATAACTACATAAGGAAGACGATACGAGGTCATATCCGATTCTAGTAAGTAAACATTACACATATGTCGATATTTCAACCAAATAGACGGCGACGTGAAGCCGTGAGTGACGAAATTGTTAATTTAGGTACGTCAAAAAGTTGTTTTGAAGCGATATGACAGCTTCTGATTCGTAAGAAAGAAAGAAAGAAAATTAAGTAAGAAGGTACACTTACTAAAATTAAGATTACTAAGTATAATTTAAGCGATCATTGGATCGATTCCAATGTGCTGATTCTGTTATGTCTTATAAATTGTTAATTGTAACATCTGATTAACTAAATCAGTTTCTGAGCCTACATATTATATATAAAGTACAATCACCTCTTTGCGTCACTGCCGCGAATAAAGGATGCTTTCACTTTTTTTTTTTTTTTTTTTTTTTATTCACAATAGGCAGGCGTTTGACCACTATCTCACCTGATGTTAAGTGATGATGCGGTCTACGATGATTCACGCCTGCCTAGAAGACAGGCGTATACTTAACTTGATGTTTCGCAATTAACATATTAAATGTAACACTGAGTACGTCACTACTGTCATTAAGTAAGTAAGCTGTTGCCAACGATTAGTAAATAAATAAATAAAGTCATATTATTCACTTTCCTTTCTTTACTGAATGCAATAAAGGAAGCGGTTTGCAAAGAGGTTCCAAATAGTTGTGTTTGTAATCCTTGCTACCTCAGAACTCCGAATTAGTAAAAGACTGCGATTGTAGTTTTTAAACTAATAGACTAATGATTATAACACAAATTGGGCGCTAAAACTTATATCGGCACTTGTCTAAAATTTACAAGTTTCCGCAGCGGTACTGTAGACTACAAATGAAAACAAACCGATGTTGTGGCAATATTTGTAAACCAATGCAGCTATTGCTACATGGCTGTAATGATTCTTGCAATAGAGTGTAGTCCTAACTGAATCAGACTAAGCTTTCCTTGTTGATATGTAAGTAGAGGTGAATACGCTTTTAAGGAAAATACTGTATCTTCCTTATCTCTGTCTTCTGTGGTATTTTCTACGGAAGAGAGAGAGAGGTATCTTCCATTGAACGTTTTTTGTTCTGTTTTTATTTTAACCCTGTCCGGGCGCGGTGACCCGGCCGGCGACCTAGCTTACAAACTACCTCCTAAGAATCGGGAGACCTTGATAACTGTCTAGGCTATGTTTATTTACATTCTTCAGTTCTCTCATACCAGTTCTCGCCTGTTTTCATCCATATAACGTTGCCCGCTAACAAAATTGGTCGCTTGCGGTTTTACTCACTACATAAAGATGTAAAGTTTTCCCTCCATCATGTAGGGCTCCTATGATAAGGGAAGAGCAGACGTCGGTTTATGATTCAATGAAATCCTTTGATGGCCGCAGTCGTTGCAGCCTGCGTACTCGATATAGTTCAATATTTCTGTTATCGAATTGGCTTCCTTGTCGTATCTTATCATGGGTATCTAAGATGACGTGCTTTTTGCGTTGAAGCAGTTTGATATAGGATAAAGCCGATATTGGCATCCGGTTATTTATTGATTCTAAAAATAAATGTCGACTAGTGAATGAAACACTTAATAATAGTGCATATATGTATGTATAATATGCGCTAATGCCATACTATACATATTGAAATCGAGTAACAATATGTATAGATACATATTATACAAAACCAAAAAAGTGTGGTGTAATATGATCATTATTAGCACTGATTAGCGTTACATGAATAAATTTACTTATCATTATCCTTATGGAAATTGACCACAGTTAACAAACTGTTGTCTAAGGTTACGGTTTATCTAAGTTGAATCGATCCTGACGACGAAGGACCTCGGAATACTCAATAAGGTCTTAAATCAGCTTGTTTTCCTCAGTATTGAGGAATCGCTACACAATACACAATAGTACAAGCTCTTCCTATTCCTAGCTTCGTAAGCAAGCATCCTTTCTGTCTGATACATTGCGCTTGGGTTGCTGATTGTTGTGCCATTCGGCATCATGGTGTGATAACATCTTTTACCATATTATCAACTGAGATACCTAGTTCTCATCAGCTTGGCTCAACTTATCAGCATCATTTTGGATGCGCTGCCATCAGATATCGGGTTCGAGTATTTGACCTGTCTATAGGCTGTGGGCCTATAGGTACCCTATAGGCCTGTTGTTTGAGACTGAAATAGTCATGGGCAGGGCTTAATATTTGGGGGATGACATCCTACCTCAATCGATCACTTCCCGAAAATGCATTTCTAGTTTTATCTCATTTAAAAAGCGAACTTCGTGTAATCCCTTAAGTGTAATTCCCCAATTTTTAAATTGACCCTTTATTATAAATGTATAAAACACGGGAATTTCTCACGTAATAAGTCACAGGGTTCCGCGGACGCGGTCTCGCTTTACTTCGAACTGGAGTACGAGGCGAAGCGCGACCGCGTCCGCGTGCGCCCCGTATTCTCCTTGAAAAGACCACCGAATGTGCGGTTGCAACTATAGTCGGAACCCTCTGACTTATTAACGTGAGTAATTCCCGTGTTTTATACATTCATAATGTGTCAAAACCACGTCAGTTTTAATAACAAAATTAACCCTTTATTACTTTTTGTTATATAAGTATTTATTATTATTATCAACCGCATAGCGTGAATAATAATTATTTCGATAAACATGCGAAGCTACGCCACGCGTGACTCGTTAATTAATGTTATATTCATTTGGGAACTTGTGGACAGTTAATCACCCACGCATAGGTTAATTGTTGACTTGGGATATGTTTTAGGATATTACCTGTACGGTATTGCTAGTACCTACGTACCGCAACTAAGCTTTTAAGGGATTAACAGCTGCCGCTGACATTGCAGAGGCTCACGGGTGTTTACAGGCAGAGAGGATGGAACAAATTCTGGTGTGTGTCTGGATTTAAAATACTACAAAAATGTACTTTAAAGGTTACTGATTTGATTGATTTTCTTTTTTCTGCGCAGTTGAAGCGCATTTTTTTTTTGTTCTTAATGATGTACATTTACACCATTCATTTATGATCTAGCCTTAAGGCTAATGAGTAATTAACTTTTTACCTAATTTGCTGAAACGAGTAATATTAAGAATATAAGATAGGTATTAATAATGTAAAGTAGTAATATTAAGAATGTGTCCATTGTCAATGGACACATTCTTAATATTACTACTACGCGCATTTTTGACAAAGGTAAAATTTGGTCCACAGAAATATTTTTTCCCTAATAAATTAGCCGATGAAATCAAATTTTGTTCAATAAGAATTAGCCTTCTTGAAACTATTCTCATAAATGGTATTTTTTAAAAATTGTATGAGACATGTAAGTCTTTCAAGGAAATAAGTTGAATTGACTCAAAATCCTTGCTCCAAGCCTTAAGTAGACGTTTCTATACAGCTACATTATATCGTCCTCCGTCTACTCAAGTCCGTCCTTACAAAAGTCCGCTCTAGAAACACGTGATCCATAATGAAAAGAGAACTTATGGGGCTGCGGAGCCGTACTAGTGATATAAATACTTATTTAAATATTTTTCCTGCTAGCGGCTGGACGAAGAGTGTTAATGTAGAACATGAATTGTTATCGTTTGTAGTACAGCTAAGATGACATAGATGGCGCTAGTGTCGCATCGAACAAAACCTGCATCACGCAAGCGTTTGTCTATTGTGAATCGGGTTACCTCGGCAATTTTCGGAGTTTTTTAATTACACATTCACTGCACTCTGGACAGTAGTTTTATTTGTATCCACGTATACAAAACTGGTCCTTTCGAATCGAATTTGTGAGTCGGCACCTTCTGACGTCAGCTATCAGTAGTCCTCGGGTCTACAACTCGCACCTATAGGCAGTGGATCGCTGCTTGGGGCGACAATTCAGTGGAGCTGTTACCACGGCAAGGAGCGGAACAGCTTCAAGACTGGCAGCCGTGATAAGCAACGCGGCAGCCTGAGGAAGCCCAGGCTGAGAAGGTCATCATCAGGACATCGGCTGGTCATCATCAGCACCGTGAAGGGGTGCTGATCGCCGACGGGGCAGGGAGCCAGCTAGGGGTCGAGGACAGGGTGCAGGCTGTTCTTCAGCAGAGGAGCAGTGGCGTAAGGAATCGGTCAAGTGTGAGTGAAAATAAATCGTGAGTACTTTAAATTAATATTTCATAGTGAAGAAAGAAATTTAATTTCAAGAGATCTTTAAATTAACGTATTTCAGTAACAATTTTAACTTAGAAAAATTTGAATTTGTAGTTTTAGGACTTAGAATAGTTTTAAAAAGTCGGTTGACACGGGGAACCTATGCCCGATTTTGTATTTGCACAAAGTCCTAAACACTTGTAAAATTTCTGCATTGTATCATTATTAACTTACAAATTTTCTGTCATAATTTGGACTTAGCAATTTTTGTAATACGTTTAGTTTCGTGGTTTGTGATTTATTCAAGATGCAAAAGTTAATCAATCTACAACGAGATGTTAACGATAAAATTAGGAAAGCTCATTCTAACTTTAAGAAGTCACCAAAAGAGCGTGTTTCAGAGGTTTATGTACAAACAAGACTCTCAATCCTAGAACAGTTATGGGATAGGTTTTCAAAAGTTCACCAGGAAATTGTAAGCGACTGTGGTGACTGGAAAGAATTCCAAGAAAATAGTTATATAAAGGAAAGCTTGTATGATGTTACAGAGGAGGCATACATAAATTATAAGGTTGATTTGATGAACCATCAGCCTCAAAACACTGCTTCACCGGGTCAAGAAAGTAGTAAAGGTAACACTTGCACATCTCTTAAGCTACCTAAAATTACAATTCCTACTTTTTCTGGAAAGTACGAAGAGTGGACCACGTTCCGGGATTTATTCACATCACTGGTACACTCAAATACTTCGTTAGATGATGTGCAAAGGTTACACTACTTAAAGGGACTTCTAACTGGAGAGGCAGAGCAGTTGATAAGACAATTGCCTATCACTGCTGATAACTATATACAATGTTGGAATCAATTAGAAAATAGGTTTAACAATAAGAATTATTTGGCTAATTGTTTGTTGAAGCGCCTCATTAATCAAAAGAGTACAACGATTGAATCGTCAGTATTTATTAAGAATTTAATAGATACTACATTAGATTGTCTACATGGGTTGAAAAATATAGATGTTGATGTCGCATCGTGGGACATTATTGTAATTCACATCATTGCGAATAAGTTAGACTCTGAAACACGCAAGCAGTGGGAGTTGAAGGTTGCCAGTGGAAGTTCCAACGAACTGCCTAAATTTTCAGATTTTAGAGATTTTTTACAAAATAGATTCAGAGCTCTTGAGTCTATTGAACCCAATATAAGATCCAAACAACCTTCACATCCGACTCATGCTAAACCAGCTAAGCATCATAATGTTTTACATGTTGCGAATGTGGCCTGCAACTATTGTGAAAATGAACATAGATTATTTTCATGCAAACGATTTGCAAAGTTAGATATAGACAAGCGACGTGAGTTTGTGTACAATAGTCGCTTATGTTTTAACTGCTTAGGCAGTAACCACTCGGCAAGAAGTTGTCCAAATAGCTCAACTTGTAGAATTTGTAAGGGGAAGCACCACTCGTTGCTTCATCCTACCAGCGGTTCAGGTGGAAGTATTCCACGCGTTAGCTCTAGCAGTTCATCAACTGGGGTAGGTATGGTCGGTTCAACCGCTGAAAATTCAGCGGCTCACTCCAGTTCGGTTGAAACGGCACCAGTGGTCTCATGTTTTGGTCAGGTGCCGGTGATGAAGCAAGTCTTCTTAGCTACAGCAGTGGTATTGGTGGATACCGCTAAGGGCGGAAAACACTGCATCCGGGCGCTGCTGGATCAAGGCTCGCAAGCGTCATTCGTCTCGGAAGCAACCGTCCAATACTTGGGTCTTAAGAAATACCCAGTAAAGGGAATCATATCAGGGCTAGAAGGCAACAAAACGACCATTGCAAAGCACATGGTTAAAATAAAAATTAGATCGCGACTTTCTCAGGATGTAGTAATTACAGTGCAAGCATACGTGCTAAACTCGATCACTACATATCTACCGACATGTAAAATGGTCGACATCAATTGGCTAAACAAGGATATGTATATTCTTGCAGATCCTCAATATCACACACCCAATAGAATTGATATTCTTTTAGGTGCAGAAGTTTACGGACAGGTCATACAAGAAGGGATCCAGAAAGGTCCTCAAGGATATCCTTTGGCTCAAAATACATCATTAGGGTGGATATTATCCGGTGTAGCCCATAAGCCGCACTCTTCATCTACAAATGCTATAACGTTGCATTTAAATGTAGAAAATGATGAAACTTGTCAATGCAAATCACTGAAAAGATTTTGGGAGCTCGAAGCGGAGTCCATATCACAACAAAGGATTATGACAGATGAAGAAGCTCGTTGCGAACAGCTCTACGCTGAAACCACAAAACGAGACCCAGATGGAAGATACGTCGTTCGACTTCCATTTAAAACACAATCACCTGAATGTGTTTATGGTGATTCTAGGTCTATTGCTGAAAAAAGACTAAACGGATTAAATATAAGGTTCAAAAGAAATGAGAACTTAAGGAAAAGGTATCAAGAAGTATTCCAAGAGTACTTACAATTAGGTTTCATGGAAAAGGTTCCTGAAACAGAGAAAAACTGTAGCAATGCAGTATACTTACCTCACCATCCAATTATCAGAAATGACAAGGACACAACTCGGCTTAGGATTGTGTACGATGCATCCTGCAAATATAAAAATGGAGTGTCATTAAATGATTCATTAATGACTGGACCTACACTACAACCGGAACTTCGACAATTGTTGATGCGTTGGCGCCAGCATCCTATCTGCATTGCAGCCGACATAATCAAAATGTATTGTCAAGTTAAGGTGTCAAAGGAAGATACAAATTTCCAACGGTTACTATGGAAAGATCACTCGGAAGAAAGTCCAGAAGACTATCGGCTGTTGAGAGTCACCTTTGGCACCGCGGCTGCTCCGTATTTAGCTGTGAAGAGTTTGCAGCAAGTAGCTCATGACGAAGGAGCTGCATATCCATTGACATCTGAAAGGGTAATAAATGATTTTTATATGGACGATTTGCTAACTGGATGTAGTTCAATACAAGAAGGCATTTTAATTTTCCAAGAAATGAATGAGTTACTGAAAAAAGGAGGTTTTGATTTACAAAAATGGAAAAGTAATAGTGATGAGTTACTGCAAGCAATCAAACAAACGGAAGCTGGACAGAATGATGTTCAAGAAGAATTTAAGATTAAAATGGATGAAGAAGTTAAGTTGTTGGGACTTACCTGGAGTAGAAGAACCGATGACTTCAAGTACTCAGTGATACTCTCTTTTAAACCTGGACCTGTAACAAAAAGAAAGATTATATCTGACATCGCACGTTTGTACGACCCTTTAGGGTGGGCGGCACCCATTGTGATCGTAGCTAAGATTATGATACAGAAGCTATGGATAGCTGGAGTAGATTGGGATGAGGAAGTTCCAAGCAAAATAGCTGATGAGTGGAATACTTACCGCGAGGAATTACCAAAGTTAACGCTGGTGACCATTCCTCGATGGTATGGCACAAACCTGAATGACATCCTCGTAGAGCTTCATGGATTTTCTGATAGTTCGAAGGCCGCTTTTGCAGCAGCAGTATACCTGCGAAGAGTTGATGCACTTGGTAACGTTCATGTTACTTTGGTTACAGCTAAGACCAAGGTAGCTCCCATCAAACAAGTCTCAATTCCAAGGTTGGAATTGTGCGGAGCAGTACTTCTCACTAGGCTGTTGATTGAAGTGGCAGAGACTTTGAAGATCACCAAGTCAAGCATTCGGGCGTGGACTGATTCCACTGTGGTTCTTGCATGGCTCAATAGCCATCCTAGCCGTTGGCAAACATTCGTGGCAAATCGAGTGTCTGAAATATTAACTACTCTAGAGTCCAACCAATGGTCACATGTGTCTTCAAGTCTAAACCCTGCAGACTGTGCGTCAAGAGGAATGACCCCTGCAGAATTGTTGAATCACCCAATGTGGTTTGATGGCCCTGAATTCTTACGCAACAGTGAAGTCAAATTCAGTAAGCTCAAGAACATCGAAACACAATTGGAAACAATAAAGGTTAACATGGCAGTGACTGAAGAGTTTATTTGGAATAGATACTCCTCTCTCTCCAAATTGGTGAGAGTAGTGGCGTATTGCAGACGTTTTTTGAACCTCAGAAAGCCAGTCACTAAAGGAAATATGCCAACTTACCTCACTTCAAAGGAATGTGCAGAAGCATTTGAAGTTTGCGTAAAGCAATGTCAAACGGAACATTTTAGTGAGCAAATTGAACTTCTAAAGAAGGAAGACAAGATGGCAAGGATAAAGGGCCCACTAAAATCATTGAACCCCTTCATAGACGGCAAAGGTGTGCTGAGAGTGGGAGGTCGTTTGGACAAGTCTCCATTTGATGATGGTGTAAAACATCCCATATTGTTGCCTAAGAAGTCGACATTAACTGATTTAGTTGTAGCTGATGCCCATGTCAAAACAATGCATGGAGGCATTCAGCTCATGCTGGCTTATTTAAGCAGTAAATACTACGTGTTGGGTTCAAAACTTTTGGTTAAGGCGTGCGTTCGCAAATGTATAAAATGTCTTCGATACAAGGCGGAAACTTCTTCACAGTTAATGGGACAACTGCCAGCGGCCCGCGTTACGCCAGGGAGAGCCTTTAAGAATTGCGGGGTCGATTACGCCGGCCCAATTAATATTCGGACGTCAAAGGGTCGCGGTCATCACGCTTACAAAGGCTATATTTGCCTTTTCATCTGTATGGCTACCCGTGCGGTACATATAGAGATTGTCAGTGACCTAACCACACAAGGATTTCTAGCAGCCTTTAAAAGATTTGTTGCTCGGCGAGGTCATTGCAGTGATATCTGGAGCGACAACGGAACTAATTTTGTCGGCGGCTCTCGTGAACTGACAAATTTGATCACTTCAGAAAACGCAGGTCTAGCAGACGAAGTGGTTAAGGCTTTAGCAAACAATGGTACCACTTGGCACTTTATCCCTCCCCATTCTCCTAATTTCGGTGGGTTATGGGAAGCAGCGATAAAATCTACAAAATTTCATCTTAAGAGGGCCATAGGTGAAGCAACGTTGACGTACGAAGAATTATCCACAGTTTTAGTACAAATAGAGGCCTGCCTTAATTCGAGACCTCTGTCAAGGCTAGATTCAGAGTCCGACTCAATAGGAGATGTTTTAACACCGGGTCATTTTCTCATTGGTGAACCGATCATAACTGCCCCTGATTATAATTTCGAAACGTCAAATATTTCAAGTTTGCGTAGATGGCAGCTTACTCAGAAAATGCTGCAAAATTTCTGGCGTCAATGGTCGCGGGAATTTTTAACCAAATTTTTACACCGATATAAATGGTCTTACCAAAACCCAGAACCCGCTGTAGGTGATGTAGTGTTGGTAAAAGAAGATGATTTACCTCCAACTAGATGGCTTCTTGGCCGGGTAGTTACAAAACATCCAGGGTTGGATGGTATAACAAGAGTTGTTACATTGCGTACTAAAGGTTCCGTCATCAAACGGCCGACTTCTAAATTAATTTTGCTTCCTGTAGCCGTTTGATCAAAATGTTAAGTGTAATAACCTAATACTATTTTACTACTGTGTCTCATTTTCAAAAACAAAATTACTTGATTTAATTTGTATAATTGTGTTCAATAAGTTGATCTATTGTTAGTATTAGTAAAGCACATGTACGAAATACAAGCACCTCACGGTGGGCGGAGACATGTTAAGGACTAATAATATGTATGAGTCCTTAGTGGGCGGAATGTTAATGTAGAACATGAATTGTTATCGTTTGTAGTACAGCTAAGATGACATAGATGGCGCTAGTGTCGCATCGAACAAAACCTGCATCACGCAAGCGTTTGTCTATTGTGAATCGGGTTACCTCGGCAATTTTCGGAGTTTTTTAATTACACATTCACTGCACTCTGGACAGTTGTTTTATTTGTATCCACGTATACAAAATAAATAAGTTGAATTGACTCAAAATCCTTGCTCCAAGCCTTAAGTAGACGTTTCTATACAGCTACATTATATCGTCCTCCGTCTACTCAAGTCCGTCCTTACAAAAGTCCGCTCTAGAAACACGTGATCCATAATGAAAAGAGAACTTATGGGGCTGCGGAGCCGTACTAGTGATATAAATACTTATTTAAATATTTTTCCTGCTAGCGGCTGGACGAAGAGTTAAGTTTTTTAAATGTTTAATTGTGCGTTCTTTCTCAAAGACGACACGTATATGTACACGTGTACATATATATTTATGTTGTGTGTATATAAGTAAGTTTTGTGTAGAAATCATAGGAAACTTGGATATCACGTTGTATTCATTCTAGGTTATTCAAAATTGCTCATTGTTAATAAGCTAGTTATGGTGCCGTGGTGGTACCGGCTTCGAATTGTACCCCCCCATCTCTTGCCGTGGGTGCCGTAAGAGTCGACTAAGGGATCACGTACCAGGAGGATGGGCAGCAGAGCCTTCTGAGGGTCACAAAATATATTGCGCTCGCCAACCCGCCTGCCAAGCGTGGCGAGTATTGGCAATACCCCCCTATGAGGGAGGCATATGTTCAGCAGTGGACGTCTTATGGCTGACATGATGAATAAGCAAGTCATTGAAACAAACGGTATATCTGAGTTGTACGGTACGACGAACTGCACTGCACTCAATAAAATCTCGATAAAGATTTCCCGAAGAACCCGACAGTAGCAACTGTCGGGTTGTGATATTGATTACGGACAGTATCATGTTCACTCGGGAACTCTCATGCCTATTCCATAGATCCATGTGATCGAAGTTGCGCCCGCCCCTGTATCAATCGGGAACTCGATTCTCAAAGTTGTTGACAATTACATCTTATCTTGGACATACAGTCCATTTAGGTAAGTCCAACTTTGAGAAAGAGGCCACTCTGGAGACCACGGACTGGCAAGCGCAGCATAGGACGGCCTCCGACCAGGTGGACAGACGACCTGACTAAGATCGCAGACAAGGGCTGGATGCGGGCCGCTTCTCTTCTTCTTATCTTTATCATTAAATTATGGAAGAATCTCACGATCATTTTCAGAATCATATATGAATGTAGTTATACTTATCACTAAAATGAAAGACATGCTTCCTACATTTGACACTTATAGTGTCGAACTGGCCAATAAGGACTCATCTAAGTAGCTCACCCTGTATAATAAAACCTAGATAAATCTCATTCACTTAGCAGTAGTGTGTACATTCTTTAGTAGATGCATTATCAATTCAAGCGAGTTAGTGCTCAAAGGAAAGCTTATAATGTTAAAGAACAATACTCCGTGGCAGACCGACTCGCGGCAACATGGATCATAATTTAGTTCCATAACGTAATAAAGACACCAGACCGGCGGCGGCTGCAACACTCACATGCCGTACTCCACCGTAATTGTTTTAGTTGAATTACCTGGCTACGCTGCGGGAGTGATAGTTCTACTGGAAAGTTGAATTACCTCATCCCTCCTAAAGCTACGAGGAGTGTATGCTACGACGTAGCGGCGACGTACAGGTTTTCGGTGCTGGGTGAAAACTTACGTAACTTATAGTGTATCCTGGAAGGTTTTCATGCGCTCAAGACTGTGTGTAATAAGACTGGTATACAAATAAGATGCTCAGATGTTGTATAGTAGCCAATATGAGTGTGTGTGTGAGGTTTGTGCATTTGGTCAGAAAATGGCGGTCACACGTCATAGTCGAGCGTGCTGACGACGGGGGCGTGGCCTCCGACGTAATATACGAGTACATCGACGTGGACGGTGCGGGTTATCCTCATTAAATATTGTTTGATCACTTCCTTACACACGCAAAATTAATATAATGAGAACTATGAGTAGATTCATACGATTCAATGAGAACTAGATGCATACGGGAATAACCCGATAAGATATCGTCAGCCCGCGAATTGGCACTGGAAGACCACACTCCTGACTTCGCAAATCAGCTATTTTTTATGCACAAGTCAGACTCGCGCTGGACCCGAGCACTGCATCTCTACTCTCGACCTGTCTCACCTCGTGCTTCTTGGATCGTCTCATAGCTTGTGATGGTGTTTACACTAGGCTTAGGCTTTACAATTGAACTAGAAACCATAAAAATATGAACAAAATGAATGATAACTACATAATACTAGATAGTTAAAATTTGTCTCAAATATTTTTTAACGTAATTCTAAATTTAAGGGAAACCATTCTCAAATAAGAGGAGGTTCTGAATTGATAAAATTTATAAGGGTAGGTGGGGACTCGTTACCCCCTAAATGGATCCTTTATGAGTGTTATCAACATTACTGAAGAAAGTGGCAACGTTGCCGTGGATAGCTGAATTATGTCGAAATATGTGCTACAGGAGGTGGGCAGCAGCGCCTTCTGAGGATCGGAAATCATACTGCGCTCGCCAACCCGCGTGCAAAGCGTGGCGAGTATTGGCAAATCCCCCCTATATGGGGGAGGCATACGTCCAGCAGTGGACGCACATGGCTGAGGAAAGAAAAAAAGAAATGTGCTACAGGTTCACTTCAGTAATGTTACCAGGTCTTTAAACACTTTTATTTCTCGGTTAAATCTAGGCACAATCAGGTTCAGGAATCATTTATATCTACCTAACAACCTCTAGGCTTCTCAAGTTGTATTCTTGGTATAAATGTATGTTAATGGACCGCAATTCTCCTTGGAACAACTATACTTAAACCTGATCAGGAATATTATATTTCCAATTCTAGAAACTTCGGTGTGTTTATGAATATTCTATTAGCGTACCGACCTGGGATTCTAACTTTTTACTGTAATTACTTTATGAAAACCTTTTTATAAGCCAGGTGCCTACCTAATTTTGTTTTCATCATGTATCTAGCTTGAAGGATTTTGTGAAATCAATTTTGATTTCTTAGTCGTATTTGGAGGTTAACAACATTAACCTCACTTTGAATTTGAAGAGAACATAATTATCGCAAGGACGACAAAGTTCATTATCACGTGCGTGCGTGCGGCAGCTCCATCGGCTAAGCCATATCTTGCTCTGATAGCGGATGTGCGGCGTTCACGAGCTCCATTCGAGCGTTATTACCTCCACCCAATGTTTGACCATAACATCGTTCACATTAACCTCTCAGACCAAGATATGCTCGACGAGACCATAATCTTCCTACCTCTAGATTCGATCAAATCTAGCCTCAAATCAACCTAAGAAAATAAAAACTACTGCATATGTCACGTACATACGTACTTCATTCGGTGATAAGCATGCATGTCTACCAGCACACTTCCATAACACTAAATCAAAGATTTTTTGCGTTAAGCGATTTAAATGGCAAATATACAAAGCTCGAAGAACTGATGGCCTTTGGGATCGAAAGGTTCTCGAATGGAGACCACGGACTGGCAAGCGTAGCATAGGGCGCAGGCCACATATAAATGGCGTCTGGCGCGCACACGGCACGGGCGGCTTCCTATTCCATTCAAATAGGATACATAATGCGTGAAGTTAAAGCGCAATTTCGTATGTTAGGGCTCGGACGTAGTTATCAGTCAGAACCACGTCCGAGCCATAACATACCGTGTGTCCCAAATTGCGCTACCCGTGTGGTGTCCGTATGTGGCCTGCGCCCAGGACGGCCACCGACAAGGTGGACGGACGACCTGACAATGATCACAGGAAGGGGCTAGATGCGGGCCGTTTCCAACCGGTCCTTGTTGAAATATATGAGGGAGGTCTATATCTGAGTCTGAAAACTATCTAGAGGTCTATATCCACCAGTGGACGGCCTATGGCTGAGATGAAGACGATGATAAATATTTAAAATATTCACGTTTTTTTTTCAACATTTTAAGATTAATCACCTTTTAGTAACATTATCCATTAATATAGTGCACGCGGAACCCGGGCGCGCAACTAGTAATCATGAATTATAACTCAAGTATGCAGACAACCTATAAACTCCTGACGCCCCATGTGCGGTTTGATCACGGTGCCGTGACGCCAAACGCAAAGAATCACATATTTATAGGTAACTAATTAAATAGCAATGACGAACGGGAATGTGGTTATTTTAGTAAACAAATGGCTATTTATACAAATTGTTTTACGTCAAGTTTGAGTCTGTGCGTCACTTTTGAAACATTTTAGGGAAACGTAATGACGAGTTAATGACTCATGTTTATTAGTTTGAATCGTTATCAGCTTATCATAGAATAAATAATAGTATTTTAATTGCAGGCACTAAATCACCTGTTTTGAATTTTAAATTTTTTTTTTACCTTTATTTAAATAAAATACTAATAACTAATAACAATACTACAATATACTTGTGAAAACATTTGAGCAATCCACTAGCTATTGTCAGCCTATAAATAACTCTTACGTTCTAACCCGCTATCAGTCGGCAGTATGCCCAGAATGCTAGCATCATTGTCACGCTGAATTGCATACTGATCTGTTGAGCCAGCATTGCATGTGCCAGCATTTTGGTCACGCGTCGCATCGATCAAAATATTAGCTTTTTTGTGTGATAAACATATATAACTTTATGTAATATGAAATAATAGTAAGTATGAGTAAAATATACCTACAGTATGTGAAAGATATTGTTATATATTAAAGTAGTATTGTATTCAATATTTACAGAACGGTGATAATCTATGCAGATATTGCAATGAACTCAGGTGGTTATATTTTTCATTTGTATAAAGATACATCTAGTATACATATTATAGTACCTACTCAGCTATGCTTGACGTCGAATAAGTCATTTTAAATAATGTATTTCTCTGTAAGTGAATTATGTTGTGAATTCTTATGAAAAATACATGAATATGTATATGTGAATTTAAAAAATGTCCGGCTAACACAGTAATTATGTAATCAGTCCACTATGTGACTGACCCGGGGAATAAACATTACAATCAGTCACGTGTTCTCATTTATATTTCTCCATCAACACCAATAACTTAGTGTACGGTCTTTTGAGATCATATCGCATGTTATCACAGCCTCATTTTCCGTTTTCCGCCGAATTCACGCAAATCGTGGGAACTCCTCGTTTTATTGGACTCCTAGCAAAACAAACACATCGCTTTTATACCGTGACCTCAATCGCGGTGCGTAAAAAAAACATAAAACATACGGGTGAAGTAAACCGAGTGGCGCCCGCGCTTATACATAACTCATTTGTCTACGTCATCCAAATTAAAATTTCGGGTATACGTATTTTTGGTTGAGGAAACATTTTCACGAGCAGTTTGTTGCCTTCCAAGCGATACTTACCATCATACATATATCAGGCTTTGGTAATATGCCTATAGGATAGGATTTGCTACTCTGTTTTTCCTACTGACTTTTTCGCACCTTTGGTTGTATACACGAAAGTGAAAAGATACTGGTGGAAATGAAAAACTCCGCCTTTTATTAAGTTGGTTAAAAAGAAACTATTCTCGACATGATCTGATTCGATAGAGCAAGAACCCTATAGAAGTAAAAAAAAAAAAAAGTTTAGATGACAATGATTCAATGTTTGCCAATTATAAATTAAAAATGACTCGTGATTAAATTATACACCACGACCACGGTTACAGATGTCGATTCTTTCAACAAAGTATTTAATCACTTTTGGAACAAAATGGTGGGTCTATTTCGTTAATCGAGTCACGAATTTTCAGTTTTGTAGTAGCTGTTTGTCTTTGTCTTTGATGTTTGTGTGAAGCATGCGAATGATAGTGCGGGGGTGTGAGTGTGAAAAAAATATATGTAGTATCTTCTTAATTTAAGTAGTATATATAGTCCTTTCTATCTTCTGATAAGTAATATACGGAGTAATTACACAGATACTTCAAACTTGTTTCATCTAATAACGCGTGAACAGTTTTATACGAACGCGTTTTTATTTCTCATAAGGTATTATCGCACTCCGCCATTATTATCTGGTGCTTTACCAGATGTTGTTTATGAATTTGCTGAACTGTGTCCGTTGAAACAATTTGATGAAACACTCGTGCCGCCTCTCAATTTTACTTTCAAATATGTGTAACCTACATCCGAAGTGACCGAAATATAGAAAATGGACGATAACGTCTTTATTCTAGATGTGTTTGTGTACGCCGATGCCTTTATTGAAATAAAAATACTAATGCTTCGCTAATTATAATACTGCAGCTACTACAATAACGTTTGAGGAATCCATGGATTCCTAGAGCACTAGCATGCTCCATGGAGCACTAGCTATTGTCAGATATACATTGACATGGTGGCGTTATTGTACAAACACTTCAACACTTCGATATACCGATGGTCAATACGGCACCGCTGGAAAGACTAGCACTGCACACGTTTCGCTTGAATCAAACGCTTTCTCATAGTCCACAAACGCTAAACATAAGGGCAAGTTATACTCGTCGGTCTTCTGTTTAACTTGCCGAAGCGTATGGATGTGGTCTATGGTCTTCTAGCATTTTCGGAAACCAGCTTGTTCGGGAGGCTGGAAGTCATCAAACCTACGTTCTAGACTATTCGGGATGACTCTTGAAAACTGCTTATAAACATGGCCCAGTAGCGAAATAGGTCTGTAGTTCTTCATTAACTCTTATACCACCTATTATTTACACAGCTCACATAACACACATATTCAAATATGACAGTAGTTTATCCATGTTAATGTTATGTAATGCATATGTTCATGAATACAACGCTGAGTTAATGGATTACCTGTGGCAGACGAATCACATTTTAATATTTGATGGAGTGAAGTGTTGTTTATAGCGCCGCACATTCGCGCTCATTCCCTCGACCCAGTTCCTGCCTCTTCTGCTAATTCATTTATAACTGTTCACTCGAATTCATATTAATATATCTGCATTACATTTAGCTTATTATTATTATTATTATATGCGGCTTACCAGATCTCCACATCATGGATACGGATACGGGAAAAGATATATGAGCTTTTCTTATCATCTGTGGTCAGGGTGTCAATTCCACTGATTTTATGTTCATATTCAGTCCGGTGCACGATTTTATAATAATAAGACAACGTCAAAAATTCATAGTCTGTGCTAACTTCATAGCGATCTGGATCTATGTTGAATCTATGCTCAGCCTATGCCGATTTAGTGGGGTGTTTGACATTTTACGAGCTAACAGACCGTACACAATGAAAAACGACGCGTTGTGTATTTGAATGTAGCATCAAATGAAGTTTGATTCAATATGGATGATTTAAAAAAATAGCAGACTACCAAAGTTGTTAAATCAGCCTTTGTGACCCGATCATATTGAATAGTAGACTTAGGGCTCCGAACAAAAATGATAAGCTAAATATAAATGATATCACACCTCTGGCTGCGGTCTTTTAGGTTCACCATGACGATTTACGTCGTTGGCCATTCAGTAACCTTAAGTTCCACAATCATCAACTCTGTGTAATGGGTGCCTTGCACACTGCCATTTCAACTCGTTAATGTGCTGGGCTGTGTCAGCAACATTCGGTCTTATAAAAGCAAAAATATTCGAAGACATCCCTTCGATTCTCCCGATTGACCTCTTTCTCTTTCTCTCCACCAAAATCTTTGGGACGTCTGTGGAGATCGTCCATATTCATGTTGTGCGTTACGCAGTATATATATAAAAATAATAAGGTATTTCATGATTGATAAGGTAACAGAATTTGTGGACACTTGGCCTGTGATTGTTCCCGAGAGGAAACTCTAAACGTGGTAACATCGCACCATTTGTTTTTCTGATGCCAAAGTTTACTTTATGTTGTCAGAGTTACTTAGTCATAATAAAAGTTACTACGCTAGTTACAACGACAACAGTTGAGTATTATTTCATCAGAACCCAAACTAAACAATATCCTTTCCGTTGAATAAATCAGCACTTTCAGTTTGTTTTGATGCTTTACATCGTAAATTTAATTTGTTTTAGAAATGCCTACCCTAATATTTATACTAATATTATCAAGAGGAAAGATTTGATTGTTTGTTTATTTGCATTGAATAGGCTCCGAAACTACTGAACCGATTTGAAAAATTCTTTCACTATTAGGAAGATACACTATACTCGGGTGACATAGGCGTTATTATATTTTCCAAAAAAATATAGGGAACCTTATAATTTTAAATTTTGAAATTTTTTACCTGTGTGAATCCGGTCCGGTCCACCAGTATTCAATAAGCACGAACGAAACTGCTATTTACAATTAATCAACTGGAACGCAGGGTATTAAATTAAACATCCGACGCATCCCTGACACTGTTCCGACTGGTAAAACCATCTATAAATATATTTAAGACCTTTCTTGCCGTTATATAAAGTGAGTGACAAAAACACGCCGCCGCCGTCATCGTCGCTTACTTTCTTATGTACATAAAAGTTATAAATATCTTTGTTACTTACTCACACATATTATTATCTATACTTACTACGCCTCGCGGTTTCACTCGCTTCGCGTAGACTACGGTTTTCCCGCTACTTCAGTTCTCTCACTACCTACACTTTTCTAGAACAAAAAGTAGCCTATGTCCGAGGTCCCCATTTTTATTAATTCTTCAAAACTCCTGCAACGCAGGTAATCCAAGAACGAGGGAGTTCCCGTTCTTGGATTACCACAGTTGCGGGAGTCGTGGAAACACAATCATAGGACTCAAACATCCATGCTCATTACATAAATGTTTTACCCTGCCGGGGTCGAAGTCAGGGCCCCGAGGCCAGAAGTCATGTCACTGCCACGCCGAACGTCAATTGATACCTAGACATATCTAGGTACTGCGTCAAAAATGCTCGATGCACACAAGTGCCGATACGGAATCAAAGGTTTTCGTCGCGTAGGTAACTAGGTTTTCTAAGAAGTTTCATACAACATTTACATACCCCCTTGCCTATTTCTCCTCGCAAAAGAGTTGCCGTAAACGCATAGATAACCGTTTTCGCGGTTGTATGCTACTTTCTTCCAATCCATTTGGCCCCATCTATATGTTTACCATATTCAGTTCAGCTGCTTCGGAGTAAAAGCGTAAACAAACAAATTCACTTTCTCATTATTATATTAGTTTGGGAGTCGAAATAAAAAAAACGTTTGAAATTGTTTTTATATTCATCTCAATAACCTAAAAAAAATATTATGCTAATACAGTATTTTATATAGATCAAGAATTTGAATGTTGCAAGGTAAATTTCATATACAAATAATAATAATATGGGACAACATTCACACAAGGTCTTCAGGTTCCAAACTAGGCAGAGCCTGTACTATGGTAACCTGATGACTGATATATACTTATATACATACTTATATATATACTTATGTACATATACACACCCAGACACGGGTCAAACAGACATGTTCATACACACAAATGTTTGACCTGTCCGGGAATCGACCCCGGGACCAGCGGCTCAGAAGGCAGAGTGCTACCAACTGCGCCAACCGACCAGTCTAAATAGGGTTCTATTTTTATATTTTGCCGAGGCAGGAAAAATGCGGTAAAAATCACAAAGTACAAACTACAAATGTGTACGTCCAAACACTTATCTGGATCAAATCTATAAATATAATGTCTGTGGTTCAGATGGTCGTGTAGAGAAGTAAGGCGCGGCGAGCCCTCTCACGGCTATAAGAGTTTATGTTATTTTTGCACTTTTTCACGACTCATAAAGTTATTATAGCATATAATAGTGTGTTATGGAATGGGATATTAAATGTTAGCCCCAAGGTTTTAAGCCCATTTCGCCTTTATTTAAAAGACTAGCTGCGCCCCGCGGTATTACCCTCGGTGAAATGGTAGGCACGTGGTATTGATTTTTGTGTTTTCCCGTCATCCCCCGGGAACAGTCTACATTTTCGGGATAAAAGAGTAGCCTATTTGTTATTCCAGGGTATAAGCTATCTTCATTACAATAATTAATAATGATAATAATTTCACGCGAATCCGAATCGTCGAATCATCGCGAATTGTTTCAGCGTGACAGAGTAACAAACATCTAGCTGCGCCCCGCGGTTTTACCCTCGTGGTGATGATTGATGATGATGAAAAGTAGCCTATGTGTTATTCCGGTTCCTGAAGTATCTACATACCAAATTTCGTCCAAATCCGTCCGGCCGTTTGAACGTGCAAGAGTTTTTGATGGCGATGGTGTTGGGTCACAGTGTAAACTCCGGCGGTATTAAATCCACGCATCGATGACATCACAAATTTGCATGAAAACATGATATCAATGATCTTACCATACTAGGAGGGGGAATGTTATGTAGATTGTGTGAAACTAGCGTCCTTTTTGATAAGGTAAGGAAGTGTTCATTTTCTGGTTTCGTTTGTTGTTGTTGTTATTTATTTATCACACTCAAACTCTCGCACTAGGATTCCCTGTGTCGCGGGAGGCATAGACGCACACAATCACAGCACACAAACAACCAAGACCCGATATAGAGTAACAAGTATTGAATTCTATGTATGCTACACAATGTATCGGTTTTTTATCAGATTCCAGTGTGCACAGGAGCAACATAAGTTGATCCGTTTTTCCTTCCATCTGTGAACGACCAGACGGACAGCAATGTACCTACTTATTTCAGATTCTAGGTTGTTGCCCGAATCATTTTGTTTCCTAATTCATGGTGCGTACAGCGGGTGCGAGTAATTCATGGCTTCAGTAAAGATACCTTTTAGGAAGACATGATCCATGGTCGACCGCATCATCACTAAAAGTCAGATGAAATAGCGGATAAACGTGTACTTATAAAATATTTGCCAGATCTTGAATTTAGTTACGTAATGAATATTATAGATGGAGTTAAATGTAAGTAATTATTTACTATGTATATAATATAGAAACGACGACGATGTTCCAATGTATATCTGTCAGTGGGTATCTCGGAAACCACTTAACGAATATTGATGAGATATTCATCATTGCCAAGAGGTGCTTTGTAAGATTTATGAATGCGTTAACTGTATTTTACGCGAATTTCTGGTCGGAGTTGTTATAATATATTTTATAATCATGTAAAGATATAGAATATGTATAGGTGTACATATTGTAAACCATGTGCGTAACAGATATTTCGTGATTGAAACCGTGGCGGTAACATCACATTGGTAAACCTTTTAAAATGTGAAAATTACATAGAGTAAAGGTTACATTAAGAAGAAGAAGAGCCAGGTGATTAATTATGAATCCAGTTGCATTTTTCTATATATATATATATATATATATATATATATATATATATATATATATATATATATATATATATATACATATACATATACATATAGGAGACTTCAATTTATAGAAGGTAGACTCCTATAGTTTTTTTTATAGAGCCAAATATGTTATGGGGAAATCTCTATAACGTCTATATAAAAAATATAATAAGGAAAATACAACTAATTCATCGAATATTTATACAGGACACGTGACATTTAATTTCCTGGCTTGTCGACTCGACGACTCCAGCGGCCTGTTGACTGTTCTATACAATGAGCGGCGTCCGTCGGTCGCGATGTCGCGAAACTCGTGACCCGCTTACGGGTACTTAACTGCAGCGGGTGAAGTTTTGAGCTGTGTGTTGTGCTTTGTCCCACACCGTACACAAATAACAGTTGCGAGATGGGTCTTAACCATCAAGGGAAGATATCCTAAATGTAAAACGAATAAAGTTTCATTATTTTGGGATTTTGACTGTATATTTTTTTCTTCCTCACACTTGGATTCCCTGTGTCGCAGTCGGCATGGACACATTTGACTGCCATGTACGGCGAATACCATTACGAGCTGAACGCAAAGACGTGCGATGCAGATTTTAAATAAAATTTGGGTGACGGCATAAATCTAACCTTCCATCATTCACGATTTTATCGAAAAGTTACCTATCTTAGGGTTACATACTCTCTGTCTATATGTTCCATGCTCTCCTCCGTTAACCTGTTCGCTGCTTGTTTTTAAAACTTCAGTACCTATGTAGCTGTGAAAACCTGACACTATCGGGATTCGATGAATTAAGCTACGTAACGCTAATCCAGTGCTAACTGTAGCCTGTCTTTATACAGTCTCGGTGCTCGGTATCTACCATTTTTATGTTGTATCCATTTTAGTCCATGAGCGTGTGATAAATATCTCTACAACATATTGTCTCATTTCTGAAGCATCTGCCTCATTCACGCCTCATAACTGTTACTTATTTGTGAATAAAGCAGTTCTAACATGACAATAAGAGTCATTTTACTGGAAACAAGCTTCATTCATACTTCTGTTAAATTGTATGTTACAATAGGCTCAAACGATGTACATAGCTACTGCGACGAGGATAATTTTAGTTGAATAGCCAACTTTTCGGACTGAATCCAGTAATTTGCTCGGAACTCTCGGAATACCTTTTCAAGTAATTTTCCTTCCCTGTTTATCTGCCTTATGTTGAAGACCTATTGCGTACTCTAAAAACATAACTGAATTGCCGTTTATTCTATCCTAACGCATCATTTTATGTTTTAAACTTTAATTCAGAAAGTACTGCTAGAAATAAGTCTTTCCCACAATCCCGCCAAAACATCGTGTTAACTCAGTTACTATTTGATCTTAATCGGTCCAGAAGTTTAAATGTGAAAAAGTAATAAACAGAGAACCAAAGCGGGCAGACAGCAGATGAGCTATGCATTTTTAATATCTGACAAATGCTCGATACTTTGAAACAAAACGTAGGTTAGGTTTTAATTGAATTAATAATTACAGGAGAGGCAGGTTTGCTAGGTGCATATCTTCACCGGTTTGAAGCGGCTTATTCACTAAAATCACGGGGTTTTCCATCTCATCGACTAATAACAGAGAACGTGGAACCGCACCAAGGAAAGGTCCCCGAGAACATGGGACTGCTTTGGATAGAATACACTGGCTAGACTATGTATAATCCACATTATTTATCGATGACGATGTGAAGAAATTGATGGGAATTTGTGCGTGGTACATGCACTAGTTTACATCCGAGCTTGGACCTTCAGTAAAATAACAGATTTGTGGTGTTACTTAATAACAATATCATTGCATACCGCCGCTTTTAAAAATATGTTATTGTGAAACGGAACCATATGTGTCTTATTCAAAGGCCAGACGTTGCGTTTTTGTGCCAAAAATACTACACAATAATTTGCAGAAGGTATTTGTATAAAGGGAGAGAGTAGCTAATTTGATATTCTTGAGAAGAATTTAGTAAAATATATAAGTTGGAAGGTGCGAATGGAAGTTTATTCTTACGATATTTAAAAACATTCAACACAATAATGAATATTCCTAATAGATATCACATATATATGATACAGCGGGCGCGTCGTTTGCCAGAATTCGAGATTCATCATGTTCCAATTTTTCAAGTCGAGCTAGCCTGTTTTATATCAAAATGATTTCTTATAGTTTTTGTTTATTCGAAGCCGTAAATATTCTTCCGTAAACATTACATATAGTGGCTCTATCGAAAGAATAGCTTATTTCTATATTCAGATGGGGGGCAATTGTATGGATATTGCAGCAATTATTGTTATTGTCAGCAATTATACTATTTTATAATTGTAAGTCAACTGTAGATATCATAAAAAAACATTTTATTTCTTCCTGGAATAGCATCCATCGGGCTTAGTGAGCAAAAAAAAAAATATCAAAAAATGGAACCGGTTTGAACACTCGAAAGTGTGAAATGTGAAAAAAAAAGTCGTTACCACGATTGTTCAAAAGTAACTTTTATCAAAAAATTGTGCTCACCCTTTTCAGTGACCTTTGCTACTCACGGGATCAATTGTCATTGTGTTTACCGATTTCTTCATCCGCAATTATAATGTCGTCCAAGTAGACCAAGCACTTTTCAGTTATTGGAGTGAAACTAAAAAACCGCTTGTCCGATTTTCATGAAATTTTAATGGGACCACCTCTATCAAACAAAATAATTTTGAGAATCGGTCCAAAAATGGGGAAGAAATCGGTGAACATACATAAAAACATACAGTCGAACATATAACCTCCTTTTTTGAAGATGTTTAAACCTCGAAACGCATGCCCAGCACTAAAGATTTGTAAGTTTGTTGTTTCAGGGTTTAGTGACGCATATAGTTATATACACATATCGTAAAGCATACATATAGGTATGTATATTAAGTATTTATAAGTTACTACTACGTACTAACTTAACTGGCCATTAAATATATAAATAATAGCGTTCCACTAGATAAGTGGGCCTGCATTTTTTTCTGAATTATTTTTTGTCTCGTAAGTAGATTAGGAATGAAATATAACACGTGAGAATTGCGGTCTCTCGCGTGACGAAATAACTCTCACACCAAACTCCCCCTTATTATTATTACTCTGTCTTTTGGTAGACATCGTCATAAAGTATTCATAAAATCTCGGTCCGAGGCGTCGCGACATACTTGTACTCAGACTATGTCAAACATTCATCTCTCATTAGCCGCGCTGACCCTCATCTTGTTTCTTTGTGCCTTGGAGTAGTTAAGTACTAGAGACCGACACAATTTAGGCAGACGGACCGTTATGGGAGGTTAGAAACGTATGTATCTACTAATATTCTAAAGAGGAAAGTATATTGAAAGTGGAAAGTGTATTTTTGTATCATCATCATCTCAGCCATAGGACGTCCACTGCTGGACATAGGCCTTCTCCATTGATTTCCACAAGGACCTGTTGGAAGCGGCCCACATCCAGCCCTTGCCTGCGATCTTAGTCAGGTCGTCTGTCCACCTGGTCGGTGGCCGTTCTATGCTGCGCTTGCCAGTCCGTGGTCTCCATTCCAGAACTTTTCGGCCCCAACGGCTATGAGTTCGTCGAGCTATGTGCCCTACCCACTGCCACTTCAACTTGCTAGTCCGCTGGGCTATATCGGTGACTTGCGTTCTTCTACGGATCTCCTCATTTCTGATTCGATCACGTAGAGAAACCCCGAGCATAGCCCCTAGTATTTTTGTATGTTTGTAACAAATAAGCTCAAAAACTACTAGCACAATTTACTTTCACCATTAAAGTGTTACATTATCCCTGACCAGTATAGGCTCATACAAGTTATTTCATACTTTTGAGTGTTGAAGTCAGTTCCATTTTTTGGTAAATTTTTTTTTCACTCTTTTTAGTGACCTTTGTTACTCATGGGATCAATTGTCATTGTGGTGTAGGTATATTCACCGATGTCTTCACCCGCTACTATAATATCGTGTAGGTATAAGCACGCATTTTTCCGTTTTTGACTTGTACCTCAAAAAGTGCTCGTCCGATTTTGATGAAATTTAAATGAGACCACACGAGAAGCATCAGCTTTCAAATAAAAAAGAATGATCAAAATCGGTTCACCCAGTCGGAAGTTATGCGGTAACAAACAAATAAAACAAAAAAACATACGGGTCGAATTGAGAACCTCCACCTTTTTTGAAGTCGGTTAAAAAGGGAAATACGACGAGAGGAAAGTTCGTTTTTACGTGGATTGGAGTAACGTTATTAAGGTAAAGTATTCTCTTTCTAAGGTGAAACATTTTTCGTGGAAATTCGAATTTTTATTTTTATTTTCTTCGGTTTTTAATGTATAAGAGCCCGTTTATAATTCAACTCCAATATAGATAAAAGGGCGAGCGCACCGCCCCCGGGGTAATCTGTCAAGTCTGTGTAAGTTATTGACATAAATTGTGTGCCGATGAGGCTTTGTTTGCAAAATAGCGGTGTCCGGAGAAAACGTTTCTCGAAATGAGTACTCAGAGAAGGCCTGGCTCCTTCAGTGTCGTTTAACGGAGTAATAAGTAACGTAAACACAGGTTTCTACGAAGACACACTCCTTCACACACGCTGTTACAGCACACACACGCGCGCACACTCACACACATCACACACACACGCACGCACACACACCTCATAGAATTAATAATTTTAATATATTATTAATATATAATAAGTAATACTAATAGCCTAGTGCAAACTATTATTGTTTTTAAAATTCCTTAACTAAAGTAGCCTCCTCCACATATTGTAAAACTGTGCGCAACAAGGAAGAGCCTGCCTTTTGTACCACAGTTTTTAACTAACACAAAAGGCAGTGTACGTAAGATAAGTGGACATATTTACAGTTTTCAATAAAGATATTTGTATTTAGTAATCACGTAAATTTATTACTAACCAAAGGGAAAACTGATGTAGTTAATGCATGATTCTTTAGCAGGTGGATGGTTAGAATCGTTCATGTAGTAAGGGATCTTTCTACCGTCCGTCAGAGTAGCTATCACTCTTATGATTAAAAACTCACACCATGAAGTGCCGGGAGATGTCTTTGAGTACACTAGTCGTTGTAGATCTTGTTCGTGCAGTACCAACACCCTTGTATTGCTTCATACGACTACAGAAGCCTATGTGTAAGACATTCTCATTTATATGTATACCTACCTGCATAAAAATACTTCTAGTTTGTGCTTTTCTTATTTTGCATTTTTCACTGATTGTCTTGCACGCTGTTGTAGACTTGCAGTTATAATACTTGTTTTGTTATTCTTTTAAAATTTAGCTAATGTTGCTTAGTGATAACTGATAACATAGCTACTGGTGAAATATATGTTAAACCCGGTCTAGTATTACAAACATACAAACATACAAATGTTGTATTTCCAGTATTATGATAAATATTTAGTTTTTTAGGGTCGTCGAGCTTCTCATCTCATTCTATGCTTTTAGCGAAAAATATTAACATAAGATGAGAGTTGAATTATTCAAAATGTGATAATTTTCAAAGTAAAAGTACTTACCTACAGAACAGAAAAAATCGTGCCTGTTGATGGTATCAAGAGATTTCTTTTTCAGAGATTAAATAGAAGAAAGTTAAAAAGATATGAATATTATTTTGTTTCTAAGTTTATACTGCTTTATTAATTTTTCAGCAGCACTTCTACCTGCGTAAGTTGCCGTGTGAGGCCAGGCTAGGAACAATTGTAATTTTTCGCGACGCGTAACTTTCGTTCGTATTAGGCATTGCTAGGGTGTCGTGTGCCAGATGCACTTACAGAGTCTAAGTTTGTTGTATAAAACAGAAAATGATATTAGAAAAAAAGGTGAGTGAATGCACTTAATAGGGACAAACTTGCGAAATCTGTTAACTTCTTGCTTCCACTTCTAATGGAATTCGATTTTGCTCGAGAAGGGTGAAATCTCATTTTGCGTCACACAAACAAAACTTTGGTTCGGAACCGATCGCAGTTATATATGAAAACTCATACAAAACACTCTTTTGGCATTTGCTTAGTGTGTGTGGTACTTACTTCTGAAAAGTGAAACTAAAATTTCTAAGATAATTAATAATTATGATATTATAGGTATATATTGACGTCTCAGGAGACCGAAGAGCTGGCAGCTTCCTCTCTCAACGTATTAGCCTAGCAATACAAAGAGGGAACGCTGCCAGCATCTTGGGTACAATGCCGCAGGGGCCCGTTTTAGATTTAATTTAGTTTTTATTAAATTTTTAAGGTTTTTATTTTAGTTAGATTATTTTATTGCTATTCTAAATTACAGCCATATTTTAACCATTATGTTAAGTAGTTATATTGTCATTACATTAATCGAAAGCCACATACTATATTTCTTTTTTTATGCTATAATAAAAGGCGACTGTTTGTAAATTAATAATTCGACATACATGCTCGCTACAGTGCGTTTTTACCGTTATATTATTATTAATTTAAGAATATTGATTTGCTTATATCCCCTGTAATACAATATCAATACTTGTTATAACTTCATCGATACGGCCAAAATGAACGTCAAAATACTCGAAGCATCCGAGATGATTGAATCTTTCAATATCTTTCAAATAAAGCGAACAAATCGATGGATATTACGAAGATATATTCAATATGATCGTGTATGTTTTGAGTGACTTTGACGTTAGCGCTAGACGTATCGCAATTTGTTACTAGGTCACAGTTGTAGCCCTGAACTTGGATGTATATTGATCGTCATAATTGTTTCGCCATGTCGGGCATCTAGGTATTCTAAGCGTTGCGACTTGATCCACTGATGATTGATTATCACGCCGATAGAAATCATGAAAAACATTTGTGTATTCGACTGTTTCGTGCAGATATTGTAATTTTTACAAACTATTCTTATTATATGATTATTGTATCTGTTCCTATTTATGATGATTTGAGTTCTAACTATTTCATTCATCGCAGCCATAGGATGTCCACTGCTGGACATATGTCTCCCCATATAGGGGGGATTTACCAATACTCGCCACGCTTGGCAGGCGGGTTGGCGAGCGCAGTATGGATTCCTATTCTCAGAAGGCGCTGCTGCCCACCTTCTGGTACGTGATTCCTTAGCCGACTCTTACGACACCCACGGGAAGAGATGGGGGAGTACTATTCTAGGCCGGTACCACCACGGTATGATAATTATTGATGATTGTTGTCTAGTGTTGAGTTGGGACTGGGTTAATTTATTGTTTTTGAAACCTTTTTTGTGAAAACAATTCCAATAAAAATAAATAATTAATCTTTAGTCTTAGAAATGATGTCATTCAAAGTACCTAGTCAAACGCTCTAACAACGTTAATAGTCAATAGTTTGTATTCTAAACCTAACATTGCCTAGCTAGAATATAAATTACTATATAACGTATAAGATGTTTCGTATAGAAAATAGTTTTAGTTCAGACTCGTAAAAAGTTAATCTGGCGAGCATATAGTTTAAGGGGATGTTGAGATCGACTCCAATCAATGTTCGTGGTGAAGCGAGGGTGCCGTCTAATCAACCGGAAAAGATAATAATCACAAGAGAAACGTGTAACTGATCACGGCCCGACTAGACGTACCTACAAGTATTCCGAATAATGTGATAATGATGAGAATGAAAATTGGAATGAGAGAAAATTGGATTGATATTGTCTATCCTGAATCTATCCACACACACAAACACACACACACACACACACACACACACACACACACACACACACACAAGCATACATATGTTTTTATTAATTATTGTTTTTAAATAGCTATTTAGCCATTCTGAGCGTTTGACATACAATTATATGTACTATATTAAGGGAGAGGACTTCAGCTCCAAAACACAGTGAAAACTAGTTTGGAGCCAATGGGTTCATGTATTGTTAGACCTATTGTTATGTCAAATAAATATATTTGTATTTATTTGAATAATAAATTAAAGACCTTCAGGCTCTGATTTGAGTGGAATGTATTTCTGTTGTTCTTTTTATTAACTTTAATAACTTTTTGACTTTTGTCCTTTTTAATAAGTTCAGATTAAGCTGACTGACAAAACACTATTACTATTCTAGCTGCGCGTGATGATTGATGATGATGATGGAAAGTAGCCCATGTGTTATTCCGAGACCTGAAGTATCTAAATAGATAGATAGATTACATTTTATCGCACAACATTAGGTAGGTACATTTGACATTTTAAAGGTGTTAAGATCGCTGTTTAGCGATCTCTGCCAGGTAACCGTAGACTATATAAGATAGATAGATACACATGAATTTTAATAGTAAGGTGAATATATGAATAACTCTACTAATATACATTAATAACATAATTATTAATAAACTAAACCATATTAAAATACATAATGATAAACTAAATATATCAATATTATATATATATGTATTATACTACGCTATATAACTAGTTGATTTTATGAAGTGAGTTTTACTTAATTTTTGTAACTGTAGAGCGATGTTGAGTTTCGGATTGTAACAGATAGCGAGATCCACAGACGAACGGCTTGTACATTAAAAGACTTGTTGTAATCAACGCTTGAGTGAGCAGTAGTTTAAAAAAAAAAGCTTTTCCGATGACCTTATATCAAAATTGCTGCAATTGAGGTATTCAAAGTTTTCCTTGAGATAACGTTGATGAGGGATTAATATCCAATAGTACCTATATTGTAAGAGAAAGGATATGAGTATCCGACGAAGACGAATTGGAAGCCACTTCAGCTTACCGTAAAAATGAGATACATACATATTGGTGTAAACCAAATATAAACTTTATACAGAAATTCTGTCACTAAAGTTTGTTTAGTTGGTCCTCAGTGAGATCCAGTTAGCATCATACATACCAAATTTTATCCAAATCCGTCTAGCCGTTTTAGCGTGAAAGAGAGATAACATCCATACAAACTTACGCGTTTATGGTATTAGTAGAATAAATACATGTCGTAGTCATGGCAGAGTCTATGTAAGACCTGAGTCCTTCTGGACTCAGAGTTTCATAAACATAGATATAGATAAACAAAAGTTATTTCGAATGTCCATGTTCCGCCCATCCCAGTATCAGTCGGGAGCTCGATTGAGATTGTTGACCATTACGTCTACCTAGGACCAACAATCCAACTAGGCAGATCCAACTTCGAGATAAAGGTCTGTGTGAGATAATTGTCGAATCCAACTCGGCTGGGCAGCAGTCGGGGTCCTATGTGACATCATCTCGTCTAAAATACCATAAAGCCTGAAGACAAGAGTCTTCGATCAGTTTGTGCTACCAGTAATGACATACGGAACGTAGTCTCGTACTATGAGCTTTGTAAACAAGCTCATAGTCGCATAACGAGCTATGGAGAGGGCTGTGCTCGGGGTGTCTCTACGTGATCGAATCAGAAATGAGGAGATCCGTAGAAGAAGGAAAGTCACCGACGTAGCCCAGCGAATTAACTAGGTTAAGTAGCAGTGAGTGGGCGGGGCACATATCTCTGAGAACCGATGGCCATTTGGGTCGAAAGATTCTCGAGTGGAGAACACAGGCAGGCAAGCGCAGCATTGCACGTCCACCGAGAAAGTGAAGAGACGACCTGACCAAGGTCGCAGGAAGACGCTGGATGCTGGCCGCTTCCAATTCCTTGTGGCGATCAATGGGGAGGCATCAAGCAGTGGACGTCTTATAGCTGACATGATGATGATATAAATATGTACTACATAAAGTTAAAGCTAGTTTTGTTTTACGTAGCATATTTTGTATCTGAATTTCCGTGTTTCCAGCATCGGAGGAGTTAAGCTCGTGGTTTGAGTGAATGCGGTGACTGTGTAACTTTAGGACGGATGGCAGCAAATCCGATTATCCGGACCCTCGTCAGCAGCCGGCGAGTGGAACCCGGATCGTAGCAATCGTCGCTCGTGTCGTTTCGCATCAGGTTATCCTGTTTCGTAAGGCTGCGTCGACCTATAGGTACCATTGTCAGTACTATAGGTACCTACTTGATATGTGGTCGTAGCAGTGTACTTATAAGTTTGGGACGTATTTTTATCAATATAAACAATATTTTTTATCAATATTAGGTATATAATCTTTGTCAAGTAATATTGTATTATATTGTATGTATATTATCCCATTACGTTGCACCACCGATTACTTCTATTCTTTAAGATACTGTCCATCCAAAGGTTGTCTGGAAGAAATCGCTTTAAGCGATAAGACCGCCTCTTGTACTACCTAGATTAAGAGTAATTTTGTAATAACTTATATGTACATTCATGGTAAAGTGCAATAAAGAATAATTGTATTGTACAAAATGATATCGTATATCAAACACATTTTATAAAAATAAATTTAGGTATCGGTTATAAAACTTTTTACAAATTATACTATTCTGTATTCTTCAATGCATCATCCACCTCCATAATAAGCTTCTCTCTTAGTTCTAAGTTATAACATTCAACTATTTGTTATAATATACTAGGTAAATAAGTACTTACACATATTTCAAACATGAAACTTCCTAGATTATAACCATACGACTCAAATGTTAATACAAATTATTCATTTATTTATCCATAAGCATGATGTGTTCGCACCAAGTAGGTCGTCTTATTTTTCATTTCAACCGGGTTTAAATCCTGAACGGAGAACTGGGTTCTTCCATAAAAGAAGTTTTTTTGTCACTTTAATAGACGACTTGCTTCCTAACAAGTATAACTAGTAGTAGTAATGTAGTAACTTCACAACACAAGACGTATGTGTTGTGATTTAAGACTTGCCCATACTCACCCCGTAGATGCAGAATCACAGGCGTAACCTACATAGGTTACGCCTGTGCTTTTGGTAATGTAACTCAGATGCGAAGTAATAAAATGACTCGTTGCGTGATCTCGATACATATAAATGTATAAAAAACACAATGGCTTATAGAAATATATTAGCTATATCTCCGAGGAATAATAAATTTCAACGCAATTTTCCATTGGGTAAATATTTCTTTTCCGGACCAGTTTTATATTTCCCTTTGTCGTCCATTATTAAATTCAAAGCCGGAGATTATTCTGAAATTCTAATCTGATGGAAATTCAATAGGCATTCATAAAACGTTAGATCAGGATTACTTTTCGCATTTAATTTATTATTTCTAGGCAGTAGAGAGTGGAACGAAGATTTGACTTTAAAGGCCCTGTAGGCCTTTGGTAGGTATTCCTTAAAGTTATCGTTTTCTGACGTAGTATCGGAAATAGGCTATGGATATTTGAATGACCTGAGGCAATCCAATCCATCACCGGCACCGTCTTCACTCGGCTGAAATCTAATACGATTGCGTGCCGGCTCCCTTCCCGTGTCGCAGTTGGCAATCTATTTGCTACACGACACACAAGAAAATACATATTTATTCATCTTTTTCTATCTTTTTAAGATCACGTAGATAAAAATATGTTTAAATTACTTCAAAAACAAAATCGGGTAGACGTCTTCAATCAAGAGAGAATGGCCAAACGGAGCCGAATGAAATTTAGCACATAAATATAAATTATAGTCGGCAATATCACAATAGTCTACGGGCAACCTGTAATCCACGCGGGTGAAACCCGGTGTAGGTGTAGTTAGTAATAGTACAAACACAAGAGACTATATGTATGTTTTTTTTTTTTTTTAAAAGATTATAAGCTTGCGTTTGACCACTGTCTCACCTGATGTTAAGCGACGTAAGTAAGTATGTATATGTTTGTTACCACAGCGCTACAGTGACTGAGTGGATTTATATACAATTTTCTACAAGGGTTCCTTAGCTCCTTGATTAATACATAGAATACTCTTTGTTTCAAAAAACAGATGATAACAAGATAAGGAGAAAATCAAAACCCGCGTGGGCAATAACGCGGGGCGCCTATGGTATAATATACGATCAACATTACCATTTCAAGCAGACAAGCTTTTATAATATTCTCTTTGTTATCATAATATACCTACTCCTTTCGTAGTTTTATTTTCCTTCGATGCTCAGATATTTCCATATTCTGTAGCCATCCCGTATAGCTAAGGGATCGCAAAACCTGTCTCATCTCATCCATTATTATGTAATTCAGTTTATCACCTCGCGCCTTCCTTCATGAAGTATTATATTTCCTACATTCATACATAATCGTTTTATTCCTTATATACCGCTAACTAATAATGTAATTTTCAGAAGTAATATAAAGTTGAAGTTTGTTAAATTGATCTCTCATAGAATGTAGACGATAGCTGAGATATTGTTTTACAAAATAAGTTTAAGACCTTCTTACCGCATTTGGTTAAATTGGTTTAATTTGAGTCTTCAGCTTATTTGGTTAAAAGTCTACTACTAAGGACAGTTCGTGAAGGTAAATTCTAATAGATCGAAAATTGATGTCGATTAATGTATTAGTAAAAAAAAAAATCAAACAAATTTCTTCATCAAAAATTCACGCTGTAATGACAAATGTGCTTGAGCTGTGTCTTGCACCATGTGAAGGAAATCTTTGACACGCATCAGGATTTGTCCCGCCCCTTCTGCCTGTAAACACCCGCGAGACTCTGTAATGTCATCGGCACCTTATAAGCCCTTAACCTGGTCGAACCGCAACAATATGGCACGCGTGACTAGGTAGACGAGAGAGAAGAGAACAACTTGAAGTCTTGATTAGGTCATAATCCCACAAACTCGAAAAGTGAAATATTTTTATCTCTACGCGTTAGTTCCGACATTTTTTCGTGATTAATAATAGAATTCTTTGTTACAGGGCGGCGTGGCAGCGCAGCTGTGAGGTGCAGCGGCGACGCGCACACTGGAGCCTTACAGGGGTCCACGTAAGTACTATGTCAATTTTATGTTCTGTTGGTGTATATGTATTATCTTTAGTTAATATTATAAAGATGAAAGATTTGATTGTTTGTTTGTATTGAATGAAATGAATGAAAAATTCTTTCATTGTTGGGAAGCTACACTATCCCCGGGTGACATAGGCTATATTATATTCTCAAAAAATTAGGAATCCTATTTTTTATTTATTTTTTAACCGTGCGAAGCCGGGGCGGACCGCTAGTGTACAAAAAGGGTTATCTATCTATGTGTTATGTTTTTTATTTTTTTCAGACACAAACAGTATTTCAGTTACAATACAAACTATAACACAACACCATTTAAATACTTGCGTATAAAAACAACTATAAATTCTTCATGGTCAGCGACGATGTGGTCGAAGATGTAATCAAGATAGACCTAAAATGGCTCTCAAGGACTGCTGCCCGAATACTGTGCCCGAATGTGTTTGATAACAGTTTTTAAACTTGATGGTGGTACGTAGCCATACGGGTACCCTACCACCATGCTGGGAATTTGATAATGCTGTTACCTTCACTGGAAACCGTTGGTGGGGATCGAACCTCAAACATCAAGTGAGATAGTGTTCAAACGCCTGTCTATTGTGAATAAAAAAAAGAACCAGAGTGCGTCAGTTCGACAGCCGACGATTCCACCGCTAAGCTATCATCCTTCGAAAGGTTGGGTGGGTCACTTGGTTTGATATTCACTCAGAATCACACTCTCACCCCAACGAATTGAAACCGGTACTTCTTTTCTGTTATTAATATGATACATATAAAAGACCCCTCTCCGGCTTATACCGAAAACTTTACTATGGAGATTATTGGCTCCACGCAAGCTTACGACTATATTCCAACTTTCATAGTGAAACCTTTGAGGAATAATAATCACGTGTCCGGGCTATATTGACCCTTATTCTCAATATATATTTACATCTTTTGTTTCGCCAATATTTCGTATATTTTAGAGAGGTTCGTAATAATATTGGAGATCTGAAAATTTGGTGGTTACGTCTTTCAGTTTGTTTGCGTTACTGAGCGAGAGTGATTCTGTTGATTGAATGTTATTTACACAATTGACGATAGATTGAAACGGAAGTATGTAAATGTTATATTCAGCAAACGTCTAAAATAGATTCATGTACATATATACCCGCACCAATACATCTTCAATACCATTTTCGGTCCAAAACGATACCTCATAGGTCTTGGCTTAAGTTCATGTATGTATGTATGTCCCTTATATTATATGTTTTTAAGTAGGATTATTTGGTCTTCCCACTAATATTATACATGTGAAAGTTTGGATGGATGCGATTAAAACCGCCGGGCGCAGCTAGTATTTTATATTTTTCTTAACCGACTTCAAAAAGGAGGAGGTTCTCAATTCGGCCCGTGATTCTTTGTTACCTCAGAACTTTCCGTGAACCGAGTTTGGTGATTCTTTTTTTATATGAAAGCCGGTGCTTTCCGTGTGGTTGGACCACATGGTCCCATTTGAATTTCATCAAAATCGGTTAATCTGTTTTTGAGTTACACTCAACAATGTTACGTCTATTTGGATGACATTATGATTGCCAGTGAAGAAATCGGTGTACAATGATAAATGTGTGTGTGAAAAAAAAAGTACTTAAAATGGAACCGCGGACGTCAATACTCGAAAGTGTGAAACAACTTGTCCAAGTCGGTAGGTACAATAAGCACCATATTTTCATAATAGTTACTTTTGAACTCTCATGGTACCGACCTGCCGACTTAGACAAGTTATTTCACACTTTTCAGTGTTGAGGGCGGTTCCATTTTTGCTAATTTTTTAAAAGTTAATCTTTTACAATGCATTCACAAAATTGCAAAAATAACTCGTAGAACTAACAACTGGGTGTGCTTTTGTCTGTAGTTGTATATCCAGTCAGTTGTTGGTTACCTGATCTTGAGCGTGTCCTATCTTTCCTTTTAATAATAATAATAATAATCAATTATTGTATACCTATTTGGGGAGGAGCTACTAAAACTCATTTTCTGTATCTCGAGAGAGCCCAACGGTCACCTTTAAAAGTAATGCTATTTAAACCATACTTGTATCCAACTGAAATACTATATTTAGACGCGGATGTACTTTCTATTAGAAAATTATATATCCTTAATTCAGTACTAAAACAACATAAAACTGTTCAATATGACGACAATAAATTAAAAAGAAGGAGAAAAGATCTCGTCATAAATAGAAGTAATGTAAAATCGACCTTTGCAACACGTCAGTATTATAGTAAATCTCCTTATCTGTATAATAAAATAAATAAAGTATTAAATGTATACCCCATGAACAACTATAACTGTAAAGTTAAAGTAACAAAATGGTTACTTTCATTAAGTTATAAAGATTGCGAGGCTCTCTTGGAGATACACACTTAAGTTAAATTTTTTTACTAAATAATTACAACCCCCCCCCCCAGGGTCACTATGTATTGTCAAGTTAAATCCACACTCTTTACATGACATCTTTACAAACTCACACGCGGATCCACACACACATACAAACACACACACACACACAAACACACTCGCACCAACACTCACCACACGCACACTCACACTTTGTTTTTATTTATTACCCATACTGTAAAGTAAAGAAATAGATCTGGGCAAGAGCGAAATCTCCTATGACAGGTATTTTTTTTTTAAAAGGAGATTTCATCCATGTGAATACAATGTATTTTTTGTAAACGCAATAAAAACATTTTATTATTTTTTTATTACTATATAGTAAGAGCTCTGTATATCGCACGAATAGTTAGCAACAGAGATTGTGTTTCAGTGGTGAGGAGGGCGAAGCGGTAAGATGGAAGTGGACGCTGTTAGCAACAGCAAGCAGCGGCAGGCCACGAGAGTGTTCAAGAAAAGCTCGCCCAATGGCAAGGTGAGATCAACCACTCACTCATTCTTCATGATGTGTAATGTTATTATATGTTGTCTCCGTGAGATTCCTTTTGCCTTAATGTTATTTACATGGCTGTTTGCACACACCGCGGGTCCTAATGATAAATATATTAATTGGATACGAATTAATGATGATGACACAAATGTCGAGATATATCACCGTACTCGCGTTTTAATCCGCTAATTTTGGGCAAAAATGTTGCTCAAATATAATATAATATAGTCAACCGCCGGCCTTTTTGTTAGTTGAGTATTACAAACATGTACTGCATATATTTTGTATGTCATCAATAGTTTTCGCAGCGCACGTCAAGTAATGTAATTTATAAGCAAATATTTGACACCTTGTGTTACATTATGGATAGGTAACAAAGGTCATAATATTATTGATATGTTCTCCCGGGGATTTCAATATTTTTAATTAAAATATTTTTTTAAATAATACCTCATGTTACTCCGAATAGGTTCCATAGGTGAAAGAAGTTTTTAAATAGTTTGGGTAGTTTTTGAGTTTAGCCATTACAAACATTTATACCAACCTAAAAATAATCTGTGTATCGCAGCCAAAAAGTATTATAATGTTGCAGATAATTTTAAACGCTTGGAATCTAATTTAATATTCAAGAAGATACCATCACCACATCTATGTATTTAATGTATTTTTTTTTAAAACAGTTTTTTAAAATCGTGTAAACTGTATTGTAACAATAAATCTGGGCATTCGGTAAACTAGCAAAATGTGGATTAATTTAAAATATTTTTTATGTTAAGCTCGATCTCGATATGGAAAATTAAATCTTATAATATCCGAAACAATGAAAAAAGTTTCTCCAAGGATTAGAGCTCGTTGTAGTGGAAATTGTGGAAAATCCATTTTATCCACGCAAGTGAGCACAAAGTGATCTTTATCGCAACGCCGCGCGCCGCCGACAGAAACTTTTTAGATCAGAAACTTTTCTGATATTGATCAAGATTCAGCTATAATATTATGCCATTAAATACCCCCTTGCTTTAAATTATAATAACTTTATAATAACGTCTTCTTAGTGAAAGTTATTCAAAACAGAAAAAACAACTGGTCAGGATTTTCGAAACCGTATCCTTTGGACCTTTGTGGCTTATTGTTAAATAGTTTGTACCTGGGCTGGTAACTGATATTAACCGTACTGGTTTAACACTCAGAAGCAAGGACTTTGAATCAAAAACACTCTTTGTGAACTTGAAAATCAGCTTTATTGCTTTAGTTGCTATTGCTATATATATTTAGAGGTACAATCTTACTTAACAAAGCCTACAGCGGCACGATACAAGTTACTCAGACAAATTTCGGAAAACGAATGGCGGCATACTTCCAAAATGCGTTGTCTGTTCGCTTACCCCCACTGTTATACTCTTGCTTGTGATTGGTCAAGTCCTTGAACAAATCACAAGCAAGCCGTCGAAGTCTCGACCGATCAAACGAAATCAATACAATCTACTTTAAATCTTACAACTTTATAAGAATGAACGTAGTTAGTCGAAAAATATATAAATAACTAAGATATAATTTAAATAATTATAACACTAAGAAGCTATGTATAGGCCAGAATCTTTTGTGTGTTCTGTTTTTTTGAAGATGTGTGTCAGTGTTTTAAGTTAACAAAGTTGAAAAAAAAGCGTACGCATATACTATTGATTTTGATTATGATTGATTAATCGAACAAGTTTTACTTGGATAATTGCGTCCTCCTGCTCATCCCTATCATAATAGTGCTACGGTGAAGTGGTTCAGTGTAGAAGTACTGTATTAGTACCAGACAAATTAATTTTCAGGTCTCGATCGCCCATACTATACATGTCCCTTCATAGTGCAACGATGGCAGGTACTAAAACTGCCTCTCTCTTACTCAGGAGTACTAGATTTAGATTAGATTTTATTTACAGGACCATTCACAAGACAATTATAAACACAGTTCAATTATTACAGTCATATTAGTGCAGTATACTCAACTCACAGAGTACTACCCTTTATAAACGAGAACTTCTGCTCTGTGTCCGTTAAGGATTGTCGTAGGAATGGTATACATGATTTTTTTATACTGTATAGATCTAGCGTTTGACTACTATCTCACTTGATGGTCAGTGACGATGTGGTTGAGATGTTATCACGCTAGACCTAAGGTGCTCACTGGCCCTCAAGGACTGCTGCCTGAACTCACTATGTGATTTAATGACAGTTTTTCAAACTTGAGGGTGGTAGCTAGCCAGGCGGGTACTCGAAAGTAGCCTACCACAATTATTTATTATTATTTACATCTAAATATAATTTCATTTTTGTTCTCTTTCGTTTTCTTGGTATTTGGATCATTGATTCAGGCAGGGCTTTCAATGTGTATTTTGTTTTAATTTTTCCGTAAATAAAGAAATTTGATTTTGTATTTGTACAATGCTGGGAATTTGATAACGATGCTACCTTCACCGAAAGCTCAAGCTGTTGTTGGGGATCGAATCAGTGTCCATCAGTTGACAGGCGACGCTATTCCCGATGAGCTTTCATCGCTTCAAGCGCACTTGTTTTGGTATAGCACATATTTTTTAATTATACCTACTGTGTAATCTGTGTGCAAATAGCAGATCTATATGCCATTACACAGATAGGTATTGAAATCGTATTTATTTGTTCGCTTTAATGATAATAGTCCTACACTTTTTCGTGTGTAATACTTTGGTTAACCATTCTATAATTTATTTCAGATAACAGTGTACCTAGGGAAAAGAGACTTCGTAGACCACATTACACATGTAGACCCGATTGGTGAGTTACAGATACAGATAATTATATAATATTAAACGAGCAGCTTAAACGTGCCGCGGTGTTACCGGCCTAAAATACTACTCCCCTATCTCCTCCCGCGGGTGCCGTAAGAGTCGGCTAAGGGATCACGTGCCAGAAGGTTGCCCACCTTCTGGCACGTGAGCCAGAAACAGCGCTTTCTGAGGATAGAAAATCATACTGCGCTAGCCAACCCGCCTGCCAAGCGTGGCGAGTATTGGCAAATCCCCCTATATGGGGAGGCATATGTCAAGCAGTGGACATCCTATTGCTGCTATGAATGATTGAATGAAACGAGCAGCTCATGTCTTTTACTATTTATCATTACTATACACCATGTAGACGACTTAGCACATTCGGCACATCCTCTCAGAGAGAGGAGTGATGGTCAATATTCCCCACGCTGGTCAATTTGAACTGGAGGATAGGATAGTTGGTGACCAGCCACGACGTTTTTGCTCTCTGACTGTTGCTTATTTCAAGACAACAACCACGACTGAGGGTTCCGTGCTCCGATGCACGGAAGCGCTAAGCCCTAAATAATTCTGTATGCTCATTGGTTCCGTCATAAACATCATGATCTGTATTACTATACATTTCTGTTTATATACTTATACATTTTCTACACGAACACACACACTCACCCTCTCTCACATCCCCACACACACAACCCTCCACTCTACTACCATAATCACCTGACATAAAAACATACACGGTTATTTGTTTTTATACTTACGAGCACTGTAAACACAACGTTTGTCATATAATTTTAGTAATATGTGTAATCCTATTCTGGCCATACTTAAGCTTAGATTTACTACATACATGTTTAATGTGACGCTGTTGGATTATGTAAATAAATAAAATATAGAAATACCAGTGGCTGTCCAAGTTGTGACCGCAATACGTTGCTTTACGTGTATGTAGAAAAGGTTTTATTATTTATTATAAGGAGTTTGATGAAACATGATCATAGTACTCCCATAACAAGCACACCCACTAATCTCGGCGTCTCATAGCTCTGTTAACAAGTCAGCATACCCTTCTTGCTCCCTCTGATAAAGGTCAGAATGCTGTTACATATACCAATGTGCTTAAGATCAATGGCAATCAGCAGAGCTCTTCTCTCGGCTTCGTCCCGGACACATTTCGTTCCGTGGCTCAGTCATGAGGGGCATGCCTTCTGATCCCCGGGGACCCTGGGTTCGAATCCCGGCAGGGCCAAACATATAAGCACATAAACTGTAATTGTGTGTGTCCATGCCTCCCGCGGCACAGGGAATAGTAGTTCAGGGGTTTAAGTGTTAGAAGTAAAATAAAATATTGGTGTCATACATACGACTTCGAGAACAGGAAGGAAACCGTTTCTTATAGCCGTTAAATTCTGCTATTTCTAAATAGTACTCATCTTCTTTAAATATATTATCGATGTCCTTATAGCAGACCCGATTGATCCGTTTACATAAGATGTATAACGTCTATGCTGACCTTCTTTCCATCATGGCACAGGAAGAGACGCGAATTTCCATAAACTCTTCTGTTGACTAATTCCAGACGGCGTAGTCCTAATCGACCCCGAGTATGTGAAAGACCGGAAGGTATTCGGCCACGTGCTGGCCGCGTTCAGGTATGGCCGCGAAGACCTGGATGTCCTCGGCCTCACCTTCCGCAAGGACTTGTATCTGGCCGCTGAACAGGTAACGAAAAAAATGGTAAATTGTCATGCTTCCTATAATACATGTTTTCTTATACAAATGGTCTCTAAAAAATAAAACAACTTGTCACATACGCAAACAAACATTTATTTAATTTTATATAGTTTTTCTACACAAAACACAATAAAGATTAGTTATTCAATTTTTCATCACTTTTCGCCGCAAGAGCAATTTAGAACACAACGAAGATCCAAGACAGAAAGAGAGAGCGCGATTTGGAGACCGTACTTATAGCAAATGTTATCGCCGACATAGCTTCATAGATTCGTCCAGGGTTCGCCCTTAGTGAGCAATATTGCTACAGTAGGCACATGCATTCGTGCAGATATACCCGGTGCCGAGCGCGCCGGCGAGCGCGGCGCCGGCGCCGAAGCGGCCGCTGACGCGGCTGCAGGAGCGGCTGGTGCGCAAGCTGGGCCCGGCGGCGCACCCGTTCTACTTCGAGCTGCCGCCGCACTGCCCCGCCTCCGTGACGCTGCAGCCCGCGCCCGGCGACACCGGCAAGCCGTGCGGCGTCGACTACGAGCTCAAGGCGTTCGTCGGGGACGCGCAGGACGACAAGCCGCACAAAAGGTACACTACCACCGACGAAACTCCCCCCCCCCCCCCCCCCCCCTCTCTCTCTCTCAGCTTGCCCGGAGTTGCCTTTGTGTGAACATCACTAATGGTGTGTAACATCCCGATACAGGTTTCATATCGTCTGAGACACGCATATATTTTTGTAGGAAATGTATTTCTTATTCTAAGTGTTATATTTAATTCAAGTACATACATGTGAGACAGTGGTCAAACGCAAGCTTATAATCTTTAAAAAAAAAAAAAAAAAATTACATGTGAAAATGTGAAATATAACCTAAAACGGTTTCTTGTAGATCATCAAATATCAGTACGATACCATTGAACTATTCGACTATCGATAATCTAATTGTTCATATCATTGTTCATGTTTGAATTGAATGACATTGTTTTATGAATTTGACTGCTTTACTATCTGACATTTTATATATTATTATATTTAATTAGGCAAGCATATTAATTATTTTATTTTTGTTAAGATACTTTTTTATACTATTTTATTTGCCATCTAGACATTGTACGCCTATTATGGGCAAAACATGACTAACTCCAAATGTTATGGACATGACAACCTACATTCTTATATATATACCTTGTGTGTAGGTACAATACATATTATATATAGTATTATACCTATGTATAATACTCATGTTTAATACAAATAAATATTATCTTATCTTATATCTAAAGATATGAAAGCCCGTCTACATAGAACGATATTAATATGTACCTATTGATATTGCATGTAAAATTTAAATAAACGGTAATTTATAAACATTAATTAGGTATCGAAAAAAAAAACGATCACGTTACTTTGTTTTGAACTGTGCAACATGTAATTTTAATTGATGATTTGAGTACAATGACTGTACAGCTAACTGTCTCGCTCTTTCGCTAACGTTTGTGTCGCATCGTTATCACTCGATTATCTGCTCGATGACAAACTCTTTTACCGGTAATCTTACGGCGCATGCGTCAACTTAAGCGCGTCTATTATAAGTAACATTTACAATAATATCCTAATATAGTTTTCAGCTGCCCTAAGCTTCCAAAGTGGCCTAACCACTGTTACATTAATGCAACAAACGGGACCAACGCGTAGACGGTCGTCGTGGCTCAGTGATTAGAGACACTGACTCTAGAACCGCGACCCCGGGTTCGAAACCGGCCTGGGGCAAACATTTATGTGATGAGCATAGATGTTTGTTCTCGGGTCTTGTTCACCTCTGAGGTGCCCGTGGTGCACCGTTAGGATATAATATGAGGGATGCGATCACTCCACAGTATTTACTCGGAGAAATGTTTAAGGTTCACCTTTCACTATTGAACTAAGTCGTTCAACCAAAACCAAACCGAGCTTCGAACAAACACAAATGCGGTCGCGCACAGATTTTATCTATAAAAAACAGTTAACAATCGTTACTAAATCCAGCAGAAATTCCAAGAAAACGTTTACAACAAATCTTCAAATTGCACAATTTTAGGTTGTTTAATGCGGTAGACATATATAGTTCCCGAGCGAGAAGCTTGTGCTATTTTGACTGTTATGATTAATTTATCCAAAAAAACATTTTTTTTACCTCGTATTTTCAAATACGAGAGAATAATATGATATAGGCAGGCGTGATCCATCGAAAATCCATCCAGCACATCAAGCGAAATAGTGGTCAATAGCCTGCCTATTCTCAATAAAGACCATTGCGATTAATAGGAATAAGCATATTTCCTTTGTGTCAGCAGAAATTCTGTGCGGCTTGCTATCAGAAAAATAATGTATGCGCCGAGCAAGCAGGGCGAGCAGCCGTCAGTCGAGGTGTCCAAGGAGTTCATGATGAGCCCCAATAAACTGTACCTGGAAGCTTCACTCGACAAGGTAATCACTGGCGTACAAGTTATCTCACAAGGTAGGGAACCACCAAAAAAAGCAGGGGACAATCCACAAATATACAACATGTGACAGAAATGGTCATGTCTATGGGCACCGACTGATAATCAGTGACTGAGGCTTTTGCCTTAGTTTTATGCTGAGTCGGGGCCCATAGACATGACACTCACAACATCATTATTATTCTGTTCTGTATTGTTTTTGTATGTATCTCTTGTGTAATGTGTGTTGTGAGTGTCTTGAATAAATGTGTTTTTTTTCTTTCTTTCAAATGTGTAGTAATACTGAAATAAGTGTATGGGTCATTTCCCAGATAATGGAACCTTAATTAACAAATAAAAAGTTTAATACATACCTCCTCAAGTCAGTTAAACATATCAATTTTTTTAACGTTGCTGGTACAGCTCTGGTAAGCTTAGTTGCGCCGCAGTCGACGGTTCCCGTTATACAAAGTAACTATAATCTAATATTAGGTTTAAGTGATATTCGCGGCACGAATTTACCCGTACGGCCTTGCGCTGCTGTACTCAGGCATACTCAGGATGTGAAAAGTAACTTAAATAAAAAATTTAAAAGTTTGTGTGAATCTATTTGAAAGTCACATTAATTATTCTGGCAAATTACTCTTGATTAAGTACCCATACATGCATTTCAGTATTACTACATTTTTTCTTGCGCATTGTATGATATGTAAGTATATTGTATAATTAGCGGATCATGCAAATGTTGTCCTGGCCAAAAGATAAAAAATGCTAGAGCCTAATAAATGTAGCTATACTATGAGATTATTAAAAAGAGAAACAGAGTCTCAAAAGGATTGGCAACTTATCGTTATGCCCCTAGTGTTACAAGACAGTGATCGCTTATCCTCAGGCGGAAGGTCTGCTTATTTGCCATCTATTACATTAAAAAAACAAATGAAATAACTTATATAATCAACACCAGACCATACCATAGTACATTTTATGCATTATGAATCATTTAGGAATATTTTAATTATGTATTTATCCCGATTTCAGCTAACAGTGTTGTCACAGTCAATATCTATTTCGCTTGACTCCGGTCATATGTGGCAAATTACCGTTTATGCGGGTAGTCACAACCCTAATACCTACTAATTTCTATATAATTAATTGTAATGTCATTGTTGGTTTGATTTCTTTATTGATTATAAGCTTGCATTTGACCACTACCTCACTCTATGTTAAGTGATGACGTGATCAAAGATGTATGCAAGCCTAGAAGGTATGTATACCTCTTCAGACTCCAAGGTTGTACCTATCTGAAAACACCGACTACGTCAACAAGTTCATTGGCAATACGCATTAAGAAAGTAGACAAACTCAAAAACTCTGCGTACGTATAGATGGTAATCTGCCTTATAGTGATGGCGCATTGCTGTACGTCTGGTCGAGCGATGATAGAATTAAATGACGTAATTCCAATGCACATTGACCGAAATGTATCCGATAGAAAACCGATGAGTGTGTGATGTTTGCACGGTATATGTCCAGGAGCTGTATCACCACGGCGAGAACATAGCCGTGAACGTGCACATAGCGAACAACTCGAACCGCTCCGTGAAGCGCATCAAGGTCTCCGTGCGCCAGTTCGCCGACATCTGCCTCTTCTCCACCGCGCAGTACAAGTGCACCGTCGCAGAGGCCGAGAGCGAGTGAGTCGCACCAACATCTCACATTTACCGACATTCTACCCTCGCTATACCAGTATAATCATCATCATCTCGTATTGACCAGACCTCCACTGCTGAAGACAGTCCTCCCCATTGATCTCCACAAAGCCCGGTTGGATGTAGTCCGTATACTGCCTCTGCCTGCGATCTTGGTCAGGTCATCTGTCCATGTCGGTGGACCTATGCTGCACTTGTCTTGGTCTACAGTCGAGTACTTTTTAACCATATCGGCCATCAGCTCTGCTCACTGCTATTTCAAATTGCAACCACTGGGCTATTTCGGTGACTTTCGTTCTTCTTAGGAACTAATTTCTGATTCGATCTCGTAATGAGACTCCTTAAAATACCTCAAGTAAATTACTAAGATAAGGACAATTATACTTACTACCCCACTCTAGTTACTCTACAGATAGTGATAGCTTCTGATGAAAGTAGCCGTCAATAACCCAACATAACCTATGAGCTCTATATATTTGTCATTGTGTCTTGTTGTACAGGAAGCCAATAACAGAGGCGAAGAATATATTTAAGTTTCCATTCCTTGGAAAGTTCAATAAGAAAATAAAGTGTCGGTTTCTGTAAGTGATTTGGCATGAGTTCCAGCAAAAAAATGAATTATTTTTCCTTACCCGAATGTTCTGTTCACTGTTGTTTTTATTTATTAAACCTATGCACTTGTTAAAGTTTTCGAAATAAAGTGTGCTAATTATTGGTCTTGGATTATTTTTTCTCCGTTATTATTTAATTATTTCAATATCACACTGTAAAAATCATACTAATCCCCTAACACGTTTGAAGCAAGCTTGATTTTGACCAGCCTACCACTGAAGCTTTGTTTCATTTGGCTAAAAAGTTTGAACGGTTTCGTGCCGTCAATGTTTAAATTATGGAAAACATTCCTACCATTTCATTAGAATAAAGCCAAATATATAAATAAATAATTCATTCTCTTTATAATCGAGCATGACACGGGTTCATCTGGAGTTTTGTGCCAAATATGACATAAGAAGACAAACTGCCACTTTATGTGAGTTCATGAACAAAAGTTAAATAAAAAATATCGTGTTAAAGGGTCACTTGATAAGGTATCCAAAATATAATAAGTGGTTGGTGGTATTTACAGAGAAGGGTGTCCCGTGGGCCCCGGGTTCACCCTGAGCAAGGTGTTCACGCTGACGCCGCTGCTCGCCAACAACAAGGACAAGTGGGGGCTCGCGCTCGACGGCCAGCTCAAGCACGAGGACACCAACCTCGCCTCCAGCACACTGTGAGGGAACTGCTTATTCTGCGCTCCGCTCTAGCCTGTACACTGCAATCGCTTCGAGCCAGGATATCCACTTCCATTTACAATAATAATATTTATCACAGGAGGAATACGAAAAACATTACACACAATTTTAAATGTTCCAAATATCCCTACAATATCTATTCCTCTACAGAAATCTGCATTCACAAACGCTAGAAGAACCTTAAGAAAACAGTTGAGTAACACTTGATCTCATAATGCACTTAGCCTGTGTTCATAGAAAAAAAGTTTCAATAAAGTAATAATATTAGTAATCTTTGAATTCGTATATAATGCCGTTTTAAAACCGGCATTACCGGCGAAGAGCCTCAACTAACATCTCAGAGGCTCGCCTCCATTGTCAGATCGAAGGCCGAATACAGAAGGCTTGACATGACACGTAACATTAGGAGACTTCTTACGCTGCAGCTCTATGTGTCAAGTCTACTAATTTCATGTTCATACTCGGTCTAGTGCGAGGCAGAGCCGATGTCAATAAAACATCAACAAACGTTTATAGCGCCCTGAACGTATGTTTCTGTAACCTATGATGATATGAAAAGGTGCAGTAGAAAGGAGGGCGCCTTTCTACTGTACCTTACAGGAGATTTAGATCATTGATTTATTTCGGCGAGGCGCAAGAGCGGCCCGCATTGTGGGCATAGCGCTTCCTCCGCCGGGTAAAATAGCAGCGAACTGCCTTACATGCACGCAACTTGCGCGCGCGCGGTACTTTGATTGTTTCTATACATATAGACGCTTCCAATTTGCTACGATATTTTTCTACGCTGATAACTTACAACAATGTAAACAGCAACGGGCTCCTTTTTAACTGTACCCTTCGTATGCCATTAGAGAAGAAATAAAATTGGCAAAAAACCAGTTAGCTGCAAAGCCACTGAATTTTGTCGTCAATTTTATTCTGTACCAGTTGAACAGCCGAACGCGCTTGTTTGATATGATATTGTTTTATGTTATTTTCAGAATCGCAGATCCATCGCAGCGTGAAAATTTAGGTATCATAGTACAATACAAAGTGAAGGTGAAGCTATGCCTCGGACCGCTTGGCGGGTAAGAATGCTGTTTTTATTATATTAACTATTTATAAACGTTAAGGAAACATGAGTGATACTGTAAGACAAATTTTCAATCATATTCTAGTTTTGAAAGTTTCTTTGTAGTAATTTAGGTCAGTAACATAATAAGGATTACTGTGGTTGATTAGTTAAATATATAACATTGCAGCAAAATTATGAGACAAAGGTGTATCAAAGGTGAGACAGTGGTCAAACGTAAGCTTAGAATAAGTAAAAAAACTATCAGCCTGTGGAATAATACAATTTATTTTATATCGGTTTCGATAATTTGCTAAAGCATCTTTTAAAAAAGAAATATAAACCTCTACATGAAAAACTGCTGTAGATAGAAAGCTGTAGAAATTGATGTATATGTTAAATAATAAATATTGCGTGGGACACATAGAGGGCAAGTGTGTTTAATTAATTTTTGTAAGCATGCAATTAATGCGTTTGTTTTTGTAGAAAATTGTGTCGAATCTTCTGCATTGCGTAAATTTGGCTGGAGGTTTACGATCATCTGATGTAACACTTTGAGAAACCTTTTTATTAGAGTGTAAATGGAATCACACTAATATTATAAACGCGAAAGTTTTTGTCTATGTTTGTTATTTCTTCACACCCAAATGGCTACACTGATTTCGATGAAATTTGGTATGGAGATAACTTATACACATTATATCTATAACACATAGGCTTATTTTCATCATCACCGTTTCTCATCACCACGCGGGTAAAACCGCTAAGCGCAGCTAGTTATGTATAAAAGTCAATTATTTAATTTACATTATATATAGAATCTTAAGTTAATTGTTCAATGTAATTGAAGGGGGTGTTCAAGTCGGTTCCTAGTCGGCGAAGCGTTAGAGCAGTGCCGGTGCAGTGCCCTTCAAGTGGTATATAATGGCTCATAGTAACGAGCCGTATGGGCGTGGTGCTGAGTTGGGTCACCATTGTGATGGTTATAAATTAGGTTTGCTAGCTAGAGCTAGGAGTAGGAAAGCGATGCGCTCCGCAAGCACGCCGGTAACTGCAGCGACTTCCTTGGTTGCGGTCTCTTATTTCACCGCTCGCGTACTACCGCAAGTTGAAGTGGCAGTGGGCAGGGCACATAGCTCTAAGAACTGATGGCCGTTGGGGCCGAAAAGTTCTCGAATGGGGGCCACGGACTGGCAAGCGCAGCATAGGACGGCCACCGACTAGGTGGACAGACGACCTGCCTAAGATCGCAGGCAAGGGCTGGATGCGGGCCGCTTCCAACAGGTCCTTGTGGAAATCAATGTGGAAGGCCTATGTCCAGCAGTGGACGTCCTATGGCTGAGATGATGATGATGTACTACCGCACACGCGGTGCGAACCGCTTGCGAGGGTCATTGACGGCATCCGATCGCGTGTACGTGTCGTCCCTCGGTTGTGTATTCATGGTATCGTTGTGCAGCGACCTGAGCGCCGAGCTGCCGTTCATCCTGATGAACCCGAAGCCGGAGGAGGAGGCGCCGCGCGCCGCGCTCGAGCCCGCGCCCAGGCTCGACCAGGACCTCATACAACTCGACCCGCATCCGTACGTACCTATCCTACTCACATACACACACACACACACAAATTATTCGCATACACATACACCTATACATTTCATACACCTGTACACATTCCTTTTTGAGCAAAACTGCCGAACCTGCAAGCTTGTACGATGTTGACCATCGTCCACTCGACTTGTCTCTGGCTCACTACTTACTTGCAAGTGAACGTGTTGTAGTTCAATCACCACGTTCAATGACGTGTGATCAAGATATTTATTCAATAAACATGCTTCTAAAACAAAAACGCCAAAAGCATGTCTTCTAAAATAATAACATAATATTTTTTTAATATAAGTACTCTATAGATCTAGCGTTTGACCACTATCTCACTTGTTGGTCAGTGACAATGTGGTCGAAAATGTTATCACGCTAGATCTAGGATGCTCGCTGGCTCTCAATATAGAAAACTTTTGTTTTTAGATAGGATTGTTGGGTAGGTTATTGCATAGTCTAGAATAGTTTAGTATTAGTTTTGCTGTATTCATGATTTTTTCCATATATAGTCATATAATACGAATTAATTTCGTTAAATCCTTAGTGCCGCGCTGTATCGCGTGATCGCTCTGTTCCCTCCCATACATTTCTAGCTTAATTCAAACAGATAAGTTCACGCGCTATTTAAATTGTCGACAAGCCTCGCCTTAACACAATTTTTGTTACTGTTACTATTTTTTTTTTTATAATTATATATTATATATATTTAATTATATATTTTATTGCGATCGTCCAAGCCTTGTGGCGTCCTCATTTAAGGGGCATTTTCATGTTAAATCTTACAAATACAAATATATTTATTTGACATAACAATAGGTCTAACAATACATGAACCCATTGGCTCCAAACTAGTTTTCACTGTGTTTTGGAGCCGAAGGCCTCTCCCTTAATATAGTACATGTAATTGTATGTCAAACGCTCAGAATGGCTACGCTAATAGCTATTTAAAAACAATAATTAATTAATAAAACGGGTTTTTGTATTCATCTCACCATTTATATGTTTTACAGGGAAGAAAACGGCCAAGAGCAAGACGACGATATCATATTCGAGGATTTCGCCCGCCTGAGACTGAAGGGCGCCGACTCGGAGGCCTGAGGTTGGTCGCACCGGAGCTCGTTAGCGAATATTCGCTGACACACACAATATTGTTTAAACCAGAGACTTACTTGCCACGAACCACACGAACGCAACTTTATACAAGTGTGTTTTTATCAACAAGCACTATATCTATGTACACTTAGCCCGGAACTTTAATTAGAACACGAGCTTGTATTCTGTCCCTTTTCACCTATTAATAAATGGATTGTTAGAAAGAGACAGATTGCCCCGAGTACGGCTTGAGTATTGGCTTCAAAACCAGTTTATACAAAACTGGGTAAGGTCAGTAATTTTATTAAGTTGTTCTTACGACGACGTAAGAAAAAAGTAATAAAAACGATTGAAAGTATAATTCATACAAATACTATATTGGTATCATGTATCATGGTCACCATGATATATATCATTTCATAACAAGTCTGGTACTTTGATATTTTGGGTACGTAAAATGGGCAAAACATTTTTCCACGGTCCGGCAAGTGTCTTCAGTTTTAACGGCTCGCTGACTTGTACTCTTATCTACGTGTCAACTGAGCTGGCCTCATAATTTAAGCTAGATCACGTATATTTGCGTGCTAGTCAGCAAGCTAGCTAGTGAGGACATACATACTGTCCGGCTGGAATGGAAACACTGATACAGAATGTGCATTATTTAAAAGAATAACTGAATATGATTGTTAAAAAAGATACTAGAAAATTGTCGTGTGCTCTTTACCTAAATGTAAATCAATCGTATTGTAGCCGGCGTGCGAGGTGTGTTAGAGTTAATATTAAATAATAATTTTATATAGTATTCGATGAACATTGTATGTAATTTATATTAGTACTTGTCTATTGATCAAACTATGGTAGTACAATTTGTTTTCGGGTCCAGTCTGAGTTTGTTGAAGTCTAAGTGGATTGTTGTAAAGGCTCCTACCTGTATAGGACTATAAGAGTTAGATAAAATATGTTCCTTGACACTTATACACACCATGTAGGGGTGACGGTAGGTCTCTTAGGTGGATTCGATCCTAGTTCTACCAACACGCAAGGAATCCTTACTACAAATAGGGGTTGCAATAATCACACGTTTAGGTTCTATCTACGAAGTAATAAAGAAGACTGGCCGAGTTCTGCGCCCCTAATGGGTGGGAAGTATCGCTCATAAACCTCATAATACAGCAGCAGCAGCATACACAACATACAATAACTGTGAAATCAATCATTCAAAGTGGCTTCAGATCCCTAAAATTCTTTAAAATCAAAAAGCCCTTTTTATTACCCTAAAATCTAATTTTTTCTTACTCCTTTCAACGCTATCTCTAATATTACGACTTTTATTAAAATTCGCCTAGTTTTAATGCGCACTAAATAACATGACGATTTATTTTACCTGAAACAGCCTAAGATTTTAATAAAAAGATCTAATTTTAGTATTGTCATTCATAATGTGTCCATACTAATATGGGCTTTATTCTAACCTCATTAAAAATATTTGATTAACACCTTATGTAACATTTACCTTAACTAGAGTTGAGCATTTTATCAAATGTACTATAGACTTTATTAGTAGTCGCTGAATCAACGAGCTTCTTACAGACAAAGATAGCACTATGCACTTCCCCGTACAGATAGAGAGAGATGGAGATGGAGCGAGATAGTAAAAAAAGTAAATGCGGTCGCGAAGCACGAAGAACTTCGTAATAAACCTATTGTTTATCACTTATCTTTATTATATCTTATCATTTATCGTTGTATTTTATTCTGCGAGTGTGTCGATATGTAAGCGTGCACACCGCAGAAGCAACGAGCGACAGAAATAGGCAATGACATGTCAATGAACTAAATTGTTCACGTTTCGCGACCACACCTGTATTATGTTTATTGGCCCGATTGCGGCTCGGATGTACGTGATTATTTATTATGTACTATTTTATACTGTGATTATTCCAACGCTGTCCAATCTACACAAACGATAGCATTTAGCATACTTATTATAATATTATTTATTTTGTTATTAAAACTGACGTGGTTTTGAGACATTATCAATGTATAAAACACGGGAGTTACTCACGTAATAAGTCAGAGGGTTCCGACTATAGTTTCAACCACATTCGGTGGTCTTTTTCAAGGAGAATACGGGGCGCTCGCGGACGCGGTCGCGATTCGCCTAGTACTAGGCGAATCGCGACCGCGTCCGCGAGCGCCCCGTATTCTCCTTGAAAAAGACCACCGAATGTGGTTGAAACTATAGTCGGAACCCTCTGACTTATTACGTGAGTAACTCCCGTGTTTTATACATTGATAATTATTTATTTTGTATGGATTTTAATGTGTAAATATCGTATGCTATTATTGATCTTACGAAATGTTTTCTTGCGATGTTTAAGTGAATAAATCAATATGAATCAATATTCACTGCATTATGGAAAAATATTTGTATATTTTTTAATAAGTGACTATGATTTTGGTAATATTTTTTTAATTTGTACTATATATGTGTCATTTTTAATCAAGTGCCTGTAGTAGGTACGTATAACCAGCGTCGAAATGTCCATAGCGTCATCCTGTGGCTAAATGTGTGTGTATTAGAGACTGCAGTACGAGTGACTAACGCAATCGTAGCTTCATCGTATCGCGCCGTAAAACAATTGAACTCAGTACGAATTGCGAACGTTATTCAATTGTTATTACAGCGACACTTTGACGCAGACCATTAGTACTACAAGCGCTCACTTCATTCTCCATTCATTGTGTCAGTATGTGACTTGGGTTATGAAATTATACTTTCATTGAACTATTTTTTTGTATTAACTTTCACACAAGGTCTTCAGGTCCCAAACTAGGCAGAGCCTGTACTATGGTAACCTGATGACTGATATACTATATACTTATATGCATATACACACCCAGACACAGGTCAAACAGACATGTTCATACACACAAATGTTTGACCTGTCCGGGAATCGAACCCGGGACCAGCGGCTCAGAAAGCAGTGCTACCAACTGCGCCAACCAGCCTGTCCGGCGCCGGCCGCCAATTCACGAATATAATTTAATCTTCTGCTTGTTATAGAACTAACATATCTACGTTGTTTATGTTGAACAATTGAACAAATGTATAGAGTTTAGATATTGCTGAATTGAATGTACAAATTAATGATGGTGAACTATGTTTTTTATAATTGTTGTTACGTGTTAATAGGCTTTAGTCCGTCTGTGCACTGTTGTCTTCGGCCATAGATAAATCACTTTTATTTTTGTATGTAGGTTTCCCGCTAATTCGTGAACTACATCTGTCACTGCAGAGTAGGTTTAACAGCCGGCTGTCAATATGAATCTGTGTGTTACACGAGTTGCTTTGCATATTAATCCACACTAATATCGAGACATTCTGATTTTGGCATACTATGATAAATATCTTATACATTAAATCAGACACTTTGACTTTCGTCAAATGCCGACAGACGAAAGAGTTTATTTCTCTTTAAAATCGTATATATTGATTTTCAATTTACGCTCCAATAACAACGCACCATAGAATTGATAATGATATTCGGTTCGTGGCAGAGAATCAGTGCACAACATAACAGTCTTATGATATACTTACCTTCTATGTGTACAGTATACTACTATGTGGCGTGTTTATTTGTATATTATTAAGGTTTACTGTATGCACAAAATAATATATTTTTAATCTATATCACGTACATTAGGGGCCGTTGATAATATCGCCCGGTTATCTATTTTACTAAAGTCGTGTGGCGATCTTATATAGTAGGCGCAACCGATTTTTGTTGCTCTGAAGTTAGGCTCTGCGCACATTTGCGCATACGGCGAAAGTCTAGCAATAACACAGTCATCGTGTAGAGTGAGATAGTAAGATGCGAAAAAAGTTAGTGAGGGAGGCGTTTATAAATTTAATAACGCGAGATTTTGCTGTCAGTTTAGGTAAGTAACCCGTGTACGTATCTGTTTGAAATGAGCTAAGAATGTATTCCCATACATTCTTCGATTCCATTACCTTCCCAACAATTTTAGTTTTATATGAATATCCTTATTATTTTTAAGACGTACGTTTTTTGATTTGTTTTAGTGCATGCTTTGAAAAAATAAATTTCATCCGTGTTTGAATCCTAAACATTACGATTTTTAGCTTTGATTTTTCACTAACTTATCACTAACTTTGATTCAGTACCATCGTTACTTATTGTAGAAATATTAAAGCACTATGTTTCGCACATGGTTTTGATTTTTCGAAAATTGTGATTTGCTTACTACACGGCCTCAAGGCAAGTCCATGGTGATTGGAAAATATTAACTTCCCGGCTACATGCACCCAACTTCAGAGGCATGAAATAACGTTGTGCCTACTGTATCTGATTTGTGCCTACTGTATCTTATGGCCCGATCCACACATGCGTGGCTCATATAATGTTCTATAGAGCGCGTACATGTAATGTTTATATTTACATAAACCAGGTAAATTATTTAGTAGTACAGAATATAATTGTGAGTAGATTCCGCCGCATGTAACTCTGCGCGGACCCGCCGGTGTCGTTCGTCGCATACACAACATTTGTATTGACGTGACGCGAGATGCACATTTATTTATGTAGCCTGTTTATGTTTCTCGGTGTTGTTCTTATTATTTAGGAACGCGGCGGCGTTAGTCTTTTTACATGAATTGTTTTATTGACGACCATTTAATAAATAATTTGGGGTTTAGGTGTACATATATGTTTTAATAAAACTATGATGGCAAGCCACCACGAACAACATATTTAGGGTTTTATTATATTTAAAGGCGTGCGATCAACGTCAAATAATAAATATTTCAATGGTGTCAGATGTTAAGGGATTAGGAACAGAACAGTGTGCACCACGACAGAGAGTGATAAGGTCTGCGCTGATTATATTTTTGTTCGTCTGTTATCATCTCTCAGCAAATACAGAATACAGGGTGAATTAGATATGTTTTACAAGATGTACATGCCATTGAGCCGAGTTATAAATCGAATGCGTCGAAGAATGATATGTTCATGAAAGGTGTGAGCACTGAGACGACTAATGATACAAGAGAATCGAAGAGGAAACCATGTTGTGCCGACCCCACCTAGTGTGGGATAAGGATAAGAAGAAGAAAGTGGTCGTGGCGCAGTGATCGGTGGCACTGACGTTAGAACCGCGATCCCGGTGACAAGCACTGAAGTACTGGTGTATTGTATTGTACCTCCCGCGACAGGTTGTCCTAGTGCGGGGGTGTGAAAGTGAATATGCGTTTGATTTGATGGCTTGGAATGTAAAAAAAAAATAAGTATCATTTGAAGGGATCCAATTTTCAATTCAATGGGCACGACCTATCTGGATTAGCGGATAATGTCGGATTGGACGATTCGAGATTAGAATCTGTATAGTTTTTTATTTACCTTACGAATTCGATATTTTAATGTCTAAAACTTTTTTTAGTTAAAGATAATTTTCAAGAAAAGCTTGCGTATGCGTGAGTCAGGTTATGAATGATGTATACTATATTATATGAAAAGTATTATGAAGCTCGATTGCCTAGTGCCATGTATTGATTACTTCTGATTTTGCCCGCGTGGAGTTAGTTGTCGCGGAATCTAACACTTGCAAACTTTTGTAAAACGATGACCTCATCACGTTGAATACGTATGTCTGATGATTAGATCGTAATCTTAGGAAATTATATCAATTTGTTTTAAATTTCACATATTGTGTTGAAATAATGCAATTATGTATTTTGATGTTGCCGTTGATAAGATAATGTGTTTGTATTATTTGTGTATTGTAATAGTATAAAATGTAATGAATAATTGTAATATTGATAAAATAGGTATATAATATAAAAAAGACGGAACAGTGAATTTACAGCCAACAGTAAGAAACCGCGGCTAACACGGGCACGGTTACATAAGTACAATATATAAATCTATTTAGTAGGTTAATTTATGTTACGTCAATATCGTTTTACACATACATTAAGCTTGGCTGTAAAGATCACCCTGTGTTCGCTCGTCCAACCGCAAAGTAGAAGGAAATCCATACAGATCACTTGATAGTAAGCTTCTTATAGCTATCGAAATTTAAAACAAACGCTGATCAATAGTGGATGCGTTTGCGCACTTGTACAATAACTGGTAAAGTATTTAATATTATCAAATCACAGTAATATTGTAAAGGCGAAAGATTGTCTGTCGTTTGCCTGTGTGTTACTCCTTCATGCTAAAACTGCGAAACGGATTTATATGACATTTGGATAAAAGCTAGCTCATAACTCATAGGCTACTTTTAATCCTGGAAAAAGCATAAATCCCATGAGATAATTGAAGTAGCGGTGAATCGCATTCCAAGCTGGTGGAACCGCGGGGTGCAGCTAATAATACTGGATATTACATATTATTAGTATGCATTATTAATTTATAAAACATTAGTCTAGTACCACATTACATTAATGAGGCTAGTTGAGACTTTAGGACGCGACTGTATCCGAGCGCAAACACGGTTACAATCGCTCGGATGCAGTCATCATCATCATCTCAGCCATAGGACGTCTACTGCTGGACAAATGCCTCCCCCATTGATTTCCACAAGGACCGGTTGGAAACGGACCGCATCCAGCCCTTGCCTGCGATCTTAGTCAGGTCGTCTGTCCACCTAGTCGGTGGCCGTCCTATGCTGCGCTTGCCAGTCCGTGGTCTCCATTCGAGAACCTTTCGGCCCCAACGGCCATCGGTTCATCGAACTATATGCCCTGCCCACTGCCACTTCAACTTGCTAATCCGCTGGGCTATGTCGGTGACTTTCGTTCTTCTACGGATCTCCTCATTTCTGATTCGATCACGTAGAGAAACCCCGAGCATAGCCCTCTCCATAGCTCGTTGTGCGACTCTGAGCCTGCTCAGAAGGCCCATAGTTAGAGACCACGTTGCACGGATGCAGTACCCCTCCATTATTAGCTGCGTGTTGTTTTCACGTGCCGAAGACTATATCAACTGAACTCGCTTCTGTCGATTACTAGTGTAGTATTGTAAAGAGATGTTGATGGACAGTATTTGGGAGATTTTTGTTACATATATATAACAGGAATGTCTTTATCCGCGAAAATGACTTCTGCAGTTCGCGCATAATTACTTTCGGAAGAGAAGTAAACCTTTGAAGCACAAATGGTTGTCTATTGTAAAAAATGTATGAGATCAAAACGGTAGATCTTTTGAGTGTTCCTGCAATAGAACTTTTGAAAGTTGTCGAGGATCTACCGAGTATTCTAATATTTACGTTACACGATGTGTTAACATTCAAGGGCCTTACTATCAGCTTTATAACAACCATGCAGTTCTAAAGCCTGGCTTTAACCGCTTAGTGTGTAATCATACCATCACCACGGCATCACGCTCCTTTCGGTGAACGGTTCGAACATTGATATCCTCAAAGGTGAACGGTTATTGTTGTCTCTGGTATGATTAAGCCAGGTTTTGGAACTGCTCGGAACTTGCCTGGTTTTTACAAAGCTGATAGTAAGGCCCCTGATGCTAATAGGAATTTTGGACTACAAATGCATTTCGCTTCGATGCACTTCTTTTCCGGATTATGCGAGTTAGCTTTATATTCCTCACATTTTGCGGCTGGTCGAGAGATATAGGAAATTAATTTTTACTGTTGTACAGATTTTCGTAATGCAATACAATCGCACCATACATTATTTTTTAATTTTACATCGAAATGTTTTTGATGTATACTTTTTCAATAAATAAAAAATAAGAATGTATTCACAACTGTGTATTATTTTAACAATACTACATGCAGTCTATCTTTTCGTACCCTATATACTAAACCTCAATTTAAAAACTGGCACCAAACGCATTGTCTTGAGTGTCAGTCGACATTAGTCGTTAAGTATGAAACAACCTTCGGCCACATCATCACCGTGATCGCTGACAAACGAATATGTTATAAGTTATAAAGAAAAAATAGCCTGCAGTTTAATAGCTTCAAACTAGCTATAATGTGAGCCCTAATTGTTTTACCAGCTGCGAACTGGTGAAAATTTGTCTGATACGGAGTCCGTCCTGTGGCTATCACCGCACCACTTGGTCGGCTTCAGCAGGCAACCGTCACCTTGTAATGAGCTTCGTGAGCCAAGCCGAGAATTGTCTTCACGGAGCGCATAGACCACGTTTTTTTATGCAATAAGAGGCAAACTAGAAACCGATCCGCCTGATGGTAAGGGATACCGTCGCCTATTGATATCTACAACAATGGAAGCATTACAATTTTTTAAGAATCAAATAACTCTTCTATTAAAGAATCTCGATAGAAGCTACTCGGTAATCCCGAGTAGCTAGGATGGTCGTTCCAAATTCCTAAACTTCGAAACTCATACAGATGTAATAGATTTTATTGTGTATCGCATTAACGCTATGCTAGGCAGAACTTCAGTTCAAATATTTGAAGGAAAAAATTCGGCTGCTAGTGGGCCGAAATGCCGAATTTTTTCCTTCAAATATTTGAACTGAAGATGTAATAAGTTTATGGAGAACATCAAAATACAATAATAATTCAGTAATTTCATTTATTCTCCTAAAAAATACATAACGTGAACGAAGATCTAAAATACAGTACCGTAATACGGGGTAAATAGGAATGGCGGGGTAAATAGGAATAAAAACCAGATTTTCTAAACACCGCTCTATATGTGTCATTATAAGTAGAAAAGGCAACATTTTTAAAGTTTTGAACGAATTGATATTTTTTACTACTGGCTACACTGTGCATTTAACTCAGCCAATCAGGTTTGAGTAAAAAAAACATGTTTAAAAAGAGATGGTCGTGGACACGTGAGTATTGTATCTTTCAACTTTAAGTTTTTACTTATTTATATTGCCAAAAAGTACTGAAATCGATGTTATTTTGATAATAATAGTGAAGTGTGATTTGAATAAACGTAAAGGTAAGTGAATAATTCCTTAGTTTCATTGAAAATCTTAATTTTAGTCGATCACTCGTTTTTAGGTTATTTTGGAGATAATAGGAACGCCAAAGGGGGAAATTGGCACGTAAACAGTTATAATTGGAACAACGTGGGGGTTATTGGGTTTGCATAAGGGGTAAATTGGAATTACTAAATAGGGTTGTCAAAAACGAAAACCTTAATAACGTACCTAGTAAATGAAACTAATATGTCATTTAATTAAAGGAATGCAATTAATATTTACATTTAAACTGTTAAGTATCTTCTTCTGAGTAAATAACAGTTGCTTACGTAAATATTATTTCATATATATTATAGCAAACCTTAGTCCGCGGATCGTCCATTATTCACGTAGGTTTGAAGGGGGGTTGGGGGGCTTCAGAAAATAGCACGTTTAATAAAGGTTGGAGGGAGTGTAGTGAAATACCACGCGTATTTCTTTTTTTATTGACCACGCCGTTAGAAGATACTTTCAAGCAAAAAATACACGCGAGTTTTTAGGGTAGTCTAACGAAAACTAGAAAACTACGTATTACCAAAGGTAAAGGTTAAAAACTTGCTAAAAACATCACGTGATTAATTGATGACCCCTTATTATACTAACCTCTAGCAAGAAACTAAGAATAAACAAATCGTTCAACTTTTTTATGTTACAAAACTATAATGTTTTTAATGTATTTCAGATGCCTCGCAATTACGTGCCCAAACCGGGTGCTAAGCGTTATAAGAAATATGACGAACAACTAATTAAAGAAGCCTTGGATGAAATAACGTCAACCAACAATAGTTTAAGTGCTGTCTCTGGAAAATACAATATAACGAAATCCGTCTTATGCCGCCATAAAAACAAAGTAATGAAACCTCATGGTAGGCCAACAGCTCTGACCAAAGAAGAAGAGCTGTATATTGTAGAAAATGTCAATATTTGCGGTGATTGGGGCTATCCCTTAGATACAACAGACCTTAGATATATAATAAAAATGTATCTAGACTCAATGAATATTAAGCATAACATATTTAAGAATAATATGCCCGGCATAGATTATGTTAACGCATTCTTAAAGAGACATTCAAATGAAATATCAAAAAGAATATGTCAGAATATTAAGAGATCTAGGGCGGCAGTGTCTCCAGATATAATAAAAGAGTATTTTTGCGAATTGGGATTATCTTTGGAGAACGTCCCAAGCAGAAATATAATAAATTACGATGAGACGAATCTTACAGATGATCCTGGGCGAAAGAAAGTAATAGTAAGACGAGGATGCAAGTACCCAGAACGTGTAGCCAATCACTCAAAAGGGTCAATATCTTTGATGATGTCAGCTACAGCAGATGGTGATTTGTTGCCACCTTATGTCGTCTACAAGGCAGCTCATTTATATGATTCGTGGACGATGCGGGGGCCGCATAATACAAGGTATAACAGGTCTTTATCTGGATGGTTTGACGGTGATATTTTTGAGGATTGGGTTAAAACAATAGTTATACCTTTTTTGGAAGAGAGAGAGGGAAAGAAAATTTTAATAGGAGACAATTTGTCCTCACATCTGTCAATTGATGTAATAAAACTATGCCAGGAAAAGAATATCCACTTTATTTTTCTGCCTGCAAATTCGACGCACCTTACCCAGCCTTTAGATGTGGCAGTTTTTAGACCCATGAAAATGATTTGGCGCCACTTATTGGACAAATGGAAAAAAAGCGATGATGGGAGAACACAATCATGTGTTCCAAAAGGATGCTTTCCACTGCTGTTAAAATTGCTAATGGATAAGCTAAGTGTGAATGCCGATAAAAATATTAAAGCCGGATTCAGAAAATGTGGAATCGTCCCATTAGATGCAAACCAAGTTTTAACAAGGCTTCCTCTGCAAGAAGAGAACGACGAGTCTAAAATTACAGCGGTGAATGAAAGTTTTTTAAAATTGTTAAAAGACATGCGCTATGGATCCATGAGTATAAGAGAACCTAAAAAGAAGAAAAAGCTAGAGGTAGTGGCAGGAAGAAGCGTAAGTGCCGAGGAAATAAAAAGTAATGAAGATCAGGAACCCGTAAAACCAAAAAAGAAAAGGCCAGTTAAACATGCAAAGGAATCAATTCCAAAACTTATGTCTTTAAAAGGGAAGGGTATCGGCAAAAAAACAAAACCTATAATTAATAAATTACACGATGACGATGGTGACAACAAAAATAACGATATAATGTAAATATAAATATGCGGTCAAAGCAAAGATATAAATGACAATCATATTACTAAGGCGCCTGTAGAATTAAACAATCCTGATGTAGTGGTTCCAGAATCTATTGATATTTTTATTGATGACATGCCGATTATATTTGCTGAAAATTTTGATTGCCAAGAAATTATTGTGAGCACAGATGACAAAGACCAGAAGCACCCAAACACGAGTAAACAAGACCATGAAAAAGAAAATGTAAATCTTGAAATAAAAAACAGACAGAAGCCAGAAATTAAAATCATATCAGATATAAAACTTAAGTTGCCATTGCCTACGAAGAAGAGAAATAGTAATTCTACCTTACACAATAACGAAAGAAGTGACTCAACTCGTCCAAAGAGAAACAGAATATTGAATTTTTACAAAGACAGGGAAGAAATATTGAAAATTTTAGAAGAAGATTAATAGCATTTCTGCGTGGATTTTATATAAAAATGGGAATTCATTTTCGTTGATTTGAAAGAAGATTATTTGAGTTAAGCTAATTATTTGAAAGCTAATATAGTTAATAGTTATAAGTACATCAAAGAGAAGACCATAAAGAAATAAGAATAGGCTGATTATTATAGTTCTTCAAATTAAATGCGATATTTTTGTTATTAGGTAGGTGCTTACTTACAATAAAGTATGATCTCATAAAGGATTATTTTATTATACAGACATACAAGGGGACGAATCATTCATTTATCACGTGATGTTCTTAGCAACTTTTCAACCTACCATTATTGTGATATTTCGAGCCTCACGTAATAAATTGATTATTTCTAAGTAGCATGGTTCACCAAAATTTTTTTTTTACATTTGGTAGGTTATAATGTAGGTACTTACCTACTCATACTTTATATAAATAGTGACAGCCCTAGTTAAAATTCCGATTAACCCCTAAGTCGAACCTATTATCCCCGTTAGGGGTAAATTGGAATCCAACAAGGTTTTTGTTGAATTTCTCAAAATATATCCGTAATTTGGGGATCTAAAGCTACTTAGCACCTAGAAGAGCTTATCACACATTCTTCTGAATACCTTCAAATGTCCTATATGTTACGGAAAAAGGTTAAAATTCCAATTGAAAGTAAAAATTGTGCCAATTTACCCCGTTTTACGGTATCATTTTCATTTGATAGCTTCTGTACATTCAATTATTACCACTCACACACACACGCACTATTTAAAATATACTTCACGGCAATTATTCAATTTGCGTCCAACAGAACGTAGAACGTTCCTTTTGACACAGATATATGTAAACCCACCCCATGTCCCTATAAAATACGATACCGAAGTACGAACAATAATCAGTATTTATATTTAGCATGTTTTGAGTGCTTGCGATGGTGGTGGCTCGGCGGGGTTGCTGGCGACCGTCTTCTTCTTTCCCTCTCCTTCTCACGTTCTCTCTCCCGCTCCCGCTCCCTCTCGCGCTCCCTATCTCTCTCTCTTTCCCGCTCGCGAGATCGTTCTCGTTCTCTTTCCCTCTCGCGTTCCCGGGACCTAGATCGCGAACGTGATCTCCTGTTGATGAAGTAGAAAATATAGAATAATTCGTTTCGCGCCGGCATTCTAATGGTTGAATTTCGTTTTGAGAAATAAATAATTTTCTATTTGTTAATATATTGGCAAATCCCCCCTATATGGGGGAGGCATACGTCCAACAGTGGACGCACATAGCTGAGAAAAGAAATATATAATAAGTTTGTTGTTTGTTTGTTGACGGTCACCGTAGTTAGTGTCATTGACATGACTTCTGTGTCTCCGGGACCCTGGGTTCGAATCCCGGCAGGGGCAAACATTCGTACGATGAGTGTAGGTGTTTGTCCCGGGTCTTGGATGTGTTTGCTGTGATTGTGTGTGTCCATGCCTCCCGCGATACAAGGAATCCTAGTGCGGGGGTCTGAGAGTGATAATTAAAAAAAATGTGTGTTCCTAATATATGATATTCCTACGTACGTGTGGTCGTCACAAGCTCCGAAACAATAGCACGGATTTTAGCTATTATTAGGTAATTTACATAATATTATCAGGACAATAGAGACGGCGTATTATATAATATTATACAAAATATTCCTTGAGCGGGCCTTGGCGTGCAACCAGTGTTGTCCTAAAGAAAGTGCATAAATACTTACGCGTGCCTCGATCTCTTTGGTGGCGGGGATAATGTGGGCTCTCGAGATTTTTTCGATTTTTTTGATGATATCCTGAAAAGTAGAACAATTCATATAGAACAATGGACTGAAAATATCAATGAAGATCATACATTAATTTAGTAACATGTAACACACGATTAACTTCAGACACTAAGCGTTGTAACTACATGAAAAGTGCTCGGGATAGATTTTGTTGAATAATTTGGATAAAATTTGGAATGAATATAATTTACACCCCAGAATTACATATAGGATACTTAATATTCCGGGGAAAAGTATAGTTCCTGAGAGGTAATTGAGGAAGCGGGGAGACCACAGCCCACGTGGGTAAACTCGCGGGGCACAGCTAGTCATCTAATATATCTCAGTATCTATAATAATAATAATATGGGATAACATTCACACAAGGTCTTCAGGTCCCAAACTAGGCAAAGCCTGTACTATGGTAACCTGATGACTGATATATATATATATATATACTTATATACATATACACACCCAGACACAGGTCAAACAGACATGTTCATACACACAAATGTTTGACCTGCCCGAGAATCGAACCCGGTACCAGCGGCTCAGAAGGCAGAGTGCTACCAACTGCGCCAACCGGCCAGTCAAAAGTATCTGAGATTATGACTGTAAAATATACTCACGAATAAGCATCTTCATCTGGCGACACCCTTTTTCGAACATCGGGGGATTCCATGGCCTCTTCTTTCGCTTCTTTCATTTCCCGTAGCGCCTGAAATGTTTGCAATAAAATATGAAACCGCATCTGAGACCTACATTAAATAAAACTCAGCAGGCGCTATGTAATAAAAACCATTCAGATATATAATACGGATAAGAAGTTGATGGCAGTTTGTCGGTTTAAAATTAACGGACTAAATTCACAAAAGGTTAATGAAATTAGACAGAAGGATAGTTTATTTCACTAGGATTTAAAGTCACAGCTCGATTTATGGTCCTAAAAGCGATGCAATAAGGGTTACTTTACGAGCCTTATCACAATCACACTCGCTTGAGAAAAAGATTTTATTTGATATTATTCAGCTACGTTATTAATTTTAGCCGGTTTATATAACAGCACTCGTTCGGTAAGTACGTATGGTGTGGTGTGATGTTATGCGGTGAGTACCTTCTTGATGAGCTTCCTCCTGTAGTGCTGCACCTGCAGCTGCGGCGTGGAGGCGGCGCGCAGCGCGCGGCGGCCCGCCTCCAGCTCGTCCGCGTACTGCAGCACCTTCACCTCGATCTCGCGCAGCTTGGCGCGCGACACCAGCCGCTCCTCCCCGCCACCGCCCCCACCCCCGGGGGCGCTGCGCAACCATACACAATCACTCAACTTATAGTTTTATACTACAACACCAGTATTACGAAAAGTCAATTAAATATACCTACTTAACTCATACATCAACATTTTAAGGATATGGAACTTTTAATTGTTTATTTATCTAGAAAAGTATAGAAAATGGGTTATCACTGTAAATGGAAGAATTGAAGAGAATTTTATGGCTGATTATAAACATTGACATCACGACGCTACTTTGTTTTCTTTACTAATAAAAGTGTTAAAAAATTTAGCCATAGAATATTACTGAGTAAACGAACTTTTTATTACAAATTTTAAATCGATTTTTAGTCGGTATTGCTTCCTCTGACATTCATCACACAGCTGGTAACGATTTTCCATATTTAACAATAATTTGACAGCTGCCACTCCCACTGCTGAGTAGTGGGAGTAGAATTTGTATCGCTTTAAATTGTATACTATTATTTAATTACGGTTTGTCTTGCTCACAATTGTTGTAAAATGGGTAAATATTATAATTTACCCATTTTACCGATACATAAGCTTAAAACAATATTACAAATAGTTAATCTCTCCAAATAAAAATTGTGGCAATCTGCATACAAGGGAGGACCAGTTCTATGCTCTCTTATTTAAAAACGGCAAGTTGTCTTTTATTGTGCTCCGTGCTAACTCTGTGACAATTCCTAGCAATAAGTAAATTCCTAAAGTAGGTGAGTACTGACCTGTCTTGTCTTGTCGGTGTAAGTTGCGGGGTGGGGTCCTCCAGAGCATCGGGCGGTGGGGGCGGCGCTAGTGGCCACTCTGTAGGGGGCCCCACCTCCACGCTCTCCCACCGCGACGGGATGAATCCCCCCGGGACTACACTGCCCCCCTCCTCCGACTCGCCTTCTAGTGGAACGCCGTCTATGTCTTCATCCACTAGAATATAATGAAGCAAATATTATTAAGTGTTCCGTACTAGAAAACGTAGTTAAAAAAATAGCCTATGTGTTAATCTAGGGTTTAAACTATCTCCATACCAAATTTCATCGAAATCGGTGTAGCCGTTTGAGCGTGAAGAAGTAACAAACACACATACACACAGACTTTCGCATTTATAACATTAGTAGGATTACTAAAAATCAGACAGTCTACAAAACGTCACAATACACTTCTATCGGACTCAATTTTAAGAAGTTAGGTAATAAGATATTCCCTGTACTTGGTCAGGTAGCTGTCTTTCAAGTAGCAGTATATGTAAGATCCAACCTGACCTTTTACACTACTTATAGTTGTGTGCACGCATATGAAACTCGGCACAGGAACAAACTTGTGGGAATAGCAAGGCCTTTGTTGAAATCTATGAGGTTTACATTCATCACGGGCCACTATCTTCCTAAATTGCTACAATAATCTTAGAGCACATTTACACTGCAGCTACACCGCAGTCTAATCTGCTTTAAAACTCGGCAGAAACTCTCTTTTAATTAAGAGTTGATAAAAAATATTTCGATTTAAGACTTGTAAGTTGTAAACCTATATTTGGTATATTATGTAATTTTCTAATCACTGGTAGTTTATAATAATTGTTTATAATTTTAATGTTTAATTATTATTGTATGTGTGAATAATGCCTTTACTGTAATTAAACTAGTTTATGAATTGATATGCCAACTGAATATGATCTCAAATACTATGTAATATGCAGAACAAATTGTGCTTTATGTGTGTACAAAATTATCTTGCTAATAGGTGAGTATTAAACACGGTAAGTTATGAAGAAAGATATTAATTTTAAACATGATTTAATGTTTGCAAAATACTCATACTCAAAATAATATTTGTGTTTTCGCCTAGCAGGGCACAATTTATATTTGGCGGTAAATTGTCTAGCAAATGTTTTCTGCAACTCGCTGTATATTCTACTAGAACCAACATCGTACATTTAAAAAAATAATTGTATGCCATTGAACCTTATATATTAACCAGCAAAACGAGTATGAGGTATTCACTTTTTTGGAATGTTCATAGCTTTGATTTGTTAATCAAAAAATATATAAAAGCACTTATTAACGCTTCACTCTAGACTTCATCGTCACTGATGTTTTCCTGAATCAACCCAGTATAAAGCACAGCAGAACAATAGTGTAGACACAGCGGTCGATGCACTTCAGAGTCTAACGTACAGCAATGAATGTATATAACAAAATGTAGTTACTGGGCACGCCGTCGATGTCGGCGTCCAGATCGGCCCCGTCCGCCGGCTGCGGCTCTATCCTCCTGGTGGCGGCCAGCCGGCGCAGCGCCGCGCCGTCCAGCGGGCCGCGCGCGCCGCCGTCCCACGACGAGGAGGAGGCCGACGAGCGCGCCGGGGACGCTGCGCCCGCCCCCGCCTCGGCCTCCTCGCCCGCGCCCTCACCCGCGCCCGCGCCCGCACCCGCTCCTGGACCCGGGGACCCTTCCTGCGATACACAACATGTTCATATATATTTTTCCCAAGGCAATACAACGGCTGGGTAGTGAGTGTTTTGTTGAAGACAGCTAGCAGATGGCAAAAAAATAGGAAAAACAATTGTCATTGATTGCATAGTCTTATAGCCTTCGTGTTGCTGCTCTTGTTGTTTACACATGTTCTGTTATCCATCTCGCATTTATTCGTGAAAACGTGCAATTTCTATATTATTCTAAAGTTAACTATAGTTATCCTCACTGCATAATTTGATAACATGAGCAGTTTCCAATAAAATAATTAAGTATGTATGATGTGATCGTGTGTGTCCCCATGCCTGCTGCGACAGAGGGTATCTTTGTGTGGGGGTGGGGGTGTGCGGTACCTTATCCTCCCCGCGGAAGACGTCGTTGAGATGCAGCAGGAAGTCGGTGGGGTAGACGGCCCAGTCGGCCCACGCCTGAAGCACGCGCGTGACGCGCGCGCGGAATCCCTCGCGCTGCAGCCGCGCACTCTGCGCCACCCACGCCAAGTGCTGGTGCCGCATTATCTCCACCAGCTGCACCTGGATGCTGTGGGAAACGTAAGTTCCACCGTCACTTACACCTAAGTTCCTCCAAGTAGGCCTCCCGACAAGAGCTCACTCATTTTGTGATCGAGTGCTATCCGGTATAGTAAGCGCGACCTATCTTTGTTGTCATAAAGTTAGGCTTTGTGAACGTTTGCGAACGTCAAAAATCTACCAATGCAAAAAACAGTTTATCATCGAGCAGAGCGACCGAGATGTGATGACGGTGTGGAAAACGTGCGCGAGCGAGACAGCGAAGCGGTTATACAATAGTCAAGGCCGGCCTTCAGCGACTGACAGTATTCCACAATTACATACAGGTGGCTTCGTAACATGCACGAACTTATGTTGTGCCTACTGTACGAAGGTTGAATCAAATACAAATTTCTTTATTTACGGAAAAATTAAAACAAAATACACATTGAAAGCCCTGCCTGCTGCTTTAGTGCTTTACTGTGTTGCAGCAAACAGTGTCTTCCCCGAAATAGGCATAGTACATGAATCATGTTAGAATAATAATAATAATACAGTACATAACTATATTAGAACAATTGCGATAATAAGACAGCATCAAATGTTTGTAGTATGTTTTAATTTAACGAGTGCTGAATGTATGTCAAATCTATTGTCTATCTATTATCTATTTATCAGGCGCCATTGTGTTTGGTATTGAATCGAGTGTGGACATATTCAAAATAACCAAGTACCAAAACTGCCGAACAGGCCGGATCCCCCATGAACGCTCATTATTGAAGTAATGATTTGTTGAGGCTTAATATGGAATTATCCATAAGCGATGGCATCTCGCTGTATGGGGCTGATATTGTGAAATAGCTGCAAGACGTCGACAAGATGTTCAGTGAAGACGCGTTCAAATCCTGCCACTGTACCGGACACGCATGGAATGTTAAATTGCATCCAAGGACATTAGGATTTGAATTTTGGCTCAATTATTTAATCCATGGGGGATGCAACTAATTGTTAAACTGCGTTAGAGACTTACTTTTTCGTCACTCAGTGAAGATCAAAAACGTATTTACCAGTAACTGTAACAATTGTTACATGTTTAAACCGTGTGATTTCTTAAGTATAAACCAAAAAGGCGCGCGTAATGTTGACAGTTGTCTGTTCGGTAGAGGCACTGTGAGTGGACACTCACGCAGATCTGTAGGCGCTCGCGTTGGTGAGCTTGGCCTGCGCGTTGTGCAGGATGTCGGAGAGCAGGTAGAGCCGCGCCACGCGCTTGTGCGGCAGCGTGCGCTCCCCGCACAGCGCCTCGGCCAGGCAGCGCACCACCTCCCCGGCCGCCTCCGCGTGCTCCAGGCACCACGCCATCGCGGCGCCCACGGACGCGCGGCTCGGGCTCAGCCCGCGGATCAGCTCCTCCAGCCGGTCGCGTTGGCTACAACAAAGAAGCGATGATAGCTCAGCGGGGGGAGCGTCGCCTGTCAAACTGACGGACACTGGTTCGATCCCCAACAACAGCTTGAGCTTCCGGTAGTGAAGGTAACATCGCTATCAAATTCCCAGCATGGTGGTAGGGTACTTTCGAATACCTGCCTGGCTAGCTACCACCCTCAAGTTTGAAAAACTGTCACCAAACACATAGTGTGTTCAGGCAGCAGTCCTTGAGAGCCAGCGAGCATTCTAGGTCTAGCGTGATAACATCTTCGACCACATCGTCACTGACTATTAAGTGAGATAGTGATCAAACGCTAGATCTGAATGTATAAATGTTATAGGGCTGAAATTTTGATGTTTAGTAAGAGAACAGATTTAATATCATGCTGAACCGTTAGCGATCCATACTGAACGAGGTTTATTTCGGTTACCTGTTGGAGAGAGTCCCACGGATGTTGTCCTTGGCGTCTTCCTCCTCGACCAGTTCGTCCGGCATCCCCGCAGTATACAAGTTCATCACGGGTGGCCGCCACACCGAACCGCCTAACAACACATGCATCATAGACTTTATTTCTTACTTGTATTCAGATTTGTAATTGAGGGCAAATATTTCTTTCAATAATTAAAATAACACCTAAAGTAATGGCTAAATACAGTTAAACTTTCATTAAAAAAAATTACGCATAATCTCAATTTTATTATTCTCTAAAAGAAACAAATTGTATTCACCCGGCGCTGGGATATGACTAAAGGTCTGAGAAGATTAGAATTGAAGCCAAGATATCAACCTGGAAAAACATGGTGATATTCAGTAGACTAGTAGTGTTGCATTGATTTATGGAAAGAATTAAAGTTCTTCATTTGAAAAAGTATTTTATGACCCACATTTTAGCCGAATAACACTTCCACTACTGGCTAACTACCTTTTACTTAATCTCCACGAAGACCAGGTACAAGCATCCTGCATCCAGCTGCCTCCTAAGATCATTCGACAGAATGGAATACTGAGATGATGATATTCTGATGTTTCTTTTATGCGTCGTAACGTACGATAAATAAAACGCTCGACCCTTGCCAGCACAAAAATCAAACAAAGCATTGTGGAAAATAGTTTAATGTACTCTCATCAGCAATTTAAAAAAAACGCTTCTGATGACAATAATAAATGAAATTAAAATTCTGCATAGATTTTTTTTTTACAAAAAATATTGTTTATAGTATCAATATTGCAAAGTATCGCAAGTTTAACAACATTTCAATTTTATTCATCAACTTAAGCTAATTCACTCATAGCTAATGTTGGAAATTGAATATTGTGCTCATCCTACTTTGCCAAAATACTCTGATATTTATTCAAAAGACCACATACAATTAGAACCATAAAGAATTAAAGTTAACATAAGCCTAACATTTCTCAATAATCTGTCAAGTTTATTGGAATGAGCTCTCTCACCTGCGAACATTCTGAAATCTTCCAATTTCCAAGATTTAGGAGAGTCACCTTGTAGCATCGAAAAGAGCTTCCATCTGTGGAATAGGTGAATATTTATGATCAAATCTGTATAATACACATGTCTTTCATATTCACGAATGATTACACTTGTGAATGGTCATCATTTCGAACACTTCATTAATTGAACGATATGAAACACAATGCATATTAATCATTTTATATGTAAATGTTAATTCCTGATGTATACCTGTAGTATATGTGTGCGGGGGATTGATTCTCGAATAGGAACCGGAAGAAGGGGTTGTTCATCTCTTTGTTCATGATGATGGCCTCGAACATCGGACCCTCGCGGATCACGAACTCGATCATGCGGTGGATCAACATCAGGATGTTTCTGGAACATTTCAATTCTTCTTGTACAAGTTACAGTTCTACATCTATAGTCCGTCCGGTGAGAGAAGACGTTACACTTTTTGTTTAGTAAATTTTCTCCGCCAGTTCATAGAAACTAAGACAATCTGATTTATATATAATCATTCTGGAGGGGTGAATTGAATAACTAAAAAAATGTATTATTCAATTTAAAAGCCATAACGACAACACACCAAAGGCAAAAGTTTTTTTTAAAGATTATCAGTTTACGTTTGACCACTGCAATACAATAATCAAGTGTTGGTTGTTCTATAACTTGTATTGTTTGTGTGTGAGAAATGTTTTTTTACAGGACGACGGGGCTCAGCGACTAAGTAAAAAATAAATAAAATAAAAACCTATAAAGTGACAAAAACTGGCACATAATTCGCAAGGAAGTATTGTATATTAAACTCAAGACAACTTTAAAACGAAATATTAATAAACAATTTGATTACCTTTCTGTCGGTACGACCACTTTGACGATTGATTGTGACAATATCTGCAAATCAAATGAATAAACGAATCAACAGGAGACATTTCTGCGCATGCGGATCACTAAATCGTCTTAATATTGTTTAATTTCTTCCTGGGTCACCAACAGGTCGGCGGCCGGTTGGATGTTCTAGATACAAGTGGAGTGTTGCTGTGAACACCAATTTACACGAGGCGCAACCAGAGGCGAGTTCTCGTATTGGAGGCCAACGCAGATTTATGGTCTTTGAGCCAACGGAGTACATAAGTAGTAACATGTATTTTTTCTAATCAAGATCTTAAGAACCACATCGAGACCAAGCACAAGAACAAAAAAAATAGAAAAAAAATGCAATGAATAGAGAGGCCCGAGGAAAAGAGTAGCAGTCCTATGCACAGCGTTTAGCAAGTTAACGCTCCTGCCTTCACAGAAATTTAGCAACCGTGTAAACTCATTTTAATCAGAGGATTTTGTAACTAGTTAAAGAATTACATGAGACTACACATTTCATAAAACTTTAGCGAGCTTGAATATATAGCGCACTTAGTAAAATTGTGGTATAACCCTCTTTAGTAAGCCCTATTGTAAATATGTGGTAGTTGCAGGAAAAAATACGGCCTCTAGAGAAGTTAAGGTGTAAAAGATTCTGACAAACAGAATGAACATATAAAAATACCTAGAACAAAAAAGTATGTAGCTGCAGCAAGGTAATTTCTGACTTAATCACGCCTGCTTTTAAAGTCATTTTACAATTAAATTTGTGACTTGAAGACACCGAGATTGACTTTGTCTGAAAACACAATTTATTTCATGAGTCTTTATGAAATAAATTCGCCTCCTGCTCAGAGGAAGGCCTGTTGGCCTTTCTCCGAGCCGAATTATTAACCATGATATGACTATCGTAACTAGCCACCAAAACTACAATATTAAAAACAATTGTGCACACACATGACAAAAAAGTAAATGATAGTTTCTCATTGTAAAATAGTTGGCAGTGTTTGGACACCCAACATTAAACATAAAGCGATCACAATTTTCTTACCGTTTCATAGCATTCTCTGTCTTCTGGATCGCTCGGGTAATGGTCTCCAGGTCGGACACGCGGTATCTGATGAATCATAACAAGATCCACATTATACCTGCTTCGTGAGCGCTAAAGCATAAAGTAACAAACAATAGTCAAAATGCGATATTTTTGGTTGAAAAAACCATATTATAAGAGTGGGCGTAGTTTTAAAACAAAGTTGTCAATAACATTGCAGCTTAGGAATTATTATTATGCAAGTCTTGTTTGGCCTCAATGTTAAGACATGAATGAAAAGAAATGGTACCTTCGTTCAATAAAGAAGTCGGTCATTTCATTTATTTTTTTGGTTTTAAGTGTGACGGTTTGTTGATCCAAAACGACATTGACCGAGACGTTAGAAACAGGATAAATGCAGGTTGGATGAAATACAGACCGGTCTCAGGGACCATATGCGAGCGGCGAATGCCCATGAACTCAAGGGCAACGTTTATAACACCACAGTTAGATCATCATCTCAGGCATAAGACGTCCACAGCTGGACATATGCCTCCCCCATTGATCTCTACGGGGACCGGTTGGAAGCGGCCCGCAACCAGCCCTTACCTGTGATCTAAGTCGGGTTATCTGTCCACTTTGTCAGTGGCCGTCCTATGCTGCCCTTGCCAGCCCGCGGTCCCCAATCGAGAACTTTTCGATCTCAATCTGCCTCCACGAACAATCAGTTCTTCGAGGTATGTGGGCAGGGCTATGTCAGTGACTTTCATTTTTCTACAAGTCTTCTGATTTCTGATTTGATCGCATAGAGAACCCCATACATAAATTGAAATGCAATAGCTCGGTACGGGCATGTCATGAAGAGGGGTGGAAAAAATATAACGAAGAGTATTAAGGATGAGTGTGGATGCATAATAGAGGTAGAGGGAGGGTGAATCAGGTATGGATGGACTGCGTGAAGATATAGTTTTGAAAGTGTGAGCGCTGACTAGTGATAGAACAGTGTGGAAGAGGAAAACATAATTGTTCTGACACCACTTAGTGTGGGATAAGGACAAGAAGAACAAGATTTCATTTAATTTGGTTTACCTATTGTAAAGAAATACTTAAATGATATACTTCAGCACTTCATGTCTTTATATTTTAAAATCAAGTAAAACATTTTGTAACGGTTTCCATTGGAATGTCTCAGTATCTCTACTCTAGCTCTCAAAATGAATGATTTTAAATATATCTTTAGATGAACATAATTAGGAGTTTCTATAAGAAAACACAAAACTTCACGGACAACTTAGCAGGTTATAATTTGAGTCTGAAAACTATCGCGAGTTATAATTTGTATGTGTAAAATTTTACCCTGTGAATGAGATGTTTTGGCGGCTGCGCGTTGAAGGGCAATCCTGAAGGTGGGGGCGGCTTAGAGGGCTGCTGCAAGGAGGGCGGGATGTAGATGGGGACTGGCGGGATCACCACCGCTTTGCCCCATCCTAGCTTCATCTCATACCCCAGTATCTCTTTACCTGAACATAAAGTGATAGTATATTAATGACTTCTTAAAATACATCAAAATAGAACAAAAATTAAAAAATTAAGGTCTATTATAGGTAAGGTAATATGTATTAATATTGAAAAGCAACAGCACAAGCATGTGCTTCCTGTAAAAATATCTGCGTCTTGGGAACCCACACTGCCTTGCTTTTGCTGCTCGGAACGTAGCGCTCAAATCTCAGACAAAGCTACCATCTGTATAGCAATCATAGACCTGAATAAATATTATTATAAGGGAAGTAACCAATTACTTGCCAAGATTATCTAACTTAGGACTATTGCAGCTTCAACGCCATGGCTTTAATATAGTGCTTTTCCGAAGATTACACTTTTCTAATACATATGATTAGCTCTAACATATTATATTTGCTATAGCAGTCTTATAAGTTATAACAGTCTTATAAAGGAAAACCTTATAAGACTATTAGTAATTTTCCGTACATCTATCTATAAAAATCTTGAACAGCTGAATAATTTCTATATACTTATATAAAAATGTGTGCAAGTAATTTTGGACAAGAATAAATTAATAAAATAGTTACTTGTTTAGTAGCACCCGTACACCTTATGTGAACATGCTGCAAAATTTGTAATATCAAACGAAGTCACGACAATTCTGCATTGTTTCACCGTGGGTGCTCTCCCAACCGAGCCCGATTATGGATGTCGGTGTACAGTATAGTTACCGTTGATGCAGCGCAGCGCCCGCTCGCCGTCCTTGCGCGACATGAAGGCCACAAACCCGCAGTTCCGTCCTCGCGCCTTCTCTTCGTCCGACCGAGGCCACATTATTTTGATACTGGCCAAGGGCCCGTGCCGACCGAATAATTCCATCAGTTGTTGTTCTGTTATCTATATATAGGACAGCATTTTGAGAGCTAATAAAATGGCAATTAACTGTTTCATGCTGTACTTCAAATTATTTAAATGCTTCAATATATTTTGAGACAAGATGCATGTTGCATGTAAGATGTAAAAAAAAGCTTTTGTAAAATCAATGGGAGAGAGAGAGATCATGGTCGCCAGCAAAAAATCTAGATATTTTAAGATCTCTGCTGGTAAAGGGTTGAACTGTATGAAACAGAAATGTATTATGGTTCACAAATCACTGTATGTATGCTGTGTAAAACTCTTAAAATATATATAAATGGCTCAAAAACTAGACATCAATAAACTTAAAGCCAAGGTTGCAGCTTTATAAAGCTAAATGTAACTTTTATTGGTATGCTAAGTATTTTAATACATTATTTCAATAAGATAAAACGAGATAAGCTAATGAAAGACAATTCCAGGTCTGGTATGCGATCACATTATAAAGAAAATTGAGATTATAACAAGTCTTAACAGTGTTAAATTTTCTTGCATTTTTAAGAAAAGCACTATACAAGCCTCGGGGAAATTGCAATTCCAGTAAATACAAAATCTAAACTAATTCTTATATAACCCAATAAAATCTCACCTTAGGGCTCAAATTTCCCAAATACAAGTTAGTTGTGTTCGGATCCCCAGTATCATAGGATCCAACATCTGGTAGCATGTCAAGGACTGGCTCCATCCCAGCAATGCCACGGTCTCGAAGCACATTCTTGTATTTATGTCGCTCTGATCGCTCTTCTTGTATCCTAGACATTATTCAAAAAGGTATTATGACAGTACATAACAATGAATCATTTTAGTAATAGGACTGTTTAGCAATATCTCAGTTACACAGAAATAGCAGTGTACGCACTGTCTTAGTTCCTCTTTGAACAATTCAAGGTTACTCTTCTTCTTATCCTGGCCTTTCTGCTTTGAGCGCAGCCGACTAGATGGCTCAGACTTCTGTACAAGGTTCCTGATAATATCTGACTCATTACTGCGTTTGTCATCAAACTTTGACACTGGCTTGTACAGCTTACCACGTTCTGAATTGTCTTCTCCTGTAATTTTTTATTTATATATATATATATAATAGATTAGGCATTCTAATTTGACTTACAAAGCAACAAAATATTAAATCAGGATCACATTCCATGGCCTTCAGTGCAACATGAAAACAAATTTCATGCAAATCTTTTGATATTGAATCACATGATGCATCACCGCAATCAAGTGAGAGTTATTCAGGAATTACATATTTTTCAAATGTTGAATTTTTATAACTTTAAACAGTTGTTTGATGAAAAATAAAACAGTTTTTTGATTCCCTGAAAAGTTTGGTATTCTGTTACACAGTGTTAGAACTTAAGCAGCAATATTTAAAAATTTTGGATTAACTGTAATTTATCAATAATAATTGACATTGAACTATCTTCATACCAAATGTCATCGAAATCGGTGTAGCCATTTGTGTGTGAAGAAGTAACAAAAATACACACACTTTCGCATTTATAATATTAGTAGGATTATAAAATCAAGGTTGTACATATCACACTCTCTCACATACCTTCTCAATGTCTAACTCGAAAAGTAAGAAGTAATAAATCTAAATCAGGTGTATTTTCCCAAAAATGTAATATAAGGGAAAATAGCCAAAAGAACAGACATAATGAAAAGATTTCTTATTAATGATGATCAACAGACATTATTGTAGACTGAATTTGTTAAAAATTTACTTTTAATATACTCTTTGCCATTGCATCAATCCTATACATAATAGGTGATGTGATGGTTGCTATAGCTCAGTTGTGTGACATGACTTCTGGATCATGGGGGCCTGGGTTCAAATCCCGGGAGGGGCCAACATTTATACAATGAGTATAAATGACGACGTATTTGTCCTGTGTCTTGGATGTTTGTGTGTGTCCATGCTGCCTGCGTCACCGGGAATCCAAGTGTAGGGCCTCTAGAGTAATAGGAAAAAAGTTATATCACTTACTTCTAGCTCCTGCATCATAAGTGCCTGCTTTCACCCAAACTTTGGCACTTGTTGGGGCCTCTTGGAATGTTTCAACAAACTCTTTGAAAACCTGAAACAAAGTAAGGCATTGATTGAGATATCGATTTTGACAACTCATAATTATCATTAGCCTACATCAGTCTACAGCTGTACTAAGCCTAATGTACTCCACTGAGACCGATCTTGGGCTTTCTCCTCCATCTACTGCCAGCTACCCTACTTATACTGCAGCTTCACCTGACTGAGAACTGCTGAGCTGCATTGCAAATCAGGAATTAGCAGAGTATAATGTAATAAAGATTTACTCCAAAAAATACAATGTACAGGTTTTGTAATTTCAAAAGAACAGTGGGAATTGGAAACCATCAAAACTGTTCCATTTTTCAAATACACTGGTTTATACTTTCTGCTGTACATTCTCAGTACTTACACATTATCTAAGTGCCCAATATTGTACAGTTTGCAAAATGAAATACAAAATGATGTGATACACAGTAGAAATATGCAATATATAATGTAAAGTTTTTTAAAATCATCAATCATTTGGATTCCTTAGAAGCCCTTAGTTTGAAGACATGTTAAAGATTATCTAAGTTTATTGAATCATCCAATAATAAATAAGTTTGATTATAGCTGAGCAAATATTTGGAACATAATTGTGGTTTCGTGTCAGACCATGATACTAGATCTTAAGTCTAGCCATTGTTCACAATGAGTTAAGTAAATATGATATCTATATATGTTACATTACACTTACTACTACCATTACATTGATAGATCTAATGGGAATCAACAATGTGACTACATGCACTACAATCTCTGACACAATGATTCCGAACATGCAATATAGAAAAGTGTACTCATTACTAGTAACAATTTATTAGTCATGGTTTAAGCACAAAAGCTGGGAATATGATTATTTTAGTTAAATATTTCTTCAAAAATTCTCAGTACATAGACCAAAATCCCAAACCAGGAAGATTTGTCTTGATATTAGTACTTTTGCCATTTACTATACTGGGTATATATATATAACATCTGCGATTTCTTACATGAGCTGCAGCTTCTTCTTCTTCTTTTTTACGGAGCTCTTCCAGCTCTTTCTTTGATAACCCCCTACTACTCATTCTGTAGTGGTTAAGCCACGATATATACTAAAATATAGATGGACGCTTCAGAAAATAACTCTATTCAGTCACTTGATTGCATTGTTGTTTATGAAATTCTTCAGTTTTATCCAGCACAAAAAATAACGAGCCGTATAAATACACATTACACCGCAACAAATGCAATTTTAGTGCTGCCAGATCACAATCACAAATTTAGATAAGTATTAAGTAATCACAATTTCAAAATTCAAGAATAAAAGCTGTACTAAACTTTTCATGCTTCCGTCGATGCTTTTGTCACCTGCTAGAGTCTGGATAACTAAAGTTAAGACCGGAATAAACTGCGGAAATTACACAAAGAGATATCTGGTTAAGTTTGGATGGTACGAAATTTCTTTTTGATATGTTATTACTGAAGTATTTGATAGAATCAGAAGATACTTTCTATGGCAATGGATTTAACTTTATTAAAAAAAAATAGCCATATATTCGTCATTGGTTTGTTTCTTGAAAGGGAATTTATAAGGCTCCAAGTTTTTCTTACACTTTTTGAATTCCCCGTAATAATAACTCTTCTTTGTTATATTAATTTAGTGATATATAATTATCATGTAATGGAAAAGTTTCATCATTCGTTAAAGTTTATTTTACGGAAAAGACATGTTTTAGTAAGTTTATTTAACAAAAGTAACGTATAACACAAGATTCTGTCTTGCAAAAGGGTACTTTCAATATTTCGCTTTATTCGTAAGAAAGCTACTAAAGTTAACCTTAACATATCCTGGCAATTGCTAAAAAGGGACACACCTACCCTGTGCTAGTCCTCTCTGTCGGCCCGCGGCCACTGTTCCTTCAAATACAAGTTTTTTCAATAACGTTGGAAGATCTGTTTTTGTTTGCAGTGCTTTGGTACGTACACATTCCAGTTGTACGTAAGTACTTATTATTTCGATGCATGCGTAAAAAAAATATCGATATGTATCGTAATGGTATATCGATATTTTCAATATGTCGTAGGTAATATAAAACAATCTATAATAATAAATATTAGATAGGGATCAGGTTAATATATGAATAAAAACGGGTAGGGTTAGGGTACATATCAGTTGTATTGATTTAAAAATCGCAGTATTTTTGGATAGCTCTACATGAGAAATAAAAAAGGCCCCAATACACTCCCTTGTGGAACTCCTAATGCATTGTGTTTAAACTTAGATCTGCTGACAATTTTGTTACCATTAAGTATTTTTGAAGTCTCTACACATTGATTTCAATTAGTGGGATAGCTTCTAATCCAGTCGTTTGCTTTTCCCCTAATACCATATTAACGGCGCGACATTGCCAACTTACTAATATTATAAACGCGAAAGTTTGTATGTTACACTTCAGGGGCCTTACTATCAGCTTTGTAAAATCCATTCAAGTTCCGAGCAGTTCTAAAACCTAGCTTAAACCTTTTAGTGTAAAGTCATACCATCACCACGGCATTACGCTCCTTTAAGTGAACGGTTCGAACATTGATATTCTCAAAGGTGAACGGTTATTATTGTCTCTGGCATGTTTAAGCCAGGTTTTAGAACTGATCGGAACTTGGATGGATTTTACAAAGCTATAGTAGCGAAAGTAAGGTCCCGGAAAACATCATAAACCATTTGCCATGCGGGTAAAACCGCGGCGCGCATCTGGTATTATATAGTTTGCTTCTCAATGATCGTAAAGACCACGTAATCAGTCGTGGTTTGAAGCGTCGTCGTTTCACGCTCAAGTGTTAGCAGTGTTAGCACTTCGGTCAAGGCGATTTAAATAGTATTACAAAGAAATAAAAGACTAAGTGGTTTAGTAAAATTTATTCGATTCCATACCTTTTCATACCAAAATCTAAATTAAATAAATTCATTGTAAATTGAATAAGTAATAATAACTATTCGCTTGTAAAACTAAAAATATTACATCAGATTTTTCTAATCATTATACTAAATTCATTTCACCATTCTATCAAGCGATTAAAATAGAAGTGCTTAAGTAATCAAATTTGAGCCAAATCAATATTTTTGTGCCCTTTTTTTTAGAGAGCCAATTATTGTACATACAAATGGGTCATCAAAAGCAGTTTTATTTAAAAATACTATATTGAGATTCAAAAAATATTCACTTTGCGCTTGGATAACATGACAAACTACTAAGCGCAGGTGTAACAGAGAATTAACGGTCTGTCCATTAACGCCACGCTACCAACTTTACGCCACCGACGTCACAGGCTATTCATTCGTTTCATTCATTCATCGCAGCCATAATCAGCCATCGGCACAGGCTATTATGAAGTACCAATCTAGATATCGAGGCATTGATAATAAATCATGGGTCATTATAGTTTTAAAGGACACACATCCTTCAAGGTATCAGTCTCTAGTTCGTAATGAATTACTGTGCTGCCATACTTTTCAACTGCATGTCGCAATGAATAATAGTATATACTTAATAATAAATACAATAAAAAGGCGTGGTATGTAAATAGAACGCGTTAGACGTCTGGTGGCATTGCGTTTAAATATTTGTGGCAAACCAAATTTACAAGGACTGTGTACTGGTCGTACTATTGCTTCTATTAGGTACTACTTGTGAAATGGGAAAGTCACTTTTCCTATAATCCCTACTAATTTTGTTGTAGGGGTTGTTAGCTGACTTCACCACCAGATAGTATTTTTGAGACACGTATGTACTGGTGTGGAGTACATCAGCCGGGAAATACCCCTTTTCAAGCTGAACTCAGGGTGTCATAAATTAAATTATAACATTGAACTAAACACACACACACTCACACACACACACACACTCCATCCATATAATATATTTCCAACATGATTTCTGATCTCTATTAAATAGCTAATATTTATTATAACAACAATATCTGTGTTAATAAAGCTCTTATACAAGCATAGCCTCGCAGACATTAGAACTTAATACATTACCAATTTAATTCCTAGATTTACATACCATAAATCTGGCTAACAATAATCGCAAACAGCGATAAAATAATAAATTTGGGGCCATGATTAAAGAATAATTCATATTATCAGTTTTCCCACGGGATATTTATGATCTAAGCGTAATACTGTTTACAGTCCGATGCGTTGGTCTAATAATTTTCCCACTACCCTAGACACATCTGTGATGTGTGATGATTAACACCTCGCCGGGAACCTTGAAAGATGGCGTGACACCTTTCTAAAGAGGGTCACAGAGGCAGGAGGTCACGTCCCTCGACAGAAAAACGGTTCAGGGAATAGCAAATAGACTTTATATTTAGTACATATAATGTGAACGATATCATCTTGATCAAGACATTTAACAAGTACCGTCCATACGGTTTGCTATTGTAGGGGTTGTTACTGATTATCAGATATAAAGTAACTATTGCACTACACTGTAGCATTACTTATTCTGATGATATAATTATATTTTAATACTAAAATAACTAAACGCTAATGAAATAATACTGAAGATTGAAATAAAATTGATCACGACGAAACAGTATATGTTAACATAAAATAAAATCTGTAAAATGTTAACATATCAGTTGATATTATACATTAATATAAAAACTTAATATTCACCATAGCCATTCATTTTAGTATACTTTTACAAATATTATAGCTACTTTCTCATACAGTTACAATAATTGCAGGCGTTAGCAAGGTTTAAGAGCTGTACACAGGTACAATCACTTCTAAGTTCTGTGGCTCGCTATTTAATAAAAATAAAACATAACCTATATATGGGTGTCATACAGTTCATAGGACAATAGAATCTGCCAACATCGGTAGCGATACAGAGCCTAATAATACCTACAAGTATAATAAAGCTCAAATTCATATGCAGACAGATTTTACTAAAATCGAATTTTGCCAAGCATGTTGAACCATAGCTCAGCTCAGGTTCAAATTTATGGTTCATGTCAAGTTTAGGATTTGGCTGAAAAAGTAAGCTTTAGCTTTTGGCCACGCATTTCCTTAGCATCGATCGAGTTGAGTAAATTTAAAGTACAGAGCTGAAGAAAATACTTGAAACAGAGTAAAAAGCTAGTAACATCTTATAAGATATGCTACTTAATTTAAGAAAATCAATTAATAATGAGATGCTTTTGGTATACAAGTCACTCTAGGAATAGTCCACAGTAAGTTAATCACTGCACAGATACAGATTACAAGTAGGAATGCATAAAAATGGGAGAAATATTGGGACAATCATCGGATTTAAATGGTAACGAACTACCTATCAAAGCTTTATTTCAGGTAACTCAAGTGTGTAAATAATATGATTATGTCAGGGTTTCAGCTAAACTACCCGTAGGAGAAGGAATGTATAAAATATAAAGGTTCCAGGTTAATTAAATCAACACTACACGTATGAGATACCAGGTTCAGTAATCAACACTCATACGTATATATGAACACCTTGCTTCATAAATAAATTAGGGATAGAAACAAATGTGTCTCAGAGAATTACGAATCTCATGATATACAGGTCCGTTTAAGATTCTACATAGTTCTACCTATAAGTTCCATTGAGTTGTTTAACATTTTAAAGAAAAAAACAGTTTATATACTAAACTTTCGGTATACTTTCTTTGCGACTTGATATTAGTGTAATACCTAATACTAAATTATAATTTGTTTGCATACAAAAGTAGAGTCAATATTCACATTAATAGCATAATTAGCCATTGGATAAATGAACCCTTGACCCATACGTAACAAGTCGAAGTTGAAATTTCACGCAAAAATTTTACGCACATTCAGGTATTGCTATATCATCAAACTTCCTCAAAAATCATGTTACAAAATTTAAAAAAAAATAGTTTAAATTCGTGCGTTTTTGGGGTAAGAATAAATGTTTCAATAATGAATACGTAATTGTGGATATAGTCATTAGCTACACTCTAGCTGCCATTCTAATTGTCTTCTATATAAGTGAATCACAGGTGTTTCCGCTAAGCTAAGGCTGCAAATACTACATAGGTACAAGTTATTATTACTAGTTTTCTGCTTATTTACTACTTCACTACTTTATAAAAACTACCATATAAATGAATTATTCGCACACATACACACGTAATATCATTTGGGAAGTTTTGTTTGTATTTTTACAGTTTAGTTTAACACAAATAAGTAGTGACAATAAAACCTTCGTCAAGTTCAACATCGTTTTTGGCCAATAGTACAGCGCCGCAGGTAAAAGAAACCGCAAGAAGCCGCAAGGAAAAATTTGGCAAATTGTTATTTTGTTATAAAGTGGCGTTCTCTCTAACGTCCATAATAAGCTATATCAGAGTACATACTCTTATGATTATGGGGAGAGATGACCAATATGCGAATAAGGTTTTGGAGAGAAATTGAAATCAATGACACAAGTCCTTCATTTGGCACTTGAAACATAGTAAAAACAGCCAGCCTTGATTCGTTGAACTCATATAGCATAGAATTTATTTAAAATTCTTATAACTACTTGCGTAATCTGTTCTCTTTACCCTATTTGGCATCACTTTTTAATTGCTACCAACCAAGAAAACTGTGCGTACTATTCTGACACACATATCATAAACACCAGCTTAAGCCCCCTACCGGATAACTTGATAGCAATAGAAAACATAAAATAAAATAAAATAACGTAGGAGATGTGTTTCTCTTTAAATTTATATACAAACAGGGTGACACAACGGAAGAACAGGGAGTTGATTATTTTTACACACTACTGGTAACACTGTAGTGATTCGGGTTACATTTAATTTTATTACATTGGGTTTCTATGTAGCATACCTGCCGGAATTCTTTTCTGACGGCTCAAACGGTCTTATCCATATACTGTTTCATAAATAATTATAAGCAAGACCGAAGACCACACAGATTAATTGACAAAATCAGCGCATAACCATGTTTAAATTAGCAAGATCGTTGCAAAAGATCTTATATGAAACTAAACTTTTTCATGTTTAACATACTCTTGTTATTCCAATAGATTTATAACAATCGGTATGTATGTAGTGCGAATAATTCTAAATTAAATTTCAATATACTTAATCGTACTTACTCTACTTTAAAATATAAGGCAATCATTATAACTAGCTATTTTTGATTCTGACCTCCATTATCCTACAAAGTTACTAATTGATTTATATAAATGGACGACTCTTAGTCATAAAAAAAAACATTGTCATTAATAATTGATACAATTTAAACTGAATTTCCATTATGTTATATTAAGCCATAGTCCACATAAACCACTTGGTTTTCTTTAATTGATAAAAATTACGGTTCAAAAAAAAAATGGAGACTTCCATTAGCTAGATTTACGAGTTTATTCTCGCAAGTCACTTTGTTGTTTCGTACAATCTGTACAAAATAATGACAAGTCAGTCGGTTAGTTTCATGGAAATCTTACAGACTAAAGCTATTTTTGCCGTAACTTGCAAAATGTATACAACTACAAGAGTAAGGGGTACAATGCGCTTTGAGAAACTAGCTCTTGAAGTAAACAAAACTGAAAGAAAGATTAAAAAGATCCAATACCGTCTTTGTTTTATCATATAAAGAGTGGTATGTAAAGGGTTTTAATATTCAAACTTAAGATTAAATTCGGTTACTTGTGGGACTTGAACCCACGAATGCAGAAACCCTCCTGTCGCTTTGCCAACTAAGTTTTATGGTACAGGTAGAAAAGCGATAGCACTCCACAAGTAATCCAAACTTATTCTTTAATTAACTACATCGTACGGGAATGTTTCTCTTAGCGCCATCCACCTCACAATAGATTTTTAATGCATGGTATGCGTTTTGCCCAGCAATTTCAATCACCTATACAATCCTAGAATACTAAATATATTTAATTATAACTTACATATTAGTTCTGGTGTAAACATTCTATAATTGTTTTCAGTTTTACGTTTAATCGTAGTTTTAATATATTTATATAACTAATCTACCGTGCGATAATATTTTTTTCTACGTAATACTTTTGCGTAATACTCGTTTAAATCAAGCTTTGTAATGCTGGTATGTCATAATTGTCTTTTTAAATGTTGAAGTAGGTTTAGCCACTATGTCTTTTACATTTTTTTTTTTGAGATATAAATCGCTACGAGATCAAATTCCGTTTAAACACATATATGTGTAATAATCATTAAAAATAATTACAAAACACTATTGGAACATGATACTTTTAAAAACCTAAAACCCAGTAAATCTATTTCATCAAGTTTTTTCGAAATCCAAGGATGGGCTGGGAGTTTGCAAGCGGTCTTCACGATAAGCCGTGACGTGATTCATACGGACATATAATTCAATTTATTTTATCTTACAGTCTACGTTAAAATGGACATGAATTTGTAGATATTCTTCACATTTGAGTCCACAAAACACGAGGTAGGTAATAATGCGCATAGAGCCAGTCCTGCGGCGTGTCGCGTGTCACCTCCAGGCGCGGCGCGCGCGCGTGTGTGGCGGCGCCGGCGCGAGCGCGCACGGTACGCTCGTTGGGGAAGGCTCGGCCGACTGTCATCTCGGTTTGCGGATGCGCCAGCATCTTATCCGGCCGTCGCTGTTGAAACGAACATATACAAATCAGTGAGTTTATTGCGTACTTACATGTGCATTTCGATTCGTTTCGAGTCAATTTGAGATAATAACTGTTTTTGTTATAACATAACTAACTGGCGTGACAAACGTTTTTCTGACATATAAATTATCGAAATGTCAAAGTAACACCACACCGTTTAATTATTTGGATATAATTACAATTATTCACACATAATACTAAAACTGAGATAAAGAATAGGGGGTTGAGGTTTGAGGGTGAAACATACTTTACGAACTAACAAATATACACACAATAATTCATAAAAATAGGTCAAGCCGTTTCGAATGAGTTCGGTTATATGTGTGTGACTGTGACACGAGATTTTTTTATAAATTTATGCTGCGGTCATGTAATAAGTTAAATTAAAATTAATTGTATTTTTTTACAATTCTAGTGTTCGATGACTACCGTCTCAGTGGATAAGAGATGTTGCTGTCGAAGATATAATTACTCTATAACTAGAACATTGTATCGCCGCGGAAACACTCTGTATGTTTAAGATTTTTAAGCTTGAAGCTGGTAGCTAGCCATAGGCCGGCACTAAAAAGTACACATTATAGCCATTCGAAAACGTTTATGCGATACGAAAGATATTAACTGCGATATCTTTTGTATCGCATAAACGTCGCACATACCAAGGACGTGAAATTATATTTCACACGAGAGAGATACCATATCCATCTCTATTTGAATCGCTTGAAATTTTGTGATCTATATCCGCTAAAGATTAAAATCAATTTAAAAAACAACGAAATATACACAGTGTTAATGCAATCTATGTCCTCATTTCGAAATTGATGTAATACTAAAAATGTTAATCGAATCCTGGAAAAACATACTAAACGATTAATAGTGATGATTAGTTAGTTCTACGATAAACGCTGCAGGGTTAATAACAAGAATGATAATGTAAGTCCGTGCTACATATATGGCATTTTAACACATCGACATGGCAGATACTAGAGCAAGCTATCAGGAGTGCGTATCTCGACAATGCGAAATTACAAAGTGGAAGTCCAAAAAGGCATAGTTCTCCATAGTATTTAAAACATAGATCTCATTATACATAGATATCGCAAGTTGTCTTTAAAGCGCGCTCATGGTGTAAAGAAATTCAAAAGTATTTGATTTACTTTCCGCTACACTAGTCATGTTCAAGTTTGCCGATTGCAAGTTAGACTGTCAAGAACACTGCATCGTAATTCTCCATAACTTGCAAGCAAGAAAAATATTCACAAGAATGTAGTGCAGAGATATCACTTAAATTGTAAATCCGAAACTTACTACCGTGACAACGGTGTGCAAACATACCACAAATCGAAAAACTAAACGACACTCTTGCTTTTGGGACTAAGTTGAAGGTTATTTATGAAGTTGTGGTTACGTAAGAATAACGCTCAGCAATAGTATAGAGACGTGTTTGTGCAAAGGTACAGTTGCGCTCAAAAGTAATAAACCCTTTAAAGTACTGAGGTACTAGGCTATTGTTCTATAAGTGTAATATGTAATATATATGGAATCATTCTCCTCAACTCCACTATAGCTCTACGCTCTTTTTACTTAATGACAAATGTTTCTGTAAATTGAATCCTAAATATTTGGCCATAATGTGTAGCACGGGCATTACACGCGCACAGAGAAAGCGGTAAGTCAACTTGTGCGTTAGGTACAAAGGTGAAGCGGCGGCGGCGACGTTCCAGGCATTTCTTGCCCAAATTTGCTTGACTCGAATACTTGCACTGTGCCACACATAAAACATATAAAAATACGACATACATATTCCTTGTTTATTTTACAATAATGCCTGGCCTGATACAGAAATAGGTTGATAGGAAGCATTATTTCGCCACAGGGTATTCATGTATTATTGACTTGATTTCCTACCAAAAGCTAATAAAATAATACCAATTCTGTAGCTGATGATGGAAGAACAATAAATATTAAAAGAAGTACAGATAGAAAAAAAAGCGAAATTGCAATGAACGAGTATAGTTGATTGAATTGAATCATGATTGTTACAATAAAAATACACTTCAAATGTTGCTTCCATTGCTAACGTATTGTGCGACCATATGGAAGCAACATTAGCATTAATCTTACGTCTCCCAGAAATAAATTTTCTAATCAAGGCTGATTAAAAAATAAATAAGGGCAGTTGTAAGCCTAACTACTACTGTGAGACAATGTCGATGATGGCATGCGAGGATTAGTCACTTAACCGGCAAGTAAGTAACATTTGTATAGTGTGTCTATCATTGGATCTTCTAACTATAGTTTCTAATGAGGTTAATCATAAAGAGGGAGTTTCAAACTATTATAAGTGTTGTGGGTTTAACTCACTAATGTTCAATAACAATTATGTTGAATTAAAATTTTAATACTTAATTTTTGTACTTATCCACCATCATATCCAGTAACAATTACGACAGTTTTAGTTTCCACCGTACATTAATCAAAATCGTAAAAGAGATTATGTAATTTCCTTGATTATCTAATACAGCTCACGACTATGAAAGTTACAAAATATAGCATCAGTAATAATGTCTATGACGTATACTATTTGCTAATAATGAACTGATTATAATCAATTATGATGATTAAGGACCACATTATGTGAGAAAACTCACATTATGCTTAAAAAGTGTTTCAAATTACGGTAGCTAAGTATGAGGGGTTAGCGATGCGCGACATGTGATAGCATAGTGCGCTTTATGCCGTGCACGGAAGGGTGTTTGTTGTATGCACCTGGTTTACTGCTCCACGATTCGCCACGCGCGCACGTCGCCGCCGCTGTAACACACTCCACAGTTATACACAAATACGAATCAACTACATATAATATGCGAGATAATTTCCTTGTACATTTAACATATAATGTAACATATCACATAACATATAATGATAACTGGAAAAGAGTATTATTATAAATATTGATTTACAAAGGGGACGGTGGAATCGTTATGTAAGTATGTAAGGTAACGTGAAACATCGACTTTTATTCCACAATGTAAATATAACATGTTCTACTTTGCACTTGCCAGGCCGTGGTCTCCAATATATTTTAGAAACTTTCGACAACAGTCTTTCAGTACATAGCAAGTAATTTCAATTTCCTGTCATTTGAACATGCAACAAGAGCTTTGAGACATCGCACACATTTTTCTTAAAGATACAAGCAAGACGTCCGAGGGCCTTTATCCTTCTTTTATCCTAAGTGGCTAATATATTTGCAAGTGCCAGAATTTTTTGATATGACCACCAATTTTATTATCCTTCTGTTTACTCACGGAATATATACACATAATGGTAGTGGTTATTTGTCAATTACATATATTGCTTTTTTTTTTTTTTTTAATAACTTGATAGTTTTAAGAAGAAATATTTGGGGCATCAGAAAAGTTCTAGATTCTTATTATCTATATGCTGCAAAGAATAGTTTCGAACTGTGACAAACATAAAAGGTGCATTACGCCATACCACTTTAATTTCTTCTCTGTTAATCTCGACAGGCCATGCAAGGAACATAAAATTTGGATCAAGTAACACTTGGCTTAACCTATCAGCCAAGTATTACTCGACCCAAATTTTATGTCGGTGAGACCCTCGAGCTACGAACCCAAAGAGAAGAATCGCTACTCCGTCGGATTCTTTAACTTTATTTCCATTTTGCACCAACCAATCCTAGAACCCATAAAAATAGATTCAAATAGAGAGAACTGAAACAAGTACTGATCAATAAGAGCACGTCATGTCATAACGAAAGTAGTATCGTATTGCATCTCTTTGGGTATTTGGTCGATCAATAGTGTTGGTAGAGTATAGTGTGGAGTCTGAGTACTCACTTGCCGGCGGTGTAGAGCATTTTGAGCGGTTTGTGCGGATGCGCGGCGAGTGCGTGCGCGGCGTCCGGCAGCCGCGCGGGCGCTGCGGCGGGCCGCAGCGCGCCGCTCCACGCCCGCAGCGTGCCGTCGCGGCCGCACGACGCTACCACCGCCTCCTCCCCGCCCGCGCCCCCCACCACGCACACGCCCGTCACCCACCCCTTGTGCGCGTTCATCACGCTCTGCACGTACAGACACAACACATATTATATCAACAACAAATCGATATTTTGAAGCGATCAAAAGTAAGTTGAAATACTGAAATATCACGATGTAAAAAGTATGAAAGATGAAAATATTGTCATCTGAAATTTGTATGCACAAGATATTCGATATTAATCGTGCATTTTGTATATTTAATAGACAACTTACAAGCTATAAATATTATGTTGTATTTCATACATATTCAATAATATTTATACAAAAGAAACGAGTATGATTTCCGATCTTCTCCTTTTCTTTGTTTAGTTTCTAAGTTAAATAACAGACACTTAATAATATTAAAAAACCTAGACTTAAAGGCTGATGCGATGTTCGTTGATTTGTTCGTCGCCTAGAAGGAAATCTCCCTTCCGTCATTATTTGATTACACTGAACCTTCGAGCATATCAGCGCTTATAGCACTAAACTATTAAATGTTTACTGCAAAACCTAATTTCCTAACTGTATTAAATACAAAGTTCAAAAGACTAGTCCAATTTTCAACACAATTTTTACACACATAAAAAGTATCACGCAAATATATTATAAAGAATATTTTTAGGCTTATCGGGATGTCTCGAGACAAATGTACATACTTATTTCGCCTCGATTCCTAGAAGGTAGTACAGTCAAGAACGATAAGATTTTATCTAATAGGAATAGATGATTCACCAATGTGTAACTTTTTAAAATTTGATTCCTGAGGCCCATCTATTTATGAGCTACCAAAGAAACTGTAAAAATGTCATTTTTATAAGGGTGTGTTATATTGTGTTATACTCACGTGTGTTAGGGTATTGTCTGCGAGATTCCAGCGCTTGAGACTGGTATCTCTGGAAGCGCTGTACAGTACGTCCGGTTCGTTTAGCGCTAACGCCTGCACTCCATCGTAGTGCGGAGGTTCCAACAGACGGCGGTTGCTGGCTTCCCAATTGCCTGCATAGCAATATTTTCATCACATTCGCTATAATACATAAAGAACATACCCAACCAAAATTTAGAGGGCCTTTTTTGTCACGCTTCATTTATGCCACCATGCTGTCGAAACCATGGTAATTTTAGTACATTATACTTTTGAAAAATATGCTGTGTATTTTTATGCACTAATTAACATAGATATTGACTGAATTACCTCGTTAATATCAGGATAATAACCAAAATCAGGTGGGATACAATCTAGACTAGTATTATACATAAATAGTAATTTATAAATATTCCAGCTTTTATACGTACGCAATTAGATACAAAGAACCTACCTTCGTCTTGTGGCTGCATGTCTAAAGTTCGTACATAGTGGTCCTTCGAGCCGGTGGCGACGAGATCACCTTGTTGCCCTTGTCCCAACGCTATACACATGACGGCTGCTGCATGCCCGGACCATACTTTGCAAACACACTCCAGCCTGAAATTAAAATGATTAGCCAATCCTTATAGATGATGCGCATGGAATCACAATAAGTGTAATAGTAAAAATATAAAAGAGGGCTTGCACAAAGCGGTTGGTACTGATCTGTGTAGAGGGTTGTAAGTATAAGGAAAATTTACAATAAAAGAAAGCCGAAGCGAAAAGTCAGTGCAGGCTTTATCTCCCTTCACATAGAATAAAATAGCTAGTAATGCAGGCCTGTTCTGGTAATATAATTAATAATATAATAATCACGTAAGGCAACGTACATGCGCAAATCCCAGAGGCGTATTTTATCTCCGGAGGCGGTGTAGAGCCGGTGCGAGTGCGCCAGGGCGAGCGCGGTGACGGCCACCTCGCCGCCAGATCCTCGGTTAGTGGGCAGCGGGCCTGTCGCACCTGACGACCTGGATATCGAACACACTGATTACAATATTGTTGTTTGTTGTGTCCATTGTGTCCATTTGTCCATTTCCAATATTTTGGAGCTACGAAGATCTGTGCGGAATTGCAACTGTCACTTTATATTTAACCTACTTCTGAAGCGCGGGATCCTCGAATACAGGTATTTCCATACTTAATAGAGGGTCCCAAGCCAATTGAATGTAAATTAGTCTAAGTTGATTGAATAAATGATTTGTATTGTATTGTCATGGATAGTGTCGGTAATGTACTCAGTATAATGCTTTTCTTTTGAGTTTTGAGACTTCCTATAAAAGTGCAAGTCCTTAATTATTGTTTGAAATATGTATGCTAATAATATGCTCTGTGTGACAGAAAGGTAGACTCTTTGGACTCTGCTGTTGGTCAAAATCTGCCAAACAAATAAATTCGCTTCAATTACATCTAACACAGAATAAAACATTTTTCCATATTGACTGTGATAACTACTTATTTATTATTCTATACATGTTTATTTAGAACTGGCGGTCCGCCCCGGCGTGGCACAGGTAAATAATTTCAAAATTAAAAATTATAAGGATTTCAAATTTTTTTGAAAATATAATATAGCCAATGTCACCTGGGGATAGTGTAGCTTCCTAACAGTGAAATAATTTTTCAAATCGGTTCAGTAGTTTCGGAGCCTATACAATGCAAACAAACAACCAAATCTTTTCTTTTTTAATATTAGTATACGTTAAATCAGTACATATAAATGTAGCTGAAGTTGTCTATAATGCAAAAAAACTTAATGAATGTTATATTTCGTAATTTTTGAATACATTGTCCTATTTTAGTAGAATTCAGTCTATCGCTTAATGTTCTTGAAATGGATTAAACTAAGAAAAAGATTTAACATTGGTAAATAATAATACTAGTGCACTTAAAGCGGTACCTGGAGGTAGTGTAAAGTATACGATACCATCTATAATCTATAATTATGATAAATTATAGATCATCTAACCTTCTATAAGAATCAAGATAGCTATACCAAATAAAATAGTGGACACGGCTTACCAGAGGGTTGTAAGCGGTGTTCGACTCCTTGTATCGAAGAGCCTGACAGCTGCGCCGGCTGCCGCCAGCAGCAACCGCCCGCCTCCGCCACCCTCCACCTCCCCCGCGGCCAGCGCGCTCACAGCGCCCCCGCACCATCCCCGCCATGCCTCCGCGCCGATAGACAGGTCCCACCCGCGTACCGTTCGGTCTACGAACGCAATCGAAGGACAATTAGGCATTAAGCATCTCCCAAGACACTCACAAATATTTATTCCTCCTCCTGGACTTGAAACTTTATCAAATGAACCAATCGAAGGCAATGAAGAACTTACGTGACGAAACATGTTTTAGTGTAGGTTCTGCACATCAATATTTATTGTGTACTTTTTTCCTAATATTAACTAAATTGAATTTGAAAAAGGTTTAAGTTGTCGGCTATCATCGGAACCACTAGAATACAATTGCGTTCGACAGCAAACACACAAATTTGGACATTATTCAATGTGTAACAGAATTATAATAAAAAGGCCGAAAACAAAGTATAAATTGATTATCATTAAAATATTGAAGGAAAATCATATGCCTATCAACTATATTATGGCACTCTATTTGTAAATATTATATCAACCAATTTAAGGGATAACAAATTAATGTTGTTTGATATAGCTTTTCTAGTGCATTTCTATAGTCAGCATTGTGTAAGGTTTGGAAATCCAACGATATATTTTTCTTTAAATATCGCATCAGAGAAATAGACTCGTCAGAGAAATTGCATTTCTATTGATTTGATACTTGGTATATTTGCTTCCTTACATGAGTTAGGAAATGTTCGGTTTAAAGAACTTTATTGTCTTAACAAATTTCAAAATTTCACTTACAAGACAATTGTGCCGGCAAATATTTAACGTCAATTCAATCTGCACATCTGCAGACAGCTTTTTAAGGACCCGTATATTTAGGTCAAGAAGGCGGTTCCATCGTGAGCCGCTCAACATTGGAAGGCGATAATTGTAGACTCACCGACCCCGCCGCTGTAGAGTAGATGCGGCGTGGCGGCGAGAGCGAGCGCGGCTCCGGCGTGTCCCTCCGCCACGTGCGTGCACTGGATCCACGAGGTCGTGGGCGCTCCCATGCTGGCCCGCTACAACACACCGCGGGAATCACTAACCACGACACGATCTCGGGTGGCGATGGGTACGAGCACGAAGTTAGTGATTACAAGCAAGCCGATTGAACTGCCTCGAGCAATATGAATTTATACATAAATTAACAATGTACCTCGACTCGCTAAATCAAGGGATGATCTCGATAATAAAATTAATAGTCTCTGATAAAATGGTCATGTCATCTTTTATATTTAAGCGATCATGTAACTATGGCTGTTATTTTCCAGAATTAATGTTTACATAATACGTACCTACCATAATGGATGCGAATGGCTCCAAATAGTTGCCCGAATAGCAATATTCTAAATACCATGAATACCAGATATAATTTCTTTTTCTCTTCGTCGAGAAGATTGGAAGACTCGTCCGTAACGAACGCAGAGAGACTCCTCGATGTGCCACCTTTTGCTATAATAAAATCAAACTACTTACTGTACTCATCTCATGGGCAGGTTGACACGCTGAGATCCTGAACACTGCATAAACAAGTAATAGCGTAGCGCTCGCTTTGCCTTCACCCCTTCGATCTTAAAGATTCAGTATGACATGTACCTTGATGGCCATTTCCTTGACGATTCCTTGTGGAGAGTTATCATGCTGCGAGCCAGCGAGCCGCAGGAAGACGTCGTCATCCCGCGTGCGTCGCGTGGCTCCGGGTGACGCTGGTGGGGTACCAGTTACGGCCGCACCGACGCTGCTCTCTCTGCGTTAGTTGCACGCGTTAGCAAGCGCACGGGAACGCTTCACGACCCGTTACGGTTTTAGAAATACACATCACTCTTAAGCATCAGCATTGTTTATAACATGACAAATGAAATATCCAAATAATCCAATGAACGCCAAATATTAGTACTAATTAGTTTTTCACTTTATTTATCGAAGTGAGAACTGAAATGTTTGCAATGGTGATGCTTACGAGATTTAGTTACGACAGGTTTCAAAACAGTATAGCAGCCAATGCTTATGATAATTATATGGAATCCTATGAGTCTTTTAGTTTATTTCAGGTTTAAACATGATTAATGATTATTATGTTATCTCTAGATGTAAGAAGTATGACTAAGATTTACGACATAATAATCAATTGCAAGTATGTTATTGTTGAGATTAAATAGGCTGCATTCCCGATTATTGCTGGGCGCATTTACATATCTTGATCTCGTGTCTGAAAATGATTTGATGACGTTATCAGCAACACACCAGACCAGCATAATGATCAAAACCCATTACACAACGAATACTTACTTTAAAAACAAACCCACTAGGACATCCAGAGCAGGTACTCACACAAAATGAAAAAGCATTTCTACCATTTCATATCCTACCTTACTGTTAATCAGATTGAGTATATTTGTTCGGTCATTTTAAAATCAAATGTAAGCATGTCATATCGCATTATATACTCCTGTTTTAAACTTAGCTGTTTCAAACTCTAGTGAATACAGGGTATCAATTCATCTAAAAACAAAGCTTATAGATTGTTAATGAATCGTCGTTTTTCTAGTTTTGCTATTCTATCTAGGTGAAGTATAATTACTACACACATCTAATTTCTACCGCAATGCAATTGTTCTTTTAATTAAATGCAAAGTTTATTTGTGATTAAATCTGCATACTACAATACTACTGCATTGTTTGTGAATAGCTATTCATAAACAATGCAATAGTCTTAATAAATAAGAGAATTGGCGCCCAGGTTGTGAGGTCGTCATTTATTATTCATTGTAACAAATAAAATTATTCCGCTTTTTTGCTATAGCTCAATACATCTGGCACAAAGTACAATAATCGTAGACATTACGGTCAAATTGCTTTGAACGAATACGCTATATTCCATATAATATCGTAGCTGAAGCTGGGCCATATTGGTATACATTAGGATAAAATCACACATTTATAGGTAATCAGTCATTAGTAATATATATATTTACATTGATATTATAATGATGGCACTACAAAACCAAAGTTTTTGTAGAGCGTATCTGGTTTGCAAAGCAAAATATCTCAGATTGCAGGGTAACTCTTTCGGTCGGGAACAACCACCTTCATGGAATTCCTCTATAACTGTGATATAGTAATCAATGCATATTTGAAAGCTACATTCCATGCAGACACAAAACCAGTGCTTCATGCGGGTATGCGAACACAAACACAAGCTAAATTCCAACTGTTTATTAACCCTACATAATATACACATAAAATTGCACCGTACCCACGTAAGCCAAACTGTTGTGTTTTAAACACCACAGTTTCGCTTACAAAGGCAATACAGTTTATAGCTGCCTTTTACCACATTAAAGCTTAAGTTACAACATATTGTGACGTTATCCACTTACTAACTACTGGGGCAAGCTGCTAACTTAGGTCGTAAAAAGGTTAACATCGAGCGCAGTTCTCTGCGATATGGTTTCGTGGAGGTCCAACACACAACGCCATTGCAGAATACGTTACATGTCACATGGATGATAGATAATCGTTTGTAGAATACAATATTGGTAAAAATACCAAACAATGTATAAAATAAACAGATCAGACGTATCATTTTTTTTTTAACTGTGTTGGACAAGTCCTTGTATAAAATATAGAAACATTTGGAGTTTGAAATTTATCGCACGTTTCGATCAAAACTATTATCTAACAACCGGCTAAGACTCACGTGATATTTATTTATCCAGCGAATATTATATGAGTCCTAGCCGGTTCTTAGATAATAGAAACATTTATTGATATGCAGCAATATTATGCTTATAAACCCATCAACAAAACCAAGCAAAATTATACTTGAAGCTATACAATTTACCTTTTGATGATTAGTTACGCTAATATTAACTTATATCTAGTAACAATTCTGCATAAACATAAACGTTGTTGGCACGGTTTGAAATTGAATGCTTACGAATCCGAAAAGTTTACTCTCAATGGCAACGCCGTTCCAATTCAAATACACCATTTGATAAGGGCATGCAGTTAAGTGTGTTGCAGGGATACCAGTGATGCCCTTAATTTTAGACCCAATAAATAATGCAAATTAAAAGAGAATACGATCAAATTATGTACGTACGTTTATGCAGAAACGTGGGCACGCTTTGAGCTGCAGTTGTATATATGTATTTTAGGGGCATTTCTATTTTACAATGATTTCAATTCTAGCAGAGTACACACGTATGTGTGTATGTATGCTGCTATAAATAAACTCATACGCTATACAGTAGAGCATATATTTTCTGTCCAAAGAATGGAATGACTTTATATCTACAGTAATTGCACACTCGAACTACTAGACCGATTTCAAAAATTCTTTCATCATTATAATTCTACGTTATCCCTAATATAGGCTATATTTAAAAAAAAATAAAGGAAAATCAAAACAGGGTTCCTTACTAAAACTTCAATCATGTAACCGTAAAAAGTCGGAATAGACCGATAGTAATTTATAAAGAGGTATGAATATTATGTCACGGAAAATAAAAATGAGGCATTTCAAGTTTCACGTGATGCCATATTACGAGATTTTTCGTTGTTCGAGGTTTAAAAGCGTTCGTGGATAAATCAAGTGATACTCAAAGCGTACAGTACATAAAGATATTAACACTAAAGTATGATGAGCACAGAGGGCAACTTGAGCCAATACGGGCAGGGATCTGCTTGTGCTGGCGGCATCAGTCCTCCACTATGGAGAGTTTGGTCAGCAGACTGCAAGCAACCAGAGTAGCGTGAGCCGCCTCCGCTCACTTACCGTATCCTACACCCTCGACACTTCTTGCTGCATTGTGATTGACTTAACACACATTTCACAACATAATGAATAAACAAAAATCAAATAGCCCAAGAGATGGCACTTTTTTAATATTTCAGGAGTTTGATGGAAGTGGGAAACCGGTTGTAATTCTAATGCGTGCTCCAGACTCCTGTGTGATTCACGGAATGAATTCACGCCGTAATTTTGGCGCGAAAACATGTCCCCCCACATTCGCTATCAGTCACAGTTTAGTTCGTACGCTCGTCGAGAGTGGACGCCGAGATAATAATATGCTCGTTTTCACGCGCGAGTGCGGATGCGTTTGTGTGCACGGGAGATTCGCGCGTCGCATGCCCTTTGACTCGGGCACAAATACCGACACTGAACGGGGAACAAAGCGTGAACAAGCGCGAAGTCCGTGAATTGGCGCGAAAGCCATCCACATTCGCGGTCCGCGGCTGTCACGGGTGTTCACGGCGAAAATGCTGAGCCTGCTTCAGGAATAATTCAATACTGTGATGTAGGTTTAAATAAGTCAGTGTACATAAGTCGGTCACAAAATATATTATATGCAATACGAATTACTTTTTATAGCTATTTATTTAGTGACTTTTGTTTCAGGAATATAAAAAAAATACTGCCAAATTACTATTTATAACAATTAAAGAAATGTTATTGCATACAATACGTATAATATATCCCAATAAATCCCACTAAATGTGCCCAAGTGAATAATTAAAAAAAAAAACCTAATACTAGGTGTAGCTACTACAGCACTTAGCAAACTTATATGCATCTAGAACACCCAAATCGCACAACTGAGTTGAAATACGTATAGTATGCAACAGTTACTATAACGGAATTACGGTAGTAACTATTACTTAATCTACGTTCAAATATACGATTTTGATAGAATACATTCAATAGAATACGAAGTAAGTTTATAAGAAATATATAAAACATTCAAAATATATTCAGTGAAGTAGGTGCACATAGTTTTGAAAGGGCATCAATAATTTCCATAGAACACAAACCCAGGCCAAGTGTTATAGCATGCAAATAGAGACGCCGATGTGCTATAGATACAAATTAGAAAGAGATAGAAATAAATCTAACTACTTAAGCGTTAATACTAAATACATAGTTTAAAGAGCTCAAATACATAATAGATCTGTGCTTAGTACGAGGCTTATTTATATACACAATTATTATTATATGATTCACAAACAATTATATAATCAAAATTAAATAGGCGATAAAACTTAAAATAAGGGACTGAGCTCAAGCCTGACAATATGAGTAGATGTTTTGCCAACCTAATCAAACAAACGATAAAAATTTATTAGTAATGGTATACTCCAAATTTCAATATATATGTTAAATAGGTGAACTAATTGGACTGACCATTGGTAATTTATTTTGTGTGAAACATTATTGTTTTTTCTTAATTTATATGGTTGCATTCACTTTGATAAGATAATCAGAATTCAATGAAAAATATTGTGTGTTTTTTGCGAGTTTATTTAGCAAGGATAAATAAACAAGTATTATTCGAAAAAAAAACAAACAGCTTACAATTAAATAGAGAAATATTTTTTTTTCAAAACTCTGCAAGAGTTTCATATAACTCCATCTCGTATAATTTTAAAGCGACATTAAGCATTCGAGCCGATAACAGCGCGCTTCGTCAAGTTGGCAATACTGATATTGTGAGCCATGGGCGTCAGTCGATCCTGAGCACAACGTCGTACGGCGATACATACTGGGAGGTCGGCTTGGCGAGGGGGTGCTGCCGTCGCGGGGGGCGGGGGCTCTCGGGGGGCGGAGGGCGGCGAGATGTCAGCGGGGACGGGATACCGGTGCCTATCGGCTGGATACCTCTGTTACATACGTATTGATATGCTATTTTAGGTTTAGGACTAATTTAGAAAATATCTGGAATGCTGAATTTGCATATTTTCCACTTAAGGAATATTTAAAAGACGAGCTGGTGCCCGGACTCCGTCCGGATTAAATGACTTTTTTCTCTGAAAATCCCATTTCAATGAAATGACGCGTTTGCTTCAAGATGAGTTAACGTTGTGAGCTAAATACCTGTGAAATTTGCTAAGATAACTCTGTTTTTACAACGTTATTGTCTCCAAAAATCTTTCAAAATTCCTTAACGAAAGGATGGTTTGGAATGGCTGCTGACTATGTTACCTGAGACTGCCGGGCGCGCTGGGCACGCGGCTGAGGGGGATGGGGCGCGGGGAGGTGGGCTCCACCATCGACTGCGTCATTATGTCCACTCCCCCACCGCCCGCGCCACCCGTGTCGTCGTCGCGACTGTACACCCCCAGGTCACGCAAGCGGACTGAGCCTCGACGGGCACTAATGAAAAAGCAAACGACCTATTAATTTAAATAACGAAAAGTCAAGTTTAATTATCAATCTAAAAGAAATATTTATGTAGTTGCATTCTCCCATAACTATATTTTCATACTGGTGCAGAGGACAAACTACGATATGTAAACTTACGTATTTCTTTGGAAGGGGGACCTTGAGACGTCATCGGGCGGTGACGTGGGCGCAGTGTTGGTTTCTCGCACGCCATTTGCAGGCGGACGTGACTCCAAGAACGCACTGTTGAGTAAAACTACATGAATACCACATATTATTAACTCTTTAACAAACATACTTGAAACACTGATTTCTGTACATAACTACAATCACAACTACAACATTAAATGTAAATTTGACTTGGCTAGTACAATTTTAATATTATATGGCTAATCAATGTTTCTATTTCTAATTCTACTGCCTACGACACTTGGAATAGACCAATTGACTGCAAAATAATATTGCAAGGCTAAGCTAGAGCCAAGTTCTTCTGCAGTGACTTAACTTCAACATTTAGCAAAAAAAGTTTATCGACGATATTTGAAAAACAGATTCAGATTATTTATTAACCATAATAACATTCGTTCGGTAAGTCATTTACATACAATACATACTTATTAAATTAATTAATTAATCATATATATTTAGAGACTGGTCCATATGTAAGTAGAAATAATGACGTCAATTATTCGATTACATCTATAAGGCTCAAGTACATTTTTATTATAACTTTTTATTAAAACAAATACTATCAAAGCCTTTGTGCATTTTCACTAGCTCAAAGCATACATAAAAAACAGTCAGGCTTTACGAAGAACTGATTTATACCTTATATACGTACTTAGGAACGCTGAATTTTGTATGATTACCATTTTGTATACCGTGCCAACTATTAATCAAAGAGCTGCTTTTGTTCTGATCGAGCTCATTTTACTAGACGCACGGAAATGTGTTGCTATTATTCGATAACTAAAGGTGTACCGCAGGGGTCTATGTTAGGTACGGCGTATGTATTATTGCGCTGTGGTGTGATGCTTACCTGTCGACCGGAGAGACGGAGCGCGTGGAGGTGCCGGAGGAGACGTGCGCCAGCAGCGCCGCGAGCGCGGGCGGGGGGACTCCCCACGTGTTGTTCTGTTGTTCTTGGGCCGCGCGCATTGCTTGAGCGTTGCGCTCCGCCGACTCTTCCATCTAGAACGAAACGCGAATCACTTAACGACTACAAACTGAAATGTATTCCTTCCTATTGATTGTAGGGGAGCGCAAGAATGCATTTTTTGGTTTACTCAGACGCAACAGATGGTCAAAAGCTGGAATACCTTACGCCCAATTGATTGCATCCACCGCATATAACCGCATATTATACACGGTCATCCGTCTAGGGCACCCTATCAGATTGTTTATTTTGGGTTCCACCCATCACTTTGAACTACACCTGACGAATACGAGTGCATTCCAAACTAGCCACCAGGTCCGTAGTGGAATTCTTAACCTCAACATCTGAATTCACACCGCATCCGGTCCAAACTACCCAGAAACTAGGAGCAGAATTTGACGTTACTATAACTACAGTATTACACACAGTATACAGACTAAAGCAATTGTAACAAAAACAAAAAAAGAATAATGGAATGTGCAGAAAAAAAAGGCGCGTTCAACTTTGCATTGCCTCGCTGGATCGGTACAGAAATGAACGAATATTAGACATGGGTTGACAAGAAGAGATGATTCTTTACGGTAACGGTAACAGAAAAGTGCAGCAGCTGACCAGACTGAGCCCAGGTCAAAGGCCGCCACAGTGCCGTTAAGAAAAGCCGTTAAAATGGTGACGGTAATAGTTTGGTGAATACATTATTTACTATGGCTTCCTGAGGGCTGGTCAAGCAATAAAAGAGGACGCCTGTTGTGTCGGACAATAACTGCGTATCTGGTAGTGACTATAACATGCCTCTTTAAGTTGTGCCCGAGTCGCGTGCAGCATGTTGCCATGTCTCGCGGCGTCTTGCGCGTGTTGCAAAGCCAACGCAGCGAGTCGTTCCAATGCGTACTTGCCAGCTTCGACGGATATAATCTGTTCTAGTATGCGGGGCAATTCATTCTCGTCGTTTTCCTCCTAGAATTAAACAGATAAAGGTATAAATTGAGACGCACAAAATGTGAATGGAAATTTACTTTAAATATTTTGCGATATCGAAAATAAAAATATTAAAATGTATAAGCTATCTTCAGTGTCCGGTCAATGGCATACAAATTCCTGGAAGAAACTTTAGAACCCTTGTAGGGATATCGTTTCCAAAATCCCTCATAAGTGACATGATTACCATTGCTTTATAGTACTCATATCCTTCATAATATTTAATAGGGGTTTAACGGGAAGACTAATGCCTTGTAGATGTCACGATCGACAATTGTTTCGGGTTCGTCCGGATGCCTTAATCAGGATCTTGAGCGGGGTGCGTTCCTCGTGACGATCCGATCTCGCATAAAATGCCGAAACAATCGTCAATCGTGATATATACAACGGGTAAGTCTTCACGTTTGAATATTTATTTATTTATTAACACTAACACAAGGTCTTCAGGTCCCAAACTAGGCAGAGCCTGTGCTATATACCCTTTATTTTTTGCTATCCTTCATATTTTAAGTTATAATGAGCGTGAGTTTTAACGATACTCATATCCAGTAATGTATATGCCCCATATATTATAAGTCATGCGGTTCAGTAGTGTATCAGTTTCAGTCTCGGCGCATTGCAATAGGTACTGATTGGTTATTGATAACACCACAAAGCCAACACTACAATCCGAATTCGGTATTTCATTCTATTCTTAATGCCGGTGTTCTGCTTTATTGGAGTCATAGCCGTAAGTGTAAAATTGCAATATTTTTTTGTAATATAACAAAGCGTTTCGAATACCTCAATCTGCATAATTTGCGTCTGTGTATCGGCAATAGCGTCCCTCAAGTACTCCAACATCTGCGTGGCCTCCGGATCGGACTCCGCCTGCTTCCTCGCGGCGTCCCTCTGCTTGAGCTGCCTCTCCAGCGCCGCCTCGAGGTCTCCGAGCGTGGTCCGCGCGGCGCACGCGCGAGACACCCAGCACTCGATGCGGGACCACGCCTCGCGGTACGACGAACGGTTGCGACCTCGCGTACGGTCTACAGTCCATATAGACAACTTTTATTCAAACATTGCTTAATTGATCGGCTAGAGAGTAAAATCAGGAGATTTACATTTTATTTTCGTCATTTTTTTTACCACGTAGTGGAACCGACTTCAACACTCAAAAGTATGAAATAATTTGTTAAAGTCGATACCATGATAGTTCAAAAGTACCCACTATCAAAATATTGTGCGCAAGCTTCGACAAGTTAATTCACACTTTTGAGTGTTGAAGTCGGTTCCATTTTTTGGTAAACAATTTTTTTCACCCTTCCTAGTGACCTTTGCTACTCATGGGATTGATTGTCATTCACCGTCAATGAGGAAGTCATCAAGATAGGCGTAACACTTCAGTTATTGGAGTGTAACTCAAAAACAGCTTGACCTCTTTGTATGCAATTTTGATTAAATGGGACCACCTCGGAAGTATACACTATTGATAAAACTAATTTTGAGAATCAGTTCACAAATGGGAGAGAAATCGGTGAACATACATGCAGTCGAACATATATCGTCCTCCTTATTTTTTGAAGTCGGTTAAAAACAAGTAGGATGTTAATGTGTAATAACAATAATGACACAGCACGAGTGCAGAAAATTGGAACAAAATGGCCTAAACGGCAAACATTCACTTCTTTATATCTATCTGCAATCTCCAAGTATTGCTTCAGTAAAGTGGCTACTAATGGTCCTAAATCAAACGGGAAACGCAAAGGAACGATGACCAAAGGTATAATGGACTACATTATTATTATTTTATTTTGAGGTACGTTAATTATTTTAGTAATTGTGTCATTAAACATTTTCATAATACTGGCTATGAACGGTATAAATGATATAAAGAATATTAGGGAACTTTACTAACAATATCAATACATATGTGAATTATGATGGTAGCCGTACATTATTTTTCTACTCTTAACTGTAACTTACCCATAGCAAAATCACATTTCCGACCACCGAAAATAAAGACACTATCCAGAAAGATATTTTTCTAGACTCTTAACTATAACTTACCCATAGCAAAATCACATTTCCGACCACCGAAAATAAAGACACTATCCAGAAAGATAGGTATTAGAATAAGTTACCTTGTAACCTGCCGGCGGCGCGACTGCTCAGTTTATCTCTGTGACCTCGCCTTAGTAACGATACCTCTTCTTGCTTTCTCTTCAACACCTACAACATAAACAATATTCACGCCTCTTCCCCATAGGAGAATAAACGAAAGGAGATTGACTAAGCAGGTATGCGTGGGTGAAGTGAGTGGTAGTGTTGTAAGGGGAAGGCCTAGACGAACGTTCCGAAATGAGATTGAGGATATTCTGAGAAAAGGCAGGTCAAGAGTCCTCTTCATACCACTCTCCAAGGACTCATACATAGCAACTGGAGGGCTCTACCGGTAGGTAGACACCACAGCCTTACAATTGCTATGATTCCGACACACTTCTTTCGTGCTTCATCCACACTCATACGAGAGTCCGTTTGGACTCTTGACCTGCCTTTTCTCAGAATATCTTCAATCTCATTTCGGAACGTTCGCCTAGGCCTTCCTCTTCCATCACTACCATTCTCTTCACCCATGCATATACGCTTAGCCAATCACCTTTCGTTCATTCTCTCATCATGACCAAACCATTTTCGCAAACTTTTCTCAATTTTAGTCACTTACATCTTCGTTGCCACCATAACATTCCCTTATCACACTATTCTTTACCCTGCCACTCAGTTTCACACCAATCATATTTCTCAGAGCTCTCACACAAGATTAAAACAACCATTAACATTATATAAATGCTAAAGTAAAGGAATATGTATGTCTGTTTTCATCATGACTAAGCCTATAAGTTTTAATAAATCCTGCAAACTATGAGTCCGAACCTCAAAGATGGAACTTTTAGGATCATATAAAAATATGTATTATACATACAAATACAAATTTTTATTTATGCAATATTTTAAGGTTACAAAATATGGTGTACCCTGCCTTTTGTTTTAATTAAAAATAATTGTGTTACAAAAGGCAGTGTCTTCCCAAAATATATCTCTATTTTACAATCTTATTATAAATATGTACAATTTATAAATATTTTTTATTATTAAGTACAAACATAGATACATTACCTACGATATAGAGATGTGAGATAGATGTTTTGTGCCGTTTCTGTCATCAGCTTACTGAACTATCTCTAGAAATGATTCCACCTTATCATAGTTTAGTTTTTCCAACCACTCGAATAGATAATTAAATTGATATAGAAGGCGGTGGAAGGGCAAAAAAAGCAGATAATATAAAATCGAGGAGTAACATAGAATAAAACACACAGTTATATATATTTAACAAAACTGATATCTTACCTGTTCCTTAAGCCTAGTTTCCGCTTCTAGCGACCTAATGATGTTTGCATTCTTCCGAGATTCCTTACGTAATTGTGCTACCTGTAAGATAAAATCATTACATTGGGTTATAATAAGTTAACATACAACATTTAGCGAAAGTTTTCAACACTTTATCAGGTACGTGTTCTTACTTCTTTGGCTCTGATGGCTTCAGCTTGCGCGTGACGTTTCGCTTCCTGCCGCATTCTCTGTACCAACTTTACCTGAAATGCAAAACAGTAGAAAGATAATATATGAGATAAGATTATGTACAGTCAGCCAAATATGTATCCTATTACTATCAGGTACTATTCAACGGTGAAAATTTGACATAATAAGCCGTACCCAGACTAAGCAATTTAATTAACGGGTATCTAAACTATTCACTGGAAATGCTTGACGAAGTATTAAATTGATTTCAATTTAGCGATCAGCGCTAAATTGGTTCGTCTACCTCTTTCTCGTATTATTGCGGTTTTTGTATACATTTTAGTTTTGGTATTAGATTTTGTTTAGTTTAAGTCTCGGGTTCCATATAAATTTGCACGCTGTACTTATCGAATAGTCAAGATACGGCTTAAGAAATATGTACCCTCATCTGTTATTTAATGATGAGAAGGATTAAATGTTACATAATCGGTGTCATAAGTAACATGTGGGTGTATATTTCTTGAGCCGTATATATTTTTTTTGACGTGATAACGTTTTATAAATTGATGAATACCAGCAACACTCATGAAAAATAGTAACGTGCCGCGTAACGTTCCACCTGAGTTTTGTATTACATAAAATAATCAAAGTCAAAGTCGAAGTCATAAATGATTATGACGTTATCACGTAAATCTATCGTCCGTAAACCGACTTTACAGACAACCAATTCTTTTTTTTTTTTTACTTATTATAAGTTTGCGTTTGACAACTGTCTCACCTGATGTTAAGTGATGACGTAGTCTAGGATTTAGCACGCAAACCTAGAAGGTACATATTCACTCGCGACTTGAAGACTCCAGGATTGTACATATCGGGAAACACAGACTCGGGCAACGAGTTCCATTCCTTGGCAGTACGCATTAAGAAAGTGGAAGCATAACGCTTCGTGCGTATAGGTGGTATATCTACCACATAGCGATGGCGAATTGCTAAATTGCTAATCATACTATATAGACAATGCATTTAGTTCTAGATCCTAAATTATAAGAATATAGCATACATTTAAGTGTAATTGTTAATGATGAGTCTACATAAGTAAATAAATAAGGCAACAAGGTTAATTTTCTATTTCACCGGTAGGTTCGACAGTTAGTATAGTGATTGTGATCACACAGAAACTTTTCTCAAAAGTGCTAGACTGTTTTCTTTGTCGACTGTACACAAACATATCATAATTATAGTGTATTTTATGTCTTAGCTGCATTCCACCACTATATCATCTAATATTAAGTGACGATGTGGCTTGAGATGTAGCGCACTTCGTTATGTATTTTCACCCGTGTCTCGTTTTCCGATAGGTACAATACTGGAATCTCCAAGTCAGCAGTGAAACCTTCTAGAATGGCGTGCTACATTTTCAGAGTTTAAAAAGCCGTTTGGGGAACACTGCCACTGATACAGGCGCTAAAGATCATATGTAGCAAATCATCTGCGACCAGTCATGCTATTCTCGTCTCGTGTCCACCGACCTTGTCCCGCTTCATCCCGGTGAGCTCTGAGCGCAGTGTGGCGAGCTGGTTGGCGGCCTGATGTTGAGCGCGCTGCAGCCGCGCGTGCTCCCGCTGCGCCGCTTGCAGCCGCCGCAGCTCGCGGGACATGGTCGTCACGCGCCGCTCGTACTCCTCGCGGACTCGCTTCAGCTTGTCGCTCGGGGGGGATGATTGACTAGCTGTTGAGAACATCACTATAAACATGCTACCTCCATTAAATAAGTTTCGACTGTTGAATTCTTCGTTAGCTCATAGCAATGCAGCTATGATTGTTTTATAATAATAATAATATTTATTTATTACAAGAAAGTGTACAATGTATTTACAAACTGACGGTCGCCGTGGCGCAGTGGTTAGTGTCATTGACATGATTTCTGTGTCCCCGGGACCCTGGGTTCGAACCCCGGCAGGGGCAAACATTTGTGCGATGAGTGTAGATGTTTGTCCCGGATCTTGGATGTTTGTGTGTCCATGCCTCCCGCGACACAGGAAATCCTAGTGCGGGGGTCTGAGTGTGAGAAAAAAAAACAACTAATTATAAACTAAAATAGCTTAACTAAATATAATTGTATTCGTTGACTTACCCGTTAGTTTGTCTTCACAGAAGCTACACTAAGAAATCAGTTTCTTGTGTTGTAGCTTCTGCTTATCCTTCAAGTGTGCCATAAATTATATTATTGCTGTGTGTAACAGAACCGCACGTGAAAATTTAGAAATATATTATACATATTAAGAACGGCTACACGTGTGTGTGTGAACAATTGTGGATCGCATAGTACCCCTCGCACCTCGTCATTTAGACTGGATGAAGTCTCTGAGACATTTTTATACAATACTATATACGCAGGTACCTGTCTCTATACTCTAGATTTGCCCCGAATTCTCTTGATCAGGTCAATTGCAAGGTTCGAAATACTGAAAATTGAAGCACTTGTAACTTAGCAACTGCTGACAAAGCTGGTACTACTCTGCATACGGCCTGCTATACTTTTTTTAAAGAGGTTTAATTATTAACATTCACTTTATTTATAATATCCATTTCATGCTTCCTATTTTTCTTCCTAGTTAGCATCAACAAAACTGCAAAAAACAGCAGCTCCAAAGCATTTTTTTTTTATAACGTATAGATCTAGCGTTTGACCACTATCTCACTTGTTGGTCAGTGACGATGTGGTCGAAAATGTTATCATGCTAGACCTAGAATGCTCACTGCCTTTCAAGGACTGCTGCCTGAACACACTATGTGTTTGGTGACAGTTTTTCAAACTTGAGGGTGGTAGACGGGTATTCTAAAGTACCCTACCACCATGCTGGGAATTTGATAACGGTGTTATCTTCACTACCGGAAGCTTAAGCTGTTGTTGGGTATCGAACCAGTGAATGCTGCAAATAACGACTTCTAGTGTGTATTAGCACTTACCAAGAGACGACAGAACTTTGTCTCTCTCTTCATTGGTTGCCTTGATCTGATGATGCAGCGTGTCCAGCCTCTGCTCGTAGTGTGTCCGTAGCGCGGCCAGTCTTCGTTGTGACACTTCCAGCTGTTCGATCAGACGCGCTTTGGTATCTATGTCTTCGCTGAGAGCCGTTAGTTGGGCGGTCAGAGCGCGTTGACCTGAAAATTACGAAACACAAGCAGGTATAAGATATTATACCTACCTATATTAGGAATGGAACTCGTTGCCCGAGTCTGTGTTTCCCGATATGTACAATCCTGGAGTCTTCAAGTCGCGAGTGAATAGGTACCTTCTAGGTTTGCGTGCTAAATCCTAGACAACGTCATCACTTAACATCAGGTGAGACAGTTGTCAAACGCAAACTTATAATATGTATGTATACCGGGTTTACTCATTTTATGGACGAAGTATTTCAATTTCGGTTTCCGATGCCAGGTGGTTAAGATTGCGGCGATCACAGTTATATGTTAATATTAATTTCACAATATTTAGTGTTAATTTGCATGATAAAATTACTCCAGATAAGGTCGTAGTGTCAACCGCTCTCCTTCCCGTATCAATTGTTTACAGGAATTATTCAGCACGGTATACAACACACTCAGCTCACTAAACAGGACCTCGAAAAGGGTCCAGTGGGGAGTCTCCGGTCAAGTATTTCGTCTCATTTTGAACGAGAAAACTTTCCCAAGTATAAGTTTTTAAACTGACATTGGCCCTAATTCTGTTAATCACACGAACTAGCTAGAATTCACTAAAATTCTTTAATAATAAATAGCTCGTATTCTATTTACGCTTAAGTTCAAATTCGTTAACTCCTTACAACGCTCTCACTAATATTAGACGAGTAGTTTTAGTAGGCACCAAATAAGTGGCGTCTTAATTTACCTAAAACTATATATAGTTGTTATTGATAAGTAATAATAACAATATAATAACCTAGCGTGGGATAAGGACAAGAAGAAGAAGAAGTTGAGTTAAATAAGCGAATCACTACCAGTGTCACTAATGAATTTAAATTAATGTTGTTGTTTCAGCAGCAGGACATCTATTGCTGGAATATGCCTCCCCCATTGATGTCCACTAGGACCGGTTGGAAGAAGCGGTCATCGTTGTCTTTGGTGTAGGTGTCGTCGGCAAACTTCCCCCTCGGCGCGCTCGTTGTGGTCTCCTTAATTGCGGCACCTTTAGCCGTGTGGGCACACGGCTAAGGCTGCAGGGCGCTGTAGTGTCCGGGTCAGTTCTCACGTCTAGCCTCGTCAGTATCGTCGGCGGTCGGCTATATCAGCGCACTCGCGGCGGTGACGTTTGTATCGTCGCACACACAGAGCAGTTCTCACCCTTGGCCTCGTCGGTGTCGTCGTCGGAGCGGTCGTCGTCGTCCTCGGGCTCGGTGTCGTCGGCGCTCTCCCCCTCGGCGCGCTCCCGCTCCCCCATCGCGTCCGCGTCGGCGCCGCTCGTCACGCTCTCGCTCATCGTCAGCTTGCGCTGGAACTCCATCTCGCCCATGCTGCGGGCGAGCAGCTCCTTCTCCTAACAACACCAAAACAAACCAAAATGTTGTAGGAAACGCGATAATCTCTACCAAAACACTACTTACATTCAAAGTTGAAGGAAATATAGAATACCGGAGAAACTTGCACCCACGATTACAAAACACCGTCCCAGTCGCATTGAAGATGGAACGCTTCCCTAGCGGTCTGAACTTATCCTATCAATTGTGACTAAAAAGCATTTGCAGTTCAGGCGTCAAATGGCGCTTTGCATAAAACTAGTCATCTAAGTGCGAAACTAATAGTAAGAATTATTTGAAGAAAAATATTCGGCTACTAGTGGGATTTGAACCCACGACTCGGTCCATCAGTCCTGGTAATACTTCATACAATTAAAGGCAGATGGCGCCAAGAACAACATCCCCTCAGATGTTAAAGGAAGGAATAAATACGGATGGCTAGTGCAGTGCTACTACAGCTTAGATGGACAAAGCGACAGGACGGTATTCTGTAGTAGTGGCTTAAAGTCCCACTAGAAGCCAAATATTTTCGTTCAAACAATTTAAACGTAAGTTCCGCCTAGCATGTTGCTGATACAGTATACCATAAAACTCTTAATATTCAGAAAACTAAGAGAGCTGATGTTGCCAGTCTTGTATATGAATATCATCCATTTACAATATGGATGTTATAATTTAAAATATATTTGGACTTGAGCGAATATTGTTACCTTGTATAACTCCCGTTTAGCATCGTCAATGATCGACATCGGATCGTGCGTGGATTCGTGCCGAGTCCGAGACACGACCGCTTCACGCTTCCTACTCGCTTCATACAATGCGTTGGACTCCATCAGCTGAGCTCGGAGGTCTTCTATCTCGCTTACGTACCCCTGGTGAGAGAGAGAGAGAGACACACATATAAAAAAGGTGAACGTAGGTACAAGTAGAATATCATAGTTTTCGTTCTAAATTCAACCATGAATAGGCATATTATGCCTCTTCGTGAATCCCGAAATCACCATTTTCATGTCACTTATGTATAGATCGTGAATTGTTGTTTGATTGACAATTGACCACTATCTCACCTAACATCAAGTGGTGATGTGATCTAATATATACAAATTGTCAAATAACAATATTAAGGGGATGTGGGTCCATTTTTAAAATGTAGCTTCATTTTATCTTTAGGTAACATTATGAAGCTTGATTTACATATTAATTTCTTGAAACGGATAAGGACTCTATAAAGGCGTTAAAATATTAATACGATAACGAGTGGCTATGTATATGCTATATGGATTTTACGCTAGTTCATTATAATAGTAACGTCAGGTATATGCAATATGGCTGCTACTATTTGATGAATTCGGAGAATTGTGGCACAAGTGTGAATGCATCGTAATCGTTGCGCAGACGTAAACTGACCACAGTACTAACTATCGTGTTATCTACACTTACGAGTACAACTGTGACATAGAGAACTGATAGTCATCATTCAATTATTGCTATGATGTTGATACGAACACTTTGACAAAAGTTATTCGCTCTGCAGGTAGGGTCAAAAACAATTAATGTAAAAATAAATTAATTACCTGAACTAGAGATGTCAAGGAACAATCGTTAGTATCCGGGCTCCCGTCTTTGGGCGCCCAGTTGGCCATCGCCTTGGCCGCCAACAATTCGCTGTTCCTTGCAGACAGTTGTTCTATGGTCCCTTGCATGGCTTTCACCCGTCTCCGGAGGGATTCCACTTCAGCTGTTAGGATGGCGTTCTCTTGCACCACATCGCTCCACCCTTCTTCGCCATTCTCTGATATCACGCGTTTACCCTGTGATAATAACAAGAGAATCTTTAAGTTTTGTTCATGAAGTAAGTGATCGTAAAGTAATTCCAAAATTATCTCTCTCTGTTTCATCTTCAACAACAAAGCAGTGGGCACTGTACGCAAGAATTACTTAAAGGAACGGGAGATAAATAGAGGTTCACCATTTTTTTAACTTTCCTAGTCATGACGTCATGGACACTTAAAAGTCAATATGAATTATTCATTAACACTCAAAGGCCATCATTTTTATTTTCCCGGAATTGCTATTTGCTATTTTTTAAATGTACATAAATCGAAATTTGAAATGATCCGGTAATCTTTAGAAGATATTCAAACTTTTCTAAAACACGAACGGTTCCCACGCACAAACAATTATTTTATTTATATTAGACACAAAACTAAAAAAAAAAAATTCACAATCTGAACTTCACTTTTTACTGAAAATAAAACTGGCAGCAGCCCCTTTCCTAGTATATTCTTATTCAGAACACACTGAGGATCCAAGAGAGAGAGAGAATTTTTAGCGATTCAAATACTTTGTTTTCATTGTTAATACATCGATCGGGGCTTGATCGCGTGAAAAATCTTTTAGAACCGTTCATCGCTTAACATCAAGTGAGAAAGCAGTCAAACGCAAGCTAATAATGTAAACAAATGAGTAATGACCTGTTTGTACTCTTGCAGTTCGAGCTGCAGCCTGGCCACCTCCGCCCGGAGCTGGTGGATGGTCCGCGAGCTGAGGTCCTGGTTGACGACGCAGCGGTTCTTGATGTTCCGCGCGCGGTTCGCGTACTTCAGCGTGTTCAGCGTCTCCATGAAGTCGCGGTCGCTCGGCGACACGCACGCTATCATTACTGTGTTACTGTTGCCTGTAAATATAACAATTATTGTATAATTATAATGTTAAATGCGCGTAATTACTTATTTATATAATAATAATAAAGCCCTTTATTCAGACCAACTTAGTATCTATTTGAATGTATTAGGAACTAGAAACTATGGGTATAAATATTTATTTTCTGTAGGTCTGTTTGCCAATCGGCAAAGACCTCCTCCAACCTTTTCCATTCCTGTCTATCTTGGGCCACTCTATTCCACGTTACTCCTGCTACTTGCCTAATGTCGTCATCCCACCTTTTGTGTGGTCTGCCCCTTTTCTTTTTCCCTTCTCTAGGGTTCCATCCTGTCACAATTTTGCTCCATTTATCTTGGCCTCTTATCATGTGCCCTGCCCATTGCCATTTGAGTCTTCTTATTTTGGAGGTTATGTTTAATTACTTATTTACGACTTGCTTATTGCACGCATTTCGATCAATGTGCGATCACACAAAATGTATTTTGTGTGTCCACTAACAGAAGATTGATTTTTGAATAATTTCATCGTAGACCGCATCATCGCTTAACATCAGGTGAGATAGTGGTCAAACGCCTGCCTATTGTGAATAAAAAAAAAAGTAACAATGCCACAACTGTTATTGTACTGTATTCGGTTTGAAGGCAAGCTCATAAATGCTCCGAATTTCGCGGAAACTTTTCTTGATTTGCTTTAATCTCGATTTAACTTACAATATATTAGTCATGTAAAATAGAATGTAGATGTTTAAAATATAACTAGTATATAAAAGGAAAGCACACGTTTTCGGCCGCGTCCACAGATGATCTCATGCACACTATTATGAATACTAAGATCATTCTAGACAATCTAGACATCTCTACAAATCGACAAATTGTCATGAAAGCTATTACACACCTCCCAAAGAGTCCTGCAGCAGCCGCGTAAGCTTCGAGTCTCTATACGGCACATGCAGCACCTTTTTGGATTTGTCCCCGAGCGCAGAGATGACATTCCCTAACGCCAGTAAGCCACAGTTTATTGATATACCCTCCCGCGCCCGCTCGCCCGTCGCTCCTGGAAAGAGACGCAAAATCTTATACTGACTATGGTTATCATGTATATATCTTGAAATGGCTAGTTGCTGTGGCTTGTTCTGTTCTGTTGTCTTCATAGTGTGTTCAGGCAGCAGTCTTTGAGAGCCAGTGAGCATTCCAGGTCTGGCGCGATAAAATCTTCACTGATCATCAAGTGAAATAGTGTACAAACGCTAGATCTATACAGCATAAAAAAAGTTTTCCGTCAGTTGTAGAGTTTGTTTTTTTGAATGAATTCAGAGTAGAAGCAGTAAAAATTTCTTCTGGAAGTCAGTTCCAGTTGTAGACCATCCTTGATTCTTTTTTTTTTACTTTTATGTTTAGCATATTACTTTGATGAACATTCATTTCTTTAATACCTATTTATCTAGAGTTCAACCAATACGTCACGTGATGGTCAGTGTTAGTGCGGTTGAAGGTAAAATCACGTTAAAGGCAGCTGCCTGAACACACTTTAATATTTGACTACAGTTTTTAAGACTTGAGGGTAAAATCACGTTAAAGGCAGCTGCCTGAACACACTTTAATATTTGACTCCAATGGACCGGTGAAACCGATACGACTGGAAGAGAATAGAATGCAGTAGTTGACCGTAAGTCTTTATGAAGATCCAGGCTTCCGCTCTTTAAGGCATACTACAATACCATGCTACATCGCCATGGGAGCCGAATGCGGTTGCCTATCGACAGTGCCCGCCTTCCATACCGATGCAGGCTTTATGTACAACTCGGAGGATCATCCGATAAACCAACGAACATGTTGACGCTCATTGTCCCCTCCACTAGGTTTAGCCCACGGATCGACGTGGTTACCGGTGTGTGGCCGCTGTGTACATACCAGCTACGAGGAGCCACTAGTGAAGAGATTATGGAGAACATCATTTGATGGGTACAAATAGTAGTTGCTTCATGTTGAGTAGCATGCCGATCGACAACTACTAAATGATACAAAGAGGTGTAGGACGAGAGAGTGGACTTGCACCTGCGCAACTGTTAGTCCACTAAAAATATTTTCACGCGCTGATGACCTTTTTTCTGCTTTCCTGGAATTGTGCAAGTCCTATGGCGATAGAGTGTTGGTGGCAAGGGGAAGATATTGGTGTATCCAAACCTTAGCTGGCTCTCTGCACGTAGGCGGTCAGGTGAGAGTGGTCGCTTCTGGACTCGATAGAGACGAGAGTACAGGTTCGGCAGCACACCTGACGACAAAGCAGCCCTATTTAGGACCGCTCTGCTTTCCCCTGCAGAGGGGAGGGGCCTAGAAAAGGTGGCCCAAAAATAGTTCGTCTCATTCAACATCTAAGCGTCAACCGCGGGCGCTTGGACACCAATCTTTCGCGGTCGAAAGAAACTAAATAAATCCTTAAACATAAAACAACTACAGCTTGCTACATGGAATGTGAGAACTCTACTAGACAACGAGCGTAACTTGTGTCCAGAAAGAAAAACAGCTATCGTCGCGAGAGAGCTGACACGATATAACATTGATATTGCTGCTATAAATGAAACACATCTAAACGGCAGTGGTGAGCTTTGTGAGCAACTTGGAGGCTACACATATTACTGGATTGGTAAGCCTTTAGGTGAAAAGGCTGCTAGTGGAGTGGGTTTTGCTGTGCGTAACCATCTTGCCAGATCTTTAGAAGAGTTACCTAAAGGTGTCAATGACCGTTTGATGACCCTTCGTCTGCCTCTTTCAACGAATAAGCATGCTTACATCATTAGTGCTTATGCCCCTACTTTGACTTCACCTGAGGAAGAAAAGGATAAATTTTACTACGAACTCCGAAACGTCCTCACAAGCATCCCTGCAACGGATAAAATTCTACTGCTGGGTGACTTCAATGCTCGCGTGGGCTCTGAGCATCAGGTCTGGGATGGTGTTATTGGCAGACATGGAGTTGGAAAATGCAATGCAAATGGTCTGAGCCTTCTCACTTTATGTGCTGAGTTTGGCCTTTGCATTACAAACACTTATTTTCAGCTCAAAAATAAATATAAGACCTCTTGGATGCATCCAAGATCCAAACATTGGCATCTCTTGGATTACGTCATTGCCCGCAAGAAAGACTTGGGCGATATCATGATCACTAAAGCAATGCGAGGTGCAGATTGTTGGACTGACCACAGACTCATTAGGTCTAAGGTGATGCTCAAACTTAAGCTCCCCCGTCGAGCCAACCACAAGTGCTCCGCTAAACTGGCTTTTTCGAATCTCCATGCTTCTTTGGAACTTAGAGAGGACCTTGATCGCAGATTTAAGGAAACTATACCGGCTGATTTTGAAGGCACATCTATAAACAACACTTGGAAGGTATTCTCTAAAACTCTCTACGACTGTTCTTTGAACACTGTTGGAAAACTGCAGAAGAAAAACCAAGACTGGTTTGATGAATCTGATACAGAAATTCAAAAGCTGATAGCAGAGCATAGACAACAACTCAATTCAAGATCGTCAAATATAGCCTTGAAGAAGAAAACTCAACAGAAACTCAAGCTAAAGGTGAGAGCCCTGAAGGATATGTGGTGGAGAAACAAAGCTGTGGAATTACAGTCATATGCTGATACGAATCAGACAGGTAAATTCTTTGAAGGGTTACGGGCTGTATTTGGTCCACAGACAAGGAAAACTGTTCCCATTTATACCGCCAATAGAGAAACCCGTCTTACCGAAAAACGGGATATACTTTCTCGATGGGCAGATCATTTCCATGAAGTCTTTAACCCACCCACTCAGGATATGGACTTGTCATACATTGACTCTTTGGAGAGCATGCCAGTGTTAAACAATCTCAGTGACCCACCAACCTATGACGAGTTTATCAGAGCTATAAAGCGCCTCAAAAACTCTAAGACACCTGGCGCAGACTGTTTACCAGCTGAAGTATATAAATACAGTGGAAAAAGCATAACCAGCAGTCTTTTCAAACTTATTTTGAAGGTATGGGATTCTGAGGAAGTACCAAAGGATTGGCGAGATGCTTTGATATGTAAACTCTACAAAGGAAAGGGTGAAGCTTCAGTGTGTAGCTCTTATCGTGGTATCTCGCTTTTGTCTGTTGCTGGAAAAGTATTGGCACACATTATCAACTTTCGCTTGAGCCAAATAGCTGAAAAACATCTCCCAGAAAGTCAGTGTGGATTCCGTTCATCTAGGGGAACTACTGACGCCATATCTGTGGTAAAACAGATCCAAGAGAAAAGCTTGGAGCATCAACAACCTCTGCTTATGTGCTTTGTGGACCTGGAAAAAGCATTTGACCGAATATCGCGACAGGCATTGTGGCTTGTTCTTCGGAAGATCGGCTGTCCTCGTAAATTCGTGAACCTTATTAGCCAATTTCATTATAATATGAAGGCCAAGGTGCAACACGATAGCGAATCGTCCGAGGAATTCTCGGTCACAAGCGGGGTCAAACAGGGCTGCGTAATGGCTCCTACCTTATTTTCGATCTACTTCGCTGCCGTTATGAGAGACGCACTAGATTCTTGTTGTGATCAAATTAAACTTAATGTGAGAACAGATGGAGGAGTTTTTGATATTTCTAGATTCAGAGCTAAAACAAAAACACACAGGCTTTCTATTTTAGAAGTGCTCTACGCCGATGACGTTTGCCTCATGGCCAACAGTGTGATGAAATTACAAAACTACCTCGATGCGCTACAACAGTCTTGCAAAAGATTTGGTTTGGTTATAAGCATAACTAAAACTCAAGTCGTTAAGCAACCACCACGAGGCTGCGAAATCGAGAACTCATGTCTATATTTGGATGGCATTCCTTTAAAAGAGACACAGACGTTCAAATACCTTGGTAGCGACATCAGGAATGATAACACCTTGGCGTCAGAAATATCATCACGCATAGCTAAGGCATCGTCAACCTTTGGTCGACTTAAAGATCGTGTCTGGAAGTCACATGATCTTAGACTTCAGACTAAGCTTACTGTCTACAAGGCTCTGATTCTGCCGATACTACTTTATGCATCCGAAACCTGGTGCTTATATAAGTCGGACATAAGAAAACTTGACGGTTTCCATATGAGATGCCTTCGCAATATACTTAAGGTTAGATGGCAAGACCGTGTCACAAACACCGAGATTCTTCGTCGTTCCGGTATGGTCGGCATTGAGGCGCTTCTCATGAAGATCCAACTGAGATGGTGTGGCCATGTTTCCCGTATGGACGCTAATAGACTCCCGAAAGCCGTGATGTACTCGGAGCTGGCTGAGGGTAAGCGACGGTCGGGTGGGCAGCACCTTCGTTACAAAGACGTGCTCAAGCGACATCTCCACGCATGCAATATTAATACTAACTGCTGGGAGGAGCTTGCATCGAATAGACAGACGTGGCGCTCTAGTGTTAGTCAAAATATTAAAACTTTTGAAAATACACGGCTAGAAGATCTCGATGCCAAGCGCTCTATAAGTAAAACTCGACCAAAGCCTTCCTATAACTATACCTATAACAGCGCCGGTCAGCTCTACTGCAACTTATGCGACCGTATATTTAAGACAAAGTTTGGCCTGGCGAGTCATATTAGGGCGCACGCCAGGAAGTAGAAATAGGTCGCCGTTGTCGAAAACGACAAGGAGGACATCATCATCATCAATATTTGACTACAGTTTTTAAGACTTGAGGGTAAAATCACGTTAAAGGCAGCTGCCTGAACACACTTTAATATTTGACTACAGTTTTTAAGACTTGAGGGTAAAATCACGTTAAAGGCAGCTGCCTGAACACACTTTAATATTTGACTACAGTTTGTAAGACTTGAGGGTAAAATCACGTTAAAGGCAGCTGCCTGAACACACTTTAATATTTGACTACAGTTTTTAAGACTTGAGGGTAAAATCACGTTAAAGGCAGCTGCCTGAACACACTTTAATATTTGACTACAGTTTTCAAGACTTGAGGGTAAAATCAAGTTAAAGGCAGCTGCCTGAACACACTTTAATATTTGACTACAGTTTTTAAGACTTGAGGGTAAAATCAAGTTAAAGGCAGCTGCCTGAACACACTTTAATATTTGACTACAGTTTTTAAGACTTGAGGGTAAAATCACGTTAAAGGCAGCTGCCTGAACACACTTTAATATTTGACTACAGTTTTCAAGACTTAAGGGTAAAATCAAGTTAAAGGCAGCTGCCTGAACACACTTTAATATTTGACTACAGTTTTTAAGACTTGAGGGTAAAATCACGTTAAAGGCAGCTGCCTGAACACACTTTAATATTTGACTACAGTTTTTAAGACTTGAGGGTAAAATCACGTTAAAGGCAGCTGCCTGAACACACTTTAATATTTGACTACAGTTTTCAAGACTTGAGGGTAAAATCAAGTTAAAGGCAGCTGCCTGAACACACTTTAATATTTGACTACAGTTTTTAAGACTTGAGGGTAAAATCAAGTTAAAGGCAGCTGCCTGAACACACTTTAATATTTGACTACAGTTTTTAAGACTTGAGGGTAAAATCACGTTAAAGGCAGCTGCCTGAACACACTTTAATATTTGACTACAGTTTTTAAGACTTGAGGGTAAAATCACGTTAAAGGCAGCTGCCTGAACACACTTTAATATTTGACTACAGTTTTTAAGACTTGGGACCCATGCGACTATTGCAAAGTAAACAAAAACGCAAACGCATGACTTAAAAATAAAATGCATTTATTTCGCCGAGAGAATAAACCACCCTGCGCATACGTACAGTAGGTACAGTACTTAACCACATTTACACAGGCAAGCTATACGAATATGCCATATCACACTATAAAATAATAAAGCGAAAGTTTGTTTGTTACTTCTTCACGCTCAAACTGTTAAACGGATTTGGATGAAATTTGGAATGAAGAAAGCTTATACCCTAAAATAACACATATGTTACATTTGAGCCCGGAAAGAGTATAGTTCTTGTGGGATACATCTGGAAAACCATAGTCTACGCAGGTGAAACCGCGGGGCGCAGCTAGTTTGTAAATAAATGAATAATTTATTTATTAATCACCTGTTCGCTTTAATCTTTCGGATCCAGCCAGATCGACAAAATGGAACTTCGCTGTCAAGGTTTCGAACTGGTCAGGTTGTTCAGTGTCCGCTTCTTTCTCGCCTCCCTCTAGATCTGGCGCTAGCCTCCGTTGCCGCAGGAGGAGGGTAAAGACAGCGTGTGACCTCGACGATGACGAGTTCATGTTGGTGGCTGCAGTGGTTCTAGCGAGAGCTCCAGCTCTTAAAGCGCCTAGAGCTTCTTGTATACCTGAAATTACAAAAAAGCATTAAATTGCTCTATCCTAATACGCTAAAATGTTTAGTAGCATAATCCCTGCGAGTACCAGGGTGTCATGGTTGTTGTTTATCATCGCATCTACGGTGAGCCCTGCTAAAAAAAACTAGTTTATAATTCGAAAAATGTACCTCTGACGGGCCGCATAGACGCGCCAACTATTTTGACACCGCCGACCCCATCTTCTGTTATCCTCAAAGTACCCTGAAAACAATTGAACAATAATTTAAGTTTCATTAAGATCTTCAACGCCGCATTAATTGTATGACGAAAGTGCATCTTGAAGTTAAAAGAATAAGACTGTCTTGTTAGGTCTGACTTTAGATTTTAATCTTCATCGTCAATTATTTCGTAATGGAACAAAACTGTGTTTAGTGAAATGGATACAACCACAATAGATATGACCCCTATGTGATGAGCTAAAGGACGAGTATTACGTCTCGCGGGTATAAAACCGTTAGAAAATGTTGGATTCTTTTTCAAACTATAATTTATACCACTTTTTTTTTCCTCCGCACTAGGATTCCCTGTATCGCGGGAGGCATGGACACATAATCACAGCACACAAACATCCAAGACCCCGGACAAACATCTACACTCATCGCACAAATCTTTGCCCCTGCCGGGATTCGAACCCAGGGTCGCGGTGACACAGAAGTCATGTCGATGACACAAACCACTGCGCCACGGCACCGTCAACATGTTTCTTCCGCACGGTTTATGATTTTTTCGTTTTCCTTTCAGAACTCACAGTAAGTTGTTAATTCTAAATATGAACTCATACATCACATTTTACAAAAGATTCATACAAAGTAAAGAAAGTGTACAAAGTGTCTTCTATTTTCACATACGTCATTTTTATTTCATCTTTCACTGCCATGCACTATTGGAGATGTTGGATTGCCATGGCTGTCAGTTGAGCATATTTCAGCCTGTTTTTTCGTCATTTAAGAAACGTTTATTAAACTTTCTGCTATTTGTACAATGAAGAGTGTTCTGCAGAACTCTTCAATCTTTTTCCGGCATGACAGTTTTACCACAAAGAAAGCTCATCCACATTTATAATTGATTCAAGGGAGTTACAGTGCGATTCTATACCGAACGTTTTGGCCATACACTTGCAAAATGTGGGGCGAGCTTTGATCCTCGGTATTCCCGAGTAAGTACAATATGGGATTCTTCAAAAGAAAAGTTTCTGAGACCATGAAGCACAAAGTTCAGTTCAAAATCTTGAGTAACAAAAGTAAGTATATTATATCGTCTGCGTGATTTATTACGTAAGCGTCAATGGTTATTGTTAGCGGCTGCATGCAAATGAATTGCTGTGTTAGGAACGTTCTGACTAGGTCAGCGCGAGACCCAATTTAAACGTATTCAGTAGTGTTATTTTTAACCGAATTCAAAAAAGGAGGAGGTTCTCAATTCGTCTGTATTTTAAAGTTTGTTACCTCAGGACTTTCGACTGGGTGAACGGATTGTGATGATTTTTTTAATTGAAAGCTGGTGCTTTCCGTGTGGTCAGATTTAAATTTCATTAAAATCAGTCAAACGTTTTTTTTATGTTATAATAATAAATAACTAAAAGTGTTAAGTCTATCTGGCTAACTTCCTTATTGAGGCTGACGAAATCGGTGAACACAGAATGACAATTGCTCCTGTGAGTAGTAAAGGTTGGAAATAAATTATTACCAAATAATGGAACCGTCTTCAACACTCAAGAGTGTGAAATAACTTTTCGAAGTCGGTAGCATGCGCACAATATTTTGATAATAGTTACTTACGTTTAAACTATATATCAAGGTACCAACTTCACCAAGTTATTTCACTCTTTTGAGCGTTGAAATCGGTTCCATTTTTTGGTAATTTTTTTGAAGTTAGTTTTTATCTCGGTAGACACAAAATATTTACTGGCATGCAAGGTCAGCTGCCTGATCACAATGTGTGTTTGACGACAGATTTTCAAACAGACATAGCGGAGGTAGCAAGGTGTGTTCTAGAAGGTATTCCACCATGGGTTTGACAACGACATTGCTTCGATCGAAGCCGAGTGAGCGAACTTTGCTCGCACGGACACCTGTTTAGATAAACTTATAAGCCATATGTTGATCTCGACATTCCAGGTTCTTATAATGAGACACATTGAGAAATAATTACTGTGTGGACAATCACACTTTTAGATTCCACATCGCGTATAATGGATACATTTTTGATTTTGATTTGATTTTACAATATTATACATATAGCGTACTTTAGGATGTTACAAGAATATGCTTAAAGCCTTGTTGTAATGCGCTTTGAACGCTTTTTATTAGTGACAGTTCATGCACAGACTTGTCGATACAAAACGACATCACGTTGCAACGTTACATAAGTTTGGTTTGCAACGACATGGAAATATCATTTTGAAGTTTGTTGAAGCTACTTTCGTTTAGATACTCATAAGTTATACTTATGTATGTATAGCACAATTATTAACACATTCACATCCATCGTATCTATCTAATATTAGTCTTGAAATGGATATAATTGAAATAACGTACCTTAGCGAAAGGATCTTTGGCTGGATCGAGCAAGTCGACGATATCTTCATTGTAAAGCTCAATAAACTGCGCTTGTACGGAGAACTCCGGCGGCAACTGGCCCTGGGCTCGCGCCACTTCTGCTCTTTCATCAGCCCCGGAGAACAGGTCACGGATTGCGCGAGGAATGATGCCTCTTCGCTCTTCGTCGCCATCCCCTTCCCCCTCCCAGCCGCTGCCCATCGTATATGTCTTGCCGGAACCAGTCTGTGGACAAAGAAAATGACGATGAGAAGGGCAAATGACGCAGAATTGATGACCGTTGGGGTCAGAAGTTATACGATTTGCAATCATAGCGAGGACATCTAAACACAAGGTGCTCAGACGATATAATAAAGGTCGCAGGAAAAAGCTGATGCCGGCTGTTTCCAACCAGTCTTTATGCGTCTATGTTCTACAGTGGGCGTCATATGGTTACAATGATAATGATGAAATCCAATACATGTAAAGTAAAGTAAAGTCGACGAAATAGTAAGTGTAGGAAGCCATCGGCTACAAGACTGCATGCGGCATCGTAATTTGATGCAGAATCCTATTTTAGTGTCTTTCTAAGTCTATTTCAGTGGTTACGTGTAAAAAAATATATATTCCTTTGCTAAAATTGTTACGTGCGAATTGAGTAGGTATTTACCTACAAGTTTCGCTCACCACGCTTCGGATTTCAATAGAACTGTTTTTACGGCGTATTTGATATCAATTAGCCGTGTGGCTGATCGCGTGGTATGTTGTAAGCCAATTATATTATGGTACAGACAGCGAGCCTCTCACTTTACTTGCTCAGCCGTTTATAATTTAATGTGTCGTTGTAGTTACTGGATTGTTATAAGTAGACAAATGAAAATCGAACTCATATCTCAATTAATTCGGCCATTTGCGTTTTGCGCCAATTTGCTTGTTTATCTTTTATTACGGCTTTTTGAGTTTTCAGAGGTTTGAAAAAGGGGAAAAATGAAGAGTTTCTAAAGTAGTTCATTACTTATTTTACATGTATTTATTTAATGACTAAAGTAGAAAGACATAATACATAGTATGTATTACAGACCTAGGCTACGAGAACTTAGACATTGTTGAATTTTACTCCGTTTAGCAGAGAAAAGACACGGGGCCTGGGTTTTAGTGGTGGTGAACTTGACGAGAGCAACCATGGCTTCTCTGAATGAATGGATCTGTGCATGATTAGCCCAAGCGCTGGATATGTAACTCTCTACAACTGTGGTGTCGTCTGCATACCCAAAAGTACCGGGATTTAGCAAATCGTTTAATGCATCAATAAAAGAGTTGCAGAAAGTATTGACCCTTGAGGAACCTCGGCATTAATAGCCAACTGATCGGACTAGCAACCATCAATGACATCTCGAATCGACCTGTTCCTCAACTAAAAACAATTCAACTCAACAAACAATCGGCTGGGCTGGCAACACAAACATATTGTTCCTATGTTAACTGTTTATATTTGTGCGTACAGTTACTACTAAAAAGGTAATACATGAATTACCATTACTAGTAATGGGTGTGACGACAAGTTCCCACGGTCACGGTGACCGAACACAACTCACTTTCTAAGATACGCAGATTAGAACATAGAATGTACCAAAAGTGGAACCATTGTTGTTATGAAGAAAGATGAAATATTGGGTACCGGTTTAAAACACATTTGTTCAGAGTGATGAGCAAATTTGATAGGTATCATCGAGCGGGGGCGTTCGGGAAACTCCGCGACGTCTTCTCGTACAAAATACTGCAATGCTTGAAAACTAACGTCTTCGATCAGTGTCTGTTTTATCAGTGATGACTTACAGAACGGAAACGTGGTCTCTGAGTATGGGCCTCGTGAGCAGGCTCAAAGTAGCATAGCGAGCTATGGAGAGGGCTATTCTTAGGGTTTCGTAATATCTAAAAACTTCGGTTTGTTTTGAACATAGGACCTCTACTGGCCCTATGTTTCCACACCAAGGTGGCACAGACATGTAGCTCGTGATCAGCATATTGGCAACGTGGTTAACCGCTGCTCTGCTATCGTACGTCTCCAGAAGGTGCGACGCTCCTAGATAGACACAATTACTCACACCAGTGGCTGTCTCCTCTTTGTGGAACAAGGATACATCAACTATTCCAGGTCTTTTGAGCAACTATTTTAATAAGACGGTTTTTTGTAAGAATATAATGAAACGCAAGCTATCAACATAAATATTATAGATTTAAATTGACATAGTAACTGCAAAAAAGAACCGTATTATCGGGATATTTAAGTAATATTTTAAATGTTTTCACAGCTCGAAGCGGGCGAACGTGAACGCGACGGAAATGTCGGCACAGTTGCATATGCCGTGCTCACTCGTGTTTGCGCGTGTCATTACACTTGTGAAATCGTTCGTAAATGCAACAGTGCCAAAATATACAGCAACAAAAACAAAGAACATACGGTAAATAGTCCAAAAATAACTTAAATCCTGCACAGACATATTGTTTGTTGTTTTCTATTACAAGTTTTAATGTTGAATGTCAAACGTTTGTACACAAATTATGAAGGATTCCTGCTAGTTTTGCTGATTCGCTGAAAGCCACTTTTTATACAATTACTTGTTTGATTGTATTCAAAATCTTGAAAAGCAATGCATATTTGAATATTTGGAACATTATTCACCAGATGAGTTTGGCCAAAACATGATTCTGCTAGTAAAATTTAGAAACCATAAATAATTTTTTGTTTAAGAAATTTCAAACTCATTGATATTCTAGTTGGCCGATGTAACTAAAAAATACCAAGATTGATGAATACAAAATTGTATAATTAAGACATCTACAACAATTTGCTCGTTAAACGTTTTTAATAAATGGCGTGCGAATTAATTGTGGCTGGCGGTTTAATCACCGACAACTGTGTGATTAGAGGCGCACCACCGCAGCGCGGACTTTCTCTCTTTGTTACGCCTCTATCTGATTGAAGACAACGTTGTTGTGTTGGCAGATGCAGCTTTTACCAGTTCACTTAAGGCTGCACTTGAGACATAACCCTAGTTACAATGCTAGTGCGAAAATCAATGAAATCACGGTTGACAATTAGCTACCTTATAGGACAGGTTGTCGTCCTCATTAATTTTTAAGTACTCGAATTATAACCCTCATAACACCTCGGCTTCCGGAATCAAAAGATTTTCCCAAAAAATGCAATATTTAAAATCTAACACCAGCACTATAACGAGTCGCCATTTTGACAATTACTCTCGATCGACAAACTTAATACATGACGCCTTACCGAAACATCCGAGACCTCAGATCGCATTAATGGTGGTCTAAACGAAAAGGGGGCAAACCGGCAACAGGTCCTTGTGGAAATCAATAGGGGAGTCCTATGGTCAGCAGTGGACGTCCTATGGCTGAGATGATGATGAAACTACAAGTATCTTTGCTTTGTATGCGTCTACAATCAGAAGACTTATAAAAGTTAGCTCATTTTCTTAATACGGTTTCTGAGATTTGCTCTTTAACAATATTTTTTATTAGAGTTTCCCAAAACTGGAATTAGTTTAGCATCATGGCTCATCAATCTGTTCTTGTCACTCCAAGCAATCGTAATTGTGAGTAATAAATAAAATTAAGTAGCCGATAGGTAACCAACGCGAGTCGATCGAGTTGTCACGGCCTACTAGATATTCCAGGCACGCGGTGCCTTTGGCGATGGCAGACAGATAGACGCCGCGACACTCGTACAATTTGCAGTATAATTGAGGTAGTTAGGAACTTTGAGCTTTTTTGTTACTGAACTTGGCAATATTCATTTAAGCAACACCGTTGCTTATTATGTTCTGTATTCAAACGTCATTAACGAAGTCGTTATATGTTCGTGTGTTTAGTGAGAAGATAATAAGGAAGAACTCGATGTTGGTTCGATTCAGTGACCGGATTATTTAAGAATTTACTTTATAGATTATAACTTTTATTATAAAAGTACAGTCAAGCTCGATAGTCTTCAGATTTTTAAGGCAGCTAACGAGAGTGAGAGACACCGAGACTGGTCTCAACGATATATTATGTAATCTACTTTTAATAATCCCTCTAATATTTTATATGTGAAAGTTTGGATGTTGTTACTCAATCACGCCAGAACGGCTGGACGGATTTGGATGAAATTTTGTATGTAGATACTTCAGGTCCCGGAATAACACATAAGCTACTTTTCATCATCATCAATGACCACCACGCGGGTACAACCGCGAGGCGCAGCTTTTAGGCATAAAATTATTATCAGAAATTGAAGAGTTCGCAAACGGTGTTGATTCAGCAAAGCCAACCTGGAGTAATCTATATATATGTAATAAAGCAGTAACACCTGTAAGTGAAAATTTTATAAATTTATCAAAATACAAGTGTGACTGATGAAAAAATGGTAATTTTTTTTTAATACATTGTGTAATATGGTAGTTTACCTTATCTCCAAATTGAAATTGTGGGTCACATATTAAAAAAGCAATCTTGTCAATGTAACAATAATCTCCTCTAGATTGCGTGCTCCACCTTAGACCGCGTCTTCGCTTAACATCAGGTGAGACAGTGGTCAAACGTAAGCTTATAATCTTTAAAAAATAATAATATTTAAAATGACCCCACACGATCAGTAATCAAATAACACAAATGGTTGCATACTATAATCTATGACCAAATCTGTGGACTGACACAGTACAATGGCTAATAGAACATGCGGTAGGTATCACAGACTATATATATAATATGATGCTAACGCATGTAGGTATGTTTAGCAACTGCAAGCCAATTGTCTGTCCCTACTCTTCCTAACCTTATACAGGTGTAAAGGTGTCGCCGGATCCGGCGCGGCCGTGTGGACTGGAGCCAAATAAACCACACTGAGCATCGGGTTGAAGACATTTTTTTTTAATATATGGAGGTGTCCCGACTGCTGGCATTCATTTCACACTGAAATTAAGCATCACCATTAAACGTGGCAATGCCATCAGCATTTAGATAAGACATAAGATTATTTTATTTGTGAAAACATGAATACTACTTTTGTCCACGCAGGTGATCGCAAGATCAAGAGACGCTGGATGAGAGCCGCTTCTAACCGGTCCCTGTGGAGATCGATGGGGAGGCTTATGTTCAGCAGTGGACGTCCTATGGCTGAGATGATGAGACTACGAGTATACATGAAATGCATTGTGAATTTACTGACAGTTTAGTGATCTACATGTTTAACCTATAAGGGTGTACAAAGCTTCATAGACGCAGGCTTAGGTTAGGATGTGGAACGGGAAGAAAGAAGAAATGACCCGCTAATGTCAAACTGAAAAAATGATACGATGTTGTAGGATTTGGTGATTTCCCTCCTCAATTGGAGTTTTATATTAAGCTTTTGAATCAAATAATTTACTATGATTCTTAAGTTATATATAAATATATAATTTCACAGTGGATAGAGATAATAAAATATTGCAGGCTGTATTTTCAAATTACACGGGTTGCGCCATCCATATGGACGTTAAAAGTTTAGAAGTTAGAAAAACAGAAAACCCATTAGATAAGGAAAATATGATGCAATATTGAATTTCCCCAATCAAGAGACCTCGTTACGACAACATTAAACAAACTTTAGAAACATGCTAGAATGTGTGTGTGTGATTTTTCTATTATCAAGTATACATTGCGAATATACATATGGACATGTTAAATATTGCCAGGGACTATAGTGAAAAGCAAATACATAAAAATATTACACAGTTACGTATTCAAGTAGATGATGTAGACATAGGTCAAGGAGTTGAGAAACATTTGCAAATGCGTCACTTGCAATTTTGCGACGCGTAATAAATTTATATCTGAATTAAATTAATTTTATTTTTTGTTAGCCTATTTCACACCAGTAAACAATAAAAACGATGTCTTATAAAATAATTGCATTAATACATTTAAATACATGCATGCATGTAGAAATAGTATATTTATTTTCATTTAAAATTACTTCAAGAAATTATACACCATAAGAACTCTTCAATAAAACTGTTATTCGTAACCAATACATGTTGACATGCCTATTATAACTAATGGTCTAGTCTCGTCTGGTCTGGTCTCTCTAGGTCTAATGTTTCTGTCAACCTCAAATGATGGCCGTGGACGAAGGTGGCATGCAGCTAGACCCACAATGTTGACTGACTCTACTGGTGCCTGAACACACACGGGTGTATGGTGACCAGTATTTAAACTTGAGGATGGTAGCTAGGCCAAGTGGGTACTGGACTCTACGACTGTGCAAATCATGTTCTTTAGCTAGGCTTTATCTTTGATATTACTCTAGAATTTGACCTTTTTCTCTCTCTCTTTACTTTCTAAATTACGCAATCTTCTCTCAGCCATGTGCGTTCACTGCTGGACATATGCCTCCCTCATATAGGGGGATTTGCCAATACTCGCCACGCTTGGCAGGCGAGTTGGCGAGCGCAGTATGATTTCCGATCCTCAGAAGGCGCTGCTGCCCACCTTCTGGTACGTGGTTCCTTAGCCGACTCTTACGGCACCCGCGGGAAGAGATGGGGGAGTACTATTCTAGACCGGTACCCCACGGCCGTACGCAATGTACAATTGCAATTCATGACCTACCCTTCAGGTATATTCTCCCTGATTAGACCTGGAGCATCATAGGTTAAAGGGGAATAAAGGAATGGTAACTCTCAACTCTACATATGTCGTTTTAACAAAACGAACATTACATTTCAAATCTGTACCACTTTTTGAGATAGTCTGTGGACTATGCTTGAACCCTAATCACCCTATTTACCTTTTTCAAATTAATTAAAAACCATCCAAATGGATCCAGACGTCTTGAAGAAATGATGGTGTCAGGCGAGTACAAACACAAAGACATCAAAATCAGAAAATATGTGCGCATGAAGTTCCTTGGCATCATAATAAGATAAATCAGAGCTATTCGAACCGTACCGACCGTGGTACCGGGACAGTATCCGCAATTAATATTTAGAAGAGAATCAATCTTGTAAATGGAATGTGCAGCAGAATAATAAACGTCATCACTTAACATCAGGTGAGACAGTTGTCAAACGCAAACTTATAATATGTAAAAAAAAAAAAAAAAATTGGTTGCCTGTAAAGTCGGTATAAGGGCGAAAGTTTTACGTGACAACGACTTTGAGTGCCTTTCACTTTTTATGTCTGTCTCTCTCGCTCTTAGGCGGGCTAACCATGCCCGAGTGGAAGGGACGCGTGCCTCTCACTCGCTCTCATTGTGAGCGCATAACGTGAGCGGAGCGTAACGCAGTTTCTTGAAGTGTCACCCGGCAAACCAATTTATAAGACGTTGTCACGTCAAAAAAAAAAAAAATTCAATTAATATAATGGAAAAACGTTACGGATTGTATGTAGATATATATATGTTTAATTAAAAAAAGAAGTAAATAATATGTACAATTACATTTTGTAAATGATCTCAACTTTAAAGCCACTGCGAATCATTATTGTAGAACTGCTAAGTAACTAAATGATATTGATATCAATTATTATTACACTGAACTGATTCAAATACATAACCACCATGCTCAGGGCATAGGAAAACATCGTGTGTGTTCAGTATATTCATGTACAAGAAGCGTTAAAATTGTAAACCACTAAGTCGACATAAGTAGTTAAATACTTGCGCAGGAGCACCTTGTATGGACTGATGTCATTGCAAGACAAGGCGAACGCGCCGCGGAAACGGCCTTGGGAATACATTTAGAATATCCTTAGATACGATAACATGTATGTAGATAGGTGACTAGGTGTGTACATAAAAAACATAACAGCTGAGGCCACCACAGTTATCTTAAAAACTAACTGCGCCCCGTGGCTTTACCCGCATGGACTACAGTTTTCCCGCATAACTTTTTCATTTATGAACTCAGTAGGTTAAACCGCCCGTCCCCGTTTGTTTTAGGAAGTAGTAGTTAGGTGATGGCGTAGGCTCGTGGGCGGGCTGACATTGGGCTGTACACTAGTCTAGCCGCCAACCCACATTGGCCAATGTTTCAGCGGTGGGAACGCATTGGGCTGATTGTGACGTAATGATCTTTATAGACAATGATGTATAATGGGCACTATTTTGAGTGTTTTTCACTATATAGATATAGTTTGACCACTATCTCACTTGATGGTCAGTGGCGATGTGGTCGAGGATGTCATCACGCTAGACCTAGAATGCTGTACTGGCTCTCAAGGACTGCTTCCTCAACACACTATGAGCTATGTGATAACTATCCAGGAGGATCCCACTAATATTATAAATGCGACAGTTTGTATTTGTGTATGTTTGTTACTCGTTCACGCTCAAACGACTGTACCGATTTCAATGAAATTTGGTTTGAATATGGTAAGATAGGTTACACCCAGGAATAACACATAGGCATATTCCGGCATTATCTCGGAAAAGTATAGTTGTCGTGGGGTTGTGGGATAATTGAGGTAAATGAAAACCGTAACGCATGCGGGTGAAACCGCGGTGCGCTACTATTTACTAATATCTCCAGAGTCGGAGAATTATTTCATAAAATCAATATGATCAGAGGCTGTACGAAATGCTATCAGTATCCCAAAAACTTCTTGGTATATAAATACGTGTCGATCGACATACTTAGGTGTGAATCATCGAATTGATTAAAAAAAGTTGAAACATGACGCAAAAAGATTGATTGTTCGTGTAATAAATGTAGCGAATCGATCGTATCAAAATGCCACAAGACGACCTGCGGCCGGAAAGTAAAGTTTACACAACACAACGAGAACAACTCGGTAGCAATTATAAATGAAATGTCAACAACCGAGGTAGATGTCCGATAAACGACGCGCATCCACTCGTCGGCCTCCAACAACCGGGTTGGGACGTTGGGTTTCAGCTTTCAGGGGCCTAAGTCTACTATTCAATATAGAAATATGATCGGCTCACAATTGGTGAATTTGACAGCTTTGGTAGTCTGCTATTTTTAATTCGTCTATTATTGAACCAATCTTGATTCAATTCTAGATTCAATGACACAGCGCGTTATTTCGGTAGTCTGTTAGTACATTAAATGTCAAATGCCCTACTAAATCAACATAGGCCGAGCATAGATTCAACATAGACTCAGGCTGCTATGGCTTAGCAGACTACGGATTTTTGACGTTGTCTTATTGGCATCGGCTCGGCCTCGCAGCAAACTGAATATGAACTTTGAATTAGTAGACTTGACACCCAGGTAATGTGAGCATTCTATGCATGCTGGCATAACTCAAATGCTGCCATAATTCCAAAGCGACTAAGTGTGAACAAAATCACAACGTCTGATTTGACCGTCCGCGTCGGTCAAACAGTCAACTGTTTGGTAAAAACTGTTTGAGCGACGGTTAAATTGATAATCGGACGTTTTAAATTTTGGTTAACTCCATCCTAAACAGTGTATTTCAAATGTTCGCAATGTCTTCATCGGTAGCTCAATCCTGAGGCGGGCGTCGTTACTTCTACCGTCGTAAAAAACAGGCGAATTGAGAACTTCTACCTTTTTAAAATCCGGTTGATAATATGTTTAATTAGATAAATAAGATAATATTATTTCTCAAATATTCCACTAAATTTTATTGACTCTATTGGATAAATAGTAAGGTACACAGGTAAAGTTTCAGTTTCAATCATTTATTGCATCATATATGTATTTGGGTTCAAGATAACTTTATTTCTCATAAGAAATCATTTCACTTATATGAGAATATAAACAAAAGTGTAGTTATTCACGTTGCCGTACTAAGCAGGATCTTAGGATCTTAAGGATCTTTAGGATCTTAAAATATATTACAGTTCACATTTACTTCACACACACACAATTTACTTCATATTAGATGGGAAGAGCCAAGTAGCTACTTGGCTCTTCCCGCCTATTGGTTTATTGCGAGCCGTCTCAACAAGACGGATTTCAAACCTGTGGAGTATCATAATGATAATTGAAAAAGGCAAAGGTAAGCTTAAACCGCTGCCAGGTTTTCTTAAATGATAAAATTAAATCATACGTAGTAAGATATGAATCTATTTATCAGCTTTCCATTAAATTGGTTTCAATAATATCTCTTAAAAATATCTATAGACTTCCTTTAATAACTTGTTAGTAGAACAAAGAAAGGTGACAAGCGAAAAGTATGTTCTTATGTACAATTTGGACTACTTTCACTAAATGTTTCTAGGTTTTTTTTTGAGAGTCAGACATTTGGAGTAAATCATTAGTTTGCTTACCGTTAATACAGATTAGATCACAGTATAGGTTGGCCAATCAAAGAATATCGTAACGGTATGAAAACTATCGTAGTAGAGATTGGCCAACTTGCAGTAACGTCGAACAAAGCGATGGCGAAAGCTTCCTGCTCTTGTCTACCTTATATAGGGTAGATAGATATATAGGGTATAGTGCCCGGTAAATGTCAGCCGGCCTGTATGTGAATGGACCGTCGATCAATACTTACGCACTTGGCCGTGTGAAAGTACTGGACAATACTACGAACACTTACAAATAACCCTAGCATACAAGTTCTTAAATATTTTTAAACTGTCCCGGTCATAGAATAAACTTTACAAACGGAATGTGTAATTTTGATGATTTTATGTGTAAATATATCGGCTCTGTTGCAAGAGCCATGATCACGAATGCTTAAAATTAACTAATTAGTTTCTAAATTTAAGTAAGAGTTAGTCTCAGTTTATGTTTTTAATAAATATTGTACGCAAATAGTCGTGCGCAAAGTGCATCTTTGCTGACAATCAATTGAGGTAGTGGTCAAACGCCAATTGATAATAATAAAAACATATCGAATTGTTATTGTTGTGTGTTGAAACATTGTTAGCTCACTTACATATTTCTTGTTCTGTGTGTTCTCGTCCTATCTGATAAAGTTAAAAAATGTCCATTTATTGGGCCAACGATGTTCCGCAAACATTGAAAGAACAACAGTGGTCATCGTTATCAGTTCTGTTATCATATGTACCTGTCTGCTTACGCTATTTATCTCGACTAGATTAGTCGTGATGATGACAATGAGATCTTATCAATGTTTGGCGCCCTGACTCACTAATTACCATATTATTACGTGACTTAACATAGCGGTAACCACGCGAGATGTAAGCTTATGTTTACTTATACATTGATTCTTATTTTTACGTTATGTAACTACACCTTTTTGGGCTCCGTACTGAGTAACCAGGCGGAGGGAATAACTAAGACTCAGCTGATTGTCAGCCGTATTCATGTCAGCGGAGTCTCATACACTGCTATAGATAGACACCTGAAGTTTCGACTTAGTGTGTATCTTTAGGCATTATAAGCTTTAAAAAAAAACAGTTAAGTAGTAACGTGATCTATACAAGTAGTACGCAAGCCTACAAGGTTACCTATTCACTCGTGACTTGAAGATTGACTTGACTGCAGCTATTTAGTCTGCGGGTCCGACACGCACTTGACTGAGTCATATATGATTTTTTATACTGTACTAGTTACAGTTTTGTCAGTAAGTAACAGATATTTCTACGTTCTCTATTTAACGGGCTAAAAAGTTATATATCGCGATGTAGCTGCGAAATACAAATATTTCTAATATTGCGAATATAGAAATGCGAAAGTTTAGATGGATGAATGTTTGTTACTCAATCACGCCAGAACGACTGAACGGATTTGAATAAAATTGGCACAGACATAGACCATAGTCAGAAATGGCACATCTGCTACTTCTTATCTTCATAAGCAGAGAAAAAAAAACATTAGCGACATCATTGATATTTGATAGCACGCATACCGTAAACAATTTACGTTTTTACCTGCATATACTGATTAATTAACAAAGCATGAATGCAACTGAGACTAGCGCACTACGCCGACCTACCGTATAAGGGCATGCGCGCGCGCTTCTGATCCATATCTGTGCAAGCGCATGCCGCTCACCCACAATGTACCGTTTCCTCCATAGTTAAATAAGGATTATAAAACCATTTGGATCATAGTAAAGGACTTTTTTGTGCAATTCGGTGACTTGCAATGATTGTGTTCATTTTTGTCTGCATTTAAAAGGCTTTGGTGATGGTTTAAATTCACCATTCATGTAAGGTATATTCGCTTGGACTGTTACATATTCTAAATAGTGGATATTTTTATTTTAACAGATTTTTCAGTCTTATTTTATCTAGAAGATCGAAAAGTATACGCAACTTAGATTGAAACTGATATATTTTAGCCGAATTGAAAAAAGGAGGAGGTTCTCAATTCGACCCATATGTTTTTTTTTATTTTTGTTACCTCAGAGCTTTCGACTGGGTGAACCGATTTGGATGATTATTTTTTTATTTGAGTGTAGTCCCATTTAAATTTCATAAAAATAGGACAAGCTATTTTTGAGTTACACTGTAATAACGGAAAAGTGCTTGATTTCCTAGACAATATTATAGTGGCATGTGAAGACATCGGTGAACACACCTACACCACAATGACAATTGATCCCATGAGTAACATAGTTCACGAAAAGACTGAAAAAAATATTTACTAAGAAATGGAATCGACTTCAACACTCAAAAGTGTGAAATAACTTGTCGAAAGCACAATATTTTGATATTAGTACTTTTAAACTATCATGGTACCGATTTCAACAAGTTATTTCACACTTTTGAGTGTTGAAGTCGGTTTCTTTCTTCTTGGTATTTTTTTTTTTGTGTTTGTGATTCGCAGGAGCTTGAGAAACTGATATCAACCATTTCATGGCAACGTTTTATAAACAGCGGCCTGGGGTTAAAAGTAAGTGTGAGTACAATTACTTAAACAGTATATTTATCAACAAAAGTAATTAAAAATATAAAATTAAACCTGTAATTTGCTCCCTATACTTATGTTTACTGTATATATAATTCAATGTATATAAGCTTTCGGCTTCCCAATAATTAAAATAACTAAAAAATAAGATTGCTAGAGGTGGGTATCGCTATCGCTCTTATAAACAATAAGAAATATAAATCCAAAAATCTATAAGCAATTCTTGTGCCATGCTTCGCAACTTCAGTGACTGCTCCTCTATCTGTGATTTTTTTTCTTCTAACGGACTAATGCTGTTTGCCTCTACCGGCATTTACAGCTTCACCGGACGGAATACCTTATAGCTATTTTATAATCAGTGGCGATAATATATAATTAATTAACATTAATAATTGATGAATTTGACAACTCATTATAGAGCTCAAGGAACATTTTAAATAATGTGCACCCCAGCAAGCAATTGATCCCGGCAGCTGAAGAGGTAACGTATAGTTAAACAATATGGTACAGAGAATAGAGCACGCTTATGCTGAATACAGAATAGCTTTATCTAGAATGCTATGATATCTGTTGATCTTATCAGCGGAAATCCGGCCCTTCAACACAACCCTTTATCGGCTTCAGAATAACTATTCACGAGTGCGAACCCACTGTTTTCTGTATGCACTTTTTTTTTTTCAACTTTCGAGCCTCTAGAGAAAATTTTTAAAATACGTGAACTGTGAGCTTTCATTTCCGTAAACACTTCAATGGACCTATTTCTTGTTGGAGACTGTGACTAGCTTCTAATGATCTCACGTCGTCGATTGAACAGTCCTTCAGTCTGTCAATGATAAAAAAAAATATTTCCGCAGTTCAAATTATTTTTGTAAGATGTACACATAGTTAGTCCTCTTTTTTGGGAATCATTTGAAGATATATGTATAAACTGGATAATTCGGTTTTACATTGTTACCATAACCTACAGACAGCCAACTATTCTTCTACTAATATTATAAATGCAAAAGTTTGTGTGTATGTTTGTTACTTCTTCACGCTCAAACGGCTACACCGATTTTTATGAAATTTGGTATGGAGATAGTTTATACCACATATATCACCATATTAACAGATAGGCTACTTTTTATCCCGGAAAAAGTATAATTCCCGTGAGATGATTGAGGAAGCGGGAAAACCGTAATCCACGCGGGTGAAACCGCGGTTACTACTAGTAACACACTAGTTAAAACTACTAGTTGCGTATAAATTTCAAAATGTAGCGAAGCATTATAAGAGTAATCATTAAAATTATAATGATTTCTGAGATTATCGCTTACTTAGACATGATATAAAACAAATGCTATAGACATTCCCAGCTACTAAATTCGGTTCCTACTCATAAATTCTTGCCAGTTAGCAGCAGTTGTTCCTCGTAGTAAATAAACATTAGTTCAACTTAACATTCTTGGTATTTAGCGGAACACCAAGAATATTACGAGAAGATACATCCAAAGAAACTGACCCTACTTTTATCACCCGCTCAGCGTGACCGTGACCACTGTCAACGTCAGATCTGTGCTTATCGCTCTGTTCCCTCCCATACTCCTTGTACCTCCCATACATACCCGTGACTGGCCGATTGGCGCAGTTGGTAGCACTATGCCTTCTGAGCCGCTGGTTCGATTCCCGGACAGGTCAAACGTTTGTGTGCATGAACATGTCTGTTTGACCTGTGTCTGGGTGTGTATATGTATACAAGTATATATATATCAATCATCAGGTTACCATAGTACAGGCTCTGCCTAGTTTGGGACGTGAGTAATTCCCGTGTTGAATACATTCATAATATGTTTAAACTAAAGAAATGTAGTCATAGTCGAATGAGCATTATTTAACAGAACTTGTCAGATCTTGGTCAAATTTAATTGGGATATGAGAAGCACCAGGTTTCAAATAAAAAAGTATCATCGAAACCGGTACACCAAGAAAAAATCTGAGGTACACATAATAAGAATACAGACGTAATGAGATCCCCTCCTTTTATCAAGTCGGTTAAAAATAAAGAGTTCAAAAATATGTTTGAAATTATGATAATAAGATAAACATAATAATATTCATCGACTTCTTCCGATGACGCACATAATATACCATATAGAGGGACTGTGTCAAAGCTTTATTGTAAAGTAGTCTTAAACGCTTTAATTAATTACATACAATAAAGATGATTTTTTGCATTTATCCGAATGTCCATCTACAAAAAGAGCTACATAAACATATTTTTTATTGCTACACTTTAATGAGAAGAGTAGGCGTATTGTGATTAAAATTCAACAGTTACCTGCCTTAAACAAGTGATTTCTTGAAATTAATTTAATTAAAAATATCATAAGCCAAAAAAATCTTGTATGGTCTTTAATTGTTATTTTTTTGCGTTTTAAAACAATTCAACATAGATTAGTTTAGCTACAAAAAATATTGCCATAGATTTTAGTTCCTAATACTTTTTAAATAGGTCCGAGCGGCGACAGGAGCGTAGAACTCTCCTTCGCGGCGTCTTCTCTGAGAAGACGCCGCGAAGGAGAGTTCTACGCTCTTGTCGCCGCTCGGACCTGAACCACTGAAGATGTCGACCGCAGTGATCGACGAAACGTCTGGAACACAAGTTTCACATAGACCACGGCCAAACAGCCCGAAAGCAATACATACAACATGCAACGCCGGCCGTGAAAGCCTTAGAGTTTACTTTTTAAATAGATACTAAGTTGGTCTGAATAAAGGGATTCATTACTATTATTATTATTTTTCTCAGCCATAGGACGTCCACAGCTGAACATAATAATATGCCTTCCCATTTATATGCAATTTGTAAGCATCAAACCTCACCTCACCCCTTTGTAACACGGGCTTTACATGCTAATTGAGATCTATTTCGAATAATTGCGATCACTCTCTTGCGCTAGATTTGCTCACGACACGACGTGCTTGACTCACGCTCAACGGGACTTAAATATATCTTTAATCATAGTTTATTTTCAGTTACTGTTTTCAGATGACGTAAGTACCTACATTAAAACAGTTATCAGCATAAAAATTGTATAAGACGACTACGTCCGCTAACATCGCGATCCCTGACGAACTATGACTTAAATACATATAATACGTATATTCACGCCTCTTTCCCGTAGGGGTAGGCAGAAACTCCATCTTTCCAAATGCTCCGATCCCGATACACTTATTTCACGCTCATGAGACCTTTCATATACAAGAGCGTCGGTTTAGAGTACTCTAGATCTGGTCCTTTCTGAGAACTTCTTTCCTGAGACTTAAAAGAAGAGAAATATGTATATGATGTGTATAATTTTACTTAGCCCAGTGTTCAGCTCAATACAATTCTCGATGTATCTTTAACACAAAATGTTCCCAGATCACTTCCTAGCCCATCGGAAAGAAAAGTTTTAAGGAAATTTTAGGTTTTAGTGTGATCACAGACAGGCATGCGAATTGATTTCAATAGTGAAGACTTTGAGAATTAACAGCAAACAAACAAGTTTCGCATTTAATATCATGTTGAACAAATATTCAATGTGAAACAATTATAATAATTGTGTTACACAGTTCAAGTGCAAGGTGAACGAACTGACTGGCGAGCAACTTCTGACATAACAAGATTCTTGATGTATGTGAGTCAAAGTCTGACGCACCTCTTGTCATTTTGATATCTTTTGTCTTTATAACGTGGCACTTACGCGTAGTCGATAACTGTTTCGGCTTCTTCCGGAAGCCTTCATCAGGATCTTGAGTGCGGTGCGTTCGTCGCCACGTCCCGTCTTACACTGGTTTTTTTTTTAACTATGAAAAGAAACATTGCAATCTTTACAGTCCCTACAGATACCTTTATCATTATTGTAGAACAATTTCATGCAATATGAAACTGAAGAAAATAAAATAACGTCATTATAAACGTAACCATATAAAATTAAACATCTTAGTTTAATTTATACTTCTTCTTTTGCTTGTCCTTATCCCACACATGGTGGGGTTGACACAACATGTTTTTCTCTCTGATTATCTTCTATAATTAGTTATTCATCAACCTTTCATTCTTATATAGAAGTAGAGTTTCGACCTAGGTTTCGAGCATGTCCGATGCTCATCCTCAGGTGATTTTACGCTGCCAGGTCGCGGCGACCACTATAATCGTGAGTCAAGCCGGATACTACTTCTATATAATAATGTGTCAAACTCACGAGAATTTCCAATCAAAAAAAAAACTTTCATTCTTCACACGGTCCATCCACACCTTCTTCGGCCTTCCTCTACCTCTATATCCATCCAGTCATGTTAAGTACTTTTTTTGTTATATGTTTCTCATCCCTTCTCATGACGTGTCCACTCCCTGGGGGCCCGGGCGGCCCCCAACCAAAACCCACGGTTTCCGTCGCGAGTTACCACGGCGTCCGAGCGCGGGGTACGTTTGCATACCGCGCCCCCACCACGGCCGTCCGTTTCCGGACCCTCCCCTCGCGACCGCGGACTCATGACATGTCCATACCAAGCCAATCTATCCCCTTTCAACTTATCAGTCGTGGTGCTACTTTAAAGATTCTTCTGATATACTCATTCCTTATTTTATTCTAGTCACCCGCACATCCATCTCAACATTTGCATCTCTGCCACATGCACTTTTCTTCCATCAACCTCTTCTGCTATAACCAACATTCAGATTCTTACATTACGACAGGTCTCACTGTGGTCTGATAAATTTTGCCCTTGAGTTTCAAGGGCTTATAGTTTAATGTATTATGGTTAACAACTTACCTAGTAGGTTAACGTTAAAAATGGTGTAGTCATTATTTAAAATAGTATGTGGCGCAAAAAGGTGTGCGGGGCATAAATTCGTTCAGATTTTTAAAAGATTATGTAAATTCGGCTACTAGTGGAATTTGAACCCACGACTACAGAATCGTCGCTTTGCCATCTTAGCTATAGTAGCACTCCACTAGCCGTCCGAATTTATTCCTTCCTTATACATCATCATATCTTAAGTGTCGTTATATATATTATTATACGTCTGAAACAACCACGGGATCGAGAGACGCTCGATAAATGAATTATTCTTCGATAATCATGAAGTTTGTAAATAAATATTGAGTATGTAACCGGTATTGACAGAAGAGCTATATTATACCCAGAATGCTTCTCCAGAAATTGCGCTCGGGTGTCGGGGGTGACACCGTCTATGTAATGAGAAGAATCTGCCAAAACTATATCAAGATAAGTAGGAAGTCAGTTACTAACCGAGGTGAATGCACTGTACTGGCAGAATTGGCCACAATTTGTCATAGTTTATTTATGAATACAGTAAATGGATCAAGAGGTGGGACCGGTGAACGGAAAACGCAATTTCGCAGAGCGCAGACGTTATATTAAATACTGTGATCTGTATACCCAACATTGTATAACAAGTTATAACTGATATTATACTGACAGAGATGTCTATCTCTTCCGCGGGATTAGTAAACTAGCTATTTTAAGGCTTTATCGTATGGTAAACAGACAATTTAGCAGTACTAGGCGAACCGCGACCACGACCGGTTGAAACTATAGTCGGAACCCTCTGACTTATTACGTGAGTAATTCCCGTGTGGTATGCATTTATAAGAAGTGCCCGGTTGATGGATTAAAATATATCTGTACGTTTTATTCCATAAACTTGTACCTAATCTATCCATTCAATTAATGTAGAACCCTAATGTGTATGTTATGGCTGCAAGCCGCGGGCTTACCCGCGCGGACTATAATCATTTACCCACACCCTATCGGAGACGAAATCCTCAAACATTTTAGCAGATGCGTACTGTTGTGACTTGGCAGTCTTAAATACCAACTTGTTACACAGGCATACACATTTATTCAGATAAGTATAACATTATTAATAATGAACTGTATTTCATTGTAATACCACGACACTTGTACTATTCGAGATTTCAATAAAGTTTTGAATTGAATTGAATTATTCTATCCAATGACGTCAGTACATTAAGTACGAGGATTTTATCCTTACTTCTCGATCAATATTGCCGTCGTTTTGGATCAACAAACCGAGGTAACTACAATCGGAGCAGACTGGTAAGGAATAAATATTACATTTGGGATACTGATAGGGGATAGGGGGATAGGGGAAAGATATGATGTTCCATCAAAGTACAAAAACTGAACATCTGCACTTTGATGGAACTGCACTTGGAGTCCAGCACTCTCAAATTTTTCCCGCCGTTTTCTAAGTCTGCACTATATATATATATATATATCTTTTTTTTAATGTGTGTTCGCGGATAACTTCATCTTTTATGAACCGATTTTGATGATTCTCTTTTTGTTTCATAGAGTTCACTACCGAGGTGGTCCCATTTAAATTTTTATCAAAATCGAACAAGCTGTTTTTGAGTTACACTCCAATAACTGTAAAGTGCTACGCATACCTCGACGATATTATAGTTGCGGTTGAAGACATCGACGCACATACACAATAACAATTGATCCCGTGAGTAGCAAAGGTCCCTGAAAAGGGTGAAAAAATTAATTTTTAATTAATAATATTAATAAATTAATTATTTTTTTAGCAAAAAATGGAACCGACTTCAACACTCAAAAGTGTGAAATAACTTGTCGAAATGAGCACAATATTGTGATGATAGTTACTTTTGTGAACTATCATAGTCCATTTTTTGGTAATAAAATTAATGAGTCTGCGACGGTTATGCTTGTAGCTCGTTGGTTTTCAAATGGCGGGTAACTTTTTATTATAAAAGTCGTTAAACATGCACATCTGGGCAAGGAAGGAAAAAGAGAGGCCATGTGGCGACATGTAAAGTGACTTTCTAACCATTTTTGTGAACACACGAGATGCACAGATACACAACAGGAGACTACTACACAACAATGTATTTTTTTGAAACAGATGTTTCACAAAGTGGATTAAAAAGGAGCAATAGGTTTGGGCATCTTTGTGACGCCACCAGGGGGCCTACTATTCTAGTCTACTGAGTCTACTATTCAATATGGCTATGTGATCGGTTCACAATTGGTGATTTTGACAGCTTTGGTAGACCGCTATTTTAATTCGTAGATATTGAATCAATCTTGATTCATTTCAATGTTTAATGGTTCAGTGAGGTAGTACGTGATTTTTCGTAGTCTGTTCACATCGAACTTCTGAATTTCGTACAAAACCGTCATTATTTTTTAAGTTTATAACTTTACGTTGGACCACTGTTTCACCTGATGTTAAGTAATGCCGCGGTCTAAAATCTAAGCACGCAAGGCCAGAAGGTACATTATTCACTTATGACCCAATGATTCCAGGACTCGACATAGATGAACTTAGCAGACTACGGATATTTGACGTTGTCAGATTGGCATCGAGTCGGCCTCGCACTGGAATGAATACGAACATGAAATTAGTAGAATTGACACTCAGGTTGAATGTAAAATTGTGAAAAGAGTTAAAGAACAGAGTCCACCGACGCGACGGTAACTTTATAGGATTCTGTTGTAGGAAGCGCAACAAATAGCATAATCTTTTCAACTGTTCAATTAATTAAAATTTACCCAACATATTATTTGTTGATACATTTACTAAATGGTCAAATATTCTATCCTAATCATAAAGATACAGATAATTATGACCATTAGGTACATAACATTATTACGGCTTAACACAAGGAGGTCGACCAACCACGTGGGCGACGAGGCCCGATCGACGCCTGCGCACGGATCCCTTCAACTTTTATAGTTGGCACGCCGACGGCGGCACCAGTGTCGCTCTTATACTCATGCAAATCATAATCAGTGCTGTCATTGAGTGTTTTTGTAACGTAACATAATTAACGTGTGTGAGCGTGGGTCGCTCAGGTATTCGAGTGATTGGGAGACCAAGGCTTCGAGTGTGGTTGCTGAATCATGACAAGAGAGCAAGGAGGGCATATATGGAGAAGGTTCTATCAGAAGATAACAGTTTTACAGACGATAGAGTAGGTAGCATCATTAAAGCACAGGGTGGCCATATTTAGGTATAAGTAAGATTACGACAGAGTAGTTTATTTAGTCATTATTATTCATTACCAAACCGGAGTACGAGTACATAAAATGTCAGTACAAATTACGTATCAGTAATTACTATCCTAACATTGATAAAATAAGACTCGCCTTCATACTTTCATATTAGTAAATAAAGTAGTCATGAGCAGTTCTTGCATTATATATCTCCCAAATACCTTGGCTTTAACAATTCCGAAGAACATTTGTAGATAGATAACGATACACTTTAAAAGTTTTTAATACAAGTGCCTTTAAAAAAAAAAAAATCTTCAGCCATTAGAGAAGCCAACAAAGCGACGCTCGGTCCATTGCGCGACTCGGAACTATTTATACGAAAAATAATTATTTTTCTTAAAAATAGTTCTGACTAGTATTGAAGTAGATAATTTTATTCCTACTCATAGCTATAGATAGAGCAGTGACTACGCTAGCTAAGATTACAATCTGAGATTCAATCAGTCCGTAATGCTCACACGTTGTCATGCATTGCAAAGTAATGTTACATAAGCTGAGATCAATTCTAATGCGTTTCGATCAAAACCGATACCTAAATTATACCACCAACGTCATCATTCTGTTTAGGACTGCGGATAAATGGATTGACTATTGTTCGCGTAGTGTGATGTCAGAATTAACTATATTATATTGGACTTTTTGCTAAATCATTGTCTGATAAAAATGTAAAGTCATTTTTCAGTAACGTTACAAGTTAAGGTGTGTTACGTATAGCCAAAAGCGGAGTATAACGACCTTGAGGAATAACAGTGAATTGGAAATTGTTCTTTTATCATTCCCCTCACTATTTGACGCAAAATGGATATCTATCGAAAACTGAACTTAAATAAATCACTAGTACCATTGTAGGTACATTTAAAAGTACTTCCAGGATATATTGTTCACAGCAGGCAAGAGCTTAAAATGATATTCACCCTTAGCCATGGTCCAGAGTTTTGAATATAATATATGTAGTTGCGTATATTATTTGTATTCATAAAGCGGATCATGTACTATGTGTACATCTGTGACATTACTTAGAAAACAAAGATAATTGTAATGACCTATTTCTGTTAAGTCACTAACTATAACTAAATATTGATTTATGTAAAATTTTATTGAATATGTATTGTAATGAACCTATTGGGAAACGAATTCAAAAAGAATCGCCTAATCTTTTTGCATCGCCATAACGTATTTCAATCGTATGTTCAGGGCTGAAATAGTGCTTATTTGGGAACCGCTAAACACAGCTGAAGACTTCAAATAGTAATAATTATATTGAAATTCATAAGTGCGTTCTTGATTATCTAAATTCCATAAATATGTTTGTTATTAAAACTGTACTGAAATAAATATAGGTGAGTTTAAAACCGAGTTGATTGCACCGATTATAACTGTAGCATGAGCCAATTCCAAAGGTGTGTCATCGCCCCTTTAGAAGCAGAAGTTACAAGGGTATATCCTTTCGATTAGGATAATCAGTCTCATGTCTATAGGCAGATCAGCCCGAGACAGATTGTGGGCGGTTAGTTTAACCGGTACATTTGCATGACTGGCCGGTGTCATGCTCGAATATATACAGGACAAAATGTCGTGACACGCTGAGATTATTCTTAAGTAGCAGTTTAACTTCATTGCCAGTCACGCGAAAACACGTATAAAAAGTGAATTGAACTTGATTAGATATTGTCAAGTACAATCTTAAATTATCATTCTTGCCTGATTACTCTAATTAGCAGTTTAAGATAAAATCGAATTACTTATTGGCCTGAAGGCTAGATTGTAATTTTAATGTGACGACCAAAAATAGAAGCACATTTAATTTAAAAAAAATCGTGCCTGAGAACATCTTCGTACTTTTAAACACGTTAAATACCATCATAATTTATCTAATATAGGTTCAAGGATGCATTAATGACGTCGATAAAATTACCAATGTTAGTATTCTAAACTTAGAATTACTTAAAGTTTAAACACTTTTTGACGTGATAACGTTTTATAAATTGATGAATGCCAAAATGAAAAATAGTAACGTTCCGCGTAACGTTCCACCTAAGTTTTATCTAGATCTAGATAATACAATCAAAGACAAAGTCAAAGTCAAGGTCAAACTCAAAAGTCAAAAGTCAAAGTCAAAGTCATAAATGATTATGACGTTATCACGTTAATCTATCGTCCGTAAACCGACTTTACAGACAACCAATTTTCTATTATTTATTTACAACGCGGTGCTAATATCTATGGTATTTGGTTGGTATATGGTTTAATAAATTAATGGCATTCAAACCAGGAAAATGAATAGAAACTTCTGTGTATTTTTGAGTCTCAAAACTATCGCGAGTTTCTTCCATAATTGTTTCCAGTTTAATTTTAGTTATAAGTTTAATTAACCAGTTTCGAACTTATTTGCAGTTCTTCATCTGGGAGTTATGATCGTGCCAGGCGGCGAGCGTAATATTGTTAATATTATAATAATAATAACTTATTTATTAAATAAATAAGTTCGAAACTGGTCGGAGAGTTATTTTCCAGTGTTTACCACGTGAGTCCTAGTCGGTTTGTTACATTACAACTTCTGTGTATTCACGGAGTTAGTCTTCTTTCAAAGGTCAACAATTATAAGGGTTAGATATTACCACACATATATTATTTAGGTACACAATATTTAATGATGATTCCCCATAAAACATCTTCTAGTTAAGATGCAGTATGCGCCGCCCTCCTTTAAATCTTGAACAGAATATTTATAATAATGAATAATGACTCAATAATATGTATTGTACAATTTTAATATGGATTTATTAATTCAGGTTTTCATTACTTTCATTTCGTACACGCAAGTGCATAATTATCCGGTTTCAAGAAGCAGTTCATAGAGTTTTAGTTACAATTAAAAATTAGTTTGCTCAACGGTTTAGTCTCTGATCTCTGAATAGTATTTTTTCCTCTTTGGTATAATCATCATCATCATCATCATCTCAGCCATAGGACGTCCACTGCTGGACAAAGGCCTCCCCCATTGATTTCCACAAGGACCGGTTGGAAGCGGCCCGCATCCAGCCCTTGCCTGCGATTTTAGTCAGGTCGTCTGTCCACCTAGTCGGTGGCCGTCCTATGCTGCGCTTGCCAGTCCGTGGTCTCCATTCGAGAACCTTTCGGCCCCAACGGCCATCGGTTCTTCGAACTATATGCCCTGCCCACTGCCACTTCAACTTGCTAATCCGCTGGGCTATGTCGGTGACTTTCGTTCTTCTACGGATCTCCTCATTTCTGATTCGATCACGTAGAGAAACCCCGAGCATAGCCCTCTCCATAGCTCGTTGTGCGACTCTGAGCCTGTTCAGAAGGCCTATAGTCAGAGACCACGTTTCAGTTCCGTAAGTCATCACTGGTAACACACATTGTTCGAAGACCCTCGTTTTCAGGCATTGCGGTATTTTGGACGAGAAGACGTCTCGGAGCTTTCCGAACGCTGCCCAGCCGAGTTGGATTCGACGATTGGCCTCTTTCTCAAAGTTGGACTTACCTAATTGGACTGTATGTCCTAGGTAGATGTAATGGTCAACAACTTTGAGAGTCGAGTTCCCAATTGATATGGGGGCGGGCGCAACATGGGCATTTGACATAATTTTCGTCTTGTCCATGTTCATTTTAAGGCCCACCCTTAGGGAAACTCTGTTGAGGCCTTCGAGCATCGTGCTGAGGTCTTCCATGGATTCTGCCATGACCACAATATCGTCGGCAAACCGAAGGTGAGTGATGTACTCGCCGTTGATGTTGATGCCGAATCCTTGCCATTCCAAGAGCTTGAAGGCGTCTTCCAATGCGGCAGTGAACAGTTTCGGAGAAATAACGTCTCCCTGTCTCACGCCTCGTTGCAATGGAATCGCCCTCGAAATTTGCTCTTGTACTCGGACCGACATAGTGGCGTTATTGTACAAACACTTCAGCACTTCGATATACCGATGGTCAATACGGCACCGCTGAAGAGACTCAAGCACCGCCCACGTCTCGATCGAATCAAAGGCTTTCTCATAGTCCACAAACGCTAAACATAAGGGCAAGTTATACTCTTCGGTCTTCTGTATAACTTGCCGCAGCGTATGGATGTGGTCTATGGTGCTGTAGCCTTTTCGGAAACCGGCTTGTTCGGGAGGCTGGAAGTCATCAAACCTACGTTCGAGACGATTCGCGATGACTCTTGAAAACAGCTTGTAAACATGGCTCAGAAGCGAAATGGGTCTGTAGTTCTTAAGCAATGTGTTGTCACCCTTCTTAAAGAACAACACCACTACGCTTCTGTTCCATGCTTCCGGCGTTGACCCTTCGAGGACAACGGAATTAAAGAGCTTCTGAAGGACTTTCAGTATCGGTGATCCACCCGCTTTCAGAAGCTCTGATGTGATTCCGTCGTCACCCGGTGCCTTGTTGTTTTTAAGCTGCTTCAGAGCCATCCTAATCTCGTATAGGCTGATGTCCGGGATGTCTTCGGTATAGTGCCGGGTCAGCTTGGCTCTTGGGTCTTTGGCCAAGCTGTCAACAGGTTTAGCGACCGAAGTGTATAGCTGTCCATAGAACCTCTCGATCTCTCCAAGCACCTCTGCTTTGGTCGACGCTATACTGCCATCATCTCTCTTCAGCTTAGTCATCTGGCTTTGCCCAATAGACCTGTCTCTTGCAAACACTTTGGAGCCTTTTCTCCGTTCGATCGTATCTTTAATACGATTTGTACTAAAGGTACGGATGTCGTGTCGCAAGGATTTCCATATTCGTCTATTGAGCTGCCTATATGACGCAGCATCATCGGATGATTGCAGTTGCAACGAGCGTCGTTCAGCCATGAGGTGGAGGGTATGGCTGGAGAGTTTTTGAGGTCTATTTGTACGGCGGGGCTTAAAGAACTTAGACCCCACTTCGTGGACAGTTTCTACAAACCTGTTGTTGGTCTCGTCCACCGACGCAAAGTTCTCAAGGCAAGCAAAGCGATTGGATAACTCAAGTTGAAAGCTCTCGGGGTTTTGGATATGGACATTTTGAGGTCGGAGCGTGGATTTCATCAAACGGGACCTCTCAAGTTTAACATTAATATTCAATGTGCCTCTTACCATGCGGTGATCACTACCGGTTTTGACCATGTTGATCACAGAGACATCATTGAATATTTGTTTCTTGGTGGTCATGATGAAATCGATCTCATTTCTTGTGGAACCGTTGGGGCTCAACCAGGTCCATTTCCTTTGAGGCGGCTTCTGAAAGAAAGAGTTCATCATAAAGAGTCCCTCTTTCTCCATGAAGTCGGCCAGCCTCTGTCCCCTAGGGTTCCGTTGTCCATAACCAAATTGCCCCACTCTCAACTCTCCATCACTTCTTTCGCCCAACTTTGCGTTAAAGTCCCCCATAACAACATTGTAATGGGTCTTGGAGGTATGTATGGCCCTACTAATGTCCTCATACATAGCCTCTACCTCCTCATCGGTTCCGAGTTTCGAGGTCGGTGCATATACCTGAATGACCTTCAACGAATATCTGCTTGATATTCTGAGTATTAGGTATGCCACCCTGCTCGAAACGCTGTCGATGGTGATGATTTTGTTAGCGAGGGACTTGCGAACGAGAAATCCGACACCACCTTGGGACTTTTGGTCGCCTTCCCGGTAGTAGAGCAAGTTACCGGATTTGAGAGTTATGGTGTCCTCACCCTCTCTACGGACTTCACATAACCCTAAGATATCCCAGTGTAACTTACTCATTTCTTCTTCCAGTTCGACGATCTTCTCGTCTGCCAACAAAGATCTTATACTGTGTGTTACCAGGGCCAGAGGTCGTTTTTTCAGGGAGTGGTAGCCGGGAATCTGCCGGAGATTCTTAGCACCCCCCGCTCCACCGTTACACTGGCCGCTACCGGAGCCAGCATTAGCGGAGCTGCCGGGGACTGGGGGCCTGGTTTTATTTTGTACTGTCATAGGGGGGGGGGTTTGCCAATACTCGCCACGCTTGGCGTGCGGGTTGGCGAGCGCAGTATATAAAATACGACCCTCAGAAGGCGCTGCTGCCCATCCTTCTGGTACGTGATCCCTTAGTCGACTCTTACGACACCCACGGGAAGACATGGGGGGGTACTATTCTAAGCCGGTACCCCACGGCTTTGGTATAATATTCATAATTAATTAAATCAAGTCATAAAGTAACACACAACGTCACAGTTTTTATATACAGAAATTGGTTGCATCTAAAACCGCATGTTCAGTATACTCGCGTTTCTTAATTATAAATGTACCGTCAGCCAAATAAATCGTCTACCGGGTGGTACGGTTGAAGAATATTTGACATGATAAAACAACAATGTTAATTCTCCGGTGCAATAATATTAGCAGTTACTAATGCTGCACCTTATCGCTATTGTGATTACACACAAACTTTGGTCAAAACTGGTAGACCATTTCTTTGTCGATTGTACATACATACCAATCACCATAGATTAGACAACCCTTGTGAAAAAAATTTTCGCCTACAAAACAATAGGTATTTTGTTCCGTTTCCAACTAATGAGGCACGTCATATCATGTATACGTGATGATCTAATGATGTCATTGGATGTAGACATGAGCGTTTAAATAGTTTTCGAGGCAAAAAATGCTAATCTCCAGAACTAGTTGTTTTAAAACTTACATTAACCATACGTAATCCATATGATCAATCGATCGCGGCCGATGTTAAGAATCCGGATTATCAAGTTATACTAGAAAGCTAATGGCGAAATATTTAGGGCGAATTGTCGAAATAGTTTAGAGATCAATATCATTATTAGTAATGGCTGGACATTATTACTTGGTACAAGTTTAAAATAGTCTTTGTTTATAGGTAGGTATTTTTGCAATTTTCAATTCAATTAAATTAAATTCAGAACTTTATTGGATTATCTAATAGTATAAGTGTGGTGGTATTACAATAAATTACTGTTCATTAGAGACCCTGTCGGGCACAACAACTTAAGAGAGGAGTGCGCGTCAAGATTATAAGATTCACTATAAATAATATTAAAATAATGTCGGAATGACAATATTATACTTAATTTGAACTAGTTTTTTTCTGTTTTTACATAACAACATTTTGAAGCGTCATTATTTATGGTTATAATTTTTTTTATTATGTCAGTGTAACTGATATATTTAATAATATATTTTTCCTTCTACCTTTATGAATATTTTTACTGTTTTAGCACATTATTTGCCATTAAAGTAAGTATGCCTCGACAGAATAGTTAATTTTGTCAATCAGATCAGTGATCAGTGATCAGAGAAGACGCCGCGAAGGAGAGTTCTACGCTCTTGTCGCCGCTCGGACCTGAACCACTGAAGATGTCGACCGCAGTGATCGATGCAACGTCTGGAACACAAGTTTCACTTAGACCACGGCCAAACAGCCCGGAAGTAATACATACAACATGCAACGCCGGCCGTGAAAGCCTTAGAGTTTACAACAAACTTTTTATTTGGTTTAAAAATACGCTATTATGGGATGTGATACAATGTGATCTTTTATTTGACTCAACAAGACGTCAGATAGGTGACAATTTTTTATTGCCTAAAATAAATACATTAACATGATTAAATGATTCCATACATTGCATATAGAACTTAAAATGTGACCTAAACGATACCGAGCTCACCCGTCTCGTTGATCCGGAATGATAAACACCGCTGACATCACAGGTTAACTCCAAGCGTCTGCTACAAAATTAACAAAGTTATTTATGTCCTCACACATCAAAGTAGCGCCACTTCCTTTGGCAGTTCTATCAAAACTAGTCATAAATTTTCAATTTACTACCGTAACGCTGCCTCATCTGCCACGTGTGAATATTTATCAGTACAGGTACTTTATACTAGACAAAGATTTTGAGTATATAAAGGGGGCTTAGTTTCTGTAGCGGGAATAACTTGCGTCAAAGTCATCGTATCGCAGTCGTATAAACAGTTGAATAACGCACTTACCGTCTGTAGATTGCGACCGCGGCTTAGTAGCCCTAGCACGAATCATAATCGTACAATAAAACAATGAGACCCTTTATCTATTACATGTCTGAAAAAGAGAACTGACAGGACCCTGTTGTTGTGTGTGCGGTATCCAAGGACAATTGAAAAATAAAGATATATTTCGAGAAGCTTTTTCATCACCATGTATTCCAGAAATGTCAAACTGGTTTTATTTGTTATTATGAATTTGCATTTCCTAACGATACAAACACTATTATAAACACAAGAACTCTAAAAAGACAGCAATCACAAAGCCCTTCTATGCTTGCGTGCTCCATCCAAGATCGCGTCATCACTTAACATCAGATGAGACTGTGGCCAAACGCAAGCTAAATATTAAAAAATAAAATAAGAATACAGTCATGTTCTACTAATTTTTTTTTCACATAGACCGTGAGGCATTGAACTAGTTTGAGGAAGCAATCGGAGAGTTATTATTTTGTTTATACGATGACGATACGAAAACTTTCTCGCAAATTATGCACGTACCACACGGGGTCTACCTAGTTTGGGCTTTTGCCCCTTCCCACTGAATCTTAAAGGGCATGCAAACAAACGTTCATGTTATATTGTGTTACTAGTTAAAGACTTTATGTGGGAAATTAATAAACAACTTATTATTATTATTGTACCTTCCATTAACTCCATACATGTTTTCTAGCTATAGTGGCGCGAGTCATTCGATTGAAAAACATAGACCACTTCATTTACACGAGTAACATCTTCTGTACTTACATCGTCAAGGATGTCAAGTTTATTAGACTTGACTTTATTTGTGGCCCTTATGTTCACGTGCAATAATACAGTGATTACCACGAGTTTTCCAACAAAGACATCTCCATGAATGTCCGTGCGATACCAATTATTATTCTCACATAAATCGTGACGCTTCCTACCTGTATGTCTAAAGAGTTCTAGCGGTGAACAAGGTATGTTGGCCCAAGTAATTATGCCCAGCTGTCGTGGCCTTCACGGTGTTTTAATAGAATTGTTGTTGTAACTCTATACGCCTTGTGCAGGCGTAGGGCCCCGTGTTCAAGTGAGCGAGTAACGTTTACCTCAGTAGATACCTTTCGAGACTTTAGTGAAACAGTGATAGGTCAGAGGCAGTTAGGGTCGCCCGCCGATGTAGCAGCCGACGGTCCACCTTTGAGTTTGACCTTTTTGCTAAAAACGACAATGGCTTTGGAAGAAAAAATAATTTTCTCCCTATTGCTGTTGACAGCGGATGTTGGGGTGTACAAGAAACAAATTGAGGAGTGAGATAGGGCATAGGTTTAGGTAGTGATTTCGCTCCTCCTCGTTCCTGGTGCAAAGGATGGCCATTGCCACCCACATGGTAATGCTGCTAGTTTTATTGCTCTAGGAACTTTAAGGAGCGGGTTAATTGATTAGATTACTGGGATAGGTATATGTCATAATATTATTAATTATCTCTATTGAATTACGTCTAGACTAACATTTAATTAGTTACTTAAGGACTATTCCTAAGCTGTGAAACTGTATTAATATTTTTTTTTAAAATACTAATACCATAAATTAATAGTCATTAATTAATCTTACTAATTATATAAATGCGAGAGTTTGTGAGTATGTATATATGTTTGTTACTCTTTCACGCTCAAACGACCGGCCGGATTTAGATGAAATTTGGTATGTAGATACTTCAGGTTCCGGAATAACACATAGGTTACTTTTCACCATCTTCATCATCATGAATCATCACCACGCGAGTAAAACCGCGCGGAGCAGCTAGTAATAAAATTAAACAAACTTGCTGCTGTATTGCCAGTATTAAATAGTGTAATATTTAAACTGAATTATTATACATATTTGGAAAAAAAATACAAAGGTGTGGAAGAATAAAGTGAGATCCGCAACATGAACTTAAGGTAGGTACTTTTTAGCACCAGTGTGGCCTAACTATATAACTTTGAGTTTTACATCTGTCAAAAAGCACCTTGTGTGTTTCAACAGCTGTCGTCGAGTGCCAGGTGACATTTAATTTTAACTACCTACATCGTCGCAATGACCAATGAGTGAGTTAGTTTGAGAAAATATTGGTCAAGCCATATTTAAAAACAACAAAAGTAAAACCGGGAATTTATTACTAATAACGTTTCCGCTGCCGGAAACAAAATATTTTTCAGAAAATTATTACCTAAATATTGGCCTGGCCATCATTATGAACCACCGAATTCATGGGGGGATGGTGGGTCGATGCAATGATTTTGTATCTTGTGTTTTAGACTTATATGTATTTGTGTCTTTGAACTGGGTGTCAAGTCAACAAATATATATTTTTAGATATTGTGTCCTTAGAAAATACTAAGAAGAAATGTCTATGAACTTCATCGACATTTCTTCTTAGCGACACATACATAATCAGCCCAATATGTTCCCAAATGCTGGGACAGGGGCCCACCTCTCAGAGTGGAGTGTTGGTCATAATCCACTATACGAGTTGGCGGACAGTCTAGTGGCCAGCCTAATATCAGAGTTTTTAGGCCGCCCAGGGGCCTTTGACATGGCCCAACGACTGTCTCCTAAGTCCTAAGACAACAACCGGGGCCGACGGCTTAACGTGCCCTCCGAAGCACGGAAGAAACGAGCGCTTGAAGATACGCGTTACGCCACTACACACCTTCCTTTAATTATTTCACCCAGGAAATACAGCCGAAAAACGAGCGGAAACGTTTTCAGAAATAACAAAAAACAAACGTCGCGTCGTCGCCGCTTTCCCGCCTCGAGCAACACTGGCGAAACGTGAAATAAGCGTGACAAAACCGCAGGTTTATTTGGCTTGTTAAAAATACGACACATTTGTGAAGAGGAGCACAATTCCCGTAGCGGCATTGTGTTCTCGCATGTAGAACAATTGGGTCAATGGTGGACAAGTTTCTAAACGAAGAATGTTTATAAACAAGTTGAAACTGAAAACAAAAATACAACAGCTATGAGAATTTCAGAACACACTCGATATTATATTATAAGAAGGAACATTTTTTCAACATCGAAGGGAAAACGATTGGTTCAACGGAAGATATATTTCCAAAGGAAACACGTTTTACTCACGTTGAAAATAAAAACGAAATTAGAATCTATATAAGCTATGTGTTTCATCAAAAGCAAAGTCGATCAACAGAATTTCGAATCCTATTTTTATTTGGAATTCTCTTCTTCGACTGTAAAGAGGAATACTTTGCTAACATCAAAGAATTAACAAATACTCGACAAGTTTCTAACAGAAATAGCAATAAAGGCTTGTTGTTGGCTTTTATCGATTAATTCTAGAAGTATTTTGCTATAATAGCTGGATAAAACCAGTTGTGCCAAAATACAAATAATAATAGTGACGTGCTTCAAGAACATACTAGATCCGAAAAATCGTTTGACACTGACGTAATTAAACTTTGTTAACATTTATATAAAACTTGACTATGAAATATGATCACAAGATTCACAAGTGATAATATTTCTATGGCTCAGTGGTCAGTGACATGAACTCTGAGACCCGGGATTCGAATCCCGGCAGGGCCAAACATTTATGCCACTCATGTAGGTGTTTCTTCTGGGTCTTGGATGTTTGTGTGCTATAATTGTGTGTGTCCATGCCTCTCGCGACACAGGCAATCCTAGTGCGGGGGTCTGAGTGTGAGAAAAAGAAAAGTACCTACACTAAAATTGTGATAATGAAGCAAGGTGACCTGATACTATACAAGTATGTGTGTATCAGTTATATATCTTTTGAATTTGGTAACTTGCACTTTGTTAATTACAGCGTAAAAAGAAAGCTTCATTAAAAATCTAATTTCAAAATGTGTTTGATTTCAGCAGCAAACATTAATTATAAAAAAAAAAATATTTTTTTAATTTAAAAAAAAATAAAATTTAATTATCTCATATTAACTTATTACTTTTAACCGCTAACTATTAATTATCTTTAAATACTGATATCTTATCTTTCACTGCCATGGACACGCATGCAAAGAGTCGAATTTTCTATAAATGATCAAAAGTTGTTATTTAAGAACTTTCATACGGTTTCATGCCTATGTTCAAATAGGTGTGGTAAGTAAATAGAATTCCTCGCCGTGGAACAAAGACCAATAAACTTGGCTGTTGGCTACTTAACTCATAACAACATTTAAGACTGCATTAACCTCAATTGAATTCCTTTGATGTGGCTAGTTATTTCCCTACGAGTATAGCATTTCCAATTTAGATTTACAAGTTTCCATTATTCAACAGATTTCCGGGCTTTATACTAAGATAATTGATTTCCAATAAGGTATTTGTAGTGTTATGTATATGCTGAACCCTTCCGCTGATTGAAACAAAGAGATTTGCGGAAAACCGATGTCTAATGAGCCTGAAGAACATTACGAGTATGTAGAACGCTAAAACTTATCAAACAAAAAATGTTCAAGCGTATTAATCAAATTATTATTCTCTACAAAATAATTTTCTTCAGCATAACGATTGTTATATCAAGCACGTTATTCAACGCTATAAAAATGTTCTGAATGTGATTTAAATGATAGGGTACCAGCACAAACTATATCATGATGCTAAAGCATCCAGAAATTGTCATTAGGCTAAAGATTAAATAAATATATGGCAAACAAGTAGACAAGCCTTGGTAAGATATATTGGTTGACTGGCCGGTTGGCGCAGTTGGTAGCACTCTGCCTTCTGAGCCGCTGGTCCCGGGTTCGATTCCCGGACAGGTCAAACATTTGTGTGTATGAACATGTCTGTTTGACCTGTGTCTGGGTGTGTATATGTATATAAGTATATATATAAGTATGTATATAAGTATATATATCAGTCATCAGGTTAACATAGTACAGGCTCTGCCTAGTTTGGGCCCTGAAGACCTTGTGTGTATGTTGTTTCATAAAATATATATATAATATACATTAAGATACAATAGTTTCAGTAAGAATGTGTTTACCAAATAGACAGGCGTGGAAGCAACACTCTTAGTTACAGTTCGACTAACCTGTCCATAAGCGAGCACAGTAGCGTTGTAGCCATCGAGGGCAGCCTCCACCAGCTTCCTGACGCACGTGTCGTAGAGCTCCTGCTGGGCGGCGCTAGGTTCGAAGGCATAGTCGAAGGTGAAGGCACGCTCGGTGCCCAGCGCGATCCCGCCCTCGCCCGCTGCACCGCCCGCCCTGGCACATATTCCACATCCCTCGACAACTTCTCCTGGCGTCTGCGGCCGGATTCTGAAAAGATGGGAGAGAAGTAATAGTTAAAACATATCGCAATCATCACTTCAGGGATAGGACGTCCATTGCTGAACATATAAGCATCTCGAGATGATCAATATTAAAACAGGTTTTAAATGGACTGCATCAAATGTATGTCTAGGCTCCTACTGTGAAATTCAAGTCCCGTATCTGCCTTGAGAGCTCTACCACCGTAGCGTTCAAAATTGGAGCAGTTTTAGCTATTTACAAAAGTGAATTTCTTCGCTGTTTTCTCTAACAAAAAAGGTCAAAAATGCATACTAAACGTACTTGGCACTGATACGAATCGCTGCATTCATTATCTTAGCAGAATAGACTAAAGTTGAATGATGGTCATGGTACATGACATTTTAGATAAAGGGTATTGTTTCTGCTTAATCTATAATAATTATAATAGTGGTATTGAATCTCTTGCTAGACACAGTACATTTGTAATTATGTATTGTTTCCTTTTGTTGTTACTATTTAGAAGTTCTGTGACAAATTGGATAAAACGGTTCAAAATCCATCGGGACTAGATCGCGTGAAAAACATTTAACTCGCCGTTTCGACCAAGTTGCAACAGTAGTGGTCACGAGAAGATGGTCTGACAGTCTTTTCGTTACCAAGAGCCCAGGATTTATAAACCATGTGTTCGAATCTCGAAAATCTAAATATTTCAAAAATATATAACATGTCGTGCGCAGAACTTTCCTTGACATTGTTTCACTGATAACATCTGTAATCAGATAACGCATGTTTATGTACTTGCTGTTAACTAATCGATATGGTCCGGATAAATTGATAACAGATAAGACATTCGAATACTTTAGTAGAAGTAATATCACTCCACGCTGTATTGGAGATCTAGTGCAAAATGCATTGCAATCTCTACAGCAATGCATAACTTTCTCTTAGCGAGTGAAAAGTAAAATGGCTTTATCTGCCAATTAATCTGGTTGTCTGCCTTACTTCCACGTTATGTTTGATATAAGAAATCCATTTGTTCATCAATCAAATGCGACCATCTAAATGGATCTCAGAAAACAAAAACGTGAACCTACCCGCAATCGTTGTGTTTTTTATCAAGTCGATACAATGCACAATGGCTGCGATAATGTAAGTAAATGATGGATCCGGATTATTACATCTCATTGTTCCGGTAAGTACTGTAGTTATTAAAGTAAGATCCCGATGTCATAATATTATACGTATTTTATAGGCTCTGCTAACTTTAGTCTGAAGAAGATCACCTATGCGATAGACAAACAACAAAAATATTCGGCTCAGTTGTTCTTAAATCGAAGGTTTAAATCGGAGGTCTCGAAATAGCCAATAGTAGTGTGGTAACCAACATTACAGTTGATATCGTATCAAACGAAGGCACCATACCTTTATCTTAAGAGTTTTATGGTTTATTCCATTTATTAATCTGGAACAGTAACTATAGCGTTATAACTGTTATTATACCATGTAGAATGATTTTTAACCAGTGTTCTCATCTTGACTTATCGTAGCCATAGGACCCATAGAGGTCCGCGGAGAGCTAAACATATTATTTCTCTCCGTCCACCTCAATAGGTTATAAAAGGCTTTTAACCGGCTTTTTCCAGGTCGTCTCACCACCTTATCGACGAATATCCTACGCTGTGGTCTAAATCCCGCGGTCTCCACAACAGATGATAGAGTGCTACTAGAACAGGAAACGGGACGCAAACGGTATAACCGCGCGACGATGCAATTCAGTGCGCAGCGGATGCTTCAATTTACCTTTTTAAATACCATTGTATGGGTAACTTTTTTATATAAAGGCAGCGTATGACAACTACAACTTGTAGAGCATTCTATGAGCAGCTGGCAATGATGATAGCAATCCGTAGTTAAGAAAGATCGTATTTCTAGGTATAAGGTTTGGAATACTTAAATACTCTGTTACGTGTATTTTTAAGTGTTTATTCTTTAATAATTTCTGGTATTTTCGCGATAACTTGTCTATATATTGCACGGAGCTGGTACATTGACATTTATCAATATTAACGTAGTCATCGCGAAGAAAATAAATAAATTACAGCGTTTTAATACGCTTAAGGTGGTGCGCGAATTGAGCGTCTATAGCGTCACTGACGCTATAGACGCTCACTTCGAAAGTTTTAGTCAAACGAAAATGACAATACAGCAATTGAAAGTACCCAAGATTGGCTCCTGCCGAGGAGACTCTTCGATGGTTGACATACAATCTTGTGTGATCATTTCCGTGATACATAACAGGACCCCAGTTTCATTTTCATTTCTTAAAATATTGATTAATTTATATTTTCTTATGAGGCTTTTATACGATATACTTATGCATGCGTACCTATAATTAATCACACCTTTAAGTACAACAACACTTATTATAATGTTGTCTCTATGTGGCGTAGTATAATATCAAAGTTGAATGTTTGTCTGTCATTTGAAGTTTGTTATTCCTTCACGTTGAAATGGCACAACCCATTTTCATGAAATTTGGAATGTAGATTACTTATACCCTGGAATAACACATCCTTATTGTGGAAAAAGTATAGTTTTCCTGGAATGATTGATTTAGTGGTATGACCGTGGGTGAAACCGCGGCGTGCGGCTAGAAATACGTAACCACTTTATCAGGTACAATAACATAGTATAATTAGTGGTTAATGCATAGTTACATAATGTTAAACCGAGCATGAGACACACTATAAGCATATATATTTGTATTACTTAATTCTTTACTTTCTTTCCACTTGCATTATAATATACTGCTTTTTAATATTAGTTGCGCTGTCAACTAATAATAACGGTGGTGGTACCGGCCTAGAATCGTACTCCCCATCTCTTCCCGCGGGCGCCGTAAGAGTCGGCTAATAGACCGCGTACCAGGAGGTGGGCAGCAGCGCCGTCTGAGGATTGGAAATTATACTGCGCTCGCCAACCCGCCTGCCATGCGTGGCGAGTATAGGCATAACCCCCCAATATGGGGGAGGCATATGTCCAGCAGTGGACATCCCATTGCTGAGATGATGATGATGATGATGATGAAGAATTATTAAAATTGGTTCAGTAGATCCAGAATTACCCCCTACAACCTCACATAATTTACCTCTTTATAATATTAGTAAAGTATAAATTAAAAAGTCAAGCATAAATTTATAAATCTAAATTAAAAATGAAAGGGGGGGGCCTATGTCCATCAGTGGTCATCCTATGGCTGAGATGATTTTGAATTAAAAACTTATTTATAACATAAGGTTTGAAATTGTGTTGTATTTTTTTATAGGTAAGAATATAGATCTACGCCCACCACAAACAACGAAATATTCGGATAAGTATCTTAAGATGCCAATTAACTAAATGCGTATAGTGACTGCCGGTAACAATTGCTTTTTTGGAAAAAGATATTATCTAAAATGCTGTATGGGCTCTACAATTAGAAAGATAAAAGCATGTATTGAATAGTCTGCCTCTGCGTTCTATACAAGAAATACTGTGGTCTCACTGTACAGCGCTGCACTTCAGGGCCGTGTTCGGCAGCTGCTTCGGCCAAATATTCATCGACCAACTTATGATCGATGTCTCACGAACAGCTACTACATAGTACGTCATAGAAGACGAAGAAGAAGCCACTACACTGATAATGGATCAGAAAGAAAGAAATAAATTAGATTTATTTGAGACAGTAACAAAAACACTTAAATATTAACAAAAATTAAAAATTTTAAACATTCCTAAATAAAATGAAATGTCTCAAATTGGTCCCAACTCAGCGTATGCTAGTTCTAAGTAAACCAGCGCTGGTCTTCCTTTGGGATCATTTGAGCCGGCACAGAAGGAACGATCACGGATCACGCGATAGTTACTATAGCATGTCACTTTTGACAGCAAACCAAGATTAGATCGAATCTATAGGTTTCTAAAGATTATGATCTCGTCGAGAATATTTTGGTGCGACAGGGTGACGTGAACGGTCATGATCAATGATATTATATGCTTATATGAGGTAGATGTCGCACAAGCGCGCGGAAGCTGAGGCGGCAAAATTAAGTCAATTGTAGTAATTTTCATTATGACGCCTATTTCAAGCGCAAGTCTAAACATATAGTTATCCTTTTCTATATTATTTATACCGTAATATCTGTCGCAGTAAGCTTGTTTATGTCGTGAAGGAAAAATCTGAGCACCGCGCAGTATGAATATACGTCATCTTTTGTAAAACATAATTGGTCGTGATCAAGTAATGGTGGACCAATGAAGCTGGGAGCTCGTAAACTCAGCACATATCCGCTGTCAGAGCAAGATAATGATGGAGCTGCCGAACGCACGCCAGTTGTCACGTTTCAACTAGACCCCCGTGATTCGATGCACAACGGATGTTCCAATTCATCACTTCCAAGAGTCAGAGTGTGACGACCACAGAGCGATCCATAGCCATGCGCCTCTATAGAATAACGCATTAGTGGAACATCAATCAAACATATATACATATGCATAAGTACAGCCATGACGCGGTATAATGTAACAAAGACGTGACTAATTACTTTAAACAAATAATAACATGGTGGCTAATGGCTGTTATGAAAGAGCTCCTAAACTAAGCAAATGGGGGTGAATTGAGGTGATCTAATCTTTCTTTTCTGTTCTACTTTCAACATTAATTAGAAGTTAAAGGCGTATTTTAAAATAGTCTTATGATAAACAACAAACACTTTATCTTGTAAGCATTTTTAAAACTAGAATTATCTCATTAGGTGCAGTTATTACAAAACTATTTATTACACGAAACAGGAATATTTAAATCCTACTAGTATTATAAAAACTAAAGTTTTTGTGTATGTGTGTGTGTTTGTTACTTCTCCACGCTCATACGGCTACACCGATTTCGATGAAATTTGAATTGAGGATGAGGAAATTTTTGATGGTCAGTGATGATGCGGTCGACGGTGGAATCACTCCAGACCGTGTTTACCCAATGTATCAAACTATACCGATAGTTCAATAGAATTGAAAGTAATTCGCTTCTCGGCCCTACAGCCGTGTTCACCTAGAAATCACAGTAAAGTGAAGTAACGTGCTTGAAACCGATTAGGTGGTTTTCCGTGGATGCAATACAGCGCAGTATACACACAAAGAAATGAGTTCGTTCACCTTTACCGCGAATATCGCAAATGGCTAGGTAGAGGTACTTACTGTACGAGTGTATACACTAGGTGTATATGCGGTGCATTTTGGACATGTGCCCGACCATTTGATGTTTCGTGGAAATGCTTCAACTTTTGTGGTTTACCTAATCGCGCGCTAATCTCTGACTACCCGCAATATCAATTTGTTGTTTCAATTCCCGTGTTTTATAAATCATAATGTGTCAAAACCACGTCAGTTTTAATACCTAAACGTTTTTTTTTTTATATAAAAGTTCCACGACTCTCTACATAGCTTTAAGCATAGTCTAACTTTCAAGCTTAAAACCAAATTAAACACTTGTGAATTGAAACCTTGTACCTATCGGAAAACTACAGACGCGGGTAACGTGTTCTAGTTATTGGCAGCGCGCATTATGAAAGTTAGAATGGGCGCAGCACGCGACACCCGTGGAGATGGTACATAAGAAAAAGATGGCATCACAGGAAAGGACTTGTTAAGTTCTGTGAAACACAAGAATAATTCATTTATGTCGGCGACTCACATTGTGACTGACAGTGTCCATGATACATTTATGTCAATCCACGGATTAAAAGTTCATTGAATGACTGAAAAAGATTTAAAAGATTTTTTTAAGTTAGTATCACTTTTCAACAGAATAAAAGCTTGGAGTAAAATTACCATTATTAAATGTCGGCAGTCGTTAATAATTAGTTCCCTATGTATTTTTAAGGGAACACCTATAACTGTAGCCTACTCACCGTTAAGTAATGACCGCGGTGTACGGAACACGCCACACCTATACATTGCAAGTGGTCGCCCTATTTACGATGAAAACTTAGCCGTTTTCCGCGTACAGTAAAGCCTCCTTTACTGTACGCGGAAAACGGCTAAGTTTCTCCACTGTTGGGGGTACCGTTGTGTTTTCTTTACATTACGCTACTTACCGTCCGTCCTGTCTTGATGACTAGACACACATGAAGCACGATACAATAGTTGGTTGCGTTAGCCATTATGTTTTCGTGCAGAGAAACGGTGCGTCCTTTGTAAACATTTTGCCCTATTGCATTACAGAGCATGACGTAAGGAAACATTATGAAATATCCGATGGCTACCGTAATCATTGCAATGCCACTAAAAGCTTAAGCTATTCGTGGCTGTGCACACATTTAGGGGGAGAATATAACTGGCATTTTGGCGGTCGCCGTGACGCAGTGGTTAGTGTCAGTGACATGACTTCTGTGTCTCCGGGACCCTGGGTTCGAACCCGGTAGGGGCAAACATTTGTGCGAGGATAGTAGATGAAAAAAAAAACTTAACTTCGTGCATGCCATCAGCGTCGCCGCATCAGTTTCATGGTCCATATAGAAAGTTGGGTCAAGGTGACCCAAGGGAGACCCAAAGAGCAAAAACCACCTAGGTGGTTTTGCACAAAGAAGGAAATTAAAGAGAGCTGCGACAAGACTTGTGGTATTAGTGCCCTTCTTTACTGGATCGATGTTCGGTGATCGTTGCTAACTAGTTAACTATTACTGACACAGTACTTCCTGACGTAGTTTTAGACAAGAGTTGTCAGTGAGTTAAGCAGTTCTTTATAACTCCCAACAAAATATAGTATCCTAACAACCGTCCTCTTGAGAGTAGTCACCGTAGCCATTATCTTCCTACTCAGGGAAGTAGGTAGGCTCAAGAGCCTACCTAGAGAAAACTATTAGCCGTAATCCACACCACGCTGGCTAATGAGGCGTGGCGCTAATTGCCAGACTTGGTATCGCATTTTATTTTTTCGATATTCCATCAACGAAGAACCATCGACGTCGCCTTAAGGATTATAGTCCTGAGACAACAGTCGGTGTCCGTCGCTTTACGTGTCCTTTGAAACACGCTCTCAAGGAAACACTGCCGTTCATCCAAGAAATTATAATTACCACGAGAGTATATTTTTCGGCCGCCGAAAAACCAAGATTAATGGGAAAATTTTTTTTAACACACTTGCTCGTAACTTGAGCCTTATTGCATAGCTTTTAGAGCCATAAACCTGGCTGTGTACACTAGTGTGTACCATTACACATATATTTTTACTACAAAATTAACCTTACTGCAAGTTATATGCGAGGAAACAGCAAATGTGTTGAATAACATCGTATGAAACTCGTGAGCTCTGCTCATTTGTATCATAATATACTTATATCTAAGTGTGTAGATGAACACTCGTGCAGATCTACGAACTAGCTCAGTTGATCGGTACAGATAAAGGTAAGCTCCGCTACGAACGCTTCACTTCTTACAACAAAGATAATTGTTTATTCATTCAATTATAGAATACTAGCTGCACCCCGCGGATTAATTCGCATGGACTACAGTTTTCAGCTACATAAATTATCCCACGGGAACTATACAATTCCAGGACAAAAAGTAGCCGGTGTGCTATTCCAGGGTATAAGTTATTATCTCTCCAAACTTCATGCAAATCTGTTCAGCCGTTTCATCGTCGTTTTCATCATTAGCAATGATGTAATCCATTATGTTAGATTAGTGAACTGTGCACCAAACGGTATCATAACCAAACATAAGCTGGGAAGCATCAGCCCCTAATGATGAAGTTTCCACTGCTGGGACACATGCCTTTATACGGGATTCGATAGTTTCCGGCCAATATGTCAGTTCCACTCAAGCCAAACAGCTCAACGTGCTTTCCGCAGTAAATAGGCGGTCGGTTGTAAACGCCACTGGCTGTCACTTATTCAAGATTTAACAGCGTATAACATCGCGTAGGTATGATAAAGCGATTATAGCTCAGCGGTGGGAGCGTCCACTCACTGTCAAACTGACGGACGCGCTGGTTCGATCCCCACCAACGGCTTTAGCTAGGGTTTATGTAACACCGTTATCAAATTCCCAGCATGGTGGTAGGGTACTTTCGAATTTTTTTTTTTTTTTTTTACATTTTATAAGTTTGCGTTTGACAACTGTCTCACCTGATGTTAAGTGATGACGTTGTCTAGGATTTAGCACGCAAACCTAGAAGGTACCTATTCACTCGCGAATTTCGAGCTAGCGACGTTTAAAAAACTGCCACCGAACACATAGTGTGTTCAGGATGCAGTCCTTGAGAGTCAGCAACCATTCTAGGTTTAGCGTGATAACATCTTCGACCACGTCACTGAGCTTGAAGTGAGATAGTTGTCTAACGCTAGATCACAGTATATAAAAAAGTATCATGAAGATGTTGATGATAAATAACACAAATGATTGGCTAATGATAGCACTGTACGTCGACACAGTGACGTACAATCGCCGGAAATTAAGTCAAATTGTGGCAATGGCACGAAAGTAGACGCGTTGGTAGAGCTTTTGTGTCGCCATTTATATATCGTTAAGGCCGTTTCAACGCACAAGGGCGATTTGTATTATTGAGCAATAACCAGTACGGAAATGACTTGTGGAACAGCTTGTGCGGCGATACGACATTGTAATTTCAGTAAAATAAAGTTGAATCAATCGTTTATAGTATAGAAATACCTGGGAGGTTTACCTGGTAATACCTGGGGTAGAAATACATAGGAGATTTCACTCTTGCCTAGACTGATCTTTTTGTTTATTTTAAGAAATTAAGTAATTAAGTATATGTGTGTGTACGTGTGGTGTGTACGTATTTGGGTGAGTGTGTAATAATTGAGATTCAGTTAAATTCAATCAAAAGCAATGGAATCAAATTCATCTCTGTGATAGTCTTACTTGTAATGAAACTGCTCATTGAATTTAGGCCGTAGATTACAGTAAAATAGTGGTGAGAGAAGCGTATTATCTGCAAATTAACAAACATCAATTATGCAAAATAAAGTGGAAGCGTAAGCATAAATACATATATTTTTTCCTTTAAAATGTGTTGTTTTGCACATTAACTCCCACGAGTCCATCAAATGAATTGAGTAACACTACGTAAAACAATTTGCAGTAGTGTAAAGTAGCCAAATGTGCCATCAGACATTTCCTTAAGTAATATTTGCGCACATATTGGCACACCGTTTCAGGGTTGCCACGTCTGACACGTAGCTACTAGCATCGTGCGAAATAGAAGCATAATTTGTCCATAATTTAGACTTTAAGAGGATTCGTAGGGCTTTCGACGTAATGGTACTCTTCACTGGAGCTACCAAACAAGTACGTAACATTTAGACACTTATCGAAGTTAATTCTGGTACCAACCATCACAATGTCCGTGTAATTTACAAATAATGGACGGCATTCAAGACGTTGAACAATGCCGGTTGTACAAACATACGTACCATATACGTATCTTCAATCAATACTTTGTTTAGTAACGGTAGACAGACGACGACAGTACTGTGATGTAGTGTTTGTCAGCAGGGCGGCAACCCTAACACCATTATAGGCAATCTAGAACGAGCGTAGGCAGCATGTTAAAATACTTCACCGCTCGCCCACCGCTCATTGCCACAAACAATGTGGGTAGACGTAGAAAACTATAACCTTTAATTATGCTACAGACACAACTTAGGATAAGGCGAATACTCATTAAATGGAAATAATATTTCTTTTATAAGATAATTTCAAACATAGAGAATTTCATTAGATAATTTAATGATGGATTCTGGAAAAAAATCAAACGATTCCAAATTGATTTCACTGTTCAATTGTTTCAAATTTTTGAGTGACCTTTGCTACTCACGGGATCACTTGTCGTTGTGTATGTTCCCCGATTTCTCCACCCACACCTATAATTTCATCCACATATACGTAGCACTTTTCAGTTATTGGAGTGTACTTTACACTGTTTTCTACGGGTATAACGTGGTACGCCGCGTCAGTGCGAAACGGGACGTTACAAGTAACGCACCGCACTCAAGATCCTGATGAAGGCTTCCGGAAGAAGCCGAAACACTTGTCGATCGTGATAACGACTACGAGTAAGTACCACGTTATACCCGTAAAAACAGTGTAAAGTAATTATGTACGTGACCGATTTTGATGAAATTTAAATGGGACCACACGGGAAGCACCAGCTTTGAAATAAATAAAAAACAATTATTAAAATCGGTTCACCCAGTCGAAAGATACAAACATTAAAGAAAACATGGATCGAATTGAGTACCTCCTCCTTTTTTAGAAGTAGGCTAAACACAACTATACTATAGGTACCCGTTTATTTCACTAAAGCTCAGAGTTTAGCCAAACTAGAAAAAGGTGTTAACTCGTCAAGGCCGGATAGTACCAGTAGACACTGTCACGTAGTTAAATTCAAAGAACGGCCAGCTGATAGATTTTCCATATAACGTTTGCTTTCGGGATTTATGATCGGAATAAATACCAATGTCTGCTCAAATTAAGCTTAGGTAAGTCAAGAAAACGTGTTGCTAAAGTAAGTGTTGCTTGTTAAGTAATAAATGTAATTGTAACCCCTAACCACGAAAATTATCCGGCCGGGCCGATAGTGCAGCCGCGGCTTTGGCGACGTTTCCTGTCAAACTAAACTCTGCGACTGTAAAAGGACAAATGCTCATTTCGACGACTATTTGCATAATATTGAAATCATACGGAACGCATAGACGATGTTTATTGAATACATAATTATTACTTTGAATTCGTGAATGGACAGTTTGCATTCCAATCACATGTTTACTTGGTAGTTATTACTATAAGTACAAATGTCAGGTTGACTATTTGCTAAATATACAATTTTGCCTTTTCAGCTTATTGTGTAGAAAGTCCTATATCACTACATAGTATAAAACAAAGTCGCTTTCTCTGTCCCTATATCCCTATGTATGCTTAAATCTTTAAAACTACGCAACGGATTTTGATGCGGTTTTTTTAATAGAGTGATTGAAGAGGAAGGTTTATATGTATAATAACATTCATTAATGACATAGGCTATATATTTTATACCCGTGCGAAGCCGGAGCGGGCCGCAAGTGTCTAATAAAAAAAAAAAAAAATACTACATACGAGTATAAGAACAATTAATAAAGTATCATTCTGATTGACAGACAATGTTTGATTTCATTTACTAATTTATTAGTTAAAATTATTTTCGTGCGACCATATTTTTCCTTTGTCAATAATGCTATCGGTAACGACGCGCAGAAGAAAGGAAATTAATAAGTCTAACAATTTTTTACTCTAAAAAGTATTTTTAAAACAAGATTTTATATTTTTTAATAAATATGACTACCATCATCATTTCAGCAAACCATTGTTTTAGTTTAGAAATTCTTATGGCCAGCTTCCAGCTCCATCATCAGATCAGCACCATATCCTTAAGATTCCTTGCCCTACAAGGAGAACCAGCAATAAATATATTACATTTTCAATTCCAAATAATAATGCTTAAATAAAACTTTAACATAACTTTTCCTTAAGTATTATTTAAGCATTATGCTATTTCATGTCTTGACCAACAAATAATTGGGGTCAAATCTTTAGCACCTATCTATTTTATATTTCGTAGAAGTCTGTTTATCGAGATCCGTTTACCTTCTGGCTGACGATTTTTAAACTTCAAATCTTTAAAAACACTTTAAATATTTGAATAACCTGATTAGATTTTAGTGAAGATTAACATCATTTTTATCTCTCTTTTTCTGGTGTTACAGCAATTTTTACACATAAACATCCGATTTCACACAGATTATCATTTCTACGATCTTGGAATGGCTTGGATCTCTTGCGTTCCTCAGCCTCTTCAGATTCTCGTGTACTCAACACGCCCGTCTAATAGCCTTCGCACTGCCGCTACATAAAAGATTTTGTAGAAGATATTATCTAAATATGTGCATTTGAATAATACGAATCGCAGAACTAAAAATACGTCTGTTTTGAATAACATGTCGAATCTGATTGACATTTTTAGTGAATAGATTTTTCGGAAATATTTCGTGCACATTGTGAGTTACGTACATTATCATTTATTTCAGTTATTTATAACCGCTTTCGCTTACGTGTTATCCATAATTGACCGATTTTGATACATTCAATTTCTTTTACTTTTTCACTGCCGTGGTGGTACCGGCCTAGAATAGTACTCCCCCATCTCTTCCCGAGGGTGCCGTAAGAGTCGGCTAAGGGATCACGTACCAGGAGGTGGGCAGCAGCGCCTTCTGAGGATTGGCAATCATACTGCGCTCGCCAACCCGCCTGCCAAGCGTGGCGAGTATTGGCAAATCCCCCTTTATGGGGGAGGCATATGTCCAGCAGTGGACGCACATGGCTGAGAGATTTTCTTTTAATTCGCAAAAAGCAGTTGTCTAACTTATGTTAGACATGACATGACATTGAGACCGTCTCGTACCCACCGTTGAGTCTTAGATCGTGGGTGGCTCAAATTATTGTTTATTATATTTCTCTCACAAATAAAACACAGCATCTAATATGCCAAATGGAAATGCACATCGTGCTCTTACCGTCAGGGTTGACTCAAACAAGAAAAGGTGTAAATCTCATATCTATAATAGTTATACGGTAGAACACTGACCGTGATCAACGGTTTCAACCGTGTTAACTGCATATTTCCGTCACGAAATAGTTATTCCACAGCAACTGTTTAGTTTCTGGGATAAAACTATTCTGTGTCTTATTCTAGGGTCTCAGAAATCCTTGTGAATTTCGTCACAAAAAAACTACTACACATCGTAGAACAAAAACAAGAGTAAGGAGCTGGGTTACATATTATTTAAAATAAAAATTGAAATGTACATACAAGGAACATTACGTCCATTCCCACATGTATCAACTGAAACATTAAGATAACAGGGTTAAAAGAACTCTGTTGTTTGTGGTCGCCTGAAAGCGAAACTTTATTGTTATTGTTGGATTATTTATTGGTACGTATTTATTTATTTACATACAGTTTCAAAGTTTAGAAATAATACTTAAATAGCTAGTTAACTGATAGACCGCACATGAGCTAGATTAAAACAAAATTATGTCACAAAGTAGGGAGGGAGTCACCTAATAGTGTATAATAATATAGTTGTGAATGTTGGCGGTCATCTGACGGCCGTTGGTTCGATCCTCAATCTAGAGCTTTCGATTTTGGTAACATCGCTATAAAATTCACATCGTGGTGGTACCAGTGTCCACTTGACCAGCTACTACCACCAAGCTTGAAGAACTATAACAAAACAGTCAGTGTGTTGAGGCAGCTGCCTTTGAAACCCAGTCAACGTTTTAAATCTAACGTCATACCACCATCATCAGCGTATTCCTCAATCCTCATATCTGACCAAAGTAAAACAATTTTAATCTGATACTTATATTCATGGCAACCACCATGCCCATAGTTTAATATGCGACGAACTGAATAGACAAACCACCATTTTGACTGTTTCTGTATGCAGGCTGCGTTCTAAATGCATACAATGATCCAATGATGGTGCAGTCAATGTATAGCCAAAGGTGCTGTCAAGAAAATAGCACTACAATGTGAGAATAATAATTTCATAATTGCTTTTTATTTGGGCAGATAAAGCAAGCTTATTGTGCAGTCGAAATCGGATATAAACTTAGATAGTAGTGATCTATTGTTGGTTCTGAAGTTAGGGTCTAGAACGATTTGTGGATGAATCAAATTTCTGCCGATAAAAATGTTTCATCAACCATAGCAAACGAGATAGGAAGATACTAAAAACATAAGCGAGGCAGCGAGACTGTTATGCAATAAATGCAACTTCAGACACGCACGTTGCGCATATTACTCTCTTATGGAATTAAAGAAGAATTCGAAAGTATAATATTCTACTGATAGTACATAGGTTTGGATGTTTATTACTCAATAGCGCCAAATGGACGATCAGATATGAACGAGATATGGCACTGAGATAGATTATAATCTCGCGTAGCACATAATTATGCACGCTACTTTTTATATGATAAAATCTATGATAAAGGGAAAATCGTAGTTTACGCGAATGCAATGAAACCGCTCGGGGCAGTTACTACTTTATAATAATATGATGCTATATGCATCTGTAGACATGAAAACTATTCTTTATTATGTAGGTAGATTCAGTTACAGCTAATCAAAATACAAACTAACTATATTCAATTTTTTTCTTAGTTCCAGTATAACTGTGCGTCTATTTCCGATTACAACTGCAGGATTAAGTTGGCCAAGTAACGCCGGAAAAAGCAATAAACTATGCGAGTTTTATTGTTAAAACAACGCGCTATGTTTTACAATAGACGGATATAAGTTATGGTTACTGGTAGTAGCTATATTCTGTGTCGTGAGAGAGTTTGGTATTGTGTAGACACTGTTATCTAATCTGTGTTATGTTTATGAGACGCACACGAATCACCGTATTATGGAAGGAAGCGATTTGTCGCGAGGTGATTGATACTTTTAAGTTTTTGTCGATGGTCTGCAGTCACGGAATGGACGACGCGCGTTGATATGTATGGGGTTGTGTAATGTATCATGATTTTCAGACTAAGAACTGTTTAAAATGTAGACTTTAACCGCTAAGGGCTCAGCATAATATTTATTCGTGATCATGGGATTTGCAAAAGCCGAAATATCGAAGGCTAGAGACGAATAGTCGTGTAATAGCACACTGGCTACTTCTAATTCCAGAATAAAATACGGTTTCTGAAAGATAGCTGGAAACTCACAGACAGCACGGTTCATAAAGTAACTAGTGTTTTCATGGTGGCAAACAAACAGACGGGCCGCCTGATGATAAGCGATCACCGTCGCCTATGGATATCTTTAATAGATTATATTTCGTTTATTTCTGGAAAATGATCTATCGTAGTATGATTTAGCATAATAAGCTCATTAGATTAGTTTGCACTACTGGGACACGGATTATTCTTATATTGAATGCGCATGAATATTCATAATCTTACATAACAGTGGATAATTTCAGTAAATATTCAATTAAAATGGTTACCATTCTCTACTTAATTATAGGCATTATATCTACTTAGAATAATTTATTCCATTAATGCCGGATCAGATGCATTAACAAAGGTAGACTACTTTTAATTCTATGGTATAATGAAACATTATAATTATATGAAGCCTTAAGATAGAACGTTATTGCAAAAACGTTAGTTGCATTTACTCGTGTGTATATATGGTTGAATAATATAAGTTGCAATCGAGCGTTATCGTACCACGCAACGTAAAACAATTATAAATAAATAAATAGGATTATTTTTTTCACATTCACGGGTCTTCAGGTCCCAAACTAGGCAGAGCCTGTACTATGGTAACATGATGACTGATATACATACTTATACATACACACCCAGACACAGGTCAAACAGATATGTTCATACACACAAATGTTTGACCTGTCCGGGAATCGAACCCGGGACCAGCGGCTCAGAAGGCAGAGTGCTACCAACTGCGCCAACCGGCCAGTCAAAAAAATTGAACTATTGTAAACATTGTTTTTGACGTGATAACGTTTTATAAATTGATGAATGCCAAAATGAAAAATAGTAACGTTCCGCGTAACGGTGAATGGTCAATGGTCAATAGTCAATGGTCAATGGTCAATGGTCAATGATCAATGGTCAATGGTCAATGTCAATGTCAATTTCAATGTCAATGTCAATGTCAAAGTCAAAGTCAAAGTCATACATGATTATGTCGTTATCACGTAAATCTATCGTCCGTAAACCGACTTTACAGACAACCAATTTTTTTAGACACTTATACAATAATTTGAACACCGCAACCAAAATGTTTTTGGGGGAATTATTATCTTAATATATTAATCGACACAGGTGTAGAATAATAAAAATATTCAATTTATTCTATACGTTTTTAGTATGACAAAAACAAAAATGTAATTTTAAAGACTATAGTAATAATTAGTCTTTGTTCTTGTGAACGTGAACAACTCCACTATCTACCTCAAAACAAATAGTATGATATGTCATATCCACTATCACCACATGAATTACAACAGTCTAAGGAAAATTAGAAAAAGAAAAATTGTTCATTATAATAATTATATCCAATCTTATCTAACGTGTATTAACCGCACCATAAATCACTGTGGGTCTTGTGATACAGGCTCGCCTAGTACAGGATTCACAAGCATTTACATAATCTTATATTCTAAGTTACTTTTAAGGTATTATAACTATAAGATAAGGTAAAATAATACACAATGTATGCTCTTATTGTAAACTAAATAAATCACAGGATAAGTTAAATCAAAGTCTGAGAAATAAAATTAGCCTACTAATTACAGCTCGTAAATATTTTTTAGACACTTTCTAGAGACCTCGAATGAGTCAAATGAATTCGGCGACTGCTCATATTTTCATTGATACAATTTATATATATTGTCTTTCCGACAAATCAGTTGTCCTCGCCAACAAAGTTGAACACAAAACTCTTAATGTGGTCCTACACTATCCACGTCCTATATAAATATTATTTTTGTATCGACTATGAGGCTTATATCGACCACCACCTACTTCAATATTTGAGTGTTCCACCGCCGCGCCGTCCTTGTTCAATATATAATGGAGAAAAGTTGGTAAAGTCAAATCGTACGGCATTGTAAATGATTAATTACATCGACCGCGACGACAATAACACAATTATTATGTAAGTGTTTGTTGTATGTATTGCTTACGGGCTGTTTGGCCGTGGTCTGCAGATCAGGAACAGAGAAGACGCCGCGAAGGAGAGTTCTACGCTCATGTCGCCCGCGCCGCCCGGACCTGAACCACTGAAGATGTCGACCGCAGTGATCGACGAAACGTCTGGAACACAAGTTTCATCTAGACCACGGCCAAACAATATTGTTTTTGTATGTATCTCTTGTGTAATGTGTGTTGTGAGTGTCTTGAATAAATGTGGTTTCTTTCTTTCTTTCTTTCTTTCAAACAGCCCGGAAGCAATACATACAACATGCAACGCCGGTCGTGAAAGCCTTAGAGTTTACATATATAAGGGTTCTTTAGATATGTTGTAGTTTGTAGCTTTCTTGACATCATATAGAGTGTTCCCGTGGGATGACGGCAAGACACAAAAATCACACTTCAGCGCGGGTAATATAAATACCGCGGGGCTAGTATACACCTATATACATACTATGGGTATATATATATCACAGATAGCGTGCATCGTGACCGTAATAACCATCGAGATAAAGAAGTAACGCTCAGTTGGGCAAATATTAATTACAAACCTATTTAATTACCTACCAGACACAATACGAGAAGAAATAGAGATACAAGGCGATCGGTGCGTTGCGGGAAATCGCCTCTTTGAGACACAGAGCCATGCAATAGGTTAAGTTGCTCTGCGCTCGTGCTAAGACAGTTAACGATAATTTAGTAACAACTAAAATCTTCGTATTTCACTGTTAAAACAACATAATTCACACTGAAAATAGTTGTCGCGAATAGAACCGCGACCGCTACCGCGAGTGCCCCGTATTCTCCTTGGAAAAGACCACCGAATGTAGTTGAAACTATAGTCGGAACACTCTGACTTATTACGTGAGTAACTATTTAGGGTCAATGGATATTAATAAAATATGTAGAAATTAATAGTGGAGGCCTAAGTCCAGCAGTGGACTTCCTATGGCTGGGATGATGATGATGAATAAAATATTATACGTACGCGTAATTAAAATGATACGAAGGAAATTGAAAGCTTTGTTCATTTTTACACGGCAAAGTATGTTCGAGTACCTACTGATGTTAAAACTCTATTTTTCTTGTGAGAAAATATTTTTTCATTAAAGTAGCCTTGTTTTTCTGCAAACATATTTTTTTATTTATCAAAAATTTCGCGGTAACCTTACAACAGATGAAAGGAAATTAAAAAATATATAAAAATGTGATATATTTTTTTTGAGCCCATCATCATCTCAGCCACAGGACGTCCACTGCAGTACATATGCCTCACCCATTGATTTCCACAAAGACCGGTTGGAAGCGGCCCGCATTCAGCTCTTGCCTGCGATCTTAGTCAGGTCGTAAGAGGAATAGGCGAGCTTGAGCCCATAGGTCATCAGTAAATTAAATAATCTTATATAAATCCATTTTAAACTTGATATACTTATTAAACACAAGTGTTGAATTGTGATAACGCACACTGAAGCGTTAGATATTGTCGGTATATGGTTTCCTAGCCCGCATAATGTTTACAGTAACTTTGTCTTTATCGAAAGCCAACCGCTAAGATTTACAACGTGTCTGTAATATGGGTAATAAAACGTTTTTAATTAATATATCAAGTACGATATTCGATGTCACAGCAACGTTGAGAACGTGTAAGTTTATTTATACATTACACATCAACAAAGTATAATTGCGCCCAGCGGTTTTACCCACGTGGTACACTATTTCTATACCCTGAGCAACCTTATGGCTAAGTCCATTTGAATGAGCATGATAGAGCTATAGATAAAGGTTTAATCCCTCAAAAAGCTTTCCCTAAACAATGTATATATACAAGCGTTTTTATAGCTGTATATAGAATTTTGAGGTAGGAATAAGACGCCAAACTGAGGTCGAATGCCAAGATAGGTACTTAGCGAGTATTGATCATTTTATTTGTCCTAGTCTCACTTATTTGTTTTATATGTGAAATATATACCTTCTATATAATTATGCTTTAAGATTTAGAGTCAGATCAGAATCAGATGAGATGATTTAAATGCGTAAAATACAGGTTTTTCTAAGATGTCATAAATATAAACAGTAACGTATTTATCTGTAATTTTCCCAGTGGTCGATGTGGTCGAAACGAAATATAGAGTCGACTGGCATTTAAATATAGATAGTTTTTTTAATAGAAGGTGGATGGTGTAGAATAGTTCAGTCTTGTCGTGCGCGAATTAGAATATTACCCATGCTAAGATATTACTTACCTCAATCCCGTAGTACGGTTCGATCACCGTGTTGAGAAGAAAAGTGTAACACGTACGCTCTATATATTAAAGCCCAAGGATCTCCTTAATGAACCATCCGGTTAAGAATCTTCTACGTACACCTCCCAACCTCCTAACTTTGAAATATACTCGTATTTTGTCATACCAGCTGCTCTTCTAACAAAGACACGATCTAAGATACAATTATTTATTTATTTGCACAACAACACTTACAAATACATTATACATTACTAGAATACATGGATAAAGATAGATAAATACATATGTATGCGAAAACAATATAAAAGGCCTTTAGCAGCCGTGCTAGGGTCACCTGTGTTACGGCTGCTAAGCTACTTCCTATAATCAAGGCAATACATAACAATATGCAACGAGTATCCTGAAATGACATAACTTAATAAATATATTATTAAACAACATGGTTAGAAGAAATAGAATAAAAAACCAAGATAAGTTAGACAAGTTAGACAATTAGATCCCAGATAGAGGCTATTACACTAACGAATCGCATTGGAGACAAGTACAGTTTAATGACTTTTAAACTGATTACGACGATGGCCGTTTATCACACGGACGTGTAATAACTGAATATAAGCATATTTTTCTCATGACACAAATAGATAATATCAGGAAGTAATTTACAACATTAAATACATGTTTTACAAGCAATAATTAAGTGGAATCTAATCATATTATTTTGAACTCAAGAAAGTTCAAAGTGTAGGTCAAAAAATAGCAGCGGCGTGAGTACGAATCACCACCGCAAACGTATCGCAGCGTAAAACGATATAAGAATTAACTGTATTTTTTTATTACAACTGTAACACAGATAATTCTTGGAGGGTTAGGTTAGGTTGCGGTAGGGGCGTTATTCAATTGTTTATACCACGACGATACGTACACTTTCACGTAGTACTAATAATAATATAATAATATGGGACAACATCCACACAAGGTCTTCAGGTCCCAAAATAGGCAGAGCCTGTACTATGGTAACCTGATGACTGATATATATACTTAAATACATACTTATATGTACTTTTTTTTATACATATACCCAGACACAGGTCAAACAGACATGTTCATACACACAAATGTTTGACCTGTCCGGGAATCGAACCCGGGACCAGCGGCTCAGAAGGCAGAGTGCTACCAACTGCGCCAACCGGCCAGTTAAGTACTGTATGTAGGTACCATGAATGAGTTACAAATGAGTTGATACCGCGATACTATTTCATGGAGACACTTGGGCTCTAGCCAGTCAAGCTGCTGTAGAGGGCCTACACCTAGTCTCCCGTTGGCTACAAAATAATCTCCTCACTCTTAACACTAACAAAACTAAATATTTAACCTTTAGCATATCTCAGCGCACCGTTCCTTCAGATACACTGCGAATTACCCTTCACAGCTGTGAACGGAACAATTCCACTATTTGTGATTGTCCAGTCTTGGAGAATGTCAAATCGATTAAATACTTGGGAGTACATCTGGATGATAGACTCACATGGCAAACTCATATAAATGCTGTTACTTCAAGAATTAAAAAATTGAAATATATCTTTTTAAAACTGAGACATATTGCAAATTGTGAGCTCATTCGAATGGTGTATTTTTCGCTTTGTGAGCCAATTTTATCTTACTGTGTAGTTGCATGGGGTGCTGCCTTTAGCTATCTTCTCATAAAAACCGAACGGGCCCAAAGAGGAATACTTAAAATAGCTCACAATAAACCATACCGGTATCCTACAAACCGCTTGTACAGTGACTTTCACTACTTAACCGTGAGGCAATTATTTATTGTTACTGCTATCTTGCGATTCCACAAAACATCTCTGCAATCCACCAAGCCCTCGTCAAGGTGCATGCGTCGTGTAACATGGGATACTCCTAAAATAAACACTAAATTTGCTACAAGAGCGCCTCTATTTCAATGCCCATTCCTATACGGGAAAGCTAATAAACAACTTAATATTGTAAATTGTGCCAAAACTGCATGCAAAAAACAAATTAAAACATGGGTACAAAACCTTACCTATTACGAAACTGAGAAACTTCTGGAAATTGTTCAATAAATGTAACTATTTTGTTTTTTATTTTTATTTTTTTTTCGCGTTAAAATCAATCCTATGTTTGGGAGTTTAAAATGTATACTAGAAAATAATTACTATTATTATTATAATATATTTAACATTGTTCCATTGTTAGCAGGGTATATCATCATGGTAACCCTAAACGATATTATTTTTTCTATTTCTTATATTCTTTTATTTAATTTCACTGCAAAGGTTGTACAAAATTTAAACATTTACGTCTATAATAGAAATCAAAATTAAATAATTAAATGACAGAAGTGCCTACTTAGTTCCCAAGTTCCATTCGCACTTATTGTAAACCCAGCCTTACCTGACCTAAATTCTCCGTATTCACAGCTCACTCACACAGCCACTCATTGTATTAGTAGCATTGTATTGTAATTGTATTCTGTGTATTTTTAATTTCTTTCTTTTTTATGATATAATATGTAAATTTAACACTAAAATTAAGTTAGTTATTACTTTGTAGTTACCTATTACCTAACATTTCTTATATTTATAGTTCATGGAAGAGACTAGCCACTCACAACACAGGGTATCCTAGTGTGGGGGCTAGAGTGACTTGCTTGACACCTACCTAAACCTTTTAATTTTTTATTTTTTTAAATTTTTGTACATATGTGAATGTCATACGCAACATTATAGTCATAGTATATAAGTCTAAGTAGTTAAGCATGTAAAAAGTGCACCATTTAAGAAATAAATGTATTTGTATTTGAAATAGGCATTTGCAATCGTAGAAACAATCGAATGTCTACGGGTATAATGCACCACAGGCACAGTATCGAAACTGTTTACCGCTGTTGTTTTAGAAAAAAAATTATAGCATTTTAGTAGTTATATCCTACTGAGATTGTTTGTTTAACGCGTCGATAAAATTATGCAACGATTTCTATAGCCATTAATGCTCAGGCTTCTAGTTTGTTGAAGCCCTTTAAATGTAAACCATTATACAAAATTTATTGATTTGATTTAACGAAATCCGATAAATATTAATTGACCCATTCTCACTGTCATATTTAAGTAAAGATTTTCGCAAATTGTATTGTTCACACGAAACTAAGCGGAAACAAAAGAAGTCTGGTACGTGTGTGGGTTTGATAAATTTGAGCAATGCAAAAAGTGTTATCAGATAATATAAGGTAAGAAATTAGTTTTATGAAACAGTTTTAATTAATTAATTTCGTAATCGGACCTACGAACCATTTACATTTTAGAATATACATATTCATAAATAATTATACAAACGGTTAAGAATCGTCGATTCAAGCATCTGATATAGTCATCGATTCGATAAAAATAATTTGTTGAGCGAGGGCTGGACTTCCCCTAGGGAGAGTATCGACCGTGAGACCTCACCCTCGCTTTACTAAACATCAAGGGTGAAAACCTACAATCGTACTAGGACTAATAATAATTTAAATATCGAACATGCAAATTAACCAGTTGTAAAATATCAAAATAGGCCATTGTCAATCTGTTACAAATACGACAATTGTTTAATAACTTGTATTGTGCAATTGTTGAAAGAATTGTATAAGAATTAAGTTTAAAATGCGTAACGTTACGGCAATGGCAGGTTCATTTGCATGTTTCGGATAGAATTAGGTAAGTGTGCCAGAGCGGTGTTAGTCTTAATTCAGAGACTCGTGATAGCAGATAGCGCTTTTTTTATTGTTCTTTTATAGTTGCAGCCATTTGAGAGGTTCGGGATGTTTAGCGCTCAGAGTCGAGTGTAGGTCAGTTCTCGGTCAAGGCTAAATAGATTCTTCCTACTTTTGTGTTCACTAGTACACTGCAAAATTTCTCGCTAAGTATAGCAATATCCTGTTCATTACGGTGTGAATGTTGTCAATTAAAGCCAAGGATAGGTCATGCTTTGTCTTCGAGTGTGCAGATTGTCTGCGATTTGACACGGCATACTTCAGTTAGTTTCGAAACATACCTACATTTACCCTCAGAGCATCTTAGCGGAAGAATATCGTGATATCAGGAATCAAATAATTGAGACCTAGTGATCTAGGTCCTCATTATTTAAAACAAATGAGGTTAGAATTTAAGAGAGCCATTGTAACTTTGAATGGAACACGTAATATTCGGTTGGGGTCGCTTACAGAAGAACGGATCACCATCGCAGTGCGGTCGAAACGCTGCGTGAAGCAATTAAACTCAGTAATAACTGGCATTTATCTAGTACAACTGTAACACAGAGAAATGATAGTTTGTACGGACGGTACGTGCGTTATTCAATTGTTTAGTGATTGCGATACGATGACTGTGAGGCAAATTATTCTATATAAGTATATTCTATAATTCCTTAATGCACAGCTGTGATAAGTACACGAGCATATTAATTTTATTTAATAGATACTCCGGGACTCTTCTCTATGCGAAGACCTCAAACTTCCATTTTGGCATTATTAGGAACCGGCTGGTCCTTTCATCTTCTGTTTCGGTGACAATTGATTCCGTGGAAACCCTTAGTCAACAATTATCTGCAGATTCAACTGCGTGGCTTATGATTTATGATATTTGTTTAGGAAAAGAGATCTCGCATACAACTTTTTTCGAACTAGCTTATATAGTTTGTACGTTTCCTATTTGGCGATAATGCTATATTGGCCGACAGTGACAGTTTTTACTGAACTCGTAATGAGAATATACGGGATCGCCAAGCTCCTAAAGCATATAAATGGCCTTCTAGAGATCCTCTATCTCAGGTATATTTAAAGCCTGAAAATAAAAGATTTTTTAAAAAAAAAACATAGCTCACCGCAAGCGAATAATTTTATCGTGTTTAACTCACGCGCAAAATTTGCTGATTAAAAAAAGTAAATATTAATTATGTATATTTGTATTACCTATGCAATTACACAATTTCGATTTTACTTTGCCCTACAAAGATAAAATGATATTCTGACATTTATGTGTACAACATAGAGTTCATATTAATCGATTATCAAAACAGGATACGAGTAGAGGACGTGGGCAGGTATTTGAATGAAAAACTGTGTTTAAATTTCATCCAGATCTGACCAGTAGTTGTTGAGTCATGCATAATGCTTATTTGACTTCGTCTTAAAGGATGATGTTCTCAATATTTCAATAAAATGTTCCACGGATGAATATCGGGAGACTGTTTGCATAGTTTTCTTAACTAAAGAATTATTTACTTATTCTACTTGCCACTTAACATCATTACCACATCGAAAGCAGTAATTGTTTTATGGAGATAATAAGTTTTAAAGTTTTTTTTTTTTTTACAAGTGATTTTTTATTTTATATGTAACTTCATAGATTAATTAAACAGAACATAATATGTACTAAACAAAACGTTGTACGTCCGTCATATGCAAACTATGGTTCTTACACCTTTAAATAAGCAGTAGCTTATTTAACTAATCATTTTTTTGTACGGTTTCAGCAACGAACTTTTTCGTTTCATTTCAAGTAAAAAATCCCCAAAATCTCAAAATCCAGACTAATCCAGAATACTTGACACTCAAAGATAAAACAAAAGGCGCTCTACCGAATAGTAACCAAGGCACTATATATAGAGAATGATTTGCATCAGCGTAGAATATTTGAAATGGTCAAACAAGGCCGTGATCTCATGGAGTGCGAAACAAGTGCTCTCAAATGAGACAACATGAGTTAGCTTGTTATTTTTGTCAAATAGGTATCATGTATGTAATGTACGTGTGTTCATTGGAGATGATGGCGATCCAGAGAGTCGGAAGTGACCCTGAGTATAGAAAGCGGTCAAACGTATAATTTGTCTTAATTTTCTGCTAATGCCCCTAATTCTGTTAATCACACGAACTAGCTAAAATTCACTAAAATTCTTCAAATTGAAATTGTATCTCGTATATTGGTAGTGATTCGCTTATTCAACTGAACTAAACTAAAATTTTGGTAAACTAAATCAGTTCGTATACGGCTACGATAAAGTCTAAATTAGTATGAGACTTATCAATAACATCACTAAAATTAAAATATATTTATTAAATTTGCGGGTAGTTTTAGCGAAATTAAGTTGCCATTTATTTGGTGCCTACTAAAACTACCCGCTAGGTCAACAGTTGAATAAAACTCGTCTAATATTAGGGAGAGCGTTGTATGGAGTTATACGAATTTGAATGTTAGCGTAAATAGAATACGAGCTATTTCAATTTGAAGAATTTTAGTGAATTTTAGCTAGTTTATGTGATTAACAGAATTAGGGCCATTATTTACGCAAAAATTCAAATTCGTATAAATCCATACAACGCTCTCACTAATATTAGACGAGTTTTATTCCATTATTGGCCACTTGCGGGTAGTTTTATTAGGCACTAAATAATTTAATTTCGCTAAAATGACCCGCAAATTTAATAAATACATTTAATTTTAGTGAAGTTATTGATAAGTCTCATAGTAATTTAGACTTTATAGTAACCATATAAGAACTGATTTAGTTTTCCATAATTTTAGCTTTGTTCAGTTGAATAAGCGAATCACTACCAGTGACCCGGTGACCAGTGTACCAAAAATTGGAAAATACTGTGCTTTTTATAACACGCTTTTAATTACTTCGCCCGTTTTTATGTAACCGAATTTTTGAGCGTGATTTTAACCCCATTCAAAACGTCTGATTATTTTGAAATTTTATACACTTGTCAAAGACCGATAACAATGAAATAGTTTAAATAGTTTGGCCCATTATCCTAATCAGGTTAAGAGATTTTTTTTTATATCCGATACCTTTTTTATTCTGCAAAAACAGGAGGAGATTCATAGTCAGAATTATTTATTATATTAAAGCAACCAGAACGCATTTTTGAACGCCAATCAATTTACTAATATTTTAGTCTCTACGAGTGGTGCTTCAATGTATAGAGCGACTACTGACAAAGAGCGGCAAAGATGAATCTTTGCTATACATATCTATGTGGACCCTTATTTTCATATGTATGGTTAAGGCAACCATGTATTTAACACGCTAGGTATACATTTAAAGAAATAAGTTATGTATGTACATTAAAATAGTGATGGCAGAGTGGCAGAAATTGGAGCATTCCAAGCATCGTTGTCTCCGACGATTCGAGATTAAATTGTCTGCTTTTAATAGACTTCTTACTTCGGAACTCAGGTAAAATGTGAATCTGGTTGTGTGTGGCTTTAGGTGTAAGCTACATATGGTATAATTTGTTTTTTAAGGGCTGTGGCTTCTGTTTACGGATAAAATAAAATAATATTTGATAGTACCTACGTACATACATACTGACGATGCGTTGAAATTTTCAATATTTAAACAAAAATTAAATGATTCATCGTCTGAGTAGCGGCAATTTTTTGCAGGCTGTTATAGTTTTGGCATTAAATAATTAGATTAATTAATAACTAAATCAATTTAATTATTCGTTCATTAATTTAAACAAATAATTATTATCAGTCAATCATTGTTTTGTTGTATAAAAGAAGAAAACTAACTAGCTGACTGCATCGAACAACGATCACCAGGCCGGCAAGACGTCTATTTGAAAGCTCTGACGATGTATCGCTGATCAGGGGAAGTGGAAAAGGATCTGCGGGAATTACACACAAAAACGGCAACAGATCGCAGTAAATAGGGATTCGAGCAGTCATTTTACCTAACTAGTTAGGCTAACATTCACGTTGAGGTCACCGCGCCATCTTAGTAAGTCAGTGTGGGTACAACAAGGCAGCCGACCAATCTTTGATCACTCCATCACACGTTTCATTATTTATGTAACATTTCAAAACGAAGTTCTTTCCGAAGGAAGTCGATGAAGAAACCTGATTTATGGGCTTGCAGCGTGACTCCCTGTCACCCCATGATTCGTAAAATCACGCGATTCGATCATAAAACGCACCCCTTTTGTTGCGAGGAACGTACAGGTAGTTAAAAGTGCATTTATTATAATAAGCATGCAATTAATATATTAGAATATTGTTTGTTTCAAACCATGGCATTCTGAATGGGAAAAACCGGCAATGATTCAAATAAAGTTTAATACGAGAATTGAAATTTTCTATAGTGTTCTTCCTAGGTTGTGTTTTAGAAAAGACAGACCAAAGTTTACCAATGCCAACACAAACGGTAAAGGTTGCATTACCGGCAGAAATTGAGGGACTTGCAGATCTGATTATTTTTGTTCTTGTTCTTATCCTATCTCTATCCAAGTTATACAATTTCCAAGAAATCCGCATAATTTTACAAAACAGTGAAATTAAGGGATATTGACACTAGTCACTGTCTCTTAGATACGAAACACTTGTTTAAGACGATAATTTTAACGAGTAGAGAACACTGCCGCTGAGGTATCTCGGTGACTATCGTTCTACAACAGATCTCCTATTTTTTACAGGTTATATAAGCTTACGTTTGACCGCTGTCTCACTAATGTGAAGTGACGACGCAGTCTAAGGTGCAGCACGCAAACTTAGAAGGTACGTCCTCATTTATGATTCGATCTCGTAGTGAAATTGGTGTAACATTTTATCAATTACAAAGTGCACCGATCTAAAGGCTAACACACATAGCAACTTATTTGCAAATATTAAAGCAACCAATGTAAACAATCATTGGCAGATCTCGACACATTACCTACTTAGGTAAACCTTCATTTCTGTGACATAATATGCAAGTATGATAATAGATTGCATGAATAGCTTAATGTAGCTATGTAGTACATATACAGGTGTATGTATTGAGCGATGACAATATTTCCAATGAAATTGATTCTTAACCAAAACATATATATTGGTTTTGTTAAGTAAGTAATAAATAATGTAAATTATAAGCTTTGCCTAATTAAATGTAGTAACTTAATTAGGCAGCTTTATTATATGGTTTGTTTCGTGATTATTTTGGTCCACACATGGTATACTGAATAAATTTGTCTCCAAACTCTGTCAGCAACTCAGATCTCAACAACTCAATCACCAGTCAGAACTCTCCTTCTTAAATATAAAAATAGGTAAGTCTCTTTGACGTTTTTGTTGTTTATTGAAATAGGGATGTCAAATTTTAATAAAAGTAAATAAATGAAAAATGTATGATACGTCATAATAACATCAACTATATAACAGTCCATCAAAATATACTTAAACGATTCAGAGATCTTTGACTATGAGTATTCTTTTTTCTCATCTGGAGGTAGGTGTGAGAACATTAAACGAAAGTAGCTCCTTCTTGTTTTGGAAAATATAATTATTAAAACAAGTTCTTTAAGTGTAATTGATGTGTAAATCTATAAATAAGTGAGTGATACTTCACCTGCCAATGTGTACCATCTCCTAGATAATCACCAACAAGGATAAAACACTACAACACTTGAGTGCTAACACACAACTATGGCCACCAATCAATCCATGTTTGAAGTGATGGAAGCCTTGAACGAAAGGATGGCTCAATTCGAAAAGGACTTGCAGAAGACATCACCGACAAGTTCTACGGAAAATATATCCGCTGATTTCAAGGCCTTCAAAACATTCACTGTCCAAGTTGTACGCGCATTCCAGGTACAGCTGAACGGGCTTTTGCGTGACGTTGATCGTATAGAGATGCGCAGTCGCCGCAAAGTTTTGTTGCTGCATGGTGTGCAGGAAGTCGCAAGGGAAGTCAGTGCTGATGTTGTCACGAAGGTCATTGTCAAAAATCTGAATATAGGTGAATTTAATACAGGATGCATTAATCGCTGCCAACGGATGGGTCAGGCCACTCAAAACAGACCCCGCCCTCTTCTCATTAAATTCAAAGATATTTCAATGCGTGACAAAGTTTGGTATTCTAAAACCAGCTTCAAAGGAACTGGCATCACACTCTCAGAGTTTTTAACTAAATCCAGACATGAGGCGTTTATGGCGGCAAGACAACGCTTTGGGTTAAATAAATCTTGGACTCAGAATGGTAACATCATTGTCATCGGCCGCGACGGTACGAGACACCGCGTAAGCACTCTCGAAGAAGTTCACAACATTGCGCCGACCGAGACTACGAAGCCCGTGCAGCCGTCTACGGCGCGGGCGGGCGTCAAGGAGCCGGTGCCACATAAATCTAGGCGAGCTGCGAGTTCCGCTGCTCGAAAATAAACTTATCTGTCTGCTCTAATCGTCATGCAAGCTTCCCTTTGACCACATTTCGATAATACATTTTGTTGAATTATTTTCTTTGCGGCAGCAGATAAGTTAAATACTCTTAATTCTGGTGTTCTCACTCGAACAATATATACTTATTTAACTTTATCGCAAATATCACAGTAAATGCAGTTCATCTAATTAAAACATACTGTTAATATCATATCACCCACTTCTGCATATTTGTTAAATCAGGGCACCTACATGTTTAGTTTTATTTTGTTTGTATAGCTTTACTTCCGTAATCTACCGCCGCGCCGTCAGTTCACAACTAGTGGGGTGCGTTCAGTAACGTCGCTTAAAGAAGGCCTTGACAGTTAAAATATAATAATTTCATTTGATGCTGTTGCAAACATAATGTTAATATAGTGCAAGGCGCGTTGTCTGTTCCACGCTCTTATTGGCTGTGGGGTGCAATAGGTGTAATATTTTGTAATTATTTTCTACGTTCGTGGTGTAGGTACCTATATATTTTCGTCATGTCTTTTCATTTATTCTATGTGGTTTGAGTTGAAAACAGAGGTACACTCGCTCGACCTTATAAATAGGTCATATTCTGTGTCTACCAAACTAAAGCATAATAATATAATTAATAAGGCTATTTTGTTTTACTGACATTTATTTAATATTATTAACCTTTGTACCGTGCATAATCACTCAATATTAGACACTAATTATAATATATGCATATGTGTACAAGAGCTGATATATATTATTCAAATAGTTATATGTTAGTTAGTATGTACCTGTGGTTGACACTTTTGTTGGGCTGAGCAATACAAGCGTCGCGAGCTCTCGGCTGCCTTTCATTGTTTTGCTTCTTAAATTAAAATTGATTTATCTTCACAAATATAAAATTTATTGATTGATGCTATATTATGATGATAAGAAATGCTACCTACGTTATCTAATTCTTAAAATTATTTAGATTTGTGTCTTAACCGTACTTTAGGGTATTTTTTTGTGTCGATTATAATTTTCCTCTTCCTTTAATGTATTATACTACGAGAATTATATCTTAGTTTTGAATTGTGTCTGCAGTGTTTTTAAATTTAAAGGTACGCCTATGGCAGATGAAGTATTCGTTTGTGTAGGCATCTTTTTTGTTTATTCTTATTATATTCTGTTACTAAAAACATTGAGTATTCATAGACATATTTATAGGGTGTATACACGTATAGTGTTTTATACATAATATTTTGATTTCAATTTCGTGGCTATATTTATATATATTTAGTTATTATTCCTTCTTTAAAATGTTTGGTACAAACGATAGTGACAATGATGAATATTTATCGGTGTGTTCTGAAAGCAGTTCTGATAGCTTTCAAAGTATTCCAACTTTGTGTGATACACTGGCTGCCTCCTTTTGCGATGTACCTAAAAACTTTAACGTTGTGCATTTTAATGCGCAAAGTATTCCGGCACATTATTCTGACATGCAGGCATCTCTTCACGATCGAAATCTTCACGCAATTTTAGTTTCTGAGACTTGGTTAACTCCGTGTTTGGCATCTATCTCATACTCACTTCCAGGTTTTACCTTAATTCGCAATGATCGTACCAGAAATCGTGGGGGTGGAGTAGCTATTTATCTCCGTTCCTACATCCCTTACTCGATAATAAGTATGTCTGCTCAACCACCTCCAGACAATGCGGGCGAACATTTGTTTATTGAAATTTCTCTTTCCCATACAAAGCTTCTTCTCGGGGTATATTATAGTCATTCATCACATGTGAACTTCTTTTCTTCCTTTGAAAAGATCCTGGAAGATCTCACGCCATCCTATGGTCATACCATTATTATGGGTGACTTTAATACATGTCTCCTCAAAACTGATTCTCGATCGTCTACCTTCCGATACATTATCAACGCTAGCAACTTGCATCTACTTCCTCTCAATGCAACTCATAGTTTTCCAAACTGTGCTCCTTCTCTTCTAGATCTTGTTATTGTCTCATCTATCCAGCATGTTGCAAAGCACGGGCAATGTAACGCCGACGCTTTCTCTTACCATGATCTTATTTATGTTTCCTATAAAATTCGTCCTCCAAAACCAAAACGTAAACTTCTTATGCAGCGTAGCTTTGGTTCTATCGATATAAATAACCTACGTGATGATGCACGTGGTATTGATTGGACGCAAGTATCAAATCTTACCTCTATAGATGACCAAGTAACGGTGTTTCAATCTTTACTCACTGAACTATATGACCTCCATGCACCTATAAAAGCTGTTAAAATTAAGCACTTCCCATCTCCTTGGCTGACTGAAGAAATAAAGGCTCTAATGCATAAGAAAGTTGTTGCTAAGGCTAAGCTTAAAAGCAAGTTTAGCGATGTCAATAAGGAAAAGTACGTAACTGCTAGGAATCGCTGCAACAGGGTGTGTAGGGATGCACTGCGCCGCTATATCCATGATTCAGTTGAAGATCAAGAACCAGCAAAAATTTGGAAATTGCTTAAGTCATTAGGAGTTGGTAAATCACGTCAGGATCCTATTCCGAATAACGTGGACATTGATTCCCTGAATCGTCATTTTACTTCGTCATCCAGCATTGATCTCAACCATAAAATTAACACGTTGAATTATCTTTCGTCCTTGCCAACTCCTGACTTTTCCCCTTTCTCTTTTAGTCAGTTCACTGCTAGTGACGTTAAAAAAAGCATCATTTCAATCCAATCTAATGCCATGGGAGAAGATAATATAACTCGCAAAATGATTATTCCTATCCTGGATGAAATTCTCCCCATAATTTGCTATATACTGAACTACTCCATAACACATGGTGTTTTTCCATCTGCCTGGAAAAATGCACGCATAATACCCTTACCTAAAAAGTCCAAACCTATTACTTTTCCTGATTTTCGCCCTATCTCTATCTTACCCTTCCTCTCCAAAGTCTTAGAACGCTTGGTCTATAATCAATTAAATTCATTTCTTCCACGTAATAACCTACTAAATCCTCTTCAATCCGGTTTCCGTTCTGGTCACAGCACTACTACAAGTCTTGTTAAAATAACAGACGATATAAGATTTGGAATGGAAGTTGGTAAGCTAACTATTCTGTCCCTTTTAGACTTTAGTAATGCATTTAACACTGTCGATTTTGATATTCTTCTGGCAATTCTCAAATCTATTAACGTATCTCCTTCAGTGACTGACTGGTTTCGTAACTACTTATATGGACGCCGGCAACGTGTTCGCATAGATGACACTTTCTCTTCTTGGTCTAATACGAGTGCCGGTGTTCCTCAGGGCGGTGTGCTATCTCCCCTTCTCTTTGCGATTTTTATAAGCCCCATATCACAATCTCTTACTTCTTCTTACCACCTTTACGCAGACGATCTCCAAATCTACTCGCAGGTTCCTCCTGATAAGCTGGTCGAAGCTATTGACCAAACGAATACTGACTTGCGTCATATTGCTAATTGGAGTCAGCGTTTTGGACTAAAAGTCAACCCTATCAAAACGCAGGCAGTTATAATAGGTAGCACCAGGATGTTAGCTAAAATTAACCCAGCAGCACTACCTCATATCGTATTTGACGGTGTCACTGTACCTTACAGTACCCAAGTAAAAAACCTAGGACTAATATTAGATAGTACTTTATCTTGGGATCCTCAATTAGCATCCGTAAGCCGGAAGATATTTGCATCTGGAGCTTCTCTCAGAAGATTACGCAACTTTCTTCCTACCGCTACCAAAGTTACGCTTGCACAATCTCTTCTACACCCTATTCTTGACTACGCTGATGCCTGCTATCTCGACCTTAGGGAGGACCAGCTGAATAAACTTGAGCGTCTCCAAAATTATTGTATACGGTTTATTTTTGGGCTCCGAAAATATGACCACGTTTCCGAATTTCGCTTAAAACTCAAGTGGCTTCCTATACGCCTTCGCCGGAATACGCATATCCTTTCACTTTTATATAATATCTTGTACAACCCCTTTTCCCCAAGATATTTGAAAGAAAGATTTCAATTCCTTCATTCTTGCAATGACCTCTGCCTTAGGTCATCCGAAAATTTTCAATTAGCAACACCTATTCATCATAGTTCATTTTATGACAAATCATTCACTATTCATGCTGTACGCCTCTGGAATACTCTTCCAATACACATTAGGCAAGCTCCATCTCTTGCAACGTTTAAATACCAGGTTAAATTATTTTATTTAACTCCCCATCCTCAACACACTTAACTTGTAATTATATGTATAAATAAATATGAACACCATATGTGTGTACCCGAGCTTTGTGTAAATGAATACTTACTGTGTTACATTTTGAAGACTTTAATTATATTGTATTCGTTATTAGTAATTAAACATAGTGATAGTTAATATAATTATATACTATCACTATAATATATATTATAATATATTATTTATTATTGTATATTATGTTAGTTATATTAGATTATATTATATTATTGTATTTATATTATATTATAATATTTATATTATATTAGATATTAGCTGTTTTTGTGTCACCGAACTTCCAGACTCCTAATATATTTTTTCCGTCGAATGGTTGTCTGGAAGAGATCGCTTTAAGCGATAAGGCCGCCAATTGTACTTTGGTTAGGTATATGTTTTATTTTTATTGTTGTTTTTTTTTTGTGACCGGTGTGCAATAAAGTGTTTTTGTATTGTATTGTATTGTATTGTATTCTGAGCAGGCTCAGAGTCGCACAATGAGCTATGGAGAGGGCTATGCTCATTCAATCAAAATTAGAAGATCCGTAGAAGAATGAAAGTCACCCATATAACCCAGTGGATTACTAGGATAGGACATTGTGGAGATCACTGAATTATAGACCAGTAGAAGAATGAGACTTACAATATAAATAATAAATACCTAATTATGGTTGGTCACTTAAGACATCTCAACTTTGTGTTTACAATATATACATGTCTCTGTGGAGAGATATTTGTACGAACAGTAGGTTTAAGTGATATATTATTTTATAGGCATGTTTTAGTTTGAAATCAGACTGCAACATTTATTCAAATTTTAAATCATAATATTTTTTTTAGATTATGTATATTCTTAGCAATTAGTGGTTAACTGTTCTATTCTCACCTGACTGCAACTCGAACACTGGACTCATCAGACATGGCTGCACACCCACCTGGACAAACAACATTTTTTCTAATTGAACAGCAAATTTATTTAATCAGGGTCTTCAATTAGCTAACTAATTTTTTATCTAATTTAAATAAGCCAATGGCTATCGTTTGTGGTTCCTTTTGTAATAATACATTTCAAGGATAAGCTTCATCTAAATGTGGCGAACGACACGCGTGGGAATAGCCCAGTTAAATCTATAAATTAAAACATAGCAGAATGTTGCCTTTTTAGGCTTTGATAACACTTTTGTGAAAAAAGTGAGGATCCACATATTTTACAAAATATAATTATAGCACTTAATTAACAGATTAAGTAAGAAGTCTTCAGAACTAGAAATGTCTTCCACTTTCGAAAGATAAGATAGCGGCTTTACTTTACCTACAATGATCGATATAAAACCAAAAAACGCTTGTGGAACTTACTGAGGGCTTTGGAATCCTTAATTATAGATTCACGAGATCACATTTCACACAACTAATGCGTCAAAGGGACACGCTAGATTATCGATAGCGTTATTTACCAATATCTTACACCATTATCTTATTGTTCACAGATCAATTAATAAGAGACCGTTGAAAATTATACGCCACTTAAATACATAACCCGATACAGGAACTGGGGTAAATAATGCTTATTTCTATCGCGATAGCATAATAAACGAACACAGCTAGCCTACAAACATACAAACAACGCACTCGACGCGATATACATTTGACAACTGACTAGAATAACTGATTGAATGTTGTATGTTGACGGAAACAGCTGACGCAAGAACATTGACAGGTTATATTGGTGCTGCCAGAAATTTATTATCTTACTACTAATAATTTTATTACTATCTGAAGCTGAGTCAATAATAATGTATAATGTAATTTTTTTTGGATAGTACTTCTGTACAAAGACTAAAGTTAAGGAACATGTAAGTTCATGTCACAAGCAACCTTACCCGAGCAGTAATAGTCTACTAGATTCACAATGTTCGTCCTTCACGCAACGATCGATCGGTGGATCGAGATATTATGTTCTCTGCGTAGTGAGACTATGTTTATGAATTTCGTTTATTACCGAGTTTCAAGTTATACATTTCATTTGATGACTATTTTTATCGTGATAGAGAAGGGCGAAATCAATTGTTTATACCAGGTAAAATGCAGTAAACGTGGTTGCTGATATAAGTATTTCAAACCCTTTCAAATAATCTGGAAACTTTGACAATGTTACTGTATGAATGTACTCTAATTTGAACAATGTTACACAGTGGACTTTCAAATCTCTGAAATCAAAAATATATGTTATACTGTAGTAACTAATGGGCCGTGGGCTCGCTAAACGTGTACATTTTCGTTACTTGTGCCATTAAAATTCAGGGTTAAAATAAAAGTAATTGTCCCAACGTCACCTCAAAATCACCGAATCATAGAAATCAGCATTAACCCAGAATTAATAATTATTGTATTACGTCCGTAATATAATAATTACGAACTAGAAGTTAATTGGAAAATGGTAACATTTTGATACTGAGGAACAGTAGCGCTCCGATTAAAGTTATCGCGGCTGAATTTGAAACTAGTGTGTTAGGTGTTTGACATAAGTTCTACAAGGTTTTACTAGATGACGCTGTTCTTTTTTACCGCCACCGACTAATTAAGGAATGTGAAATTCTAGTAAAACTGTTGTTTAAATATGTACATCACAAACTACACTCATGGACTTATTTAGAGGAACGGAACGAAAAAGAGACAGATCGGAACTAAAACTTTTTTTGTATGTTAGTCGTAGTAAAGTAATATTTTATGACAAAGCTTGTTTACAAACAAAAACCAGAACCAGTTTAACAAGACCCCCGGCCGAAATCGTTCATTTTTCGAAATTTAATTACAATAAATGAAAAATGTTTCGCGGTAGGTCTGGATTTTGATTGTATCTTTATTCTTGGGTAACCTATAGATACAATCAAAACACAACAAAACAGAGACAGGCAAATAATGTAGATTTGAGTACTTAACTGTGTAGTCTCCTTGTTACGACAGACATTAAATGCGAGTACAGATGTTACAATAAAAGGCAAAAACAATAACCTAACTGATACTGGTAATTGCTTTAATTAAATAATGTACAGAGCTAATAAAAACAGTAAAAATAATAATACGAATGGTGGGTACCCTAGTGATACAGTGTATGCATTTTCACTGCATGTATTTCATTAGGGCCTGGATCCTCAAGCACACAAGTAAGAGGTCTCTAACTGGCAAGCACGTCTTTATTCCTGCTTCTTTTAGTCTTCTTCTTAAGGCTTTAGTTCTGTAATTTGTCGAACTCTGACCTCAGTAGAAGTTAAAGTGCGATTTCTCAGAACACTGCTCACCATAAATCGATCGTCTCTTGCCGATGTGACTCTCTTGCGACTTTGCCCTGCACGTCTTGTGTACTCTCCAGTCTGTCCAATAACGTAAACTCGCAATGCCTGAGCCACCTCTTTATAACTGTGACCATTTTCAATTGAAGTAAAAGCTTTAGAGACCTGAGCTACGCTAAGATCCGGCATTGTTCCTTCAGATATTCATCGATGTGTAATTACCACTATGATAATATGAAATGTTTTTGACGTGATAACGTTTTATAAATTGATGAATACCAGCAACACTCATGAAAAATAGTAACGTTCCGCGTAACGTTCCACCTGAGTTTTGTATTACTTAAAATAATCAAAGTCAAAGTCGAAGTTAAAGTCAAAGTCATAAATGATTATGTCGTTATCACGTAAATCTATGGTCCGTAAACCGACTTTACAGACAACCAATTTTTTTTAAGTTCCATAACATGTGCATTAACAGCGCAGTAAGCTACATGTAACTATTTGCTGGGTTGAACCCGTTTTCTGTTGTCATATGAAGGAAAAAAATAATATATGTGAATAAAACTGGTAATGGATACCAATGATGAAAATTTATTACTTACATATATATTACATATAAAATAAAAAAGAAACCATATCAAAGGGCAAAGAAATAATTCAGTATTTATTTGAAAAAGTGCTGATTGTTGACAACTTACTTTAATACTTTATGATTACATAATTAAAAATATAATCAAAATATATTATTATATACAACGTGTTACAAAAATACCCATAAAGCCGGAAGGTGGTGAAATGGTGCCTTATAACATTTACAATACATTATAAATTTACAATATTTGAGAACCGTATATAACCCGAGTACAACTTTATGACTTACCGAAAAAAAAAACATTATATAAAAAATAAAGAGTATCTAAACAACGCAAAATGTTTATGTACATTTTTATTCGTGAAACAGATTATTACAGAATTCGATCAGATAGATATTAAGTACAAGTCGAGTTTTAAAAGATTTTATAAGAGCTAACGTAACGAAGAACCTAAACTAACACTGAAGTACTTCAGGAACGGCTAAAACTGAGCTCCGCCTTGCTCAATGCACAACCTCGCTTGTCGGGATATGGTTTGTGTGGCGTTTCGCACCATCGTCTGTGTTATTGACTCGTACACCGATCGTACACGCTGCTCCATCTCACCAATAGACTCTGTCCTTCACATAGCCCCATAAAAAGAAATCCGAGGGATCTAAGCTCCGGAGTACGAGCGGGCCATAGCACCGGTCCCCCACGTCCATCTTCGCGGGAAACGAATGTTGATATACTCTTGCACGTCACAAACAAAATGAGCCGGAGCTCCATTGTGCTATCTGATACGTGGGGCACAGCTGGAGCATATCAGGTGTGAGATCCATTAGCGGGACACCACGAACGCTCAATGGTGTGTGACACCGCAAGTATCCCAAAGTATAATTCAGCATCGTCGTTTTCATATATTCAAGCGTAGTTTTCACCGAGCATTGCGTGCAATTCCATGGGTTTCCCGACATGTCTATATTTGCTACAGCTTCGATTCTATGAAGGTCTACTTCGATTAATGATTCAATTTCATTATTTGATATATTCAATTCCTCCAAAATCTTCATCTGTTTTATAAGGTTGCACGTGAACTTCTTTAACCGATTGGATGAAAGGTTAAATGAGCCTAACCGATTGTTGTTCCTAAATAGGCTTGATGGTGTTTTCCTCAAATGAAGATTTGCCATTCCCATTCTTTCTAAGCCGGGCAATTTATGTGGTATATCCTCCAATAAAATATGATTACCACTTATATCAAGATCGGTGAGAGAATTAACGATAGAAGAAAAAGTTTGCAGGTAAAGCTTGTCCAACCTATTGTATATCTAGAGTCTGGAGCATTGTGAGGTTTGCAAATGAACCGGGCGCTAACAGCAAGGTTGTTATTAGCCAGTTTAAGACAGCGCATTTGGCGGTTCTGTTTTTCATTTTCATCTCACCGCAAAACTCTCAGCTTTTCTAGTTTTAGTCTTCGTTTTTTACATCAATTCAATCAAGTTTTCACCTAAATCCAATTCTTTAATTAATGCTGTATATTCATAAACTTGAGCTTTGATATGGCTTAAAGAACATTTAAAAACTGATATTTCCGGAATATCTTTAAACACGTCCGGGTCCAGTTCGATTAAAGGATTAAAACTCATGTCGAGACTTATCAGTCGCAATAACTCTCGTAATGTCTGGTTAAAGAGCGTCATAATTTTATTATGAGAAAAAGAAAGCCGTTCTAAATGAAGGCTAGGCTAGGCCACCTGAATTTGTGAATCGGCCTGTCTGCTTGTTTGCCACCTATTTATATCAAGCGTGAGAAAAAAATAATAAAAAAATGTGTGTATGGGTATGAATGTTTATTTCTTATTAATAATTAAATTTAAAAAATGTGATAATTATTTTGTTGTGGTCGAAATAAAGAGATACAAGACTATTGAACCCTCGCAATTCAAACAACTAACAGCTGGTTAGTTTGTTTGATGATAGATTTATTCTCTTAAGTTTGTGTAGCTCCATAAATGCCAGCTCTCCTATGGCTGGTATGTTAGAGCCGACAATCGTTATTTCTTTCAGGTTACGAAATGGCGAAGGTGGCAGAGGGCAAGGTAAATGACAGAGGTTGGCTCTGAATTGCGACGGCAAATATAATCCCATAACTAGAAGCCGAGGAGTCGGGAAGCTGTAACAAAAGAAAACGAAGCTCATTAATATTATACTGCATACAATTCTGCTATTCATGTTTATTTCAATACTTAGTCAATGACTATTGAAATATACAGTTGAAACCCTCATTATTATAATGAACGCAACCATAACAGATCCACTTCTAAATATAGCCCCCATCCATTCATAAAATATTTTTTAGGTTTGGTTATAAGTGATCTTTCACAGAGACCCTGGAGCCCGCGCTATATTTATCAGCCCATAGTCAGTCCATTTGTACAAGAGAGCTTTTAGGCCTGATTAACCACCACTTTTTCGTGTGAGTCCTGTCAAGTGTTGGCAAGTCATTGGCAAGTTCAACTTGCCAATGATTCCTGATCATCCATCTCTGATGAACAAAATGTACAGAATTCAATTACATAATATTTAAAAAGATGTAACCTAACGAAAAAACCTAAACCAAAACCTACACTCGAAGGTAGGTAAGCGTTGAGTTGGAGAGGCTGAAGGTTTCACACCTTTACGCCTACCTAGCAACCGGCCTCCGCTACATGTCAACATAGGGTAGCTCTTGCAACGGGATATCCTCTCCACCTAGAATATTTTCGAATAGTGCCAATCACCGGAAGTTCATTGGACAACCTCAACTTTCGAACTGATTCGGAAGGCAGACATTCGGAAAGTTGAGGTTAGTCAAAATTATATTTAGATATTTAAATGTACAGGAATACACCCTGATACTCTATTTATTTTCTTTATTAATATCAAAATGAATTGTAAAAGGTTTAAAAGAGAATAATGCAGAGCAGTTAGGTATTATTAAGTTATTAATTTATTTTTTTACAAGCTTGTGCTTAGTTTAAAATAGGGTGTGAAGACTTCTTTGGGAAGAATCTCTTTGGGACAATAGGATAGATACTATAATATAATGTATAGAGTTACTATCAATGTGAAATTGTAAACGCACATACCCTTTTTTTATAGGATAGGAGGGCTGAGAAGCAGGCATGTTTCTGCATATGATCACTGTCATCCATCAGAATTCTGAATACACTTAGGACATGTGATTTTTTAAATTTATTTTACTTAACAAATTATCAATATTTCAGCTAAGATGTCCACACCTAAACATTCCTTCACAAGAACACTGAATTATGGACCAGGAGAAAAATGAGACTTAATAATATTTAGTTAAGCATTCAACGTCCAACTTAACTAGGTACTTAATGCAACTATATAAATACATAATTATGTTTAGTCACTTAGACATCTCAACTTTATGTATTTATACAATATACATGTCTCTGTAGAGATATTTGTACCAACAGTAGGTTTACATGATATATTATTTTCTAGGCATGATTTACTTTGAAATAATACTGCTGCAACATTTATTCAAATTTTAAATCTTAATTATTTTCTTTCGATTATGTATATTCTTAGCAATTAGTGGTTATCTGTTATATTCTCACCTGACTGCAACTCGAACGCTGGACTCATCAGATATGGCTGCACACCCACCTGAATAAACAACATTTTTCTAAATGAACAGCAAATTTATTTAATCAGGGTTTTCAATTTAACTACTTTTTTATCTAAGCCTCTAAATAAATAATCTCGCTTTCTAGTTTAGTTTCTGATCAGTGAAATAGCAAATAGCAAACTTGCAAAATGCGTGCTTTAGCCAAAAACATTGACAGTTTATATTGGTGCTGCCAGAAATGTATTACATTACTACTAATAATTATTATATGCAGCTGAGTCATCCATATAGTCCAGTGAAATAAACTTTTAAATCAAAATTTCAATCTAAAGGCTGCATATTTTATATTATGGAGTTTACATCATAGAAAAAGATGTGTAAAGATTTTTGGCTGCGCAACCACCGCCAAGCGTTGAAAAAAATTTTTGGAATATTTCTTTTCGCAATTACTCAATAATGGTACAAGTTAAAGAAAAGGGTTCTGAGAAAGATTTATAGAACTTAAAATTTTACATTAAAAAGGTTCTATGATGTTTATCCTCCAGTCAAAGTTAACCGAGTTATGAAGGTTTCCGAGTTTAAGAGATAAACGTAAGTTTTAAAAAATCGCAGATAGTAGAAATATAAGCTAATTATGTTTTTCATTTTATTTTTAATTACTTAAATATAACCTAATCTTTAATTTTAAGGATACAAATAATTTCTTTTTCGCTACATCAATTTGAAATTTTCAAATTGTTATTTTTTTTTCAATTAAAAGTAATTATTTGTATATCTAAAATTAAAGATACTGCGTTACAGAAGCAATTTCAAATAAAAACAAACATAATTAGGTCATATTTCTACAAGCTGCATTTTAAAAAATTTACGTTATTCTGTTAAACTTAGAAATCTTCCTAACTCGGTTAACTATGACCGGAGGAAAAAAAGTCACAAAACCTTTTTTATGTAAAATTTTACGCTTTATAAATCTTTTTCTGAACTTTTTTCTCTAACTCTCACTATTTTCCAGTAATTACGAAAAGATACATTCAAAATTCTTTTATCAACCCTTGCCGGTGGTTGCGCACCCAATAATGTTTTACACATTTTTTTTGTACGATTAAAACTACATAATATAAAAAATGCAACCTTTAGACTGAAATTTTGATTTAAAAGTTTATTTGACTGGACTAATAATAATAATTATAAGATTATAATATATCAATATATTGTTCCAATGATGCGATGTATAATATGAGATGTACCTTATCCATTACATATTTCCACTTGGCTACTCGTAAGAGTGCCAATTTTATTTAAGTATTTACATTTTAATATAATATATTATAACGTAATATGTGCCCGTTATCCTTTTTTTCATCTATTGAGTACTTTAAATAAGCAGTTTAAAGATAATATCCCAAAAGACTCAAGTGCAAATCTTTTTATTACATTTGTTGTTATCATATTATATATTATCACTTTTTACTGACGAATACTTTCTTTCGAAATTCTTTATAAACAAATAATATTATTGTGTTAAAAATGTCTGGTTGTATTTTTATGAGTATAGATTCTATTGCGTATGAAACTGGAAGCCACAACTTTATATCGGCAGAGCTGCACGAGACTCGCAAAATGGCTGGAAATTTAAAAGTTATATAGTAACTTATTTTGTAATAACCCATATTTTAAAACTGTTTCATTGTTTTTTTTAAATCTAAATAACTTACTTAAATGGCTGACTTTTACTATGTATCTATCTATATTTTAACTGGAAATGTTTTGTCCTCTGGAGTCTTTCAACCTTATCAAGAAATGACACAGTAGCTTAAAAATTAGTTTTGCTGTTGTGTTTTCTTGGTCTGTTGTAATCCTATGTCCATGAATTTAGTTTATTACAGAGTTTCAAATTATACGGTTTATTTGATAGCTATTTTTATTGTGATAGAGTAGGGCGAGATTTCAAATTAAGTTCAGGATTAAAATAAAAGTAATTGTCCCACCGTCACCTTAAAATCACCGATTCATAGATATCAGGAAACTAGAATTAATAATTATGTATTACGTCCGAAAAATTACAATAAATTAACTAGTATCTTAGAAGTTAATTGTAAAATGGTTACATTTTGATACTGAGCAATAGTAGCGCTCCGAATAGTTATCGCGGCTGAATTTGAAACTAGTGTGTTAGGTGTATGACATAAAAGTTCCACAAGGTTTTACTAGATGACGCTATTCTATTTTACCGCCACCGACTATTAAAAGAATATGAAATTCTAGTAAAACTGTTGTTGAAATATGTACATTATTACTTTTAATATTTGATTTATGAATTCTCTTCGTATCTTGGGCATCCAACACTTACCTACCCAAAGTACAAGTCTTAAAGTGATAGTAATGCGATGAGTTAGCAAATCGATGAACTATCTGTGACTCCGCCTAATACCTACCTACCTCCTACTGTTACCTAGGTAAGTTAGGTTACATACTGTGGTTACATAATAAGTATGTGTAAGCAACGGTTGACAGTAGTATATGTAATTCTGTAGTCGCCTGGCGCGTTGAAGTTCTTATGTTGTATATGTGCCATTCTTATCTCGTACAGGCTGATGTCCGGGATGTTTTATTACACATACTACCCTGTTGATTACACAAACATCGTTGGATATTTATTTTCTGGTGGACATAATTAAATGTATCTTATTTCTCCTGGAACCGTTGGGACTAAGCCAGGTCCATTTTTTGTGAGGCGACTTCTGAAAGATAAATCCAGACCCGCCCCACATAAGTAACCCTGAGATATCCCAGTGTTTTGTTCATTTCCTCTTCCAGTTCGACGATCTTTTCGTTGCACTGACTCCATTGCACGACCCACAGTATAATAACTCAAATTTTATCGTAACCCATTCAGTGATTTTAGCCGAGTGATTATTGATCTTTCAGTGAGTGAATCATCGTTTCATGTTTACAGATTAGCACTAATATTGCCAGTCGTCGAATTGAAAAGAAAATCTTACAAACACTTTCCCATAATTAAATAATTTCAAATCTCATTTCCGAATTTTCTTCCAAAGTGCTTTCGCATGTTCCTGTCATGAGCAGAGGTAAGTAATTCAATAAAGTAGATCTCCAAGCGTATGTACTTGTAATGAGAAGTCTCAGCTTTCGACTGAATCCTCGTTTTAGCCTTCATTTTGGCTTTCGTCTCAGTGGGATTAATACCTATTATAATAAAAACTAGAAACTAGATTCTTAGGCTTAGCGTCTTTCATATATAAAATATTAGTTGCTGGCTTCTTAAGGTGACCACCATCTTACAAAAATTCTGGACCTAAATTAAATATGGATAAAAATATTACCGCCTTACCTTTTTTTTACCTGCAACTCGCTGCCAGCCCGAGATAAGATTGAAGGTAATAATATTGTTATTTTAAAATATGTGTGTTTCTCCGGGTCTTGCTTAGATCTTCAAGACAAGGGCTATACCTAGTTTGAAGGCCATTGTTAACTTTTAGCGTTAGTTGCCTTTTTATGTCTATACATACGTAAATATTATGAATCTTTTTATACTTACTGTTCATTTTTAATCTTTGATTCAGCAATTCGTAATAGTGTCAGTGTCAATAATAGTCCTAAATCTGTTAATCACTCGAACTAGCTAAAACTCACAAAAATTCTTGAAAAAGAAATAGCTCTTATTATATTTACTCTAAAATTCTAATTCAATTAACACCATATCTAATTTTGCTACGTTAACAACGCTATATCTAATTTTGGGCGAGTTAAATTCAATTGCTGGTAGTTTAAGTCGGCACTAAATAAGTGGCAAATTATTTTACTTAACTACCCGCAAGTTTAGTAAAAACACATAATTTTAATGTTGTTATGGATAAATGTCATACTGATTTGGAATTTATCGTAACAATAACCATAAAAGAACTGATCTTATTTCCCAGAATTTTAGTTTAGAATAGTTGGACAACAGAATCACTATAATTGCCTTTTTTATATTGCTCTTCTATTGATTTCATCATCATCATCATCTCAGCCATAGGACGTCCACTGCTGGACATAGGCATCCCCCATTGATTTCCACAAGGACCGGTTGGTAGCGGCCCGCATCCAATTTATTGATTTAACTTCTGGAAAGTTTGTATCTCTATGCATGAGCATAGGATAGTACAGGTAAAGGAAATTCCATTAATATTCCAATTCAGAAACACCAAGTAAAGATTCACCAAAATGGCCATTACTTTACTGGCTCAAACTGGAAACAGAGGCTAACATTTCAGGCTAGGCCTGTGCTTATTGTCAATTACTTCATCCAATAAAACCTAGAAATTTTCAAAAAAGAAGAGGTTCTCAAATTACAGTAACCTTTTATTTTACCTCTCTTGATAAACAAGAAAAAGCGTCATGGTAACCCTACGTTCAAGACAAGATTTCTTGCCGGTTTTTGCGAGTTGTTCTTAATGACATAATTATAGCTAAGTGAAACGGTTTCGGATCAATTTATATTTTATGCTCTTCGATTCATTGAGATCATTGACACGCGAGGACTCGTCTGATTGCCGTCTAGGGCATTAGGTGATTAAATATTTTATAACTATTTTTTTCATACTTTGAAACCTGTATTGTAAGGGGAAAATGGCTTTGAGTTCGAATGAAGAAGGTATTTGCGCGGCAGTTTATTGAATGAAAAAAATAGAATTTATATTGTCTCTAGTAGCGACCCGCGGTTTCGCCCGCTCAGGATTACAGTTTTCCCGCTACCTCAAATATCCCACGGGAATAATACTTTTTCAGAGATAAGTAGCATATGTGTTAATCCAGAATTTAAACTATCTCCATACCAAATTTCATCGAAATCGGTGTAGCCGTTTGAGCGTGAAGAAGTGACAAATATACACACATACACACTTACACACATACACACAAACTTTCGCATTTATAATATTAGTAGCTTGCTTGCTTATTACTATTTAATATACATTTTCATCCCTTCTATTCGAAAAACAATGATTAGTTCGTTTTTAAGTGCGAGCAAAGTAGGTTTTTTTGTCTTATTATTATAAGTTTGCATTTGACAACTGTCTCACCTGATGTTAAGTGATGACGCTGTCTAGGATTTAGCACGCAAACCTAGAAGGTACCTATTCACTCGCGACTTGAAGACTCCAGGATTGTACATATCGGGAAACACAGACTCGGGCAACGAGTTCCATTCCTTGGCAGGACGCATTAAGAAAGTGGAAGCATAAGCATGGTCTTTTCTCTTAGAGTTTTAAAGCGGGAGTAAAAACACTTTTACGCCCGCTGTGAAGTAAAGCCGGGCGGAAAAGAGTTTTTACGCCTGCTCCATACAAACACAGTGTACCTTACAACAGTGAACCTTAGAGTAATAACAAACTATACTACTCTTTGGTCACGGGCCGTAACCAAATAGGTATATCTAGAAAAAGTATTTTATTGGACGGCTATAAAAGTGGCACAAAAATAAAAACAAACAAATAAAACAAACCCGCGAGCATCTGTCATTTTATTTCTTTATTTATTTAACATTCACATAAGGTCTTCAGGTATATGTCATCGGAACCTCTTACATTCTTAAATATGTACTAGTTAGTGGATCTTTAATCCTGATACTACATACGTACTTTACGTAGTTCGATTATAACTACATTACGACTACAAAACGAGTCGTGTGTAAGTTAATTAAAACAGTGTCTACAGGGTTTTACGCGAAACATTGTAACATATTTAATTAGGTACGCTAGGAATGTTTTAAAAATTATACGCGTAAAGTATAATTTTTAAATACAGGCTGATGGGGAATCCTGTGTAAAGCTTTAAGGCGACGCTGGTACGGACCATTCAAACACTTCGTCTTAGTCAATAATCGCTCAAAAGTGTCTAAATGTTCCATGCTAGCGTCGCCTTAACGCTTTGGACCGGACTCTGCATCATAAGTCTAAAACTTTGTCCTTGCAGTATTTTTTCGCCATTTTTTTTTTGTTGGTATGTAGAGCTTCTCTAGCAGAGCTTCTTTTAGAGAAGAAATTATGGAGGAACAGAAATATCACGGAAACCACAAAGACGAGATTAGCACGAAGTCTCGTTTTCCCCATATTTCTTGACGCTGCGGAGACGTGGACCATACGAGAGACAGAAAAAAAGAAAATAGACGCTCTGGAAATGTGGTGCTGGAGAATTTTGAACTGGAATTTTGAAAACCCCGCGCATATACCCGCCAATATATTTTCTTATTATTCATAAAGTAACAGTCAACGTTCATTTATTCTATTTAAGCTTCGGGGACGCATTTATGAACGTCATTATAGCTAAAATATTCAGACTCTTACGCCGCATTTCAAAAGAAATGGAGCCATATATGTATCTTATGAATGTATAAAACACGGAAATTACTCACGTAGTAAGTCAGAGGGTTCCAACTCCTAGGCGAAGGGGGGAAGAGGGGCGCTCGCGACCGCGTCCGCGAGCGCCCCTTATTCTCCTTGTAAAAAAAATTACAATCGAATTGACTAACCTCCTTCTTTTTTTGAAGTCGGTTTAAAAAAAGACCACCAAATGTGGTCGAAACTATAGTCGGAACCCTCTGACTTACTACGTGAGTAATTCCCGTGTTGCATTCATTATATGTACATATATACTATTTTTATTTATTTTTCACTTCTTCATAATCATTACTTTATTGTGCATTGTAGGTTGCTCAACCATTATTGGTATATCATACATAATCGTATAATATAATATATTTATTATCATTTTGACAATAGCTAATGGATTGCACAAATGTTATTGAAGTAGCTGCAGTATTGTAATTAGTTTTTAGTATTTTATTTTAATAAAGTCATCAGCCCATGCATGACATCATCATACTTAAATATATTTAGGGATAGTTCAAATAACAGATAATTTTACGAGTTTCAGAAGCATGTACGGGGAATTGTTTGTATAAATTTCAAACGGCTTTTGAAGATCGTTATCGTGGGTCGTCTTATTTATGAAACTATCTGCATAATTCTCGTAAAGCTTGCGATAAAAATCAAGTTTTTAGTAGACATCTAATTGAGATACCATAATGTTATTATACTGTATAAAACGGATTTTTTTTCTGTTCTTTTTGTTAGTGTACGTTTGACGTGATTCATACAATTGGATGTCTTTACTGAATCGACAGAAATTACTTTTTTAAACCGAAGGCTTTTAAAGTTTGAAAGAGTAAACTTGATAAAGGAACTATCTTAACTATCAGCCCGTCGTCGATGGCTTAGGAAGTAAATTTTATTAAGTCTTCTGAGCTTTATTATTTATTAATTTGTTTTTGTTTATTTTCGCTTTGTTTTTCTTTTGTTGATCTGGGTTTAACCACTATGTCGCTTGTTGGGCAGTGAAGTGAAGTCGAAGGTATAACCACGATAATACATAAATATGGCTGGTTGGCGCAGTTGGTAGCACTCCGCCTTCTGAGCCGCTGGTTCCGGGTTCGATTCCCGGACAGGTCAAACATTTGTGTATATGAACATGTCTGTTTGACCTGTGTCTGGGTGTGTATATGCAAGTATATATATGTCAGTCATCAGGTTACCATAGCACAGGCTCTGTCTAGTTTGGGACCTGAAGACCCTGTGTGAATGATAAGACAAAAAAAAAATAACAATTTAAAATATAAAAAGGTTATTCGAAGTCGTCTCCAATAGTTGAAATACAGTCCTTTAAATGTTGAGGCCAGTTATCACTAAAAGCACGCACCCTTTCCATGGGAAAATTCTTCAATGCTTCATACGGATTGTTTTAGGGACTCCAAATTATTATATATGCGTTTAGAGCAAGCCGTACTCTTTAAAGTTGACCATAAATTATAATTCAGCGAATTAAGATCGGGACTAGACGACGGCCACTCTTCAGCTCTGATGAAGTCCGAAACATTCGTTTCCAACCAAAAATGCGTAGACCGAGCTTTATGACCCGGCGCCGAGTCTTGCTGGAAGGACCATTCTTGGTTATTAACAATGGTGTTGTTAAGGGTCCTCACTACCTTCTCAACAATGGTATCTTGATAGACTTGTGCCGATGTTTTCATACCTTTTTCACAAAGGTATGGCTCAGTCACTCCTTTACAGTCCCACCGAACCATCACTATGTCTCATGTGCCTGTAATTTCGCCGGAAACCGTACCCTTCGAACCGGAACACAGTAATGCGCACAGTACTGCCTGGCAGTAGAAATAAATATGGTGTTGTATGTCGGTGAAGTTGAAATATTAATATGTTAAAACTAACGTTCAAACAAATAAAATTGGCATATTCAAGTCGACGATAAAACTGGACGGATGCAGGAGCGCTCAGCGAAGTGAACACGTAATCGAATTTTGCTGTAACTTTATTGTTAGCCGGCATTTCGTGCACTGTACTCGTACGTACGAGCTGCTTCGGACGCAATTTAAATTGTACCAACACATTTTGGAACCAATAGTGCATACTTTAATGGCAGAAATGTTTACTCTGACACTGAGAAATTGTATCGGTTATTATGGCAATCAGTCTAGGGGGCGTTACTTTTATGGTATTCTATACCTTACAACAAAATTAGCTGTCATATAATATAATGTGACCTTATACAATATTTCATAATAGCTCTACTTTTTACAAAACTTGGTTGTTTTGTATTGGCTTTATCCTCAAAATGTTATTTAATATTAAGTAAATTAGTGTTGTTTACTCTTGCGCAGCCTTCTTCATTTGGCTATCGTCCTTTGTTTCAACATATCCGTTTTTAACCGACTTCAAAAAAGGAGATTTTTTAATGTTTGTTACTTTAACACTTTCGATTGCTTATAATTATTAATTTGTAATTTTTACCCGTGCGAAGCCGGAGCTGTCAGCTAGTATAATATAAAGTGAATAATATAAAGAAAAGTGAAAGAAAAGAAAGGTGAAAGATTTTTTCAAATCGGTTCAGTAGTTTCGGAGCCTATTATTGAATAGGCTCAAACAAACTCAACTCAAAAAACGAATATTAGTATAGATTATAATGTGTTCCAATATTCAACAATAATAAGGTGGTGAAAATATAAGATATATCAGAGCGTCTAGTCATAGCAACATGTGACCAGGGGCCTAAGTCTACTATTCAATATGGCAATATGATCGGCTCACAATTGGTGAATTTGACAGCTTTGGTAGTCCGCTATTTTAATTCGTTCATATTGAATCAATCTTGATTCAATTCTAGATTCAATGACACAGTGCGTTATTTCCGTAGTCTGTTAACACATTAAATGTCAAATGCCCTACTAAATCGACATAGGGCGAGCATAGATTCAACACAGACGCACACACAGCGCTGTAGCTAGAACACTTTTTATAGAGTATAAGTTCGATATATCTACCCATACTCTGTCAAGTCTAATTTGCGCGATTGCGTACAAAGATAAATGAGAGATGGTGAGAATCTATCGGTTATCAAATAATAATAAAAATTCATGTTGTATGTATTGCTTCCGGGCTGTTTGGCCGTGGTCTATGTGAAACTTTTGTTCCAGTATCAGAGAAGACGCCGCGGAGGAGAGTTCTACGCTCTTGTCGTTGCTCGGACCTGAACCACTGAAGATGTCGACCGCAGTGATCGACGAAACGTCTGGAACAAAAGTTTCACATAGACCACGGCCAAACAGCCCGGAAGCAATACATACAACATGCAACGCCGGCCGTGAAAGCCTTAGAGTTTACAATAAAAATTCAATTTTTAAATAACAACTTGTTCATAAATAGTTTTATTATTCTATTATTATGCTACTAACAATCATATTTCGTATAGACTGTCCTGAGACGATTATGAAATAGAACAGGAATACTAATTTGGACTTAAAATTGCTATATAAATAATAATTCTCGAAAAAAAGATGTATGTATAATGCAAATTTCGTTCACTATAGAATTTATAATGATTTTTATCACAATTTTAAAATGGTATTCTGGGAATAAATTCTATTTAATTCCATAATGGTACGTGAATGTTTTATACCAGTTAGCTGTAAAAGATTTGGCTCGCCTCCTTCGTAGAGCCAATCTCAGTGCTTGTTTGTGAGATCTTTATTTCATTACAGCGATTGAACTCCAGCCGCCACTCCGTTTCCCATTTATACAGCTTTTGAAATATAATCTACTTTTAGCATGTTTCTGATTAAATCCAAAACGGCTTTAATGTCCCAAAAGATATTTTCTGAGAATTGAGGAATTTGATCTTTCCAAAACAGTATTTTATAGCGTCTTAGCTTGGTAATGACAGATTCAACGAAATTATTATAAATATTATGGATATTGTTTATCGATTCAATCAAATCGTTTGACGTAATCGTGGTATAGTTATATTATGACAAATACAGCGAGAAAACAAAAACAATTGAGGTTTAAAAATTAATGGTAGGTATATAATCTTTACAAAGATTATTAACAATGTTGGTTTGCGTATGGTTGCATGTACAATTATATGCATTTGTACATAATTTAGTCTGAAAATTATCAGCCCTAAAATAAATACAACGCTTTTTTATTCCTGAAACTACATCATAGTTTCTTCGAGCATCGAGCTTTATAAATGCTCTAAGATTTTGAATTGACGGTTAATTTTAATAATAATTTCCCCGGTGAAAATAAATGACCACTTATAGGTAGTTCATTTATGAAGATTTGTAAACATATCTGTCACTCTTTTTTATGTGCAGCAATTGAGGTCTCGCAGGGAACACGCCCGTTTCTACAGCTGCTACACTAGCTGCTAGTACCATGGACTATTTGACAACTTCGAGGTACAAATTATACCCCATACTTCGCACAGTCCAGATTTAGCTCCATGCAATTTTTCCCAAGGTAAAAAAAAAGGTTCGTGGACGAAAATTCAACACTGCAGACGAAGCCGTCGAAGAATTTCGGTGGTTATTTTTCGACCTCCCGCCAGATACGTTTATCAAATGTTTTGAAAACTGGTTCACCTGAGTGTATAAGTGCATAGGGGTATAGGTGTAATTAAACTTTTTTCATATTCAATTTTTCGTTTCACTATTTTAACAACAGCCCACGTACATAAGCTCCTCAATAGTTATTTCTGCAGTATATTCACCAATTTAGCCACACACCAGTCGTCAGCGTTGATAAGAAGCGGCTGGTAATAAGCGGCCTAAATCTAGGTCCCACCTGCCTTATTAATTATCAAGTTTTTTATTCATTTTAGTATGTACGTGGAATTACTTAATTACGGTGCATGTTCATTTAGCAACCAACTAATAGATTTTAGTTGCCAAAGTGAACCATTAGGATTTACATATTCCGAAATTCTGTTATCAGTATGACTTCATAGAACTATATTAATTATAATTAGTCATATAAAAATATTAGTTTTTTATCACTTTTAATATTAATATTCACTTGGAAACAAAATATTAAAATGAGGTTTTACAATATTATAATCCAAATTACTTATCACGGTTTAGTTAATTCATTTTTCATAAGAATATTTATTTACAACTGTTCAAACAGAACTGGATACTCGGGAGATTATCAATAGTGTTCAAACACTGGAGAAAATCTCCTGAGTTTCATGTATTCTGTTCTAAATGTGTCAAGATGATATCAACAGCTGTTACACACGAGTATGACCTAACGAAGCTGATTGATGTAGCTGTCTCCAATCCAAATTTTCTATTATAGCTGAGTATCATTCTTCTGATAACAAAAATATTGTCCATGATCCGTTCAGCCGTTGCAGGGTGAAAGATTAACTAACAGACAAACTGTTGCCTTTATATTATCAGTGTGATAAATGTACCTACTGACCGAACATAAATAGGATGACAACTTAATTAACCACTAAATTTATGAAAGAATGACTTTTAGACATCTTTTGATAAAAAAAGAATATGCAGCAGACATGTAGATTTCTCCTTTAACATAAATACTTCTGATATACCTACATTGAAAATTTTAAAATCTTATACAGGTGTTCTTATACTTTTGGCCAGCAGTGTATTATTATAAGGTTAGTAGCATAATTATTCCAATTTAAATGTTTCCATTAATTTGAGGCTTAATTAAATATTTATATGTAAAATAATACTATTACCATCAAATGCCATCAGCATCGCCTCACCTTTGTGACCGGGATTTGCCATTTAATGAAAAGAAGTTTCTCACACGGTTTTTACGCCACATAATCTTTAATAGGTCTTTGTTTTAAAGCTTTACCATTTGATAAATAGACAATTTTGAATCATTTCAGCTTGTATTCTGACAGTCGCTACAAATCAAGTTTTTTTTTAAACTACACTTAATAAGACAGTTCATGCAGGTTAATTGTGATTGAACAAAATTTGATTTGATTTGCTAAATTAGGGGAAGGGAGGGCAAGATGGAAGGCTTAACTTCATGATGTTTAAAAAAATAAAACAACCTAATATAAAATTATTATTTTAATCAATCTTGAAAGAGATCTTATACAGTTAAAAAATTAAGCCTTTAAAAAATATTAATAATAAGTAGATTTGTTATTGTGAGTAATTTAAAAATAACGTCATGAATTCCATCTTGCCCTTACCCAGAGGGCAGAATGGAAAGCTCGTTTGGGCAAGATGGAATGTACAGGAAATCACTATATTTTACAGTATCTTCTTTATCAGTACACAATTCATGTGCCCAATTATTACATACTGGACATTGTACCCAGTCCTCTGTGGGAGTTTCCACATCAGGTTCTCCACATAATACACAGAACACATCATTTTGTGAAGACTTTACTAAATTGTCTACTTTTTTTTTCTGTGCTTTTTCCTATTCCTTTTTTCCCGCTGGTTCTTATTTTCTTGTTTTTATTTTTCTTGCCTTTAATGGTCCGATTGAACTTTGGTTTCACTTTCATCTCATTTTTCATTTCAATAGCCTTTTTGAATGGAGAACTGGTTATGATTTCTGACTTTTGACATCTCTCTCCGTTTTTTATGGGAGGAGTAATTTTTGGTACCGGAAGAATTTTCATTGGAGAAATATAATACGAAGTAGATGGTTGATCCCAGCTCTTATCAACAACACTGGAACGAGTTTCGAGCATACTATCTTTCGTTCATCGCCATCTGCATCGTTTTTTCAGTACAAGTACCTCTATTGCCTTTTCTTGTATACTTGTTCACCATCTAAAAACAATAATCAAACAACATTAGGTCTAGCAACTCAAAACAGAAATCAAAATAAGTGCGCGGGTAAGATGGAAAGTCTTCCAACTTGCCCTAAAGTGCAATTTTCCAACTTGCCCATTCGCCCCTATGTACTAATAATATCAATACCTTAAAAATGCTTTATTCATTCTCTTATTTCAATATCAATTTACACAACCGATTCCTAATACATCCTTTATATAATTGCATAATAGTAATATTACTCACCTTGTTGAAATAATCGCATCACAAAAATCCAATATTTGCGTAATATTTTTCTGCGAAAACAAGAAGTACATGTACACTCCGTTATGTGGCGCGAGCTGGACTGAGCTGTCGTTCGTGGCCACCTGATGACCACTTGCCTCTGTGTGGGTGTGGATTCGGGCGCTTCGTTGCACGGTTCGGGTTTGGTAGGTAGTTTCCATCTTGCCTACTCCTTCCATCTTGCCCTCCCTTCCCTATTAGGTGAAAACAATATTGTATAGCGACCATATTTTTCACTTATCTTAAACTATCTGTGACCCGCGGTTCCCAGCGCGGTGATGAAATACGGTGGTGATGCCACGTTTAAACGTACCATTAACTATTAAATAAACATACTTATTACATGACATCTTAGGGAATCCTAGTACAGCTACCAATGGCCATCCTAGGTATATATTAGCTATTGTATTATTTATCGTTTATCACAAATCTTTTTTTAGTTTATTACTTAGGATTAGTTATTTTGTTTTGGTTCTGGTGTAAATAAATAAATAAAATCTTCCTAATTTCCTCCTATTTTCTCACGAACCGCTTCCTTTCATCATATTCGTCTTATCTCGTTCTTATTCTCCATTCTTCCTGAATTTGTACCCTCAGGGTTGATCTGAGGGTACAAATTTGGGTCATCATCATCTCAGCCATAGGAAGTCCACTCCACGGGCCGCTACCAACCAGTCCTTGTGCAAATCAATGAGGGAGGACCATCTCCAGCAGTCGATATCCTTGCGAAAGTAAAATAGTTCTAGTATATTTCTATTCCAAAGGGAGTATAATGCATTATATTTGATTGTGTCACATTCTAATCCGTGGGGGGTTCTATCGTAGAATCGAAAAACAGTATTTTTAACCGACTTCAAAAAGGAGGTTACTCAATTCGACCGTGTTATGTTTTTTTTTATGTGTGTTCGCGGATAACATCGTCGTTTATAAACCGATTTTGATGATTCTTTTTTTGTTAGATAGAGTATACTTTCGTGGTGGTCCCATTTCAATTTTATCAAAATCGGATAAGCGGTTTTTGAGTTATACTTCAATAACTGAAAACTACTACGCGTATCTCGATGATATTATTGTCGCGGTTGAAGACATCGCAGAACACACAATGACAATTAATTGATCCCGTGAGTAGCAAAGGTGACTGAAAGGTGAAAAAATTTAAAAAAAAAATATGCAACCGACTTCAACACTCAAAAGTGTGAAGTAACTTGTCGAAGTCGGTACTATGAGCACAATATACTTTTGTTAGTTACTTTTGTGTGAACTATCATGGTACCGACTTCAACAAGTTATTTCACACTTTTGAGTGATGAAGTCGGTTGCATTTTTTGTTAAAAAATTTCTGACAGATACATAAAACTCGAAATTAAATTAAAGTAGTGAAATATTTGCGAAATCATTTACTGATTTATTTATACATTCAGACCGCATAGTATTTATGTGTGGTTACTTGAAAAGCTAATAACTCCAGATATTGTTCTTGAAAACAAAGAATCTAGTTCATCATCATCATCATCATCATCTCAGCCATAGGACGTCCACTGCTGGACAAAGGCCTCCCCCATTGATTTCCACAAGGACCGGTTGGAAGCGGCCCGCATCCAGCCCTTGCCTGCGATCTTAGTCAGGTCGTCTGTCCACCTAGTCGGTGGCCGTCCTATGCTGCGCTTGCCAGTCCGTGGTCTCCATTCGAGAACCTTTCGGCCCCAACGGCCATCGGTTCTTCGAACTATATGCCCTGCCCACTGCCACTTCAACTTGCTAATCCGCTGGGCTATGTCGGTGACTTTCGTTCTTCTACGGATCTCCTCATTTCTGATTCGATCACGTAGAGAAACCCCGAGCATAGCCCTCTCCATAGCTCGTTGTGCGACTCTGAGCCTGTTCAGAAGGCCTATAGTCAGAGACCACGTTTCAGTTCCGTAAGTCATCACTGGTAACACACATTGTTCGAAGACCCTCGTTTTCAGGCATTGCGGTATTTTGGACGAGAAGACGTCTCGGAGCTTTCCGAACGCTGCCGAAGAATCTAGTTACGGGCGGTAAAATGCTAATTAATAAATCTAATTTATTATTCTCATTTTCAATTCAAGGCCTTATTCTATTGTACAATTATAAATTTACAGCAGTTTTCGAAAGTGAATGGAAAGTTTCATATCATTTATACTTTTTAATTATATACGAGCACTAATTATGCAAGGTTTGGACTACCCTCATTAAAAGCTGAAAAGATTGAAGTTCTCTATATAATCAAGTTGTTTTTTTCGTTGAGTCATTTTGCTGACGCTGTAAGTAAACATATAAGTATTTTGTAAAACGCAAATAATACTTAAGCTTTACTTAGTACTTATTACACAAGTAACTTAAGTTAGCTTTAGAATTTAAAAAAAATTACTGTATCATTCTAACTGTTCATTTATATTTAAATTAAGACACTTATACTTAATATTTGTGTTGATTTACAATTAAAATGGCAGTCATAGCCCACACTAAGAATAAATCTTGTTTCGTGGGCGTCTGCTTCCTTCTAAGAAACAATATAAATAAACAACCTTGTGACACAATAACGTTGGTCTGAACAGATTACTACGAAACTAAGAACTAACTAAGACTACTAAGAACCAGTTTCATTGTTACTATTGGTTTGTTTATAGTTTTAGGTAGACTTATCCTCAGAATTTTGTAAAATTAATTAGCTAGGAATAGTTTTCATCACTTTTATCATAATATTTAGACTAAATAGAAATCTGAAGCTGAAAGCGCTAGTTGTTTACTTGCTGGATAAGTAAAAATGAAACGCATTTTTTAGTTTGTTTTTCCTTAAGTAAATAAAAGCTGATGTAAGTTTACTATCGAATGTGACCCCCTCTTGCTGAAACCATAGTTTGTATTCATTCGTCTGGGCATGCCTACGCCTATAATACGTTCGCACTCTTTAGCTGTCTAATGTCCACAGTGGAGGCTTGTAAATGGCTCTTCTCTATTTATTTTATAACTATACCTGTAATTGCGATTTCTCAACGCTTGACTCACTAGAAAATGATCATCCAGTGGTTAGGTACATGGATTTCATCCAGAACCAGCCCTTTTCTTGACGGAACAGGTCTTTTGATAGCGCTGCCAGATCCTTTGGACCGTCTAACAACTTACATTTGGCATCTGAGCTACGAAGCATTGGCTGCGATCTCCCTCGAGCAGTTCAATAGTTTTGCTGGCTTTCATCCTTTCCCTACAATGTTTGAGATGCTAAACAGCAATATAAATACTTTACAATTTCAAGGACTTGAGATATTTTAATGAAAATTCCCAAAATGTTATTTAGAACCAATATCAACCTTACGGAATTCGCGCCACAAAATGTAGTAAAGTAGTAAACAGTTGTTTTCTTTAAATACCAGCTCATTCAAAAATTTGAACTCGAAACGTACTTTTTTACAAATCATGGCACTCTTACCTATAACTGGACAGTATCATTTTCAAATCATTAAAACCTTTTTTGTATCATATTTTCGCCACACAGGATAATATCAATAGAGACTCGTTTTTTTTGCAAAAGAGTATATAATACATATTATCATTTTATAGATTTAAACACTAAAATGGAATAATAATAAGGATAGAAACAAAGACGCGCCTATCGTATTGTAACGTTATCAGAATCGTATGAGCATGAAAAAAACATACGAGCCAAATAAATTGAAAACTTTCCAAAGTCATGTTTCTTTCCGTAGCTTTTACACAAACAAAATTAAAGTATTTGCTGTGAGTGGCATGTGGTCCCACGGCGGTCGACAACGTGTAGCGAAGTGAACGCCCGCGTTGTAACAATACGCATTTATTATTTATCACCATTCGCAGTTCACAACTGATACCATCGAGTTTGAAACCGAGTTTGTGATCAAGTTGAGGTCGAATACCACCAATACCTACACAATGCTTGCATAAGCTTGTAAGGTTGTTGTATCATTTATTGAGAGCTGGATAGACTGGTTTTTGTTCGCTACTCAATAATTGTTATATGTTTATCTGATTTACAGTAATATCTGTGAATTCGCAAAACACCGGATCAGTCATCGGAATTATATATATGATACGGCTAGTTTTAGTGAATTAATACAAAGTGCAATAAAATCAAAGTTAAGATAGTCGTTTCATTTGCGTCCAAATTGATGATGCATGAAATCTGGTGATTTGGTTTGTTCCTTGCTATCCCCGAACCTTGGCCTCACGAGTGGACAGATAAGAATTTTTATTCTTGTCTGTCCCTGAATATGAGTAAACTATAGTTTATTTTTTTGAATGTCCCTGAATTTAAATTAGATGGCGCATGAACTATGTATACAGAAATAAGAAAAAAACTGTATATTCCTATTATGAAACCGATTTGTAATAGGTATCCAATATTTTAATAGGTAAACTATTTCAATGTAACAAACTAACTAGGACTCAAGTGGTAAATACTGGAAAATTACTCTTTGACTTACGTGCGAGCGCGGCGGGCGGGGGGGCGGGCGCGAGCCTAAGCTCGCGCCCGCCACCTGGCACGATCATCACTCCCAGATGAAGAACTGCAAATAAGTTCGCAACTGGGCGGAGAGTAATTTTCCAGTATTTACCACGTGAGTCATAGTCGGTTTGTTACATAACAATTATGGAAGAAACTCGCGATAGTTTTCAGACTCAAACTATTTCAAGAACAATGTTTATAGCGATAAGAAAAACGGAATTATATAATAGTTTGCACATTTTTTCCTTTCAAGTGTCGATATAGTTAAGTTCTGGACAGTTTTGTAACAAGTGAAATTGTTTGTTGAATGTACCGCCATTCTAAACTACTTCAGACACGGAAGAAGGCAGTTCAGGGCAGCATACAGCTGAAACAACGTAATATATTTTGAGCAAATGCAAAAAAAGATTTGACTTTGATGGAAGTCAATCTGATATATTTCTATATGTGTCATTTTTAACCGACTTCAAAAAATGGAGGTTCTCAATTCGACCCGTATGTATTTTTTTTTTTTTGTATTTGTGTTTGTTACCGCATAACTTCCGACTGGGTAAGCCGATTTTGATCGTACTTTTTTTATTTGAAAGCTGGTGCTTTCTGTGTAGTTCCATTTAAATTTCATCAAAATCAAACGAGCTCTTTTTGAGTTACATGTCAAAAACTGAAAAATGCGTGTTTATACTACACGATATTATAGTAGCGGGTGAAGACATCGGTGAACATACCTACACCACAATAACAATTGATCCCATGAGTAACAAAAGTCACTAAAAAGAGTGAAAAAAAAATATTTACTTAAAAATGGAACCGACTTCAACACTCAAAAGTATGAAATAAATTCTCGAAGTCGGTACCTTGAGCACAATATTTTGATATCAGTTACTTTGAACTATCATGGTACCGACTTCAACAAGTTATTTCTTGTTGAAGTCGGTACCATCTTTTGATTGTTGAAGTCGGTTCCATTTTTTGGTAAAAATTTTGTGCTTAGATGTCAAGCGAAATGCATGTCGCTTATTTACAATATACTTAATTAAAAATAGCTTTTGTATACGCGAACTAGAGACTAAAACAGTTTCATTATTCCGATTATAGCAATTGTACTATATTTCTCAATTTCCAAGAAGGAAACCCGTGGGCAGATTCAAAAGGAGCATTCTCACTTTCCTCCAAAAAAGCTACATATCGAACGATGGCGTGGTATTACAACAGTAGTGGTGACGCTAGACCCACACGATCGTAACATGATTCGATAGCAAACTCGATCATACCAGTTATACTCTGACCCTGGGCTACACTTGGCGTTAATCTGTGGCGTTTGCGGTGCTAGAAATGGGAGTCCTGAACAAAGGCCGTAAACTGCTTTGTGCATGGGGACTTTGACTCTACGCAGGTCAATGAGCAAATTGTTGTGTACTGAGCCGTTTCGAGGCTAGTATTTTAGACCCTTCGCTGCCGGAAGTAGAAGCTTTTTCGGTAATCCATTATCGTAAGAGTTACTAGTAGCTACCATTGTCATTGATAATTCACGCCAAATAATCCAACTCGTGTCGTGTTGGTACGGCCTAGAAGAGCCGTGGTGGTACCGGCCTAGAATAGTACTCCCCCATCGCTTCCCGTGGGTGCCGTAAGAGTCGGCTAAGGGACCACGTACCAGACGGCAGGCAGCAGCGCCTTTAGAGGATCGGAAATCATACTGCGCTCGCCAACCCGCCTGGCAAGCGTGGCGAGTATTGGAAAATTCCCTCTATATGGGGCAGGCATATGTCTAGGCTGAGATGATGATGATGAATCTAACTCTTTTACAATAATATTAGTACTTATGTACTAGCTGACCCGTTCGCGGTTTAGCTCGCGGCCTCGCTCGTTGGAGGGGTGAGAGGGGAGGAAGAAGAGGGGTGTCATGGTTCTTAGGTATAGCATACAAACTTTAGAATTAACAGTGAAATATACAGTGTGGTTTGTAATTGTCTATTTCCATTTATTAGATTTTTATGACCGACCTTTAGGGTAAACATATACAAACAAACAAATGCGTCATTCACATTCACACTCCCGCACTAGCATACCCGGTGTTACGAGAGGCAGAATTGATGTAACACCATTATCTCTTCATGGGTCCTGAGTTTTCTATCTCCCACTAAATAGTAAGCACCCTAATGTAATATCTCAATAAAAGTATATATTTTCTATATGTCTAAGCGTATAGACAGGCCATCCTTAAAAACGACACCGCGCTATAATTTTCAGTTCCTGAGTGAAGACTCGGCTGACTTGGTTGACTCGGATAATAGTACACATATAGCTGACACAACGTAAAACTGTAGTCCACGCGAGTAACTTTAAGGCAAATTTGCACGATAGTAGCACAAGACACTAAGGAATACGGCTCCAAAGATAAACGATGTAATAACTTCAAGAGCTAAAGGTTTAAGAAAGACTTAATAAGTAAGGTAAGATAAGGTAAGGTAAGGTAAGGTAAGACACTTTCGATAAACTCGGCAAAGGCTCAAAAATCCCTTTAATCAAGCAATTTCACGAAACAGCGAAATAGGGACACAATATTTGGTATCATTCTATCTACTTCCTTATTTCCAAAGCCCGCATAAAAAAACCGTCGAGAAGATTTCCTTCCTTTGTGCAGATAAATTGATCGAAGTCACACAAATATGCACGAATACCTTTAATATTCAGAAGTACCAAAGACCAACAGGTTGAGACCTTGTATTATAGAATAAGTAAGTTTTTAGTCTCTAAAATATTGTGTCTATGGACACGCCTTTTTTTGGAGAGAGAATTTGGTAAAGGTCAAACAGACATGTTCATACACACAAATGTTTGACCTGTCCGGGAATCGAACCCGGGACCAGCGGCTCAGAAGGCAGAGTGCTACCAGCTGCGCCAACCGTACAGCCGAATTTATATGGTATACGCGCAAATATGTGTATATTTAAATTGTGATAACCAAGTATACTTGTGTGTACAAAACCTCAGCGTGGTGCCATTCTAATGGCCCCAAGCGCACCTGTCAGACGCACGGCTCCCCCTTGTAACAATTTATTCGAGATGGCAAAAGTAATATTGTATTCTCAGATGCGAAGCTATCTTGGTAAAGTAATTATTTAATACGGCGACTCACACGCGTATCTATCGGCACATTTATGTAATAGGTTTCAAAATTATTTTTGTTCGATACAGACCACGCGTGTGTTTACACAGGTTACAAAAGTAGGCGGATATCCGTTTGCATTCTGCGAATCCTATTTAGCCGTAAGCATAAGATTTTTTAAACCGACTTTAAAAAAGGAAGTTCTCAATTCGACCTGAATTGAATTGAGATAATTGAATGAATAAATAAAACACGGGAATTACTCACGTAATATATCAGAGGGTTCCGACTATAGTTTCAACCACATTCTGTAGTCTTTTTCAAGGAGAATACGGGGCGCTCGCGAACGAGGTCGCGCTACTCCTCGTATTCTCTTTGAAAAAGACTACAGAATGTGGTTGAAACTATAGTCGGAACCCTATGACTTATTACGTGAGTAACTCCCGTGTTTTATAAATTCATAATGTGTCAAAACCACGTCAGTTTACAAAATTTACAAAACTCAGCACTTCCTTATCAAATGATGTAAAGAGTTCCATAAACATAATTGACCCATTACTTTTTTCCTGCTGGGATGAGGTCTCCCTTTCAGAGAATAGAGTACTGGCGATAATTTACCTCACAGATAAAGTGGCTTGGCGAATAGATTAATGTATGTTGAATGTTGAAGTTTTTGGTCCGCCCGAGGACTTCCTATAAGGCCTAACGCGTGTTGGGCGAAGACAACGGGCTGGGACTTAACGTGCCTCCGAAGCACGGAAACAGTCATTTAAATATGGCACCTTCCAGCTCTGTGCTTTTAGATAAATCAATCACATCATACACTTTCGCATTTAGTAGTTTCGCACTAGCGGTTCGTCCCAGTTTCGCACGATTACATGATTGAAGTTTTAGTAAAGATCCCTCATTCTTATTGAAGTGAAAACTTCTTTAGCGGTGTTGTGCACATTTGTATGGGGAAAAAAAATTAGACTCGCGTCAGATCGTCAGATCGTTAGAACGAGTAGTTTTCGAATTCGTAAGATGGAAGATGAGTAGAACGCCGTTGAAATTTAAACTTAAATGTGTTACGAATAAGTAACAATTTCGTTTGTTGGTACTTTTATTTGATAAAGTCGTTTGGTTAAAAGTCGAGTTCAGTTATCAAAACGCCGATATTATAAAGAGGAAAGATTTTATCGTTTACAAATAAACGCCATCATGTTAGTTCTATGTGTCCTACTAATATTATAAATCTGAAAGTTTAGATGGATGGATGGATGTTTGTTACTCAATCACGCCAGAACGGCTGAACGGATTTGAATTTGTTATGTAGATACTTCAGGCTCCGGAACAACACATACGCTAGTTTTCATCATCATCACCAATCATGTTTAAATTTTCAGTTCTGCTGGCACTCCCGGAGTGCTACCGGTTGTTTTTTTTTACGGCCTGCACGGACGCCCTGCTGGGGTTGTATTGTGCATTTCCCCCGTCATCTGGTATCCAAGCTCCTTTATATATCGGAGTATGTAGCTTTCGGTTGATGGCACAGCTGCTCCAGTCTTAAATTAGATGTAATTGAATCCATGAAAACCCATTCTGTTGAAAATGAGCTGGGGTCGAAATAAGGATCCCTAATTTTTCTTGTAATAAGTATAGCCTATCTTACTGAGTAAAATACGTGAAATGTAGATTTCTAATGCTGAAATAGTTTTTTTAAATCGGTCCTGTAGTTTTTGAGTTTATCCGTTACAAGCATTCAAGCCTATATCATATATCACCTATACCATCATCTATAAATTATAAGTGTAGATGTAGATTAGTAAAACTATCTGTGACATACGGTTTTATTATTAAATTCACATCAATCTGTAGATCAACAGATTCGTAGGCCTGCAACCAGTATGAAGACTGAAAACAGTTGTGTAGTTTCATAACTAATGAAAAAAAAAAATACAAACATTATGATAAGTCTATAATTACTTAATTTCTAGCTTAAATGAATCGCAATCGAAGCTTTACCGATTGCGATTCATTTAAGCTAGAAATTAAGTAATTATAGACTTATCATAATGTTTGTATTTTTTTTTATATGGGACAACATTCACACAAGCTATTCAGGTCCCAAACTAGGCAGAGCCTGTACTATGGTAACCTGATGACTGATATATACTTATAAACATACTTATATATATACTTACATACATATACACACCCAGACACAGGTCAAACAGACATGTTCATACACACAAATGTTTGACCTATCCGGGAATCAAACCCGGGACCAGCGACTCAGAAGGCAGAGTGCTACCAACTGCGCCAACCGGCCAGTCAACATTTTTTTTTTCAATTTGCATGTCAGAAGTACGTGATTCGGCAAAAATTACGCAAATGAAATAAATGGCAATACGCATCTAGATACTTCTAAGTCGTTGTTCTTCCACACGGCTTAATTAAAATAAATTGTTACTGACAAGAAGAGTCTTGATCTCCTGTTGTTACTTATACGAATGTTTATTTTACCTAAAATGGAACGGGCTGTAGAAACAATACTTTCTTTTCATCGTCGAGTCGGTGTGCGTGCGCGCTACGAAGCAACGACATAGACCATTACTAATTTTGTCAATTTCCATACGTTTAGTTAAGTTATATTGTAACAATTATATAATCTGTGGCTCGAGTTCATCTTGCAGAACTGTTATTACTATCACGGACCTGTGATAGCAAACCAGCTGAGATAGGATGCAGTTTTGCGACGCGACCTACGCCTATAATAAAATAAAATACTTGTAGCGGTAAAACGCTTTATAGGCCTGGGGGTGTGCGGGTGCGCGGTGTGGTGAGCGGGGAGGGGGTGCGTTGACCTCGGCTGGGTTTACGAGTGCATTTGCACAGTGACACCCCTCCTCTTCCCCTCTGGCCCCGCGGCCAGTGCGTGCACGCAGCGACCGATTTCGCTCAACATCGCGTCGCGTCGTTCGTCGCAAAAAGCGACCGATTTTTGATTGATAGGGACGATCAGGATTCGACGACGTCGCTAAAAATTAAAGATGGCGGCCGAATTGCTTTCCACTTTATTAGCAGGTTGTTAATGAACCTGCTCCGACGCGGTGAAGCTTTTGCTACCTGTGGCGATAAATTTTGTTGAATTTGTGATTTTATCGAAGCTGAAACAATGTTTTCAAATATAAAAGATGTTGTTTTTCTTACTAAACACTGAGAGATTCCCTCTGAGGCTTATCAAGTATTATAGTTTAACCTTTGCTTGACTCACCAAAGTATGTATAGGCTATGGACCACGAACTAAATAGACCTAGGTACATATTATACTCAGTTTGTGGTTAGAACTGCGAACCTAAGTAGTTACTCTATTGTCACTCGTCTGAACGGAATATCGTTATTTATTCAAAAGTGCACGTACACAAACTCATTGTTACACCGCCTAGCGCCTGTACTATGTTACACTTGTACTAGGTATCCCAGAGCTCAATTAATGTAGTACTGGATTTCTTGTCTAACCACTGGTAGATGATCAAATTTGAATGTAAAACCTCTTTATTAGAATGTGAGCATTCGCCATTGCACATATACACGGGAAGTCGGTGTCTAAACATATGGATACGGTGTGATAGGGGGACAAGAGCCACTCTAATTCTTGCTCTCCACTAATGAAAATATGCAATTTCGTTATAGGTACAAGGTGCCAACTGTGTATTTGAATTTGACATGGCCCGGTAAAGCAACTTCCGTCCCTGTCCGATAATGATGGAAAACCCCTTCGCAACAATGTAAATAGTTCAAAACATTCAAACTCAAGTACCACACAAAAATATCTTATTCGAATCGAGCTTGCCTTGTCTAGCTTCTAGAGTCGTGCAGGCGTGAATATAAAACATTACGCTTCTAGCTTGAATAGCAGCTGCCCTCAGGATTTTAGTCATAAATTCAGAGCGAATCCTGCTGGGAAGCTTTCTTAAGCTTTGGTAAGCTGCACTCACAGCTTACAAAAGTACCACGTGTATCACACTCATTCATATTATGACCCACCCATTCATATTATGATATCTCGAACCGATATGTATTCCGATATCTTGATGTGCAAGGGGATCAAGATAATGATTAACAGTGCAAAACTCTACTACCTTCATTTTTAAAACATTATCTTTTTACAAAAGAAAAGTCGCTATCAATTTTAGTCCAATTACGCCCGACACGACCCGTTGAAGTCTTTTATACGAGTTTTAATCATAATTCGATCACGTCAAAACGCCTCGTCGTCAATCTTTTTTTGAATACAAAATTGATTTCTCCGTAAACGGCCCCCGAACAAATCGAATTTCGTAACGAAGTAAGCAAACATCACCTTCCTTACACGAATTTACTCGTTCGGGTTTCGGACTAAACGGGTCGGTAAGGGCCTGTTTCCAATGAAGCTGAAAGCGATATAATAAAAAGAAAAAACAGAGACTTAGGATATCTCTAAAGAGGTCGGATTTGGAAAAGGTTCGCTCTCATTACATATGAATAAACATGTAACTGGCGACATGTGAATGTTTTTACACATTTGCCGGTACATTAAACAAAATAAAATATAATTTTGAATATTGATGTGAGTTTGGTCTGGTGAGGCTTTGGTCGCAGGCTTCCTTACCTGTAAGATTGGGAGATCTAGGGTTACGTACAGTTTTGAGTGTTGCGTGCTACTAGCATTCCTGTCTTCCGTTCATGGAACGTACTTTGTAGACAAAAATATTGCACCATCTTTAGGCCATATAGATGTAGCTTATTTGATCTAAACCAAGATTGCCTGGGAGATGGTTTGCCCAACACTGAGATTCCTAAAGCTTTGGCATCGCATATACATAGGGATTTGGGAACTATAGCACGAAATAATCTTTTTAAATACGTGTTCTAGCATCGCAGATCGGGCTCGTATTCTTATTGTTCATGTGTGGGTGTCTTGTCTTTGCAGCCAGCCTTGAATCTTGAAGTGAATAGTTTATGTCTATCTGTGTCTGTGTCTATGTCTGCCTCTGTTCCCTGGAAGTTAGGGCGGTCTTTGATATGGTACGCTACATGCCATGACACTTTGGCGCCGTCAGATCTTCACACGCTATCCGAGTTCCATCTCCTACCAAACTATTTTTTGTAATAATGCCATTTTAGATAATTTTTATGATACAAAAAAAAATATGGTTACATTAATAGGCCTTTTAGTAGATAATAGAGATGTCTATAGTGAACTCCACTCTCAAAGTCCTGCCAAACAACTCAATACGACCAAACAATTGCGTACTCATTTACGGTATTAGCAGTATCCGTTAAATAGTTAAGGTAAGAATAGAGCCGATTGGGCATCGTTAAAGGATCAATAATGAAAATAATATATTAGTTATTTATTATTTTGTTGTCCATTTATAACCATTCAATATTTAAAATAATCTATTTAAAATCTATGGGAAATATTGATTTCATTCACTCTCCAAATCAATACTTTATTGATTTTAAACTTGAAACTTTATATAAAAAAATCGTAAACATGTAAGTTACAAACTGTACATGTAATTGTTATGTAACTATTTTCCAGGCGACAGTTGATATATTTCTATTTCTCCTTATAGGTACTAAGAATTGATAGGTCCCTGCGCGGTTTTGCACTTCCGAGGTTTTTTTTTTTTATTTTTTTATTAACATCGTTCACATAAGGTCTTCAGGTCCCAAACTAGGCAGTGCCTGTACTATGGTAACCTGATGACTGAGATATACTTATATACATACTTATATATATATATACTTATATACATATACACACCCAGACACAGGTCAAACAGACATGTTCATACACATAAATGTTTGACCTGTCCGGGAATCGAACCCGGGAACAGCGGCTCAAAAGGCAGAGTGCTATCAACTGCGGCAACCGACCAGTCGACCCGGTTACCGGTTATCGGATCTTAGTCGTAGCAGTTATTATGATCAATACAAGTGCAGTTAACTTAGGCGGTATTCACCGATCTACTAGGGTAAACAAAACCCTGCTGTCGTAACTTTGATTGGTGACGACATGCCACAGATCATAGGTATACCCTGTATGTCGTCCTACTCCCACTAATCTAATATATATAAATCTCGTGTCACAATGTTTGTCCTCAATGGACTCCTAAACCACTTAACCGATTATAATAAAATTCGCACACCATGTGCAGTTCGATCCAACTTGAGAGATAGGATAGTTTAAATCTCAAATTATAGTCGCAATTTTAATTTATTGCTAATTATTTGTCTGTTATTATTTGACAGTCACAATTATCTGTTAACTCCAAATGATTCTAACAGATGTCGATTCCTTTCGACTGGGTTGAGTAAGTAATCAATAGATGGCGCTGCTATGGTAAGTTGTCTGTTATTATTTGACAGTCACAATTATCTGTTAACTCCAAATGATTCTAACAGATGTCGATACCTTTCGACTGGGTTGAGTAAGTAATCAATAGATGGCGCCACATGGCCACAGCAACGCGTGGCCGGGTCAGCTAGTATTATATATAATACTATATTATATAATAAATATATAATATGAACGTTACAATGGATGGATGGATGTTTGTTACTCTTTCACGCTCAAACGGCTGGATGTATTTAGATGAAATTACTGTACATTAGTCAAGGTCTTATAGTCAAATAGCTGCGCCCCGTGGTTTTACTCGCGTGGTGATGATTCATGATGATGATGAAAAGTAGCCTATGTGTAAATCCAGGATCTAAACTATCTCCATACAAAATTGCATCGAAATTAGTGTAGCCGTTTGAACGTAAAAAGTAACAAACAAAACCACATACACACAAACTTTTTAATATTAGTACGAAGTATGATGCGACATGCTAATGGCTTTTTTGACCGAGTAGCTGCCACAGATTCCTACAAACTTACAAAATTTACCTCTTAATTAGAGTAGAAGTATACAACGTATTAAAGATATCATTGATTAACCTAAAGTGGATAATAATTTTGTTACCTTTCTATCTCCTTAAAAAGATATAAATATATTTAAAAATATATGTTATGCCATACCACATAATTAATAATAATAATAATAATTTATTTGGGCACAGAAAAACTTAAATCTAGGTTACATCGAGTTTAGGCGAAGCTAACTTATTCTTAAACTCGGGGGGCACTGTACTCCACACTAGGTTGAACCTGTGTCGAGGAGTACAGGATCTTCCTTACAGTCCTACGAAAGTTTGAAATCGTATCCTACTTATTTACAAAATTAATTCCGACCCTCATTGATAGTTAGTGTTAAAACATATATTATTACTTGTACTATTTAGTATAGTATAGCATATCTGTCCGCGGTGGTAATTGACCTGTACAGCGAAGAGCTTAAAAGCCTCCATTTGTATAGTTTCCGAGTGTGAAGTGTGGCCACACACCGCGGTTGTTCGCTGTACTGCCGTAAGGTGCCTCATGGCGACAGATATATTAGGCCGGAGATGTACTTGTATCATTTATCAAATCTTCTCTTTATTGATGTACCGTATCGTACCATGTAGGTATCTAAGTAAAGTATCGCATAGGGTACGCGATACTTTACCTCGGTCATATCTAGATCTAGCTCGCTATACTCTCATAAAACTCCTTTAAAAATTATAAGGTTATCTAATCTTTTTGAAAATATAATATAGCCCATGGCACCCGTGGATAGTGTAGCTTTCCAACAGTGAAAGAAATTTTCAAGTCAGTTCGGAACCTATTCAATTCAAAACAAACAAACAAACATTTCCTCTTTATAATATTAGTATAGATAAGTTGCCATACTGTTACCGTAGTATTGTAAGTTGTTTTTAGTATGTTTGCTGTGTGTAACAAAGTCACCTTCCACTGAAAAAAAAACTTGGCTGATATCTACTTCCTGCACAAAAAAATCTACGGAATTGATTTTTCCCCAGAGAGACATACGTACAATTGTACATATTGATACATATTTATATTTCTCATGAAATATAAAAAAAAACTTGATATTATAACGTTAAAAACTATACTTTTATTTTTTTCGTTTTTCACCGCCTTTTACACACGTTAGAGTTTATATATGTATTTGCATGACACTGTTTTAAGTTTTACTTATACAATATTAATGTAATCTTCCGTTTACGCATAGCGAGAGTCAGTAAGCATTCTAGGTCGTGATAACATCTTCGACCACATCGTCACTGACCATCAAGTGAAATAGTTGTCAAATATCTAGCGTTTGACCTCTATCTCAGTAGACTTATACAGTATAAAAAAGCTATAAATGTTAATACAAATATTTTCATTAAATATTGAAAAGATTCTTCCATTTTTCTTAGTACGCCACTGGTCTAAGCAGCTCATCACCATAAAACGAGGTAAAAAGTTAAGTAGTATGTGAAACATGTAGGGGCGGTGTTTGAGCAGACGGCCCTCCGCAAACACACCGCGGTCGACCTTAGCCCTTTGTCTGCGGTGCGCCCGCGCCGGCGCGGCGTCGAGCCTGCCACTGCGCACTGGTGCCACTGCCCTGGCCTGTGCACTGCTGCCCTGCCACTGACGTGCCCGCACTTACACGCATAATATTATTATCACAATTACTTTTTAGCTGCTTTTTTATTCTTTACTCCCTAATTAACCCATGTGTATTTCAGACTGTTTCCTTGCTTTATTTGAAGACTCCCTTGAATTTCTGCTAGAGTAACATAGCAAATTAAGTTAATCAAGGTGTCAACGCTGCGATATGACTGAATCTCATCCAAACAGACACAAGTATCGTAGGAAGTCAAAACAGTAGTCAAACTCGCACGCGTTGCTAGATATATCTTACACCGCCGAGAGGACTTACAAACTCTAAATTTTGCATATTTATTAAACATTTTTATAAAAATGAACACCATGATACCACAAATATGATAAAATTCACGTCTCTGGTCGTAGGTGTAGTTTTTATATCTTAGGTTTGTTACGTTTTGTAACAAACTTTATGAGAACTGGTTTTAAAATGATATGAGATTTTATTTGTCACCTATAAGAGACCGTTGAAGTTTGCAAGCTAGCGTGAGTATTGAATTATAAAACAAGAGATACCGGCTACAGACATACGTGTGTTTTGTATCAGTTTATACAGACCACAATTAGAACATATACAACCTTTTTTCTTCATAGTCAGAGAGGTTTTAATCCGTTAATATAAACACACAATTTTGAAGCAAAATTTTAGGTGGCTTAATTTGTATAAACGGCTAATATTGAAGGACTTCCTTTAGAACGAAGATCGACTCGTCCCCCAAATCAAAGTTATAATACTCCGTCGTTTTCAATTTAACTTTATTTTGACAGTTCCGAAACTTTCTATTCTCAAAGATTGTCGAGACGTTTACAAGTTTGCATTGTTTAGGTTTTTTTTATATGTACAATATAAATGTAACTTAATTTGGAGTCGTGTTGTTTGCATTATTCAAATAAAAATAAAAAAGACGTTATGCATAGGGCTACCATCCATAATCCGGACTTCATCCAATCGTATCCTGTCGTCAACGTCAGACGTTAACCAGTGGTTAACGTTTGACCACTGTCTCACCTGATGTTAAGCGACGACGAGGTCTAAGGTGGAGCACACCAAATTAGAAGGAACCTATTCACTCGCGACTTAAAAACTCCGGGGTTATACCTATCGGGAAACACAGACTCAGGCAGTGAATTCCACTCCCTTACAGTACGCATTTTAAAAGAAGAAGCAAAGCGCTTCGTGAGTAACGGTGGTATATCTACCATGTAGCGGTGGCGCATAGTCGTACGTCTTTATTTTATTTATTTATTAACATTCACACAAGGTGTTCAGGTCCCAAGCTAGGCAGAGCCTGTACTATGGGAACCTGATGACTGATATACATACTTATATACATAAACACACCCAGACACAGGTCAAATTAAATTTTTTCTAGTAATAAAAAATATTGTCTATAAACAGACATGTTCATACACACAAATGTTTGACCTGTCCGGGAATCGATCCCGAGACCAGCGGCTTAGAAGGCAGAGTGCTACCAACTGCGCCAACCGGCCAGCCAGACATGACTGTGTTCTTTTACCACACAGCACCGGCACTCTTCATACAATCATTCAACGTGTAGTAAATCCATTCTTTTATTACTTCTATGTCTGCCCCTATATCCGTCTATATTCTGCTTTAATACTCTCTCAGTTTATCATTATCAACATCTTGGCCATAGGACTTTCACAACTGGACATAGCCTCGCCCAAGGATCTCCACAAGGACGTGTTAAGAATCGGCCCGCATCTATCCTCTTCCTGCGATCTTAGTCAAGGACTTATTTCACAAAAACGACAAATCGTAGTAAGCCAACTAAATTAAATGTCAGTCACGTACACAGGGAAACTTTATAGTGTCTCTGTGGTCACGTAGGAACAATATTTCGTTTATGAAACGTAAATTTCACTGCGCATGACATTTGAAACGTTACTACGATTTGTTGTTTTATGAAATATGCCCCAGGTCGTCTAACCATCTTGTCGGTGGACATCCTACACTGCGCTTGCCAGTCCGGCACCTCCACACGAAAACCTTTCGACCCCAGCGGCCGTCAGTACTTTGAGCTATGTGCCCTGCCCACTGCCACTTCAGCTTGCTAATCCGCTGTACTATGTCGAAGTCTTTCGTTCTTTATTCACTAATCAATTAGCAATTTTAATTTAATTTTGTTCAATCTGAAGTGAACTGAAAGATGAAGGTGAACTGTTCTTGTAAGTGGTCTTTTTATAAAGTTTATTATACAAGTAGGACTTGCAACAAAAGTTGAAAAGACTCATAACTATTTATTTAGCAAATGTATGTTACGCATATTTATGTTTATCATACAAAAACGTGATAAATATGAAATTATTTACATATATTCTTATTCTAATGATTATTTACCTATACCTAGATGTAAAGAGACGGTTATATATTTATCTAAGCTCAATTAATAACTGTATGCGATAAAAAGAAACATAATTATATCTTACTTAATATTATAAATGAGAACGTTTGTGAGTATGGATGTATGTTTGTTAGTTTTTCCCCCACGCAAAAATTACTGAACAGATTTTGATGAAACTTGGAACACAGATGACTTAAGCCCTAGAATAACACATATGCTTATTTTCATCATCACAATCATCACCGTTTTTCATCACCACGCGGGTAAAACGGATTTGGATGAAATTTGGTGTATAGATACTTATTGTCCGGGAATAGCACATAGGGTACATTTCATCATCATAATCATCATTGATCATCACCACGCTGGTGAAACCGCGGGGCGCAGCTACTATTATTGTATTTTTAATTAGAAGACACGTAGAGACGACTACGTAAGTCTCATCCTTTTTTGACATCGCTGCCGCCGTAAACGAGATTCCGTGAAAAAATATTAAATACTTTTTAAAGGTCCGTGGGCATGGATACTAAGCTGTCGGCAAATTCAGCCTTTTATAGGCTACATACTGTTGCGCAGCGATTAGTTTAACCGATTATAAAAGTGATTTAGAGTCAATAAATAAATCAGTTTCATCAATACAATGTATGCCCAACAACTTACAAAGTTTTTTAGTGTCGCCAACTCAATGTAACGAAACTTACAGCTGGTAAACATGACCTAAAAGCCACCAGTGGGCATTTCGTTCTTCAAAAGTGGATTGGGTCTCTGTAAGCTTTTAATCTCTCCAAGCTTTTCGCCAAATTTGACGAAGTTATCGGGACGTTGGGTAATAGCTGTGAAATTGGCCATCTTCAGAGTTCCGAGTCGTTATCCTCATTGAGGAAGCTCAGGAAGTGAGAAAGAACAATAATTCTGTTGTATGTATTGCTTCCGGGCTGTTTAGCCGTGGTCTATGTGAAACTTTTGTTCCAGACGTTTCGTCGATCACTGCGGTCGACATCTTCAGTGGTTCAGGTCCGAGCGGCGACAAGAGCGTAGAACTCTCCTCCGCGGCGTCTTCTCTGATACTGATGATACAATAATTCTATTTAGAAACCCGTCATTTGTGCAGTGATCGAACAAGCATAGCAGGATTTATTTGTTGCTATTCATTGAGCATACACTCCGTTGTATGATAAATCGCATTTTTGAAGAAAATAATTAAAATCATTTCTAAAAGATAGAGCTAATAATTTTTTCACATTTAGTAACTTTTGTTTAAATACATGTTAAGGATACAAAATACGGTTAGGTTTGTTTTTCTTGATAATGTTTACAACACTCCAGTATATACGTGTGAAGTGCCGCTTTGCCACCCCAAATTTCTTTGATGCGAGCTTGAATTTGGATGTTATATATGCTCGCGGGACTGCACGTTAGCAATATATAATTATTTATTATTAGATATATAAACACCCAGAATACTCCGAGACCTTGAGAGGAGTATCCTGAAAACGAGGTGCTACATCAAATGGGATTTATTAGCGATGAACGCACAGTCTTCTGTTTTGGCAGGGTTGAATTGAACAGTGATACGCTTTCGCCACTCAGAAACCTGGACCAGGGAAGACTCGATTTCTGACACAAAATTCCTACACTCCTCAACAACGCGAACGGCACGAGGGATGTCCAGCCTTATTTTAGCGGAACATCAACTTTACTCATGATTACATTTGATTTACTATTGCATTGCTTATGTAGGTATTGCTTATCTGAGAGAATTAACACTCTAAATGAATAGGGTAGTTTAGTCGACGTCTAATGAAATTGCAACTGTAATAAAAGTGATAATAGTCCTCGGGGGAACAGTTAATCGAGATAAATGCATCCATACTGTCTAATGAAAGTAGGTACTTGCACTATATGTACTTACGAGACAGTTTCGTCTTCGGACCAATATTTTGCAGTGGATGGGAAATATCATGTGTATGAAGCGATGGCAGCCTAGCGGTGAGAGTTTCGGATGTTAAGCTTACGACCACTGGTTCGATCTCCATAAATAAGTTCAGACTCCGATGAAGGCAACACCGTAATTAAATTAACAGCACGGCTACTTTCGAGTACCTGCCCGTCTAGCTGCGTTTATCTTTGAAAAACTGTCACCAAATACGTGTGATTTATGCAGCAGGCAGCAGACATTGTTACAGACTAACTTCTAGGTTTAGCGTGATTACACCTTCGAAAATATCGTCACTGATCACCATGTGAGATATGGTGGTCAAACGATATATTAGGTTTTTAAAAACTATCCTCCTCCTTGAATAGTTTCTCAAACGTTGGGGGAGGTGACCAAATCATGATCATCATCATCTCGTCTCTTTTTATGTTTCATCACCGACTTTCAGTGACGTGAAGGGCATCTGACATTTTAATGTTGACTGTGGTGCGGACCTGAAGCCCTAGACAACGTAACATTCTACAAGCGTTAACGCCGACAGAAAACATAAAAAATGTATGAAATTGACACTTCAAAGCGATATATCACGTGATCAATGAGAACAAATTAAAATAAAGCGCTAGCGGTTAGAGTAAGAGACTCGATACATTTTGTCTAGGCCCACTGATCTGATCAGAGCAAGGGCTTCCTTCAGAATCCAGAACCATCACCTTCCAGAATCTTTCCAGTGACTTGAGTTTTTGAAGGTCCTGCAGAGATCCTTCTGTGATGCTGTCCATGAGACTGGAAAGTGTATTTACTAATAATTTATTCTCTCTCTCATTCATTCTCTCAGCCATGTGCGTCTGGACATATGCCTCTCCCATATAGGGGGGATTGATGGACTCGCCAAGCTTGGCGAGTATTGGCGAGCGCAGTATGATTTCCGATCCTCAGAAGGCGCTGCTGCCCACCTTCTGGTACGTGGTCCCTTAGCCGACTCTTACGGCACCCACGGGAAGAGATGGGGGAGTGCTATTCTAGGCCGGTACCACCACGGCCTTACTAATAATAAAATTTAATAAATATCTCATGTAATATTTGAGAGCGAAGATCTCCCTCCCTTTAAACATTACTATAAGGTTTAAAAAGTAGCTGATCATCATTACCGCCTGCCCATATTGCGTATGTAAACTTACATTTAATATTTAACACTTACCAGTATAATAATTTTATATAAGTACTTAACACTAAATTTCAATAAATTAATTTATAGAGAATTATTTCACAGATAAACCACTATAAATACTAATACTTCTATTGTACTATTCTATACTACTTCAAATAAAAAATTGACGGATAGACTAGTAACATCATGAAAATAAAAAATATAAAATGTTTACAAAAACGTATAGCTAATTCTAACAATGAGCGATCTTATTTCTCTCGGAGCGATTTCACTTCTACCAAATTTAAAAAGTTGAATATAGAAACTCCTCTTTAATAAAATACGCTAAGAAAGGACTTTTCTTATCCAACCTCTGATTTCCACTGTTTTCACTCACGTTTATAGTCGAAGTCAAAGAGCTTACAAAACTACGTAAGGGTCGATGATGGTGATATTGAAAATAAGCCTATATGTTAATCCAGGGTATAAGCTATCTCTATACCATCGCTATTTCATCGAAATCGGTGTAGTCGTTTGAGCGTGAAGAGGTAAAAAACATACTCACAAACTATCACATTTATAATATTAGTAGGATAATGTGCCAAACTCACGAAAATGTCCAGTCAAACGAGTTTTCATTTCACTCTATCAAACTGCTCCTTCTCAGTCATAAAAGGTTGTTTGATTATTTGAAATAATGAACTAAAATCTAGAATTTCGTGCTTTGATGACACAATCTCTAGTGTCAGAAACAGATAACTTCCGTTTCAACATGCGGACTGCTGTAGCCATCTTACTATTTAATGAGTGCTTCTAAAAAATCTGTCTTAATTGAATTAATTTGCAACTCAAAAGCAACCCAAGGAAAAGTTTTCACTAAAAGCCTTTGAATTAACATCCATTCAATTCCCTTTTTACTCCCTTCTTCTTTCTTTATTTGTTCCTGTTTTACGGATTAACTGAGGTGCCGATGACTGCAGAAGCTCGCGGGTGGTTGTAGGCAGAATGGGCGGGAAAAATGATAATGCGTATTGATTTTAAATATTACAAAATGTTCTTTGTAAAGGGTGTCTCAATAAGAGTGCACTTTTTCATTTTAAAATAAATACACATACTTTTTGAGAGAGTTGTGATTATTTTATTGGATTGTAAAGAAGACGTGTTCCGTTTAAGTATGGAATAAAATATCCCTCAATAGGCCCCCATAGCTCTGATGACAGTACATTACTCTTTTCGTGATATTTTCTATGACTTTTTTACAGAGATGTGGCTGTATCTCACTGATGACGCGTTGGGTCTCAGAATTGAGATCAGGAATTGTGTCTGGTTTATTCGCATAAACCTGAAATTCCAGGAAACCCCAAAGAAAAAATCGCACGCAATCAACTCTAGAAAAGACCGACAGGCGTGCGAACAAAGTATTAAGGTTATTTATTTTCGAAATATGTCTGGTGAGCGATGGCCAACATTAAATAACATTGGGTACAACATTTTTTGAAGGAAAGTTACATACGCTGCTAGTAATGTACTAGTCACGCCCCGCGATTTTGCCCACGTGCAATACCGCTTTCCCCGCGTTATCCTAGGAAAACCATATTTTTGTGAAAACGTACCAGACAGAGTTACTTTCACATTTATAATATTACTAGCTGCGCCCCACGGTTTTACCCACGCGGTGATGAAAAACAGTGATGATGGTGATGATTAAAATAAACCTATGTGTAAATCCAGGGTATCATCTCCGTACCAAACTTCATCGAAATCGGTGTAGCCGTTGGAGCATGAAGAAGTAACAAACATTCACACAAAATTTTGCATTTATAATATTAGTAAGATTAGGTTTTCGTTGTATCCAAGAGGGATCATAATTTTCTTTGGGATAAAAGTAGCTTATCCAGGTTAAAGGGCAAGTGAATTCCGTATTTCATTAAAATCTATCAAACCGATATTAAATAAACGATACGTATCTAAATATCCGCGACTAAATAATTCCAAGCTATCATGCAGCGTACACCGCCCTTTCTCCCGCATAAATATCATTTTACAGCACGATAAACACATGCAATCTTACGTAACCGGAACCTCTTCGACACGTGTTTCTGCCTCGGCACGAGGCATCCTCAACTGTTGACTCGTTGAGATTTATATCTTAATGATATGGATTTCCGCAGGGTAACGTCTGAATCTATAAACTATCTATCAAGCCGTTAAGGCGTGAAGAGGTAACATATGACATACACACATACACATCCACACACATACACATACACATACACTTTCTTTTTTAAATCATGTGTCCGATTTATAAAGGTAGGTAAGTCGTAGTACTACTATGGAACTAAGAGAAAAAGATGGTACCTAAAACGCTACAGGATTTCAGCCGTCAGAGACGTTACCGGATTTTACCGCTTCAATCCATTTTCCCGTTTCTCGTGGGATTAAGGACGCGTAGCCACGTGTAGCGTCGGATGAAAAGCTTCACTCGTGATAATGTGTATATTGTGTATTAGGTCTTATTGATTATTAGTGTATTGTTGGACATTGTTGTAGTAACATTGTTTTCTTCAATATTTTACATGGATTCGAAAATTGAAATTATGCGTAATGTGCCATGCCTGTATGCTTAAGTTCACTTACGTAAACTTGGCTACGAGCGGTAACATTATGAGAAAAGTATAATTTAAAAAAAAAAAAACAAAAAATGCAACCGACTTCAACACTCAAAAGTGTGAAATAACTTGTTGAAGTCGGTACCATGGTAGTTCACAATTGTGACTATCATCACAATATTGAACTCATGGTACCGACTTCGACAAGTTATTTCACACTTTTGAGTGTTGAAGTCGGTTGCATTTTTTGTTATTACGACCACATTGCAGTCTTTAATGAAATAAACTTTACTTGAATGAAAATGGTAGAACGGGGAGGACAGCGTGAAGATTGTTTCTACTTGGTACTTGGTACACTGGTACTACTTGGATCAGCAGTGGCAGCTGTGGCTGTCATACTGACGGGCGCTGGTTCGATATCCACCAACGGCTTGAGCTTTCGGTGTAGGTAGCACCGTTATCAAACTCCCAGCACGACTCCTTCAACTTTACACAAAGAGATTACAGAATACCTACTACGTAAGAGAGTCCAGAGATTACCGAATTTTGTTCTGAGAATCGATCTAAGTATTCGTATTTTACTTCGAATAACTCTTAAAGGTACCTAATCATCATTCATTCTAGTTTGTTGGTTTAGGATTTCAGATTGTTTCATAAAGTTTAAACAGCTTTCAGAATACAGAGAGATACCTACATAGAAGCTGTTTGAAAAGCTACGACCTTCCGAAGGCGCGTGTAAACAAGATTGGGATAATTTACAGGCAAGGGATTATTATTCTTAATAATATTATTATAAGACTGATGTCATAAGGTAGCAATTATACTTATTTATCTATCTTCTGTATATAGTACAATTGTAATGGCCAAAATAAAGCTTGTAAATAGGAAATATTTACACAAAACCTTTGTAAGGGCGTTAAGGATACTTTTAGTTATTAAAAATATTTTACCATAATTATTATATTTGGCTGCGTAGGAACTACTAATCTTTCCGATGAAAAAGATAAGTAAACAAAATCCGCAGAAGACTTCGTGAAAAAGTGTTACGAAGTAATGCGTTGAACATAAATACATTAATCTGAATCTATTCAAAGAGTTTCTTAAGATTATTTAATCTTACCATCTTTTGCAGCTTATATTTTTCTCTTCTGTTTAAATTGACCAATCGTGACTAAAGCGGATTCAATCTTTAAAAAAAAAATACTTTGACCACATCGTCACTGACCATCAAGTGAGATAGTGGTCAAACGTTAGATCTCTTTTCTATTGTTACAGTCGTTTGAGAGGATTATGAAATCTCAATATTTTTTAGCACTAACTGATTTCCGTTTACGCGGAGTTAAGGACGAGATAAAACATAGGCTGTGCGAGTGGGAGGCAAATATTCATAAGTAAATAATAAAATAATAATAATAAATGAAATATACGAGGTAGGTACTACTAGTTAGAAATATTCCTATGTGCACAATGGTCGCAATCGTATCGCTGAGTTAAGATAGGCTGGATACTCAAAGGAGATAAACGATTGAACTCAGTACTGACTGTCATTTATTTACTTGTAATATCTTAAATGATACGTGCATGAGCTCACATTATGTGTTTGGTGACACTTTTTCACACTTGAGGGTGGTAGTTAGCCAGGCGGGTACTAGTGAGTACCATATCCTCCATGCAAGAGTATGCCTCGAGCCTCGTGAATACAGACACAGGCCGCAATAAGGTCAAAAAATGTGCATGAAAGTGGTGTAAGAGAGTTACAAATTAAATTATCTAAACATGGTACTCTCACTAACGATCCAAATTAGATTCACTATAGTATAGTATAGTGAATCTAATAAGTATAAATATTAAAAAAATATAAGTATAATGTATATTATAAGTAAAAATAAGTTACCTACGAAATAATATTTCAGAGTATATATTTTTTCTAAAGGACGAATGCTGTTTGCCTCTACCGGCATTTACAGTTTAACTGCAGGGTATTCACAATATGTATCGATCTCCGTTACTATATACGCGACCGTGTATCTAACCATAGTATTTTATTTACATAATATTGAAGAACAATAATAATACTTTCCTAGCATTTAGTTTTCTTGATTTCACTGAATGACATATTTTACATTTAAAAATGTTCACGTTATTCTTTCGGAAGTCGCCACAAACCGCTCTCATGTGGATTACTATACTCAGGAAATAAGAGGTAAATGTAAAGGGTAGCGACAAACTAAAGAAATGTTTCCAAAGTGAATAGAAAGATAACGTTTCGTTATTAGTACAATGCAGAGGCTAAGGATATGAAACTGAAACGTGTTTTTGACACCAATTCAATTATTTTGGTACCAACAATACAAAGTTAAAATCTAAAAAAATTTTTGCGCCGGTCAGGAATTATTGAATTATTATTGAATAACCTCACTAGAGAGTTCAGTACCATTAAATTAAATTCAAATACTCTTTACTGTACACAAAATAAATATACTACATATTAACTAACAAATAGTAACTTTTGACAGATTAGTCGGTGCAAATTGAAAGGTCAGGTTCGTAGCTCTACTCTACTAAAAAGAGAGTCATCATCATCTCTGCCATAGCACCTCCACTGCTGGACATAGGCCTCCCCCATTGATTTCTACAAGGACCTGTTGGAAGCGACCCGCATCCAGCCCTTGCCTGCGATCTTAGTCAGGTCGTCTGTCCACCTGGTCGGTGGCCGTCCTATGCTGCGCTTGCCAGTCCGTGGTCTCCATTCTAGAACTTTTCGGCCCCAACGGCCATCAGTTCTTCGAGCTATGTGCCCTGCCCACTGCCACTTCAACATGCTAATCCGCTGGGCTATATCGGTGACTTGCGTTCTCTACGGATCTCCTCATTTCTGATTCGATCACGTAGAGAAACCCCGAGCATAGCCCTCTCCATAACTCGTTGTGCGACTCTGAGCCTGCTCAGAAGGCCCATAGTCAGAGACCACGTTTCGGTTCCGTAAGTCATCACTGGTAACACACACTGTTCGAAGACCTTCGTTTTCAGGCATTGCGGTATTTTTCTCTTTTTTATTAAAAAGAGAGTACTTGTGCGAGATTATGACTGTTGGGGCTCAATGGTCAGTGACCTGACTTGTGAACCTTGAGCCCTGAATCCAATTTCTGGCCGGGGCAACCATTTATGTATTGAGCTTAAGATCTTGTCCCTGGTTGTGTTGTTTGTGCAATGTGATTGTGTCTCTTAAACTATAGTTCACAAATTACCACATAAAAGTTAAAAGCACGGCAGTGCTACACAATTATTTTTGTGACCATCAATGAAACATGCGTGATTGCGTGACGTTGTTACTATAAATCTAAAATTTCTCAAATTACCCATGTCCTAGTACAAGTACTCAATGTCCAAATGCTCAAATATTACACTCAAAGAGAGCATAAAGGCGTGAGGCAAGGAATATAAAACTTGCGGAAATGGCAGCGACGACACTCACCGACGGAAGTTTTTTGAATAAGTGCCTTACACGAAACTCTGAATTATAACAGTAAAAAGAAGGTAACAAAGGGAAGGTAACTACCAAAGTGTCGTTCCTTTTATCTTTCTTCGATATTTTTTATGATATTGGCTAACTTATCAAACGATTATGTTTTAGCTCATACTTAGTGAGTTGATGGTTTACCAACTGGTGTGAATAAAATATTGAACTTATGTCATTATTCATAGCGATGTGAAATTAAAGAGCAAATTAAAGAGATGTGCTCTCTAGATTTGAATTGAATTTTTATGCAACCAATATTATATGAAATGAAAGAAGGATTTTGAAACAGTTTCTAAAATTACATTACAAAACAGCAATTGTGAAAATACATTATCCATACATCCTAGCAAATATCACGTGCGTCCTAGCTGGTTCTTAGATAATAATGATGGACGAAACTCTTCATAGTTTTCAAACTCAATGACGTAACAACCATTTTAAAAATTTTGAACGAACTGCGAACGTCCTCATATTTTCGAAGTAGGCTAATAAATTTCCTCTTCAACTTCTGTTTTAGTGAGCTACACAGTTATGGCAGCAAAAATAAAAGAAAGAACAGACTCATCGTCTGACTTTTCGATGTACATATTTGTATTGTATGCAAGCGAGGTTGGAATCAAACGAAATCAATACCTACTGGACAGCACTAGACACCTTGACATGCTAATTGAATATGGAAGTATGTAGTTTTGAAAATGAGAAGTATTGGTTTAGTATTGGTTTTGTGGCGGTAAACGCAACAGTATGGCAAAGGATTTTTTACGATATGGATGTATACGAATTACGGATACATTGCTAAAAATGCGATTTAAAAAAAGCGCGGAGCGTGGGGTGTTGACAAAAGAGCGAAAAAAAATTTTTACCAATAATGGAACTTACTTCACTTTAGAACTTTCAACTCGATGAACCGATTTTGATGGTTCTTTTTTTATTTGAAAGCTGGTGATAGTTACATTTAAACTATCATGGTACCGACTTCCATAAGTCATTTCACAATATTCAGTGTTGAAGTCGTTTCCATTACTATTTTTTTCCATTATCTATTTTATACTTAGAACCTAATCAACTAAACTTGGTCTATCTTCAACTTGACACTGGCTTAATGCTCAGGCTAAATGAAGCATTCATCAGAATAATTAATAATTGTAAATTAATTATACTTAAATGTATCACATAAATTGTGCATTAAGGTGGTTAAGTTTCTTATGGAAAAGAAGTTACGTTTCATGATAATAAAAACATTTTCTTCTGTTACATAGGCAACAAATAATTATTGTTATAATATAATGTACAATACTCGTAAGTACCACTCTAAATCTATGTGCACCTATTTAAAGTACAATCTAAAAATTATCTGTATCACAGCTACACTAGATAAATTACAGTTTGCTTTGAGTTAAATTTTACCACAGTATTTTGCCATCCGTCCCAGTGCTTGTAGCACGGAACACTTAATTATGTCAAAGTGTTAATGTAGCCATTGCATACGTGATTGATTAACCTATTAACAGTACAAACTATCGATTCTCTGTAATACAACTACACTAAATAAATGACAGTTTTGAGTTCAATTGTTCTCTCTCTGTTCTGTTCTTAACTCTGCGATACGTCTGCGCTACGATTGCGATCACAGAAGTCTAATATCATCCATTCAAATACTTACCTACATCAGAAAAGTTGATCAGTCAAAAACTCGGTCAACACACCACATACAAAATGTTTTCGATAATAATTTGCCGACGTGGTAATATAAGTATTAATTTCTCTGTACAAATAATTTAAAACCGCTCCGAAATGTAGCATCAAAATATGAACCTTTCTGTTAGCAGTTTGCCAACCTAATTAGCGATCCTTTACACACTAATTAAACTTTTTACCGAGTAAATAATTAAATAAATTGAGATAAAACCACAGACTGAGAAAGGCTAAATGTTTGAGTTTAATGATTAATTAATTCCCGAACAGTCCCTCTGGTTTTAATTAACAACACCAATTGATATTTCACCAACGTTCAATGCACCAACCACATCCGAATACATAATATTCTACCATTGTAAGGATGTGTCCACCAATATCTACAAGATAACAATGGTTCCAATTCAACATGGTTGACACTATAAAACGCTTTATACGCTATTAGCTACAATTTCCCCTGCTGGCTATAAATATATATTGTGTCAAACGCCTGCCTATTGTGAATAAAAAAAAATAAAAAATATATAAGTAAAGTTAGTCAGATAGACAGATAGTGTCTATCATTTCAAAAACTATAACGCATTTTATTTATTATAGACATCGTGTTTCTTAGTAACATTTGCTGCTCACATACCTATTTAATACGATCATTGACTGGATCAACGACATCGTATTAGAAATAAAGTTTTTTTTTTCTTCAATAGGATTGGATTCGAATCCTAAGCTGAGTACAAGGTCATTTTATATTACTATGAATGCAGTTTTTGTTGTTATAAAATCGATGGCATGATTCCTATGGACAGATCATTGTATGTATAGTTTCAGATTTTATCAGTATCCGTATATTTTAATTATGCAATTCAATTAATGCATTTCCGAGCACGTTCATTATCGAGATTGCAACCATATCATTGGTTCGATTAGTTGGTTTGATTGTGTAATATATATACATACATGTGAAGGTTTGCGTGTATGTATATTTGTTACAGCGCTGGCTCAGCGGTATGCATGAAATGAAGTATAAAGGTATCTTAGATACTGAAAAACCACCAACCCTTTTATTCCCAAAAAGTAAATAGTACCTGGTTGACGTCTCAGGAGACTGAAGAGTTAGAGTTAGTTTTTATTAATTGTTTAAGGTTTTTATTTTAAGTTAGATTACTTTATTGCTATTATAAATTATTTTTAAATTATGTTAATGTTACCTTGTTAATGTTGCGAATGTATGGAATAAATAAATTTAAGTCTAAAAAAAAAAAAGTACCTGTGATATAATGAACACATGACAAGAAGTAAAACGGGAAACATCGTAGTCCGCGCGAGTGAAACTGTGGCGCGCGCCCAATTGTTGATAAGAAGATACATTTATGCAAATCCAAGTATCAAATTATTGCACACGTAATGTGGAAGTGGAATTTTAATTATGATAACATTAAGTCACCAAGAGCGGGTCTCAATTATTGTTCGAAGGAGTACTATCATCATTTTTATGTCGTAATTTTCTGTTATACTGTAAGCACCGTTCATTTATTTCATATTTTTGTATATTAATGTGTAAGTCCGTTGATTTATGTCGTATTTTTCTATGTCATAAATTTATAATGTAGAGACGGTTGACTGAATGTAAGAAAATCATTTGGAGAGTAGTTTTTCTATGGCGAAAAAATGACGATTCATCTCGAATACAACAAAAATCAAATACATACATTAATGTATCGCTCTATATGTACACATACATTCCTTTCATATTTTATTACCATATACACTTTGTATACATTTATCTCGTATGTATATTTTCATGCCACTTTCACATATTAAGTTACTAGTAGCGTCCCGCAATTTCACCCGAGTGGATTATGCTTTTCCGGCTAAATCAATTATCTCACGGGGACTATACTTTTTGCGGGATAAAAGTAGCCTATGTGTTGATCCAGGGTCTAAACTATCTCCATACCAAATTTTATCGAAATTGGTGTAGCCGTTTGAGCGTGAAGAGGTAACAAACATACACACATACACAAACTTTCGCATTTATAATATTAGTAGGAAGTAGGATAAAAATGTTAACTATTATTAAATCTGTTCTGGGGATCCCAATTTTAAGTGGTTTTGGTTCTATTCCTTTTCCCGATCGATACCATTTGGATATCGTTAGAATCACAAGTCAAAAAACCTATTAGAGATTTGTATCGGTTTCGCGCCACGCAGCAATTTCTTAATTTATTTCCGATTAGAAATGAGATGGAGTTACTTTGTCCGGATGAGAACAAAACAATGTCCGGCCAAACAATGTTAATCGGTGAGGAAAGTGAACTAAGAAGGATTTGTTATCTTAGAATCGGTAAGGACTCACGGGATATTTGCTGGGAAATTACTTTCTGACCAGTTGGGAAGGATTTAGTAATGGATGCGATAAAACGTACTGCAATAATAATAGTGATAAAACAATATCAATATTTACAGTTTCGTTATGTCCGGCCGTTTGTCTGTATACGTACGAAAGGTATAATAATTTTATTGTTTTATTGTACATTATATTTTTTTTAATAACCATATTTAGTTGTTGAGCATTGCACGCTTTGCTATATATACATTTCATTTAATTTAAGGAAGCGTTGGCTATCAAACTCACGGACGCTGGTTCAATACCCACCAACGGCTTGAACTTCCGGGGAATGTAACGTTATAAAATTTCCAACATGGTGGCAGGGTGTTTTCAAGTACCTCCCTGGCTAGCTACCATCGTCAAGTTGGAAAAACTGTCACCAAACTATAGTGTGATCAGGCAGCAGTCCTTGAGAGCCAGTAAACATTTTAGGTCTAGCGTTCACATCTTCGATCACATCGTCAGTGACCATCAAGTGAGTTTGACCACTATCTATGGTCAAGCTAGATCTGCATAATATTTAAAAATAACATTGTTCCTTCCATGTATCGAAAAAAGGCACATAATTGTAAAATTAATATTCTTCATATTCTATATAATATATCCATACAAATATCCTCTACTCTACATATATTCCTATTCAGCCGGAAAACTAGCCGGACCATGTAATCGCCTACGAGATATGTGTATCACATCTCTAACTCCCATATTTGTAACTGTACACCAACATAAATAGCATTCAACCGTAACAATCGTATATCTACGGAATATTGACAAACCGTGACAAAAATAATAAACATGTTTTGAATTTTCGATATGTGAGTAGCGTCGTTTTGTGAGATTTCATTCAAACAAAAACTGGGGTAATAGGATTGTTTGGAGGCCAAAGGGATAAAACGGTTGTACTGAATTCATTTTCTTCGTTTGTTTTTGTTTAATTTCGGGTTGGATTTAGTATGTAGGAACTCTTTGGTTACTTGGACTCGAAACGTAATAAATTTAACATCTTCAATAGTAATTGTGCCGGGAAATTTAGATTCAGAAGATTAATATTTTGTTTTATTTTCTTCTTTTGTCCGAAAAACAAGATATATCGTGTCTTGTCTAATGAGAGATGTATTAATATTTTTATAATCCTATTTTTACAAATGTGTATCTAACGTTTGACTACTATCTCACTTGATGGTCAGTGACGATGTAGTCGAAGATCGCATCATGTTATCACGCTAGACCTAGAATGTTTAAGTACTGGCACTTAAAGGACTGCTGCATGAACACACTATGTGTCTAGACAGTATAAAAAAGTATAAATAATAATTTATCAATTCTTTCAAATATCTAGCCTTTAAGGCCGAGATAACAAACACACATATTATGCACAGACTCAAACTTTGCGATAAAATTTGAGAATAAAAATAGAACAGAGCGAAGATAAAAGGGGACAATTTTCCAAACGGTGTCCTCTATTATGACGAACAATGGCGCACGTAATGGCAAATAACAGGTTTGGCATAAAATTGTGGACACCGAAGTGTGTCGCACTGCGCTTGCGTCGAAACTGCACCGCCTTGCATCTTTTTTCTCTTTTACCAACAAACAACCCGATTGGCTGCTCTATCTTTTTAATTTTTATTATCAACGGCCGTCGTTCATTGTCCTTTGGATGTCCAATATTTTCCTTCGACTCCGAGACGACTTTTGACTGATTATCCTTTTTTTTTGTTTTGTCCGTATGTAATATTGATAATGATAATGAACCTACATATAAAAAGTTTGTGATGCAACATTGTCAAGTAAACATATCATTGTTAATTGATGTTTATATAGGTATATAGGACATGTTTTTGTCTACATAGATATAGTTGTTGGAATAAGAGCATATATACCAGTAGCATTGGTATATTTAGAATACTCGCTACTGGCAAACTGTTCTACCATATATATTATAGAAATGTCAGAGACGCGACACTTCGATCCGATAACTCCCTGTCCTGGCGACAGCTCAAGCCCAGGTCCGAACCTCAGTGGTGCCCTTGAGCTAGTCGCCTCGTCCTCTCCTAGTGGCACAGCTCCGTCAGCGCTAGCCTCACTAGGCGGTGCGCCTTCTGCGACCGCTCAAATACCGGGCTGAGCACCATCTGTGCTCGCCCCCCCCTCCGGCGAAGCTGTAAATGCCGGTAGAGGCAAACAGCATTAGTCCGTTAGAAAAAAAAAAAAAAAAAAAAAAAAAAGACGCGACACTTCATTTAAATTACTTGACGTCAACGAATGACAGTATAATTATTTGGATATGTGTTCACACGAAAATACTATTTTCGCGATTAAAATATTGGGTGTGAGGGTTGAAAATACTTTGTTTACGACCTATTCTCAGACCTGCCTGGTATGTGAATTGGGTAATTTATTTTATACACAAAAAAATTATGCAAATCAGACAAACCGTTTCGGATGAGTTCAATAACAAACACCAGATTTTTATATAATAATCCGAAACACAGATTCTTTTATTACGATATAAGTTGTCAATATTATGTAGGGATTAAAAAGTGCAATATATATAGTCCCTTATGAGAAGTTAGCTTATATATAGCAGTCAATTACGATCCTTTCTATTAGTATTGTTTAAAATATGTATATGTTAATAAATATTGTTTTGAAAGCATACTATGATTTAGCCTTGGTTAGTGCGTAGATACGCCAGTCTTTGATTTATGTCTATGATATTAAATACAGGTCACAATGTGCATAAAAATGAATATTGATAACAATAATATCTTTATATTTATTTCTATTGGTCATACCATAGGCACGCTTGCTCTATCGTAAATCGCAACATTAGTGGTCAAAAACATGTCTATATAAAAATGAAAGAAATATCGTAGAATATACAGGAGTCTCAATAATTCGGCACTGTTAAAAACTAGGGGGTGCCGGATTATTGGAATTTTCGGATTATTGGATTTTATAGGAAAGTTTACCTATAAAAAAATAGTTCACATACTATGACAGTCTATAAATACATAAGTTATATCAGTAAAATGTAAATCCGTTTTTGGCCTTAGGTGTAAGCTACTTGTACAATAATTTGTTTATAAAGGGCTGTGGGTTTTGTAAATAAATAAATAAATAAAAAATGGACTCTATATAATCTAATCTATTATTATGTACGTTTTTTTATTTGTTAGTTAATAAAATATAGTTTATTAATATAATAATTGTAGCACGTTCTATTGTGATAATTTTGGACCGATGCCGGTGCGCAGGCGCGGACCGAGAGAGTGAGCGAGATGGCGCGACGTCAGCGGAGAGTGATGGATTATTGGACGGAGGCTACTGAAGTGTCGGATTAATGAAACTACTGTACTGACTTATCTACGGCTTGAATAGTTGGATTCGATATTTTTACAGCATAATGTTATGTACCTATGTATACGTTGAAGCAATAACTTACTAATGTATAAAAAGTTCCGAAATACATATTTAATTGTTGGAATACGTATTTTGTAAACTTTGAAACGAAATTGAGCATATGAGATGTGGCCAATGCCATAAAAGGCGTGTTCAATTTAAAAATAAAACTATAGCGTTTGTACATATGTACATACATATACTTATATTATTCTCTGTATGGGGCAATATCTTTATTCAATTTATCTTGAAAGATATATAGTAAAACACTTAAACTAAAAATAATAATACTAAAACGCTAATTTAGTTAAGAATAAAACTTATTCATTAATCCAATCGCGAAAGAAAAGTTAAACAAATGCGAGCATCCTGGAAACCAGACTGCTGCACCAAACGCTTGGCCAAAGTGTTATATTAATTATAATCAACTAATTCATGAGATTTTGGCACTTTATGAATGTATAAAACACGGGAATTACTCACGTAATAAGTCAGAGGGTTCCAACTAAGCGTTTCAAACATAAAACTATAGTCGGAACCCTCTGGCTTATTACGTAAGTAATTCCCGTGTTTTATAAATTCATAATTTATGGGGGTTAAAACGCTTGGACCGTGTGGAAACTTGGGGCACATCGAATTTTCAAAGACCTGTCAGGGTACATGAAGCATTGAAGCAACACGTGCTTAAAATGCTGGCATTAATCTTGCTTAAAGATTAAGCATTGCTAATCAACGTGGCAATGCTGTAAGCATTTTGAGAACTTTGCTCTCTAGATTTTTAATATGCCTATGTTTTATTGAACTACTACTATTATTTCAAAAAATAGTATAATTGTTATATTTTGACGACTTTTATATACGAGCAGTGCGTGTAACCGTAAAATTGTTTTTATAACAAGGTCTTCAGGGCCCAAACTAGGCAGAGCCTGTGCTATGGTAACCTGATGTCTGATATATATACTTATATACATATACACACCCAGACACAGGTCAAACAGATATGTTCATACACACCAATGTTTGACCTGTCCGGGAATCGAACCCGAGACCAGCGGATCAGAAGGCAGAGTGCTACCAACTGCGCCAACCGCTAAAATATTATTATGTAATTCATAAACTCAGGTGCATATTTTTTCTCGACTGATAATTAGGACTGCCAGCAGAAGTCCCTACAGTAGCGGTGTATAAGAAATTTCTGTATCAAGGACACCTCTGCACATTACTGAATCTGTAACAGGCATACGACAAGCTAAGTTGTTCTAATTCTACCATTAGGTTAATGACTTGGCTGTCTCGTCAATTTATGTACATAAAAATAAAACCAAAGTAGCAGGCATACATTAAAGTGCGGACAACACTGTCGCATATATTATTATAATCAGACGATGCCCCCGTGGATTGTAAGAAGCCAAATTGTTAGTCTGTCGTCTCGTCGCCACTTAGAAACCGGACGCAGCATGCCTTAGTGTGTCTAATAAACTGCAAACAAGTTATAAATACCAACTAGCAAATTTGCGACGTGTTATCGTTGATATTACTTCAATAAGATGCTTGTTTCCTAGAAATATTACATAATTTATTATTTTGAAGCGATTCTAGTTTAGCGATGGGAGCATCGTACGTGAACTAGATGGATTCTGGTTCCATTCCCACCAACAGCTTTTGCTTCCGATCAAGGCAATACCGCTACTAAACTATTAAATACTCAGGCAGTTTTTTTTTTTTCATTTTCTTTTAACCTTCACACAAGGTCTTCAGGTCCCAAACTAGGCAGTAACCGAATGGCTGATATATAAATACTTATATATATAGTTATATACATATACGCACCCAGACACAAGTCAAACAGACATGTTTATGCACACAAATGTTTGACTTGTCCGGGAATCGAACTCGGGACCAGCGGCTTAGAAGGCAGAGTGCTACCAACTGCGCCAACCGGCCAGTCAAGTTGGCAGGATATTTCCGAGTTATAAACACTCAGTGTGTTCAAGCAGCAGTCCTGGAGAACTAGAAAAACATTTTAGGTTAAGAATTAACGCTACCTTATCACGCTGATTACACCTTTGACCACGTCGTCATTTAGCCATGAAAAGAGATAAATAAATAATAAATAAATAAAATCTTTATTGTTCATAGATACATGACATTTTTCACTTAAATGGTGCACCTGAAACTTAAACTAGGTTTAGAACCCGTGGTATAAGTCTCAGGACTCTAACATTTTTAAAGAAACTGTTCTAAGTTTAGTTGGTTGACTCGCACGCGGGTTGTAGATTAACCATTTTTTTTATATATGAGTTATAGTAGATCTTAGTTGTCCAGATAGTGGACAAACGCTAAGATCTACTATAACTCATATATAAAATGCCTATTTGGGACCTGAAGAACTTGTATGAATGTTAATAAAATAAAATAAAATGATCGGGTTTTCCCTACGAGTCAAACGTTCTCGAGAACCAGTAAGCGCAGTGTAGGAAGTCCATATATTATATGACCCAGAAGAAAGCTGAATTAATGGATGCATATGGATGGTGATTGTGGAGATCAATATTAATTCGGGACACTTAAGACCCTTTTCAGGTTGTCTGACTACCTAATGACTCATGGTATCATATTATAGTAAACTTATAATGGTATGAAAAAGTACCTAACCACTTAATCAAATTGCCGGGGAAAATAACTATTTTATCATTATATGCCTCAGAGCATTAACAACGTAGGCGCAAGTTTTTTAAGTATTATGAGCTTCCGTTTGACTTCTGTTTTTCACTTGTTATTAAGTGATCACGTGTCTAAGATGTAGCACGCAAGCTTAGAAAGAATATACCTATTCAGTGTCTGTGGCGCAGTGGCATGTGTGCTCGCTCTGAGAGTGCTTGAATTCGGAGATCAGGTTCCATTCTTCGGTCCGAACTGTTCTTTTTGGACTCATTTATTTTGTTATTTTAAATAGTCTTGCCCCTATTGACCTTTGATTAGAGATTTGTTTTTTCTCAAAATGGATAACGAATACGTAACCTACAGAAACAAAGTCAAGACTCAGTTGCAAACTAGCTCTTTGGATGGGTCGTATATTGGCAATGATTCTACTTCAATAATAGACTCATCGATGAGAAGCCTTCCAAACTTGACCGATAAGGACTATGCGCAGATAGAAGACTATCAAGAACAGGTATTAATATTACAACAAAAGTTGGCTTCAGCTGAACAAGAGATAGAAAATTTAAACATGCAAAATAGTCAACTGACTAAAACTAATGAAAAATCATCTAAAGTCATATCTCTATATAAGAAGATTGGCATTTCAGAAAACTCGCTTGGCTCTGTCTCTACACCAATAATTCGACGAGTTAAAAAAGTCTTATCAACTCAATGCACTGAATCACCTGAAAAGAAATATTTTAACTCAGTAAACCAATCAACACAAACCCCAGTTGATGCCATCATAAGTGACATTTCACCTTCGTTATCATCACTGCCGAGTAGTATACATAGTCGAAAAATTGAAAAGCAGCGCAGAAAAATCAAAAACCTTGTCATTAGAATTAAGAAATTGAAGATAAACAATCAAACTTTAATTGAAGAATTAGATGCATTAATCAAACAAAACGAAAATACTAGCCACGATCATGACTCGCATGGCAGTAGTGACATCGACACTCAGTATTCAAGGACGTTTATGAAGGAAGATGTAGATCTGGCAGATAATACAATCACACATACAGCCAGTCCCACTATACCCTGTACTAAATCTGTATCACTTCATATGTCCACGAGGACGTGTCAGTCCGAAGTCACAGCCACACTCAGAGATACCTCCAATTTACATATTCAGTCTGAGTCTACTTCCAGTGGCACTTTATATCAGATGGACAAACTAGACTTAGCTATTCCATCTATCCCGGACTCAAAAAAGAGAAAAGTTATCGTGCTTGCTGATCAACAAGGTCGTGGAATTCAAAATATACTACAAAATTTATTGGGAGCCCTTTACGATGTGTTCTGTTTTTGGAAACCTAATGCCAAGTTACCTGAAATATTGAAGTCATTTACTCATGAATTACAGAACCTCTCGAAGAATGACTATGTAATTATACTAGGTTTTGTAAATGATGATAGTCACTCAATTATACGGGGTGAATTAGTTCCATGGCTGAAAACAACCAGTCATACTAATATTATAATTTGTGAAACCTCAAGTAATAAGTATCTTAAAGAGAGGTATTTAAATCATGAGTTATATGAGATATGTCAGAAATTCACAAATGTTAATTTTCTTCATATGAATTTTGCTACATTTAAACCTAGACTGGGTCAGTTTTCTTTGTATATTTGTCGGTATTTGTTAAGGGAACTATTACGCCTACATTACACTGAGAAGTTGTATCAATATAAATTCAAAAAATGTGACATCTTAAATGCCAACACAGTATCATATGTGGATAATGTTTGTAAGCGTATGTCGTCCAATTTAATATGTAGTATGTGTACGAAAAGCACTCAAACAGACATCAATGCAGTTAATAATTCGGAATCGGCTGATTTTTCCAAAAATATGAATTGTAATAAAACTAAAGAGAATAATTTTTTTCGTCTATAATCACATCAATATATTGCATCAAAATATAGCTGGGTTAGTTACAAAACTAGACTTGCTTACTGTATGTTTACATGACTTGTTTGAAGTTGGTAGATCAATTGATGTTTTATGCTTTACTGAACATAACATGGCACCTGAAGATACCCAACTAGTTAATTTGCCTAATTACCATTTGGTTTCTCATTTTTCACGAAACAAACGCAGAGGTGGCTCATGTATTATGGTGAAGTTTAATATAGCATTCCTAATGTTATTGAATGCTGTGCCATAGAACTACTAGACCATAATGTTATTATAGTTTGCATATACAGGGTACCAAAACAGAAGCAAAAGGCGTATTATTTTGATTTATTCTTTAATAACTTTAATTATATCTTAACTTATGTAACTCGTAACAATAATAAAAAAATAATAATCTGCGGTGACTTTAATATAGATCTACTAAAAAATAATAAGATATCATTTGAATTTCAGCAGCTTCTAAGCGGGTTTAATTTAAGGATATCAATTAAAGAACCTACGAGACCAACTAGTGGTTCATGCATTGATAACATAATACACAACATACGTGGAGCTAAATGTGGTCTCGTAGAGCTGGCACTGTCTGACCACCAAGCGCAAATTCTAAAATGTCCGATTAAGAAAACGTGTGTGTTTAATTATTGGTTCTCCTTTAAACGTGACTACTGTAAGGAAAATTTAGAAAAATTTAAAGAATGCATACTTCAGTTATCATTTCATGAAGTTCTACAATGTACTAATGCTAATGATGCTTTCACTCTATTTTATAAGCACTTTAAACTATTTTACGATTTGTGTTTTCCTATTTTGAAGATAAAAAATACTACCAAAATACGACCGAAATGGCTCTCTAATGGTATCAAAAAATGCAGTAGACATAAACGGACCCTGCTTTGGAAATACAGACGATCAAAAAACTGTGAAGATAAGGCTAATTTTCAATTGTATTCAACTAAGTATAGTAAAATAATAAAACTCACTCAAAAATCTCAAAATAATTACTATATTTTAAAATCTAATAATAAATCAAGGGCATCTTGGAATGTTATTAAAGGCAATAAGCAACGGTTTCCCCCAGAAAACATTTCGGAAATTATGGTAAATGATGACTGTATCACGGATCCCTATCAGATAGCCGAAGCTTTTAATAATTACTATATCCACTCAGTGCAACCCCAAATTTCACGAGAATATATAAATACCTGTGTATACAATTCTCCTTACTCATTCTTTCTAAATCCGACAGATCCCTCTGACGTCGCGAATATAATAAGGAATTTAAAAAATACTAGAAGCACTGGATTTGATGACATTTGTGTATTAGTAATAAAAAACGTTAACACAATTATTGCACCTGTCCTGTCGCATATTATTAATTTGAGCTTTGAACAAGGAGTATTTCCTTCAGATTTAAAAACAACTATTATAAAGCCTTTACACAAAAGAGATGATACACGATATATTAAAAACTATAGACCCATAGCCTTAATTACCATATTTTCAAAAATTTTTGAAAAGGTTATTTATAACAACCTGTATAACTACTTTGCACGCCTTTGAAGAATTTGTTGCCTCCTGTCCAGCAGACTTTTTCTTAAAGGGTATCAATAAGCTACCATTACGTTGGCAAAAATGAATTGATTGCATGGGTTAAATATATTTTACATTTGATTAAAAAATATATAAATATAAATAAAAAAGGGCGTTAACTTGTTTCATGGCAAAAAACATGCTTCAAAGGACATTTCTTATATAGGTAAAGAGCTAATACAAGCGTACGATTATTGATGTATCATGAACCATCTTGTAACATATTCTACTAAATCCAGTAAAGTCTAGGGCTGCGTTCGGGAGCCTCCTCGGCCAAATATTGATCGACCAATACTTGGCCGATATCTCACGAACGGCTACTCCATAGTATGGTAGAGAAAAAGACGAAGAAGAAGTCACTTTGATATAATGGATCACGCGATAGTTGCGCGGTACGCGGTATATTACGCGGTAGTGCATATGTCACTTTTGACATACGACCAAGATTTGATCGAATCTTGAGGTAGAAAGATTATAGTCTCGTCGAGCAAAATTTGGTCTGGCAGGTTGACTTGAACGGTCATGATCAAATATTGGGAGAAGCAAATAATGCATAAGAATTAGTGTTCTCCCAAATGTTAATCTATATCTGCGTTAAGTTTCATCCAGGTACTTTGAGCCGTTCTCGCGTGATGCATTTATAAACATACGTTTATGACCTAGGTCTACAACTCCGCAAGATTTTAAAAATTTAAGAATATTTTTGAACTGCTTGTTGAGTGGTATTCTGTAGTTGTGGGTTCGATTCCCACGTACCAGTGGGCCGAGTTATTTCCTCACATATTTTTGACTTAAACATCCATGCACACTCTCGCCTTTATAACTGTAAGATTCTAAATTAATCTTTCGAAAAACATTGTATAATTGGCAGTTTTTAACTAAGAACCAATCTCAGGCAATTCCAATCAAAGGTAATTATTATTTTGGCTGACCTGACAGGGCAGGGGTATAAGGGTAAAATATACTTTAAAACCTATGCTATTCATTGATACCCACCAAATATACAATACAAACCATTAAAATCGGTCGAGCCCTGTTGGAGGAGTGCGACCACAAACACCGTGACACGAGATTTTTTTATCTATATATAAAAATCTCGTGTCAGTGCTTGTCATCGAACTTCCGAACGGCTTGCCTGTTTTTTATGAAACTTATGTGTATAATAAATAGATGTGAGAACAGGTCGTAAAGATGTCGTATATATTGCTTTCGGGCTGTTTGGCCGTGGTCTAAGTGAAACTTGTGTTCCAGACGTTTCGTCGATCACTGCGGTCGACGTCTTCTGTGGTTCAGGTCCGAGCGGCGACAAGAGCGTAGAACTCTCCTTCGCGGCGTCTTCTCTGATACTGAGATACCGGAACACAAGTTTCACTTAGACCACGGCCAAACAGCCCGAAAGCAATACATACAACATGCAACGCCGGCCGTGAAAGCCTTAGAGTTTACAGGTCGTAAAGAATTAGTAAGAAGTCGAAAAAAAGTTTAACCTCCATCCTCCCAATTTTTTAATCGCGATTTTAGTATGAACAAATATCCAAATCATTTTACTGTCGTTCATTGATGTGAACTAATTAAAAAGAAGTGTCGTGACACTTTGATATTTCGACAATTTATATGGCAGAACGTTTGACAGGTCAGCTTGTATTAGATAGTTTTATATAACAATGTACCGTGCCGTGCCGTGTAATATGTGCCGTGGTGGTACCGGCCTAGAATAGTACTCCCTCATCTCTTCTCGTGGGTGCCGTAAGAGTCGGCTAAGGGATCACGTACCAGGAGGTGGGCAGCAGCGCCTTCTGAGGATTGTAAATCATACTGCGCTCGCCAACCCGCATGCCAAGCGTGGCGAGTATTGGCAAATCCCCCCTATATGGGGGAGGCATATGTCCAGCAGTGGACGCACATGGCTGAGAGAAGAAGAAGAAGATATAACAATGGCCATAGGCGTAACGTGACGGTTTAACTATGGTAACACAGTCTCTTATTAATAAGCACAAAAACTATATCAAGCTAATTTAAAACAGACAGCTTAACTATGAGTCAGACTTTCAAGGGTACCCATTCCGGTTGTACAGCTTGTATTTTAACATCACCAAGAGCCGATCCGAACACGACATTTGCACATACATTACACGAAGCTGCGACAACGCACCCGACTGGTTCCCGATAATTCCATAACGAGGTATCAAAAACACGCGCTACATAAATGGGACGTCGTAATCAGGCAGCGAGTTGCAACCTGCCAGCGCCACCGCTACCTGCGTCGCGCTGCGCAGGCGCAGGCGGGCGGGCGGACAGACGGTGCAAAAACGCGCGCGCTCCCACGCTGCCTCCAAAACGCGGTCAACGACCTGACGCCTTGCATCGATGCTAATTTGATGAATATTCGCCATTAATGATCGCACAGTTTTGCCAGATTAGATTCGCCTCGGTCACAGTTTGCCAAACAGTACGCAATGTCGTCACGTCGTTATGCGTCCCGACATATTGGAAGAGGCTGTCAGGTTGCTGGCTAAGAATTTACGGTAGTTATTCTTGTTGAAGTTTCGTGTACATTTTAATTACTTACATAATTTACTATAAATAATGTGATAAAGGTTGTAATATTGCAGTAAGTATGTAGTAGCTCAAGATGAACACGTTTTTATATGTGTACTAAACATGGGCTACTTTATAACCTGGCAAAAGTATAGTTCCCGTGAAATAATTGAAATGCGGGAAAACCGTAGTTCTCGTGGGTGAAACCGCTTGCGCAGTAGTATAGCATTTGAAATTCATTTATAAATAGATTCTTGACGTGCCTTGAAGTAATAAATTATGAATCCTACGAAAATTATAAAGGCGAAAGTTTGTGTGTACGTTTGTTACTTCTTCAGACTCAAACGGCTACACCAATTTCGATGATTTTTTTAATGTGGATAGCTGCGGATCACATAGGCTACTTTGCATCATCATCATCAATCATCAACACGCGCGTAAAACCGGGAGACGTAGCTAGTATAATTATATTCTTCACCTAGTGCATGGCGGCGTTTACCCACGTCCTTTTAAACGATCTGGGCTAAGTAACGTACTCCTCGCGGATACGTTGGATAAGTGTCCGGTATATGCATTTCCAACACAGTGTTTACGTACTTCGGAGGGTACGCAGCCAACAATCCTTGCCCTAGACAAGATGCATCGCTTCCAAGCGATTCTCTTTCTCTAACCGCTAACGATGAATATTGCAGATGCTTATAATACAGGATAACGCCTAGCGTAGGTATCTGATATTTATATGGAAACAATTGTATATTTTTGAAAAATTGGATTCCCTGCACTAGGAGTCCTTGTGTCGCGGGAGGCATGGACATATAAGAGTCGAATATGGACCACTAATATAAATGTAACTTAATTTAGATTCGTGTTGTTTGCATTATTCAAATAAACATAAAAAAGACGTTTTGCATAGGGCTGCCATCCCTAATTCGGCCTTCATTAGATCGTATCCTGTTTCGGTATCGAGCTTCCAATGTAGGCAATTTTTTTTTTAAAGACCCGCTGAGACAGTGGTCAAGCTTACGTTTGACCACTGTCTCACGTGATGTTAAGCAACGACGCGGTCTAAGGTGGTAATTTATATATGTTTCAGTACCATACTACTTTTCATGATACAACACATTGTAGGTGCTGTTATGTGAAATTCACTGTTACTGCGATGTAATCAACGGTGGCTTTATTTGCTAATTGCTCTGTACAACTGAACCGAGCGGACTTCGGAATGGAGATTGGTAAATGGATTTGTTGAGCGCGTTCAGTTGCCATTTCAATTCTGCCATCATTCTGTCTCTGTAATGGCGAAATACTGCATCCATGTTGTATAGCTTAGCACTAGTTTCTGTTCAACTATTTTTGGAAGATACAGTTGGTATATAACGTAGTATAAAAATATAATGGGAATCAAATATAATATAATACCCGGAAAAACTGCATTGCAATCTCTTTCGTCCAGCTGAAGTTGAATGTTAATGGTAAAAAAGTTACATGTATGTAATTTTTTAAATTTATTCCATGGCTTGTCTGTAAAATCTGTCATTCAAGTTTAGTTTTTGATTTTTTAATCTTTATATTTAAGTATGAGATTAGATTAACCGCTGTTTGTAATACTGTAACATAAGTTGACTGGCCGGTTGGCGCAGTTGGTAGCACTCTGCCTTCTGAGTCTCTGGTCCCGGGTTCGATTCCCGGACAGGTCAAACGTTTGTGTGCATGAACATGTCTGTTTGACCTGTGTCTGGGTGTATATATGTTTATAAGTATATATATCAGTCATCAGGTTACCATAGCACAGGCTTTGCTTAGTTTGGGACCTGAACACCTTGTGTGAATGTTAATAAATAAATAAATAAAAATAAGCTCATCACCAGTGCAATTGCGACAAAAATTAACAGACGTTTTTGAACCAACCCAAAAATTCAGTAATAGTATAACGAGTAAAAAGTGGTAATCGTCCCGAAGATCGCAGTTGCAATTTTCGTCTGAGTTGATGCGATTTTTTGCGTCCGTCCAAAATGACAGCGGCTCAGGACGAAATGTCGCCGTAATTGTGCCTCGGCTCGGACAACACTGGACACTCACCAGGTACAGCCTTATAAGATACCTGGTCACATATACAGATATGATTACAGTCACTTGTTACTTTGGGGCCTGTTTCACGAAGCAGAGTACAGTCGAAAACTGTTTAACCTGTATTATATTTTGTACCTAGGTTGTTCCGAAAATCACTAGCCACAGAATAAATACTACCTCTATATTCCTAAAACTATTTTGAATTGACGGCTAATTTCAATACAAATCTCTAGTGAAAACCATTAGCCGCTAATGGATAGTTCCTTTTTTGGATATTTTTAATTTTAAACATTATCTGTCTTTTTTCTTTTCTCAGCCATGTGCGTCCACTGCTGGACGTATGCCTCCCCCATATAGGGGGGATTTGCCAATACTCGCCACGCCTGGCAGGCGGGTTGGCGAGCGCAGTATGATTTCCGATCCTCAGAAGGCGCTGCTGCCCACCACCTGGTACGTGATCCCTTAGCCGACTCTTACGGCACCCACGGGAAGAGATGGGGGAGTACTATTCTAGGCCGGTACCACCACGGCCTTGACGGCCACGACATTATCTGTCACTGTTCTTTTATTTACAACATTATACGTCCCGTGGGAAGCATTTCGTGCTATGATGTGATGCATTTTCGTGCTGTGTTAGTAACTGTCACTTATTGGTTTCGTGAATTTAAACATGTTATGTAATAGCTTGACATACTGTGGATTTCTTTGTCACTTAGCTTTACTTGTTTAATGAGTTTCTACAGTAGAAACAAGAAACTAGTACATTTAAAAGTATTCGTCAAACAGGCCCCAGGGCGCGGTACGCCTCATTAGCAGGCTCAATTCTAAAAACTGTGGAAAACCTTTCTCATTATAGTTTCACTCATGGTCATATTACCCAACAAAAAAATCAGCGAAAACAGATTTCGGTAAAGCCTTTTGTAGCTTTGTACGAAATAAAATAATATATTTGATATATGGATACCTACTTGGTTGCGTTTTATTTTCCAATCTGTTCTTGAAAATATACAATAAAACAGTAACTAATTACAATACTGCAGCTACTACTGAGCAATCTAGCCCATAGATAACTCAAATGTTCTAACCCGCTATCGGGTAATAAAATAAATAAGTAAATAAAAACAAATGTCGGATGTGCACGTTGTGGACTTTGATTCTGGTTATTCAAAGCTTTAATTAAATAAATTGATAGTTGACATTATGATCTCCTTTGTGAATGTTTCTTTACGTTGCGTTTCTCCTTCGTAATTGTTTCAATATAAAGATTGTTCAAAGTATTTCGACACCTCAAGACAAAAACTAAACATTTTTTTTTTAATTTATAGCACACAAAGAGCTTGTAGGGTTGCTTAGTGGTCGAAATATATTTTTAAAAAACTTGACATACTGAGTTATCCCTTACGTTTGACCACTGTCTCACGATTCTTTTTTATTGATTCATTCATTAATTCATTCAAATTCTCACATGATTCAAGCCAATTAAACACAGTTTCCAGTAATTTTACGCTAGATTTTTTTTTACTTATCCCGCCTGATCAACGAAATATATTAATGTCATAAATTTATAAATCAGTATAAAGTACTGAGCGCTCTTTCTTTACTATTTATCTCTCGGCGTTTTCTCTTGCAGGTTATTGAGGTATATTTTCGTAACAAGCTATGTTTTCATATTTTGATTTTAATTTTGATAACCAATTTTGTATCGGTACCTCTTTTTTCACAGAACGGCAAGAATAATGAAGTAGCGATTAATTTGTGTTACGTACGAAAAACACTATAAACATCAACTATTAAAATTAAAGCGAGTCTTTACTAGTAGGTACATATAGTCTTTCCGGTGCACTGGAGAAAACCAAAGAATTCAGAGGCATGCTTTATTTGAAGTAGACTATGGCCGCTATTCCAATTTCCTAAAGTAAACTAATTTTTAATCTTCGGGAAATGAAAATGATGTTTATGCATTTTTTTTTTAAAATAAGCCAATTTTTTCTAAGCCGTGGCCAAGTACTTGTTGGAGTTAGAATGGCATAACAAACCATTATGGTCAGATTCTTTTAATCTGTACCTATATATCTAGCGTTTGACCACTATCTCACTCGATGCTCAGTGTCGATGTGGTCGAAGATGCTATCACGATAGACCTAGAATGTTTACTGGCTCTCAAGGATTCCTGCCTGAACACACTATGTGTTTGATGACAGCTTTAAAACTTGAGAATGGTTATAGCTATGCAGGCGAGTACTCAAAAGTACCCTTGGATGACACGGTAAGTGTATGAAGCGATAATAGCTTAGCGGTGGGAGCTTGGGCTGCCAAACTGACTAACGCTGTTTTGATTCCCACCGTTATCAAATTCAGTAAACATCTAGTTTTAACGTGAATACACCTTCAGCCACATCGTCACTAGCTGAGATTACTGGAAAAAACGGTCTATAAAGTATAAATAAAAAATATAATTTTCAACAGAGCGCTTCTTTGCTACGGAAAGTTCGCTAAGCCACAGGTTTGGGTAGTTGTGTTAAGGTAATATTCGTAAAGCCATTGGGTAACATTGGGATGACCTCTAACCACCAACACGCACTAGACAGCGTGATGGATTATCCAACACTGCATCCAGAGAGGAACGCTCGTGTCTCAGCTGTGGAAACGTATTGCGATTCTGATCATGGTTCTCTGCGATTAGGTGTGAATTTATCACACTGTAGCTGCTAAACGTATATGGGAATTACCCACATTTATCTGACTTAGGCTTTGTTTTCGAAGGTGCACCCCAACAACTAAAACATGACGTTCACAACACGGATCCATCTGCTACGGGCCATCAATAGTTCTTTACATTATATCTAATTCTGATTCTGTCTGCTTATCACTAGCCATGAAAGGAAAGAGTTGCTTATTTTGTCACTCTGCAGTTTAAAAAGCGCCATCCGACAAGTGCGCCTGATTCCAAAGAGCAACCAAAAGGACGCAGAGGAGGTCGTGTCAATATTTGCTTGCGGAGTGCGCGCGCGCACCTTTCCGGAAACGCAGCTGATCACATACGCCACTCCGCACTCGCTACTGCTATAGCGGGATGCTAGATGCATTTAAGGAATGTTACTATTTTCATTATACTAACTTATTATATAGCGTCAAACACTCTTACATTGTAAGGCCGTCCTGCACTAACTAAATTATCCGAGAATCTCGGATCAAATCACAATTTGTCTGCAATTTTCTGATTTAATCCGAGTTTTCGGCGAAAATCTCGGATAATTGGGCTGGTACAAGTGGGCGTAAGATTCTTAGGGAGGTTTATTAGTGACGGGTAGCTGTCCATCTTAATGTGTTGAATTGGTAATTGAGGATGTGATTATTTGTGAAGTCATTAGTTATCTATGCTGCATCACTTTTATCAGTGTAAAGTAAGAAGATTTTTACCGAAATGTATTTACATGGTCCCTTTTTAACTGACTTCAAAAAAAGGAGGAGGTTCTCAATTCAACCCGTATGTTTTTTTTATGTTTGTTAAAGCATAACTTTCGACTGGGTGAGCCGATTTTGATCGTTCTATTTTTATTTGAAAGGTGGTGCTTCCCGTGTGGTCCATTTTATTAAAATCGGTTAAGCGGTTTTACGATACGCATACGTCGATGATATTATAGTTGCGGGTGGAGAAATCCCTCGGTTCGGAGAAAGAAGAAAGGAAACAATATTAAAATACATTAGTTTTTGGTCATGCGAAAATAAATATAGTCAAAATTCAAATTCAGTTTATTCAGATAAGTGCACATTAATACATTTTTTGTTATGTGGCTAGAGGTTTACACAAAAAATGTATGGGTTATCTGTCGCTGAAATAGGCTCATCGCCTGTGTTTCTGCGTACAGCGCCCTCCTCCTAGTTTATAAAAAAAATATAGTCTTAAGTTATTGTCAACTGTTAATACATTACACAACTATTATATTAAGTGTAATAGTCGTAATAATACCAGTCATCATATAAGTAAACGTGATTATTTTATTGTATCCAGGAGGTATGACACTTATATTTTCATAGTCAGATCAATGAGATATAACAAAATCCTGTATTGGATATCACGAATAGCAGTAGTGTAATTATAGGTGGACAGGCGACCTGACTAAGATCGCAGGTAAAGGACATCCGGTCCATTGATGGGGAAGCAGCCAGAGCAGAGTAGTGGACGTCCTATGACTGAGATGATGATGACTGTCGTTGTAGACCCCCTTCCCCTTCCCCCCATACATCGTCAACATGGGTAAATGCACCCGCATTCACCATGCAGGAGGTTCATTGATGAAGTACATACAGGTTGTTCCAATCAATTAAAGGTGTGTAAAGATGTGGACAAGATGCAGTAGGAGTCAGTTTTTAACCGACTTAAAAAAGAAGAAGGTTCTCAATTCGACCGTATGTTTTTTACCTCAGAACTTTCGACTGGGTGATCCGGTTTTGATGATTCTATTTTTTATTTGAAGGCTGGTGCTACCCGTGTGGGCTCCCCATTTAAATTTCATCAAAATCCGTCAAGCGGTTTTAGAGTTACACTGTAATAACTGAAAAGTGCTACGCAAATTTGGATGACATTATAGTTGCGAGTGGTGAAATCAGTCATACACAATGACAATTGATCCCGTGATTAGCAATGATCTCAGTGATCATTGCTACTCACGGAATCAATTGTCATTGAATAAAAAAAATTTTTTTCACCCATTTCAGTAATGAGTGAAAAAATTTTTTTGTACAAAAAATTGAACCGACTTCAACACTCAAAAGTGTGAAATAACTTGTCGTTGTCTGTACCATGATAGTTCAAAAGTAACTACTATTATCAAAATATTGTGCTCATACATATACATATACACAGGAGAGATCTGTGCCGTTATTTCTTTAATAATTTACATGTCCAGCATTTAACTGCTAACTAAATTCATGGTTAGAGACGGTGTGGTCGAAGGTGGAATCACGCTAGACTGAAAAGCCTGAACACACTTCGTGTTTGGTTTATTCATTTTCCGCAAAAATTTTTCGCCGTGGCCGTATTCTTCGGGAATAAATTGGGGGTAGACTACTTTTATTTCACTCTGTAAATTCCGTACCAACGGCTTGGGGGGCACGGTGGTTATGGGGGAGCACGTAAAAACCCTGGTTGTTCCACCGTCGTTGACTATTGCCGGGGGGCGCCCGAGCGTGAGCCCGCTCGCGCATTCTCCGCAGCCCCCCAGCAAATGAGCTCAGGCAGTGCCTCTCCAGAGACAGCGCTGAATATGCCACGTTACATTTGAAAAGTCGTATTTTTTTCTCTTTTTATCTCATCAAGGTGAGCTCTCGAGGGCGTGTTGTTCACCCAACACCCTGTATACCTCTACTCTAGTTGAGGTTAAACGATACTCGTCACGAGTGAGTCATTAGCGAGCTGCGGTGACACCTGTCTGTTTGTGGCCTGTCCGGAAATAGGGCAGACATGCTCACGCTCCTATGCATCAGAGGTTCAGTACCTACAGGTTGAACGTTACCTACACAGTTTGAATGACCGATTGAGAATGAATGGAAAAGTTAATTATAACCAGTTAGAGTGCATTACTTAGTTGTCTGAAAATAAAATATTATTAAAATATTGATTTGATTTTTTTATTACCTTCGAAGAAATTCCAAGAAAATTATACTTAAGGTTAACGTCAAGCAAAATAGTGCAGTTGCATATGAGAATTATAATTATTGCATTATAATTTATGAAAATTATAATAAAATAATTATATTTTTTTGTTAATCAATGTAATCTTAATCAAACATAATTTTAATTAAATATACAATTTAAGATTATTGGAGTAATAGCCAGCTTTATAATCTATATATATAAAAATGAAACCCGTTTTCCGTTGTCACGACATAACATGAAAACGGCTTGACCGATTTAGATAAAATTTGGTATAAAGATACATGGGACTTTGGAGAAGGACATAGGCTACTTTTTGTCCTGGAAGAAGTATGGTTCCCGTGGGATAACTGAGTCAGCGGGAAAAACGTAGTGCACGCGGGTGAAACCGCGGGGCGCAGCTAGTAAATAATAAAACAGCCTTTATTGCTGTGTGCTTAGCTAGCTTAGTGGCACGTAAATAAAAGTAGACGATATGGAAGATTCAAATGAGATGAGAATATTAGTAAACATATTTAAGAGTGATCTAAGAAAACTTTCATCCATACAGTTGCTGCTAATTGCTGAGAGGCTGGTCATCATACTCTCTGCTCCACCTTTTACGTGCAAGTCGCAATACACTTCAGCTCTTTTTGTATAAAACACCACCACTTTTCTTGCAAAAATTTGCCAAACGCAGCAAAGATTTGCAATTCTCACATTTTTTCTTACTCATCCATCGTAGATACATACATATGTATGTATATGCACAGAAGACCGCATAACTTATGATGACTATAATGATACTTAAATTAATACAATTAAATATTGAATGTAAATAAGCTATAACAATGTATTTGTTATCGCTTTTTTTCATTCAATATTTAATTGTATTTAATTAGACAGAATCAGCATAACTAATCTACCTATTGCTTCGACTTGAAATGTGAGTAAAGCCGGATACTATATATATATAATACCTATTGCTGTTTAAAACAAAAACATACTGTCGTTAAAAATATCCTGTCTATAGGTTCTCTAGAGCTTCTTCTTATCATTTTGTCATATACGTGCCTATGTGTGCCTTTGTACTGTGTATGTAGTAGCCATTGACCTCAGCGACACTTCTCAATTATTTCTATAGTTAAGCCTATAGTTGACTTTGGGTGGTGTTCCTGTGTGTGCTTGTAGCGTAGCAAGCGACTTGTAACCTAACATCATTGATTTGGTATAGGTCGGGCTGGCTTCGGCTGTTTCATTTTGCTGCAGGATTTTTTTTACCTTTACGTTTGAAACTTTTTCCTTCCACTGTCCAATACTTACTGTCAAGGAGTGCAACTCGTTGTCCGAGTCTGTGTTTTTGATTTGTACATTACTGGAGTCTTCAAGTCACGAGTGAATAGGTAACTTTTAAGCTTCTTTAACATTTTCACGACGTCATTACTAAACATCGGGCAAACTTATATTTCTTTTATCTATGCTAGCGGTCCGCCCCGGCTTCGCGCACGTAAAAAAATAAAATTAAAAACTATAGGGATCGCGGTTCTTTTAAAATATATTATAGCCTATGTCACGCGGGGATAGGGTAGACCCAACAGTGATATAATTTTTCAAATCAGTTCAGTAGTTTCGTGGAGCCTATTCAATGCAAACAAACAAACAATTAAACTTTCCTCTTTTTAATATTTTATACAGATTATAGTTTTGCTAATTAAACACTATTATTATATACCATATATTTCTTTATACATCCACTTGAGTAAAACAGAAGCCACAGCGGGTGTTTTAAGATATCTTCATATTAGACATATTCATATCTTTCTACCCTCTTGTTTTCACGTCATATACTGATTTACTATCGTTACTATTAATTTAGATTCAAAACTCATTTGTTTGTCCTTTCATACTTACTCATAGTGAATATATTCATACATGATCTTATTTATCACCATCTCAAATGAAGGTGCTGGCTCAAGTGCGACAGTCTCGCTCGACCGATTCTCCCCGAGTCAGCTATTGGCCTCCTGGCGCCCCGTCATAGCAAAGGGATTTCCCTGAGGCTAATACTCACCACAGCTGGAGAAAGGAGGTGGACGAACTACTAGACTATTAGACGTATTTCAGTAATCAAATATTATTATTAACAAATAATCCTGTATAATTTATTTTTGCTTCTACACATTGTACTTGACCTTGACCCTTGATCGGTCTTTCATTGTACTTGAGATTAAAAAAAAAACAAGAATAGCGAAAACCGAGCAATATTTTTAATAACTTTTCAGTATTCGTTCAGATGAACGCTGAAAAGTTAACCGGTAGAAACAAATGAGCACTTAACATTAAATATTAAGATATTAGGAAGGCGTTTAATATTTACCTTATGTACATGCTGGAACGTATGTAGGTATGTGGTATGTGTCATGAGTATCTAATGACATCGCTAAGAATTGCTTAAAGTATAACAAAACACTACTTTACTTACTTGTATTAGTGATTATTTCAGTTTAATTTTTTTAATATAACTGGATGTAAATTATTTTTTGTCATCGAAATGGTGCAGTTAGCTCGCAGTCCGAATGCAGACCATCTGACGTCTGTCTGACAGTTTCATTTCATTAGCGAGCTACAGGCAAAGCGGAAACCAACGGTCACATCTGCTAATGAAGTAAACGTGGTCAGCCAATATCAGTGTATAGCTCTACCTTAACAAGTGAAATACTAGATAGATTTTAGTTAGAGCATAACAATTTAAATTATGAATCGATAAGATTTCGAGCTAAGCTTTCTTTGTGTCTACAATCCTACTTTCTTCTTATATTATAAATGCGAAAGTTTGTGTGTATGTTTGTTACCTCTTCACGCTCAAAAGGCTACACCAATTTCGATGAAATTTGGTATGAAGATAGTTTAGACCCTGGATTATCACATAGGCTACTTTCTATCATCATCATCAATCTTCACCGCGCGGATGAATCGCGGGGCGATGATGAAAGAAGGCATCATGATGATAAATAGTAGCCTATGTGTTATTCCGGGACCTGAAGTATCTACACACCAAATTTCATTCAAATCCGTCTAGCCGTTTGAGCGTGATTGAGTAACAAACATCCATCCATCCATCCTTCTTCCAACCATCTTCCAACTTTCACATTTATAATATTAGTGGGATTTGATAATAATCGAATAAAGACGACTGATATATAAATTTTAAAGAATTATTAATTCTGAGATGGTCGCGATTAATAAACATTGAAAATATTACATACCTTACTTATAGTTTTTTTTTATTTTTATTAACATTCACACAAGATCTTCAGGTCCCAAACTAGGCAGAGCCTGTACTATGGTAACCTGATGACTGATATATATACTTATACACATATACACACCCAGACACAGGTCAAACAGATATGTTCATACACACAAATGTTTGACCTGTCCGGGAATCGAACCCAGGACCAGCGGCTCAAAAGGCGGAGTGCTACCAACTGCGCCAACCGGCCAGTCGATAGTCGATAGTTACATACTTCACGAAAATTGAGTATTTGTACCTAACGTTTTAAGGCTTGACCATTTGCTACATATACGATTTTTCGTCATTTCATCTTATTTTGTTGAAAGTCCTACATATCCAATAAACTTTTACTTGCAAGCTTATTAGTGATATATTATTTTCGATTGACCATATTTTTTCTTAATCAATAATTCTCGCGGTATCGACACAAGCGTTAGAACTGTGTCTTACACCAAAAGAAAGGAAAATGAAGAGTCTAAAAATGTTAGTAGTAATTACTTTTTCTGAGCCCGTAGGTTACTTGGAAAGTACATATATGTGGAATATTTTAAAACAACATGCATCAGAATTTGTCCCGCTCTCTCTGTCTGTAAACACCTATGAGAGTATGTAATGACATCGGCACCTGCTAAGCCTATAGAAAAAACTTAGCAGTTCGGTTTAAAGATATTTATTTCTCAACAAGAAATTACATTTCACTTATGTGCAATAAAATAATAAATATTAGCAGTTTTTGAAAAGAAACTGTTGTATAAAAATTAAACGCGTGCTTATTGACACACTTAAATTAAATAAATACACGGAAATCTTTTTATCTAAATAATTAAGCATATTAATATTTATCCAACAAATGTCGGTCACAAGTACTATCTCGATCGCTTTTCCAAAACCGTACTAATTAAATCATCACTGAATTCTTAAACAGTTGAAATTCGTAGACGTTTGCAGGTGGGAGAAAAAATCAAACGCCAGATTCTTATTCTATAAAACTATACTTAAATAACAAAACGCGGATGTAGGATAAGGGGATAAGGGGGGGAGTAATTTGTGGCGGTGAGATCACTGTTGCTGCGGCGGCGGCGCGAGGCGAGCCGCGAGCTGTAGTATGTCGCGCTTCTCCTTTGGGAAGCGAAGCTCGCGCGCTGCGAGACGAGCCGCGCGCAGCTCGCGCTCCGCTCGCGCCAGCTCCGCTCGGATCAGACCTGGGAAAGAGCACGTAACAGCTGTTTTTTTTTACGATTAAATCACGTTATGAATTATTGTATTACAATTTTATTGTAAAGGCCAAATAGATTCGCTATAAACTGGTTAGAACAATTTATATTTATATTTACTAGTAAAATGTAATTTTATTGATAACGTAGCAAATTAGGTCCAATTTTATATTAAATATATGTAATTTTTACATAACGCCTTCGAATAACATCGAAAGTTGAGAAACATGAACATTGCAAGAAGAACTTAAATAGTGGAAACATTAATTAGCAACTGAATTTTAGTTTATTCTTCTTTAATATTTTAAAAGTGTACATAGTCAGACAATCAACAACCCATGTTGATATAGTCAACATGGGTTGTTGATTATTGTCTGATTCGTTTTCTTCACAAAAGAAAACCATGAACTATACCCAAAACGAGTTTATGCTTTGACGATTATTATAAAAATTATCACAAGTTAACTGAAGATATACCTACAGTTACAACTGAGCAGTTATTACTCCTTTTTTAACATTTTATACTGTATATACGTACACTAAAAATGCATGCAAACTATGATTCGCACGCTTTGCTCTTACCAGCTCCTGCGCCGGCGTCTCGCTCGCGCGCCGCCCACTCGCGCGCCATCTGCTCACGCATCGCATCGTCGAGCGCACGCGCAGAGTAGTGTGCTATGACTTCCTGCCGTGAGCATTGTCGCTCGCGCATCGCTCGCAGTGACCCGTTCCAGTGCAGTAACTGGAACACTGTCATCAGTTCTTGGAACTCGAGCATCGTGCGCCCCTTATTAGCTTCTAGCATAAACCTGGAAATAATTAATAGGTTATGTTATTAGTTTGTTCGGTTCTTGAGATGGTTATACTGTCGGTAAAGGAGAAAATACGAATAGAGGGAGGTTGATAATATTTCGATGAGACTATAGCTTACGCCCATTCAAAACTTACATTTTACATGAATAAAATATGGAGATTCTTAAAATTTTGGGTAATAGCGAGCTAGGTTTTATTAAAAAATCACTGTCATTTTTACGAAGGCAAGAACAGTAATGTTAACCTTTACTCGAGAATGCTTTTGTTATACATTAGTATGCTTACCTAAATGCAGCGATTCCCGCGCTGGGGTCTTGGTGAGAGCTACCATCTCCAGCAAAAGATGCTCTCGCCTCCGCCACCGCCTTTTCAATAAAATGATCCGAGATCCGCCTTGACTCATGCTCGTTGAACACGCTGTTCATAAGAGCTATTTTCGCAGCGCTGCGGCGAGCCTCCGCTTTTGTAGGACAATTCTGTATAAATAAACAATAACTTAAAAACATAGAGTCACATAAGAGTCGAAGAAATAATATATACAAGATACTCAAAAAATAATTATCATCACATTTCAGTTCAATCATAGAAAAGCCTGCATCCAAAAATAATAATTCAATCTAATTTCTGGCTTTTCTTTCTCAGCTGATGACATTGCTGCAATCGTCACTTTAACATCAATAACGTGTTAAATGATTTAAAAAAAACATCAATATCCATCATTCTTTATCAGTATTTCTCTTAAAGCGGTGAGAGTATGCCGAAATCCCCTACAGGTGCCGGATCTGATGGTGCCTATGATATCGTCTTAACTTCACTACAAACGGAATCGCCTCTAAGCAGGAGCAGGAGCGAAAATATCACTATCGCTTGTTCAGCCATTTCGGAAGAAAAAATTGCTTTTATTAAGACAAAGTCCTGTGATCACGCCTACACTCAGTCACGCGCGGAACGTGGTCTTGTACGCTTGTCGATACTACTTAATACAAAAATAATTAATGTTTACATTTCACTTGTAAATACAGCCAATTATGATAGTTATAAATTACAATACCTACTTTTTTGTTTCGCCATTTTTGTGAGACCGAGATAAGAGGTGAACATTATGGGTGCCTTTCTTATTGAGCTTTGAGCACTTTGAGCACAGATAGCGTGCTTAAAGTCATTCCGAAATGCACTGACAGCTGCACCTGCCACCTATACCTGCAATCGACTCTCAAGGAAGGATTCCTGACCACACTGTAATTGGTGACAGTTCTTTAAACTAGTAGACTATACGGCTGACAATACGGTACTTTAAAAAGTACTTCCATGCTGTATAGATTTAATACTGATTTACCCACACTTAAAGCTCAAAGCAAGGAATCAAACCACTGACTTTAAGATTGATGGTCGATATTCACAGCCCTTTTGCTTCAGATAAATAATGAGATAGAAACGTGTTTCGCGATCAAATTTGGTAATTGTTATTAAATCAAACGGGGCTTGATCGCGAGAAGTCAAAACGTCGAGGTAAATAAATTACTAAATGTTTTTCTCGCGATCAAGCCCCGTTTGATTTAATAACAATGTGTTCGAATCGCGAAAGTCTCAAAATTACAAAGTTAATAATAATTTAATATTCCAATCATTGCTCATTCCAATTCGTAACATAACAGAAGTCAGTATTTTACTTTCGAACGAAAAGAAAAGTTTATTGAAAAAGTTGGGGCGCTACCACCCTCAAACTTCCCGTACCCTTCCGCCCAAGTCGGCCCAATGAAGACTGATTACGTTCACATTGAGGTACCTGTCAAATCCATCCCGGCAACAAGATCCTCTCATAAAATATATTAGCTCAGTTGAATAGAGTGGAAACTAATACGTGTCAGGGTGTCCACGTGCGTGAAATACCAAAATAAACCTTCGGGTTTATTTTGAGCGCACGCGTGAGCTACATACACGTGTATGTATCGACCTATTTAAGTATAGATATACGTCCTTATTGGAACACTAGCTGCGCCCCGCGGTTGTACCCTCGTGGTGATGAAAAACAGTGATTACGAAAATAAGCCTATGTGTTAATCCAGGGTATAAGCTATCTCTATACCAAATTTCATCGAAATCGGTATAGCCGTTTGAGAGTTATGAGGTAACAAACATACACACATACACACACAAACTTTCGCATTTCTAATATTAGTAGGATTACGTTCTGTTTTGTGCTAAAGTACAGAACGTGCAAAGTAAGAGAAGTAAGTACTTTACATTATACTCCTATAATCTAGCGTTTGACAACCATCTCACCATCAAGTGAGATAGTTTTCCTAATGGTGACATAATTTTTTATTTTATTTATTTTTTATTTATCAACATTCACACAAGGTCTTCAGGTCAAATAATGTCAAACACTAGATATATACAGTATAAAAAAGTCGGAAAATGTATCTTTTATCATCTATATATTCTTTAAGCCGTTTCTGTTCTACGTTTTTTATTGACTCGGTGCTTCTTAATTGCATAATAGACACATTCATATAAAAGTTATCATACAATTATTTTATTTACGATAGCACGGAAGTCGAAACAAGCGATCGAAACGTGTTTATATTTTATGGACCTGATAGTTATAACTTTAATTATTTTCTGTCTCAAAATTAAAAGAAGCTCTATTATTTACACAAAACATTAAAAAATATCATCTGATTTATATTCGTTTTTGTTGATCGCTTTGATCTGATCGTAACGGCTTCAGAACAGGCATAATTTCGGTATTTATCAGAGTCAAAAATCGGTACTACGCTTTTTTAAATTTTATTCATACTTGTATTATAAAAAATCAGTGATATGAACGAAGTAGGAGAAAAAGAAGGAAAAAGGAGGGCAATGTGACTCACACAGCTTTCAAACTATTTGTGGAGTAAATAGGCCGGCTTTGAGTTAGAATCTGTCGAAGTTCTCCCGACACGGATATGTCACTCAACCCCGAGTACGAGGGTCGTAGGTTCCTTCGTCCCTGAAAATGTTGGGTACATTTGTCCCGAAAACGGGACATAACTGGCGTGAGGAATTGGGTTTGGGGTTGCCGTCTGTTATTTACACCCTTAACCCTGCCTCACGCAAAAATAAAGGTAAGGCTGTAGTAATAAGGCTGTGGCCGCAGGTAGTGGCCAAACACTTTGTGGCTGATTGCATTTGTGCCTTTTCAAATTGAGTAGAAAAGCTGCCGGTGATTTATTTGTAAAAGCGAATATGTTCACGTGCCATACTGCACTTGTAGGCCACGCGTGTGTAGCCGCGAGCGGGTCAGTTAGTGAATTACTAAATCCTTATATATTCTCCACAATTTCTAGGGTTGACTACAGATCGTGGTATTACACAGTCAGTGAAAAAGTCAAACTCAAGTTCAGAATAAAAATGTGCTCTTTGCTAGAACAAATAAAAGGAAAAGAGGAAAAGATGAAGGAAGATTCAGGATTATCTTTTAGTATTTTTAACCATTCACCAGATTCACCACTATCTCACCTAAAGCTAAATGATGATGCGGTCGACGATGGACCTGTGAGATCACTGGGATCTATGTTCAATTGTTCATCTAGTGCCTACAACCTTGCTTACTTGATATAACAAATTAAACGGGCCGAAGAGTTTGTAGCATTATAGTTATAAGCTGTCAGTGACACCTAGTGGATTGCTGAAATGTTATTGTAGTATTGTAATTAATGATAAGTATTTTACAACAATTTTGAAGACTGTTTTACTAGAAACATAATTTAAAATAGAGAAAGTAGGAAAGTAGCAAACAAAATGTAGAATCCGTTTGTTTTTTAAGGACACTTTAATGGGCTTAGAGGCAATGTTTTATGTAATAACATTGTACAGTTCTTTGTCACGTGCCCGAGCTTCCGACTCACGTTCATAATGTAAAAATTCTCACGCGCTTGTAATTTCCTGTTATGCGAATGTTATTTTTATATTAAAACACCTTTTAGACGTTATATAGTAAGTAGTTAGACAGCTATTTGTGTTTTGTTTATATAAAAATTTAGCAAACTGTAGAATGTAAACAAAGTAAGGCCGAACCCTTTATAAGCCTATTTCTATTTCAGAAAGGCTATAAATTTGAAATATATTTTGAAACTTATTTAATATCAATATTTGCATGAATATTAAAAAGAGAATGGGATGAAAGAGAAATGTTAATGTTATTAATTAAAGTTAGAGTTGATTTTTTAAATTCATTTTTTCACATTAACATTAACTATCTACATAATTGTAATGTGATTCATTACAATCGCATGATAGTTCCAACTGAAAAATAGTTTTATATGTAAAAAAAGGAATCACTCATAAAATTGTCTGATTTATGAACTCAGATTGACGATTGAAAACTTCAACAAGTTCTTTCACACTTTTGAGTGTTGAGTTCGGTTTAATTTTTGTATAAAAATGTTTGTAGTAGTTCTGAAGTTAAGGTTATAGTTAGGTTCTGGATCGACAAACAGACAGACAGATAAAAATGAAATAAACGATAGATTCTCATTCGTTTGGGTATCCTAAGCACCTCTGATAGCGTTTCGTGAAAAAATGCAATGTGTAGACTTTTTGCTCATTACAGTTGGTAGTAATGGTAGTAATAATTCAAGGAAAAAATTGGTTGTCTGTAAAGTCGGTTTACGGACGATAGATTTACGTGATAACGTCATAATCATTTATGATTTTGACCTTGACCTTGACCTTGACCTTGACTTTGACTGACTTTGACTTTGATTATTTTATGTAACACAAAACTCAGGTGGAACGTTACGCGGAACGTTACTATTTTTCATGAGTGTTGCTGGTATTCATCAATTTATTAAACGTTATCACGTCAAAAAATAACTAATTAGAAAATGTTCAAAACTAAAAATGTTAAAATTAGCCAAGTTGTTTGACGCGAAAGATAAAAACCGAGTGCTCGTTTCGTGAGGTAATGGTTATTTATCTTTTTTTTGCTTATAATACCAAACTGATACTAACGAGAGCGAGAATTTTCTAAATAGAGAGGGTTTTCCAGTTGCCATCAATTTCCAGGCCGTTAAACGACAGTTAACGGCTAACGACTAACGAGAAAAGAGTTTATGACCATATGGAGATTCTTCGGTACCTGAAAACTGGGTAATGTGACGTTTTACGACCCGAGGCGGTTGTTTTCGCCCTTAAAGACATTTAAATCGTGACTGAAAGTTATATCCTATTCAAAGAAGATTGATTATCGTACATCTTTTTATACCAGATTATATTACTTGTCTTTATATTGTCGTTATATATTATTTTATATGAAAATTAAAAAAATAATTGTCGCATATACTCACGCTTCAGTTTTTATTTATTTATTTTATTTATTTATTAACATTCACACAAGGTCTTCAGGTTCCAAACTAGGCAGAGCCTATGCTATGGTAACCTGATGACTGATATATACATATATACACCCAGACACAGATCAAACAGACATGTTCATACACACAAATGCTTGACCTGTCCGGGAATCGAACCCGGGACCAGGGGCTCAGAAGGCTACCAACTGCGCCAACCGGTCAGCAATATTTACGATAACTACTAACTAATATATTCAACTAAGTATGATGTAAAGAGCTATTATGTGTATGTCATGATTAAAGCAACTAACGTATTTCATTTGGTAATGACAGTAATTCATATCCGTCTAAATAGCTATTGCCAATACCATAATAATGCTATATGTGGTAAATTTTTATAAGTTGTGAATGATAAAATTATTTTGAAAAAAAGAATTAGATGCCATTGCGGATTTTTTTTGTAGTTTTATAATAAAGAAACAATTTTACCTTAAATTATCTTGTTTTGTCTCCTACGCGTTTTAGATAATAGCTCCCAGACGGCTTGATTTTTTTCGACATATTCAACAACTAGCTGCGCCCCGCGGTTGTACCCGCGTGGTGTTGAAAAACGGTGATGATGGTGATGATGAAAGTAAGCCTATGTGTTAATCCAGGGTATAAGCTATCTCCATACCAAATTTCATTGCAACCGGTGTAGCCGTTTGAGCGTGAAGAGGTAGCAAACATACACACAAACTTTCGCATTTTTCTTGTAAGTAGGATCTTAACTGGTTGTCATGTCTCCACCAGCTTACATAAAACCTTTACAAATTTACACGTAAACCTTTCTCAAGGTGCTATCTCTGTGTGTGGTCGGTATCGGTGTATCTATCTCCCTTGATTGATGAAAAATGCATGAAAATCTGTTTAGTCTACAGTACACACAACACGGAGATTAATGTTTTCAGCCAACGCAATACAATTCACGTACGTATCTAGGTATGTATGAACCATCTGGGTGATTGGACTTCCAACTTTTCACGTAAATTTTAGCTTATAAAAAACGAGACATCATTAGCAGACTACACAATTTGCACGAGCATACACTTAAACTTTTGACCACGGCAATCAAAAAAGTTTAGAAAAACCGTCATAGAAAGTATTCCATTTTTAAATATACGTATTGGCCCATTGTTAGCCGCTTTTCAATATTATTCAGAACACTCAGTCAACATTTTATACTATTATATTTATTGAGAGATTTGCAGGAGTAATGAGGGACATGTTTACATAATAGACTCCGTATATACTTCTTTTTTACTGTCTAAATGTAAAAAAGCTTTTACAATGTGTCTGATAATAATAACATATTATACTTAATTCCCGTGGGAAGAATAAATGTAATAAAAATACTTAAAGTTCTAATACCTTGCGTTAGGACAACTGATGTTATTTAATGTTAAAAATCTGTTCCAAACACATATTTGCAGCATGTTTTTTTTTAATAATATGATGTGATATATATTTCTACATTATTTTGATTCAATTGCGATACAAAGACGACAAAAATTAAAATTTATTGATTGATTAATAATTGTTACACTTTTTTTAAACTCACTACCCAGTTGGGAAAACACTAAATCACTACGTAAGCCCCGAGGAGGGGTTTTAACGATTTCTTTTCATGGCAATATAAAAAATTCTAAGGTGGCAGGAAACTTTATGACCATTACCCTTAATATGGGATTCTTCACGTGTCTGGAAATTGGGCGGCGGGAATTTTTATGACAAAGGGCGGCATGTGACCTTTGGTATATATATCTGGTATATATGTAGATATAATTCGTGCACTATATATGAATAGCGTCTTACGCAGTAGAAATTGTTTTCGATGTATCTGCCTTAACCTCAAATGTGTTATTCAATGTTGACGCACTTATGCCTGTGAAGACTTTGGAATATTTCAAATACCCCAACTTCCCATTTGAAACTAAATAGTGACATTATTTAAAGAGCGGAAGAAAGGGCGAAGAATAGGCGTTTTCGGGCATAATAATTACAAGGAAACTGGCAATTTCTCCGAGAAACCCGGGTAACCGGGTAAAACCCGAAATGAGCAACGTGGTGGAAATAAGTACTTGTAAAAGGCAATTCAATGCAGTGAATTGAATTGAATTAATTGTAAGCTTGAAAGCGAATTTTAATGATATACTTAACATTATGTCCATTGCTGTTTTACTTGATACTGTGACCTTTTAAAAAAACACAGTTCAGTGCACCTTGACATATAAAATTGATTCATGAAAATTGAATTAAAAGTTATATGATTAATAGTTTTTTGCAACTTAGATTGTTACATAATAACTGCGCCATTCACAACCCAACTGGAAAGTTCGCCTTTTTTTTTCATTCAAGAGACGAATACTTCCATAAGGGACCAATATTGCTTTTATAAAAATATGTCAAGGATTTCTCATTATTTTCAAGAATATACGTAGAAAATGTTCTACGGATGTAGTGCAAGTTAGTTCGTATAGTTTTGTAACTACGTAATAATGAGTCTATGTGAAGCAGCAATAACTTGCGTCGCAGTTATCGTAAACAATTGAACAGCGCACGTGCGTTGTTCAATTGTTTGTACAAGCTTTAATTTTTCTCAGATACTAGATAAATAGCAGTTAGTGCTGAGTTCAATTGTTTCTCGCTGCGGCACGTCACGACTGCGAGAGGATCCGAGTATCAGCGACTGTATGTTGATTATGAATTAAGGTCAGATTAAAAAGCATTCATCTGAGGTACAATAAAGGCGAAACTGTGGGGCGCAGCAGTATCTCTGATTGAGAATTGGTTTGTTTTATCTCCTTAATAAGGAAATAAAACAAACCAATTCTCAATCAGAGATACTTAAAACGTTAAATGAATCAAATTATATAGTGATTAAAATGATAAATTCATTAATTAAATAGTAGTCTTTAAAGAACAAGAAAACTGCATATCCGTATAAGGGTCGTATAATGGCGACTGACTCCGCGGGGAAATCTTGTGTATCCGTCACAATCCGTGTTAATGGCGATTATAACTGACTACCTATTAGTGGCTGAGTCATTGAACTCTTGAAACGGACTTAATCGCATACAGAAGACACTTTAGATTTTATCTCGAATAAAATGGTCATTATATTTAATTAACGCATGGCGTCAAAGATTTCTATTTAGACAACCTAACAAGCATTCGCGTTATGCACGAAAGGTGAGAGGGTTAACATTTATGCGCTCATGAAAATGTCAAGTTAATTCTACATCATTTAACAACTATCGGCGACCTACTTATCTGTCTTAAAAATAAAAACGATATCGGAAGATATCGCTCAATAAGAAAGTAAATTTTTAAGATGAAACAATAATTATTCACAATAGTTCTTAAGGGACTGATTTCTGAGGTAAACAAATATTAAAAAAATAATGAAATTAAGAACCACGTCAATATACAGTTGCGCACTTCAATTGCACGAGTAACTTTTCTGGCAATATTATGTAGTCCAAAAGATTAATTCACCATACTGACATAACATGAATTATAGCATTTATAGCTGAAAAGATGATACAATCGATTTTGTGGAATTATTTTTAACACTTCACAGTTGCGGAACAGCACACGAAAATACACAATACAATTTTTACATTCAAGGTAAATATATTAAAAAATGTATATATATACAGTCAACGCACACAACAAGTATTTAAATAATACATATTGTGATGGGCGAGGCATATGTCCAGCGGTGGAAGTCCTATGGCTGAGATGATGATGATGAATACATAAAAAATATAGAGAACACCTTCCAATAAAATTGTTTTACAATTATATTTTCATGACTCAAAACTTTTATAAGTAAATAGTCATCAACGTTACATTTATTTAAACCGCAATTTGCAAGCCCACGGTTGCCATTACTAAAATAATTACGAGAATTGCCAATGCGTTTATTAAAATAAAATAATAATTGCAATACTACATTTATTAAAAAAACATTTGAGCTGTTGCAAGCGTATAGCTCAAATGTTCTAATCCACTTGGTTGGCAGCGTGCCCAGAATGCTGCATTGCCATGTTGAACTGCAATGCTGATTTGTTGAGCCAAATATATGCCAGAATTTTGATCACGCGTCGCATCGATCAAGCGTCATAAGTTTTGGAAACTTCTATGAGCTCACTGTCCCCGCGGGCCCAGTCTTAATTACAATATTACATATATTTAGGTGCGCATAAAAAAAAAGTATTGTAGTTCTTATTTTCCTAATAAAATGGTAACTTGTATAATTTTAAGCTTCTTAAGAGACAAAATCTGCTCATTACCTAATAATGTTTATAACTGGTTGGTCCCCCTACATGGGGCATTGAAATACCCTAAGGAACTAAAAGGCAAGAGTTATCTACGTATTTAATACCATCCATGAAGCGATCCCTTCCGTTCCGGGCGTGAAGGTAGTGTAATCCAATCATAATAATAATGTAATATTTTACCCGGGCCTGGATATGAGAAGGCTTTCAACTGGATATAACGTGACGGCGTTTGAAGTTTACGTAAAGCTCATGAATTATAATTTAACTGAAATGTAATTATACTAGAAGGTTAGGAAAATTTTCTCGGTTATTGTATGATAGATACACTGGCTCGATTCTCCCCATTTCTTCAAATAACCGATTTGGAAAAGTAATAATGTGGTAAATTTGAAATTTATTACATTTTATATGTGTAAATGTTAATACGCGAAATGAAAATGACGCCTACGTGACATGGCCTACAAAGATGTTTTGTGATTATCTCTATAAAATGATAATTAAAAAGGGAACAATCATTGCGTGATTGCACCTTAGACCATATCGTCACTCACTATCAAGTGCTATATTGGTCTAACTCTACATGTATAAAATTTAATGAAATATTTTAGTTTTTAAAACATTTTAATTTTTTTAGTATGAATCCGAAATGCTTGTAATAGGTTTTTTTTTTTTTTTTTTTTTAACATTCACACAAGGTCTTCAGGTCCCAAACTAGGCAGAGCCTGTACTATGGTAACCTGATGACTGATATATATACTTATATACATATTAACACCCAGACAGTTTTGAAGTTAGAAAGTTTGTAACAGTGAATAAAAGCAAACTGAACAGATGAATTATTATTCTCAACACGATATATTATATTTCTAGGTGACCTTTTAGTGTAAACGTGACGTCGTTTGTGAGTAGAGTGTAGAGACGTCATGTTACCTGAAAGCTGCCGAAGCACGCGCCGCCGGGCAGCGTGACGTAGCAGACGTAGGGCGGGTGGGCGGCCGGCACCGACTCGTATATGACCAGGGCGCCGCCGCCGCCGCCCGACGCGCCGCCGCTCCCTCGCGCTGCCTTCACCTGCCAGAACTCCTGGAGTGCTTCGACCACGTTCACTGTTGACAGTACGCCGTCAGCTGCATGTACAAAGACAAACGTAGCCCGGGTTAAATTAATTTGAAAAGTTCAAATAAGAGGAAGCTTGTTAAATAGTTTTTCGGCATATTCAAGGTTATCAAATATTTAACTCTTTGCTGAAGATACGTACAGGCAAATTTTAGGAAAAGGCATACTGATCATGTTACCTGAAATAATAATGAATATTATGAAGGTGTTATAAGTTGCTATATCTGAATCGAAAAAGAGGATTGAATAAATACTACCAAAAATATTGATTTAAATTACCGCGAGTAAGACGACGGGGCGTGACTAGTTTAATATATTTTTAGTTAAGTCATATTATTCTTATTAGTTGTATTTTAATGTTTAGTTTGAATACGGATTATGATCAACGAGTTTATGATCCTTATATGAACTTGAAATAAAATTTATTACCATACGATAACGTAAAATAAAGTGTTATAATATTAAATTCCCGCTTCCCCAAAACCTGAAACAACCCCGCAACAACATCGTTCAATTCACACAAAGCGCTCGCCGCTAACAGCGAAACAGCTCCATTATTCCATTACAGGGATTAATATAATTTTCCATTCATATCTGTTTAATATGAGATCGCCATTGTGCCTGTTGTCGTACCGGCCCCTTACACGCGGTCACCCACAGCGCCCGACACGATTCTTGAATCGAAAATATGGCAAAACTGGATGTAATGCAACTTGTGTACCATATACCTTTATTCAAAATTTTTGTACAAAAATCTGCTAGGTTATTCATATTTTTTTTATCTGTATTCCGTTTTTATTAACAATCTTAAGCTGCATAATAATGTTGAATAGAAATGCTCAGATTGTCTGGGCGTCGTCGTCTTTAATAGAGCGGCCAGCCTACCTTCTCACCGTTCAAGTTAAAAATGAAACTATGCTCCTACCACGAGAGCTATGAAGCTTACGTTCAAGGAACCATTGCGTTTTGCGGGGATTAGGTCAAATATTTTAGGTGCCTCGCCCACGGCGACTTATTGTAGCGCTGCAGTAGCGATGCAGTCGCGCGTGTGTATCGCTACCGTCGCGATGCTGTCGCGCGTCAGTCGAGATGCAAACAGGCGGGACACATTCCCCAGCACCCCACCCTTCATTTCCCTGATGTCATCAGAACGATCGCGCGTTTGCATCGATACATTCGTGATGCAGCCGCACGTTTGCATCGACTTGTCAAACGCAACTAACGCGCGATAGTAGCGGTGCAGAAGCGTGTTAACGAAACGAGCGACAGCATCGCTACAAAAAGTCGTCGTGGGCGAGAGGCCTTAAACATCGGGTCCGGCGCAGTGAGTGATCCACTCGAAATGCTATTACCACACAATGACTCGGCACTCCGCGACGTCTTCAACAGTTTTTGCAGAGCCAAAGTACAATGTTCAAGAAGACGGGACGGACACCTACTCTCCGCGACCACTCTTGTCATAATAAAATAATGAGTGTGAAATTGAGATCGGTAAATGAACGAGGAAAGTTTGTAAAATATCTTTTTACTCTTAATTAAAGACGATTTATTTTGAGAACAAAAGGAAGTTTGCGTGAACGTAATAATATAAATTAGATTCAATGGAATCAATAAAAAAGACAGGGTACTCTAGGATTACGTAACTAAACGCTAGACTAAATTCACATACAGGCAAACACATACGCATTTGTTAGTTTTACTCGGGCTATTTGTGCATTTTGTGTAAGCAAAGGAAGGCGTTATTTCTGCCTAATAATAATAATTTAAAAAAAAATGAAACCGACTTCAAAACTCAAAAGTGTGAAATAACTTGTTGAAGTCGGTAACAGATAGTTCAAAAGTAACTATCGTCACAGCTTACGCATGGTAACTATACGCGTATATACGCGTATAACTATACGCGGTACGCATTAGTAACTATAGAGTATAGTAAGTTTCTCAGATTTAACATACTTCACAATAAATATACATATTGTTTTTTTAATTATTATTTTTTTGGGTAACTACATACTTAGTTCGTGCAACGAACGCATGCAACCCATATATTGGTAGTTGGCAAAGTTATAATATGTCTGTTTGTAGGTTGTTTACTATATTTTATCATGAATGGAAATTTTACATTTCCTTAAAAATTTAAATCAAAGCTAATGACAATAATAATTTTGATCATTATTTTGAATTGATTTCCGCAGCTAGTTTATTATAAAAAATAGAGTGATGATTAGTGATTTATTAATAGGTATTTACTACTATTTACTATCATCGGAAGCTTAACTCTGCCTAAAAGTTTCGTGTAACTTCGACGATATAACACATACATACGTACTCCTTCAGAAGTACACTTTCCCTTCATGAATTGATAATTTTCGGTTCACGCAGAGTTCATAATAGAAATATGGATAAGCCGTACATATTTCTTAAAGCGGTGGAAAATCTCAGGGGGGCAATTCTACTACGCCGCACTTTTTCAATAGAGGTGATTTCAGAGGCCTAGTAATTCCACTTGAGGAATATATACTCGTAAATATAAGAAATACATAAAATGATGTCTATTCTGTAGATCTTAACTCTTATTTTTGTCCTTATCCCACACTGGGTGGGGTCGGCACAACAAGATTTTTCTTCCATTTTTTCCTATCATTAGTCATCTCGTGCTCACACATATCATTCTTCACACAATCCATCCATACCTTCTTCGACCTACCCTTACTTGTACATCCATCCACATTCATGCTAAGGACTCTTTTCGACCTATTGGGACAGTTTTGGTACACCAGTCTGGTTTTTTATTCAGTCCATACGACACAGTGCATCATGTTTCATAGTCTGTTACCACATAAAATGTAAAATACCTTACTAAATCGGCAATGGCTGAGCATAGATTTAACATAGATTCAGGCCGCTGCGGACTTAGCTGACTACGAATTTTTGCCGTCTTCTATTGACATCGCCTTGGCCTGAATATGAATATGATTTTTTTTTAATCACACTCTGACCCCCGCCCCAGGATTCCCTGTATCGCGGGAGGCGTGGTCACACACAATCACAGCACACAAACATCCAAAACGCGTGACCAACATCTACACTCATCGCACAAATGTTTGCCCATGCAGGGATTCGAACGCAGGGTCCCGGAGACACAGAAGTCATGTCAATGACACTAACCACTGCGCCACGGCGACCGTCAAATTAGTAGACTTAACACATGGATGACCCCCACCCCCTTCCAAAATCTGTGACTGCCACCGCACCTGTATCCATAAGGTTGGAAGCGGCCTGGATCCAGCTAGTTATCGCAATCTTTATTAGCGCTTTGATATCCCGAGTTAGACTTTACCAACCCCAATTGAGATACCAACTCCAGGAGAGACTTCAACGTTGTCTCTAAGGAAATCGAAAGGGTAGAATAGGGTCCCCAGGTGTTGGAACCATTTACACGAGAGCGATTGGGCAAACGTTGTGCCCGTGCCACACAGCCTGTCGCCGTATTTATCTAATAACACAACTTTGTGTTTACATGCTGGTTGTTAGGCGCACTTCACCGCGTTTGTTTTATATTATTCATTTGTTAAACTCTATTTAGAATTATAAATGTATAAAACACGGGAGTTACTCACGTAATAAGTCAGAGGGTTCCGACTATAGTTTCAACCACATTCGGTGGTCTTTTTCAAGGAGAATACGCTCGCGGTCACGATTCGCCTAGTCTATTTGGATTTTTTATTCGGTATAGGCATGCTTATCTCGCCTGATGTTAAGTGATGATGCGGTCTACGATCTATCGTATCGTATCTAGAGCACGCCTGCCTAGAAGATACATATTATTCACTCGTGAGTTGAAGATACCCAGTATGCTTCCGCATAAATACATACTCGGTATCTTCAAGTCACACATATACAGATTTAGGCAATGAATTCCACTCATTAGCTGTACGCACTATGAATGTGGAAGCAAAACGCTTCGTGCGACAAGTGTGTACGATTACTATGTATGGATGTCGCATTGCCGTCGGTCTGGTTGTTCGCAGATGGAATGGGGATGGAGGAATCAAATCATGTAACTCCCGCCGGACTCGCCGAAATGTATCCGAAAAACCACCAAGAAATCATGGAAGCGACTAGTTGTTAAATCAAATTAACTATCTTATGTTTTAATACAGTTACGATAAAGTCCAATTTCAGTACAACAGTTTTTATATAACAATACTTAAACAAGACTTTTTTATAAACCGCGGATAATTTAAGTAATTAGTAAAATAAGTTAAGTAATTAGTACGGACTAAAACTACCCGCACTTGTATATAGGTGTTCCAGTATTGAAGGAATTTGAATTATTGTAAGGAGTTGATATATTATTATATTTTATATATAATTGTATTTTTTTTAATGTATAAAGAAAAATATTGTTAGGAATTTTAAGAAATTGAACTATAGCGTAAATAGTTCATAGATTATAGCTAGTTTGAGGGATTAATAGAATTGCAATTCATATAACAAATGCTTTATATATCCAATGTGCTACCCTCATTTAGCGAAATTAAAAGGACCTTCGACCACGGGGAAGTATAAGATGCAAAGACACAAAATTTGGTTTTACTTAACAATATAAGAATTTCTTTAGGTATTGACGTAATAATGGTCTGATTTTAACTTAAATCGTGTGTCATCGTCATCATAATCTCAGCCATAGCACGTCCACAGCTGGACATAAGCCACTTCCATTGATTTGCACAAGCACTGTTTCGAAAAGTGTGTCATAGTGGGTTACTGTTATGTTTATCTATTACGCGCACCATAAGATAAAGTTATATTTTTTGGATGTTGAAATTTGGAAATTAGTAGTAAAAAGTTCAAATATGACCTTATCGTTAAATAACTTTTATGTCACGTGTATTTTTAAGAGTTTTCCCCACACGACAAAAACGACCAATTAAGCGGTTGTTTGATCGGTCGGCGAACCACAGTTCCCACAAAGAACTAACATAACTTACGTCGTTACCGGAGTTTCACACGGTGTTAGTTTTCGCTATTGTAATGCGATCTAGAAAGTTGACTCCCTATTGAATATAAAAAAACCGCGAACGCCTCCGATTTTCTCATATGCAAGCATAATGACACATTGATTCATTTCTGTTTCGTGTGACTTTACCATTAACCTTCAAAGCTTAAATCAATTATGATTGCGGTGACTTGATAGTAGTCGATTATTCGTCGAGATAGAGATATATGGAACTGGCCTGATACGTGAGCAAAAGTCACAGGGTTTCTCTAAAAGGTCTAATCTTAAATGTTCGAAATGATGTGACGGGCAGACACAAAAATTGCCAATACCACGAATCATATCACCACGGGTAACACCGCGGGGAGCTCTAGTAAGTCATATTTCACTTACTTAGTCTTCTCCAAAAAATCGGTTCGTGTTAGCGACAGACATTTCGTAGTTATTTTCACATTAAAATACTCCTCAAGACGAACTGAATAGGTCCCTTCGTCAGTAAAGCAAAAATTCGAAGCTAAAAAATATAGTAGAAATATTTTAAAGAATCTTACGTAAAAGTTGTTTAAATATATTTTAAACGAGTTTTCAGCCGAGTTGTTTTCTTTAACAAGAGCCTTTACAAAGTCCGCCGGAAACCAAGCCGACCAACGTGCACGGCCACGTTTTCGCATTATTTTTGCTTAGGAGCGAACTTATATTGAATTTAGCGTAGATATTGTTTACTCAGGTTGAAGTTCAAGAAAAAAAAAAAATTATCGTCCATAGATAATTCAACATATTTTTATATGATGTATTTATTTTCTCGGAGACGAATGCGCATCTTTTTATTTTCTTTTTAGTGACCACTAATATTACATACATCGTATGAGTAAAGTGTTATATAAAAATTATATTATAGAGCGCGTAATCTCTTATATGTTATCTTCTATAAAACACATATCTATACTAATATTGTAACAAGGAAAGATTTGGTTGTTTGTCTGTTGGTTTCCATTGAATAGGCTCAGAAACGACTGAACCAATTTAAAAAATTCTTTCAATTTTGGCAAGCTACACTATCCCCGGGTAACATAAACCAAACTATTTTTTCAAAAATATTAGAAATCCCTATAATTTTTAATTTTGGAATGTTTTACCGGTGCGAAGCCGGGGCGGCTGCTAGTACACATATACAATTATATCTAGTCTTTTTATACGAACACTTTTTACAGCGGTAACAAAAAACTCTTGCCCTCTTCGAATCTGTAGAATTCACCTCGCGGTTTGACCCGCGATAGTACGTTATTTCCGTTACCGTATATTTTTATAAAATTGTCTCATATTTTGCGTAATTTTCTTCTTCTTTATTTTTGTAAGAACCTTCTGCTAATTGTTATAAAATATGCATGAAATCGCTAAAGTCGTCCTCAAGTTATGGCGTGACCAATAGAAAGATGCGGGCCGCTTCCAACAGGTCCTTGTGGAAATCAATGGGGGAGGCCTATGTCCAGCAGTGGACGTCCTATGGCTGAGATGATGATGATGAATGGAAAGAGGTATACAATTTTTAGTTCTACACAGACTATACAATCCAAAGTACACGTGATTGAATGGATATATATCATTCCTAACCATCTGTTAAGTTAACTAAGGGTCTGTAAATCTTTCTCCCGGCGTGGTTTAACCATAATAACCCTAATTAGTGCAATCATCACCCACTTTTGGGGCTGTAATATCCCACTGTTGCGCTAAGTGGGACATTAGTACGATTTGCGGCGCGACACATGTCAGTTAACCACGGAATAGAAAAAAAATGAAAGGGTACTGAGGCAGCAGTTTCAAACAGGACTATGTATATTACACATTTATTTTTCATTTTTCATTTTTCATTTTTATAATTTATCAATAATGGATAAACTAGAATATAGGTTTATTGGTATAACCTTGTAAGTTCGGAATTTTGCCACAATATTATTTCCCAATGGACATCTTCATTGTGCTTTTCAGGTAATATTTAGGTATATGGTATACTTGTATAGTCAAGTTATTAATTATATATCTACGTACTATTATATACCTATAGTACTGAGTGTTTTATATTTATTTATTAACATTCACACAAGATCTTCAGGTCCCAAACTAGGTAGAGCCTGTACTATGGTAACCTGATGACCGATATATATACTTATATACATATACACACCCAGACAAAGGTCAAACAGACATGTTCATACACACAAATGTTTGACCTGTCCGGGAATCGAACCCGGGACCAGCGACTCAGAAGGCAGAGTGCTACCAACTGCGCCAACCGGCTAGTCAATATTATATTGACTAGCTATTCTATATTCATAATAGAAGTTCTGTGTCTGAACACTGCTTTACTATCGAGTATACTATTAACTTTTATCTTGGATTATTTGCGTCGAAAGGTTTTTGTATTCAAACATTGATAGTTCTGACAGAAACATTTTAGAAATACTAATTCAAATGTCATGAATCGATCGTAAGGAAATCATTGATAACCAAATAAAATGTGCGATTTGGTATAATGAAATTCCACGCTGGGGCGCGTAATTAAATTAACATACCTCTGCCCGGAGCTATTGATTTTTCGGAAAGACATTGTAGAAAATTAACTATTTAGACTATTACCAGTATTCTAATTTTATTAAAACTCACGTTCATGATTACTTTACACTGTTTTTACGGGTATAACGTGGTACTTACGCGTAGTCGATATCACGATCGACAATTGTATCGGCTTCTTCCGGAAGCCTTCATCAGGATCTTGAGTGCGGTGCGTTAGTCGTAACGTCCCGTCTCGCACTGACAATTGTCGATCGTGATATCGACTACGCGTAAGTACCACGTTATACCCGTAAAAACAGTGTAAAGTATTCTAATTGTTTTAGTGATTCGAACTAGAGTCCATCGACACACTTTAACACACCGTTTCCTGGAATATTTATATTTGTTTTACGTTTTCTGGGCTAATATTTTGAAATTGATCTCTATATTATAAGCCATCTTGGTGCACGACTACGTATAATTATTATAAGTGTCGTATAGGTACATGTAAAATAATCATCATCATCATTTCAGCCATAAAACGTCCACTGCTGGACTTAGCCTCGCCCAATGATCGCCACAAGGAAAGCTTGGAAATGGCACGCATCCAGCCCCTTCCTGCGATCTTGATCAGGAGCCTTACTATCAGCTTTGTAAAATCCATGCAAGTTGCGAGCAGTTCTAAAACCTAGCTTAAACATGCCAGAGACAACAATAACCGTTCACCTTTGAGAATATCAATGATCGAACCGTTCACTTAAGGGAGCGTAATGCCGTGGTGATGACTTTACACTAAGCAGTTTAAGCTAGGTTTTAGAACTGCTCGGAACTTGAATGGATTTAACAAAGCTGATAGTAAGGCCCCAGTTCTTCTCCCACCTAGTCGGTGGACGTCCTATGCTGCGCTTGCCTGTCCGTGGTCTCCACTCGGGAACCTTTCGATGAATGACAATCAAACATCAAACGACGAATCAAAAGATGAAACTCAAGAACCTTTCGATGCCAGCGGTCGGTTCTCCGAAATATGTACCTTGCCCACCGCCACTTCAACTTGCTAATCCGGTGGGCTATGTCGTTGACTTTAGTTCTTTTACGGATATTCTTATTTCTGATATAACCTCGTAAAGAAACCCCAAGCATAGCCCTCTCCATAGCTCGTTGTGCACCTCTGAGCTTGTTTACAAGGCCTATACTAGACACCACTGCAATATAATGCTTGAGAAATTATTAAATATAAATTTATTTATATATTTGAAAGTAGTGATTTAATATCGATTTAACTACATGAAGATTGTATGTAGTATACTGATAATCTTGGTTACATCTTACATTTTGTTACACCGTTTAATTTAATCAAATATTCTGTGAGAAGCAAGATTGAAACTTTGCAGAAACCACTGTGAGCTGTTCCCAATAATTAACTTTAGAGAAACAAAGGCAAACTACTAAGTTAACCACTATCTAACGTGAACGTTAGTGAAATTACGGTATAAATTAAGTTTGTGAATGACAAAATAGGGGAAGTATTCTTACATAGTTAATGGGATCGACGCCATTATGTGGATAGGCCATTAAATACTCTGGCAGCTTTTTTTGCTAAAAAAATGTTTTATTTGACCTAAACTAAAACGAATTTTGAATATATTGAACTGTAATTTGTATTCATTCATTGTATTTATTAAATCATTCGATGCAAACATTGAATGATTTACACGGGTAGCATAGGCTATATTATTTATTTATTTTTAATTGGATATTCTTATAATTTTGAAACTTATCCGTGCGAGCCGGGGCGGACCGCTAGTTAATTAATAAGTATGAAATTATTAATAAATAAGGTACCTTAACATATACACCCGTACTCATAATCAAGTCATTCCAAAGCTTAACGATATTGATGTTCCATAAATGTTAATTTGGCAACAACCTCTGTCAAAGCCATGTTTGAACATTGACCATCCATGTTAACGGAGAACCGGTGATATCATCGGCTTTTCGTGGCCCTTAACACGCAGTTTTACAGTTTGTTTTTGTATAGCATGGGTCGACAGTGAGTGGTAGATCCTAATAGAGTTATATCATATCATAAACACGTATTCACTAACGGCACGTTATGGGCTATCATTGTTGCTTTAGGCGTATCGGTTAACATGTCGGCGTCCGATTGATTCAGCTCTGGGTTCATCATATGTTTGACATGATATCTGTATTACAGTATTATGCGTACGGAGTGTATAGTTTTTATCATCTAGGCCCAGAGATATTTACCGATCTGACACAGATAAATACGAAGATACGCCCCTGGCTGTCTTGAACAATGAACTTCGTGAAAACGTATTTGTTTAAAATGTACCACGAGGACTATTGCAAATCGTCGATTTGGTTGTACTAAAGATAGGAGAATTATATGAGCAGAGAGCATGCAGTTGATAATGAACAAAATAATTAATGTAAATTTAATAGGTAATGTAGTCTTAAATAGAGTTTGAGGAAAGCGCTATATTGAAATACTTATCTTCTGATTACAAGTATCATGTACAGTTTCGCTATTAGTTATTAACGCATTGAATTGTAGATCATTTTATCCAATAACATCCATTCATTTTAATTTTCATCCTATTTCGCGAACTACATAAATACTATATGCATTTCGAATAAACAATAATAGATAATCGATTAATACTGTGAATTGGAATAATAAAAACACTTAGAACTTGAACTGTTTTAAGTTAAAGTTCTTGAACTGTTTTCACATTTGACGTGAACGGGTTATCCATCATACCGGACAGGGCCGGAACAACTCGCATCGCCGGGCGATACCGGATTTGACTATGCACGATTGGCACCTCGTGTATTCACAAATTGCGTATTTACCATAATAGCTCATTGCTTCAATAATGTATAACTTCGAAGAACTACACAAACGTACCTATTTTCGAACTTAACTATGAGCTTCGTGCGATTGCATAATGCACTTAGAAGGCATTTGTACAGCAATTGTGAATCAGCCAGTGTCGGTGTGCTAACAATTACAGTTGCTTGTCAAATACATTATCACGGACTGTACGGAAAATTATTAATTTTAAATAATTATTATTAATTTAATAGTCTTAGACTCAGGAGGTGCCTGTCTCAGATACACTACGACCTTAAAAATGCTGTTGGGGAATAATCACTTTTTTTTATTTCATATGTCAACATTCTTTTAAATTCCAATTAATGTGACGGCTGAAAATATGGCGACTTTTTTCGCTTTGGCCGCGCAATTCAGTCGTATTCAAAAGAAAATGTAAAGTTTCTTTTCATCGAGATGGAGGAAAAAATAAGCCATAAGTTAGAAGGAAATTCCCTTTCGGATTCCCATTTAAGATTCAGTAAAGAACTTTGCAACTTTTCTGACACATGAATTGGGCTATTAGAGAAAAGATAAAGGAGCGAACAATTATGTGTTCCATTTTCTTACAGCAGAATCACGGACACTGGCCCTAATTCTGTTAATCACATAAACTACCTAAAATTCACTAAAATTCTTCAAATTGAAATAGCTCGTATTCTATTTACGCTAAAATTCAAATTCGTATAACTCCATACAACGCTCTCACTAATATTAGACGAGTTTTATTCAACTATTGGCCAATTGCGGGTAGTTTTAGTAGGCACCAAATAAATGGCTTAATTTCTTTAAAACTACCCGCAAATTTAATAAATATATTTTAATTTTAGTGATGTTATTGATAAGTATCATACTAATTTAGACTTTATCGTAACCGTATAAGAACTGATTAAGTTTTCCAAAATTTTAGTTTAGTTCAGTTGAATAAGCGAATCAGTACCAATAAGTTTAATAGATAATCTTCTAATCGTCACTTTTACCATTTATGTAGTTCTGGGAATTGTTAACATGTAAGTAGGGTTTTATGGCGAACTTAAGTTCCGCCTAGCATGTTGTTAATGCAATAAACCATAAACTCTTTATGGCGAGAGTTTGAGACGTATAAAAAGTACGAAAAGTATAGCGATGTGCCCAGTACTAGTAAGAATTAGAAGTAAATAAGAAAATGGTATTAAAGGATTTCGATGATTGCCTACAGAACTCACAACTTGATTATTTATCTGTGATACTGACTACATGTACAGAGCCTGGGGCATAAATAACTTGCGTCAAATTGTTAGTGTCGTCGCCATATAAACTATTGAAAAACCAACCTACCGCTTGAACAAACTATCAATTGTCTGTGTCACAATAGTATTAGGTAGATAACATGAAAGTTAGTTTGATCAATTGTTTTACGCTGAGATACGACCGGTCTACGATTACGATATTGATTTGCGTTTCGGCCACTGAAGCGAATATGAAATATTTGAAAATCCTTTCAATTATTGTTATTTATTTATAAGAGTTGGTTGTATAGCTAAACATAATACGTTTCTGTATAATAATACTGTTACTGACTGTCTGCATCAGAGTATGGTCTTCGCTCGATACATTACCAACTGCCATGTTGGTCTATCAGTCCTATTAAAAGTTTATACAATTAAAAGTAGATGGCGCTATGTAAAACATCCCCTCATATTATGTTAACATTATAGAAATAAGTTTGGATGGCAGATAGAGTGATATTTATAGCTTAGATGGCAAAACAACAGGACGGTATTCTGTACTCAAGTAGTCTTGTATTCTGTAGTTCAAACTTTTCAAATTTTTCATGTCAAAATGTATACGTAAGTTCTGTCTAATGGTGTTAATGCAATGAACTATAAATCTCCTTGTAACTAACTCATACACATCTCAAATCTTTAAACCGATTGAGTTGAAATATGAATAACATATTTCGGGACGAGTGATGCCTCCCGTGTGCTATTAGAATAATAATCCGTCATAACAGAACAGCAGGACTAAGTTTGTTATACGCACGAATATCCTATTTTATGTAGTTAAGTACATAGTTTATTCTGTATGCCTGCAGTGTGTACAATGGGAACAATAAAGCAGTGTGTGAGTCAGCGAGGGGGGGAGTCTGCGGTCGGGAGGGGGAGCTAAAAATAGCTAGCCACCTCGGAGCGCACTTACAAATGCATTTAAATATTGACAACTACTAAATCTCTTGGGTCTTGGAGTGCAGAGCAAGCTGCGCTGCCATTGCTAATGCGGTTTCGAAACAGATTATTTATATAGGGTTTGGTGAGTCTTTATATATTTGAACACTTTGAACTATAGTCTCGAAGTGTAAGGATGAATCTTCTAATATTTGTTTAATTTGTCTTGTATAGTTTGCCCCAATATCACGAGCCATACGTATTTTAAATATAATCTCTTAAAAATTGATATTTTTGCATGTAGCCAGACGAAATTTACGGTGGCTCAAAGATGTATTGAAAATAGTTACTAATGTACCTACTAAGATAAGCATACCAAATGTGATAAGTTGATTATTTTAAATAAGTTATTTAATGTTATAACTGTTTTTAAACTCATAGCACTGTATTGGTTTTTTACTATAAAGATGTTATGAAGGTGTGAATACATAAATAAGCAAATAAATATAAATATATATATATATCGTGTCAAAGTGTTTGTCAAATCGAACTTCTCAGAAACGGCTTGCCTGATTTTTTTTGTGTATTTGGCTGATCTGAGAAGATCATAACGTATTTTTTACACCCTTAACCCCTTCCTCCCATTTTTATCGCCATTTTTGTATATTTTTATGAACAAATATCCAAATAATTTACGCGTCGATCAGCGACGTGAAGTAATTTAAATAAAGTGTCGTGTCACTTTGACATATCGACTATTTATAAGGTAGAGCAACGCTTGCCAGATAACCTAGTAATTTTGTAATATTTATATTTTGAACAAAACATTTTTGGTGAAGCTTAGCCATGTGACCGTAATCGTAGGGCTGGGTTATGCAACGTAACTTTTCAGTCACGCATCGGATGGGTGATTGCTAGTGGCATTTTCAACTGAGCACTTCCGTGCTCTGGAGTCCGTTAAGCCGTTTCTCGCATCTTATCCGATGAGTTAAGCGGTCGTCCGGTGTAAGACACAGCTCAAGCGCTTTGTCTTTACCACGAGATTTTTTTAATAAAGGAAAATAAAGTCGCTCGACAACAATTGTTCACTAATAAATTAGCAAACGAAATCATTTTAAATCATGTGATGACTGGCCGGTTGGCGCAGTTGGTAGCACTCTGCCTTCAGAGCCGCTGGTCCCGGATTTGATTCCCGGGCAGGTCAAACATTTGTGTGTATGAACATGTCTGTTTGACCTGTGTCTGGGTGTGTATATGTATATATATATCAGTCATCAGGTTACCATAGTACAGGCTCTGTCTAGTTTGGGACCTGAAGACCTTGTGTGAATGTTAAAAAAATAAAATGTTAAATCGGATTCAATCTGCATGAACTGTTCTCATAAGTGTTATTTTTATTAGTTTATACCTAGTGGCTACACTAGCGGTTCGCTCAGGCTTCGCACGGGGTTAAAAAAATCATAATTAAAAATTGTAAGGATCCTTAATTTTTAAAAAAAATATAATATGGCCTTTGTCACCCGGGTATAGTGTAGATTCCCAACAGTGAAAGAACTTTTCAAATCGGTTCACTAGTTTCGGAGCCTATTCAATGCAAACAAACAATCAAATCTTTCCTCTTTATAATATTAGTATGGATGACCTTACATCTATACCTACTAATATTATAAAGAGGACAAAACAAGACAAGCTGAGACTCAACATTGTGTATTTAGCAAATAAATATATAAATATAAATTAAAATATTCATTTATTGCCTTAAAGTCAAGGATTACATATAATGCATATGGCGTTACATAAAAATAAACAAATGATAAAGCCCAAAGAAGTGTTTTATAATAAATCCTGTACATCCAGCCAATAATGAACAACGGTAAACCTACGTCAAAACAATCAACGAGTCGTAGAAATGGTGTACGTAATAATTGCACTTTCACATTTTTAAGACTTATCGATCTCAAGATGAGCTCGTTAATTTATAGATTGATCATTAAACTGAATGATTCATGATCGTTTGAGAAATCTACGAGAAATCGAATCAGGTGATATCGGCGACAACCTACTTTTCCATTTTATTAGATCTGTGAAATGTTCTGTCTATGTATATGTCTAAGTCTATGAATACTGACTAACGAACTATCTATTATATTTTCTTGGATATATTATATGTAACATATTGACATAATAATGTGTATCATGTACTAGCAGACCGCCCTGGCTTCGCTTGGGTAATAAATTTGAAAGAGAGTAAGAAGAAAACCACATTTTTCAAGAAATTAAATATATATATATATTTAATTATTTAATTGTTTAGGATTAATTTATTTTTAAATAATTCTTTTTTTTTAAATTATTTATACTTAATTTCACAAATAATAATTATAAGGTTCCCTATTTTTTATTTTTCCCTAATATATGCAACATGAGTGTAATAAAAAAAGATAAGAAAAAAGACTATAATGTTTCGAATAAACCAACTAATCAGTCATCAAATATGCTTCCTTAAGAATATCTAAGGAATCATTGTACATATATGAACCGTTTATCAAGACATTGGGCCTATGGGCATCTGCATGTGACCGGATTAAAAAAAAATATCAGAGTGATGCAAAAAGCTGGATCATATTTGATTTAACTAATCAAAATTTCAATTTCACCGGAAATTGCTGTTGAAAGTATCTATATCCTCTAGTGGATTGGGGTTTTTCGAAAGTAAGTATCAACTTATTTCTCTGAATATGTTAACAGCGCGTTTACCGTAAACGTCTCGGTAGACGCGCAAATATGAATTTTATCTGATTGAAGTTACGTTCCATATTTGAGGCGACCACATTACGAAGATTCCTGCTCCTTAATAGTAGCTGCTCAGCTAAGCTTTCTCGCTTTATATTTGCAATTTACGACAATCTGATATTAATGTATAATTATAAAACGACACAATTACATCAGAGAGGATTTATGAAATAGCTCGTGAAGACTGTGGAGTAACGCCGTAATCAGGGCGATATTTCACAATAATTACGACGGCGTTACTTGTTACTAGACCTTTATGTTTAATTTAAACGTTATTGAGGCCCTTTGAATAAATTTTGCATCATTCTTTGACGTCATTACGATCTTCCAAAATTAGAAAGCTCAACAGTATTTTTGCATATGCAAATGGATAGAATTTTCTTTTGAAAGGACTTTATAATTTATAAATCTAGCGTTTCACCACTATCTCATTTGATGGTCAGTGACGAAGTGTTTTATGACAGTTTTTCAAACTTGAGGGCGATAGCGACCACCATGCTGGGAGTTTGATAACGGTGTTACCTTCTGTTACCATTTTTTGAAGAGTATTTATTTAATGTCCTAATAGTTCTTATATTAGTTAAGTTTTCTACGAAATCTATTTTTCCAAAATTATGAGTTTGTTTATTCAATTATTAGATATCAATCACTTTTTGACACTTAATTGATAGGTTAAGTTTAATTGTATTATTTAATGTATATGTATATAAGTATATATATCAGTCATCAGGTTACCATAGCACAAGCTCTGCCTAGTTTGGGACCTGAAGACCTTGTGTGAATGTTAATAAATAAAAAATAAAAAAAAAAATATCTAATTCCTGGTTCCAAAACATACTTCCTCAAAGTATGTCAATTGACACATATGCGAATAGCGTAATCAAAGGAACGGCCAATAGAAAATGTACAAGAAGACGACTATTTGCTTTGACAGCATAATGCTACTAATACTTATGCGTTAGAAAATGTTTCTTTCATGTGTAAGTTGTGCTAAATTCTATTGGAAACAATGAGTAATTTAGTAAAGAATGCGTCACCATAAATTCTCCAGCAGAACACGCACATCCAAAGGTAACGGTGCATCATCTTGCACAGCATGGACAGGCCTGTACGAGTGCACACTTTATAACTTGCTAACTGCAGTATGTATTTATGTTAAAACTAATTTATTTACGTATGCATTGGCGCATTAAAATCTTGATTTTAGAATTTGCTGTTAATTCGTTATCAATAAATTTACAACAAGATAATTAAAAACCGAGAGAGAGAGGTTTCCTAGCTGGGGCAAACATTTGTGTGATGAACATAGATGTTTGTTCTCGGGTCTTAGATGTTTTGTGTGCTGTAATTTTGTGTGTTTATACCTCCTGAGACACAGGGTATCCTAGTGCGGGGTTAATGAACGCGTAAACTAAAATTTGTTTTTATTAATTACAATTCGTTTTATATAGTTTTTAAACTACGTATTTATTCACTGAATTGTGGATATACCCAAGCATGTATGTTACACGTATGTAAGTTTAAAGTAAAATATTGATTAAGTAAATATTTCATGTCTTGTTATCGGTGATAAGAGAGGGGATGAGTTTGTTACAAACTTCATCATTTTTAAAGTGACGCATGTAAAATAAGTAAAAATATTTTTATATGAGCTGATGGTTGGAAATTTAAGGTAATTAAGAGTAATTTAAAAAAAAATCATTTCAAAACATTTGAACTAAGCAACAATAGGCACAATAATAGTCAGGTTATTTTACAAATTATCTAAAAATATGAGTTTGCAGATTATAACAGATATGTTTTTTGATGAAATAGGTTGCAATCTAGCAGACGAGCCGCCTGATGGTAAGCAATCACCGCCGCCCATAAATATCTGTTACACTGGGGTCATTAAGATGCGTCGCCAATCCTTTTTATGACTCTTCTTTTGAATTATTCCATATTTTAGCTACTCGAGGAAGCTCGTTCCACATTTTGCAGGTGTATGGCAAAAATGAGCGGTTGAATGTCACAGTGTGTGAACTCCATGTGTCAATTATACGTGGATGAGCTTTAAGTGATGGCGACTAGTCGACAAGGGGCAATCCTCACGCTCTGAAATGATCATGTAAATGCGTAAATGTGTATGTGTGTATGTTTGTTACCTCTTCACGCTCAAACGGCTACACAGATTTCGATGAAGTTTAGTATAGAGATAGCTTATACCCTGGATTAACAGATAGGCTTATTTTCATCATCACTACGCGGGTACAACCGCGGGGCGCAACTAGTATTTCATAGGAGAAAATTTTCCAGTATGGCCGCTGGACAACTAAAATCTTAAATACCAAACTATTCATCTGACGAAAGAGCGAGAATATCATATTGATAGAAATCGTACAGTGCAGTTATATTGTGTATAATTATAAATATACTACTTTATATTTTCCAAGGTGCGCCTCGCGGTTTTACCCGCGTGGTGATGATTGATGATGATGATGATGATGATGAAAAGTGGCCTATGTGTTAATCCAGGGTCTAAACTATCTCCATACCCATACCATCATCGAAATCGGTGGAGTCGTTTGAGCGTGAAGAATTAACAAACATACACACATACACACAAACTTTCGCATTTATAATATTAGTAGGATTGCATCCATATTAAGCAATAACGTACAAATGATACAAGCCATAGGTACTATCACTGATCGTTGAAGCTCACCCACATATAATCGACTCGTGGGAGCCAAAACAACCAATCATTTTTTTATACATCTGCAAAATGAAGAACGAGTTACCCCCATCGGTATTTTTAGATATCCACACCAGTATATGTATATCAACGTTGATCGCTTACCCTCAGGCAGCCCGTCTGCTCTTTAGCTGAATAAAAAAAATGAATGAAAAAAACCAGAGAATAAGGACTTTATCATGTCGATCGATTTGTATTAACCGTGGATCAAGAAGAAACTTCAAAATGTTACTTCAAAATAATTTTCGCGCACGAAAGTTTCATATATGCTTAAAGTTCAGTTCGTAAAAGTTTACAAACAACGTTATAAGTATGTTCCATTAAAACTAGTCTAAGTAAAATTTACGGATAGTTACGTAAGTTATTTTACAAAGGAATACAATTTCAACACAAGGGGCTGGATTGAGCGATGTCACCGCATATACGAGTATCTAATCATCATATGGTATCTCTATAAATGGCTGTACCTTATTCAGAGATCGCACGCAATGTGTCAAGCAACAATTGACACATTTTAACAAAAAAAATCTGGCAAGGTACGGTGTACTTGTGATTGAATTAAAAACCTGTTATACATAAATATAGGTGGCAATAGTGCAAAATGGTCTAATAATAGCCAGCTGCCTCTATTTTTAAACGTTGACTAACTTCCATCCATGAACGAGTTTAATAATAATGGCTGTGTAAAAAAGCAATAACCAATAGTGCTAATGGATGAACTAGAAATCACTCCAAATAATTCGAGCTTCAGTTGATAGAAATACGATATTTAATTAATAAAGCAATAATAATATTAAGTATCGATTGCATGTGAAGTGAAGATCTTATTAAGAGAAAAATATTTATAGAACATTCAATACTCCGGTTGCCATTACGCCGCTATTTGAAAAGTGCTGCTTTTAAGTGCTAATCAATGGGCGGTGTAAACCTGAGTACCTGCATTAATCCTATACGATACTTTACAACTTCTAATGACTGGCATAAAATAAGCATTAAATGGATATTCATAAATTACCTTATAAATAAGGGAAATAAAATACAACCAATTATAATTTTACGACACAGCACGTAAGAACGAAAGCTAGGTCAATTGGAAAGTCTAGCTTTAGATTCTGTCTAGCCACAGCCGATAGGCGTTACCATGCGGCCGCAGCGGCGCGACCGTCCAATGTTGCCGTCTGGTATTACCCCCACTCAACATGGCAACTTTATAGACGATCGTAAACTAGCTACCCGTACCTACCTACTATAAAATCACAATTTGAATTTCCTTAAGACAGTTCAATTTTCAAGGTTTAATTGAGCTTTAAAGCACCGACATAAGCCGCAGTTCCCAATTATCAATAAAACAACCGTTCGAGAGGTTCTACAGCGAGTTTAAAACATTATGAAGACAATCCCGGTGCCTGTGCCATTGTATGGAGATAACTGTAATGTCATTATAAAAACTTTATACGCGGGGAGATTAGATACAATGTGCACTTTAGTCGCTTGAACCGTGCCAAATGCCAATTCTTGCAGATATGGTAGTTTAACGCAAAAATGGGCTTCTGGATTTTATAGAGTCATTACGATACAAAAAGTTTTTCAAATGTTAATAAAATGATTACTATTCCTTCTCTTTCATACTTAACTTCAAGATTAAAAGCAATAATCAAAAATTTAGGCATTATATAACAAATAAGCCATCACGTCTTAATTGAATAAATAATTTAAACGTAACTGAAGTTAAAACCGCTGAGATTAAACTTGCTAACTCAGAGGGGAGCTTAAACTTAATACATTCTCTCAACAATATGGAGTAATGCAACAGAAAAACACGTTTATAATGGCAAAATTATAAAGATTATAAGCATTTCAGTGAAGCATAATAGCAATATATTTAGTGTTAATATAATAGAGAAGTCAGAGATTACTAAGCTTAAATTCAATATAAAATGCTGCAAGTCATGCGGCAATGGTGAAAAAGACAGTCAAGACCACAGAATGGGATCAGATCAGCTGATTTTTGTATCACAACATAGGGCCGACCATAAACAAAACCTCACAAAGTAACAAAACTTTTTTTTAATAAATAAAGTTTTACAATCCTGTGATTCGAAGAGAACTAGGCCGACAGAGTTCCAATTGTAATCTTATTTGAATTGTAGATTCGCACTAATGCTAATTGTTGTTTGAAGCTTATAATTTAGAAATTTACAGTTGTAGATTATGTTATTATACAAAATGGAATTCTCGAGAAGTATGAATTAATAAATGGACCTACCTTTCACTGCTGGATTTGTCATACTTTGCTAAATAAATTTACGTCAGCACTTTAACTTATAGAACAACATTCTTGATCATCTCGAAGCTCTGAGAGGTTCGACCGGGTCGTTAATAACTAATAACACTTAATAGACATGTATGTAAATGTGTAGTATACATACAACGAATTAATGGGTGTACAATTATCACTCATAGAAATGAGTGTATCAACAGAGCGGAAGGCTAGAAGGAAAATGAACAACGGGTGAAGTGAGGATATGCAAAGTGAAACAAGTAAAGGACACGCAAGGGGGTCGGATGAAATCGTCAGACTGTAAATAAGGGAGCGACAGGTTTGCCGACACTGAGACAAAGAACTTTAGATTCGCATAGCGGAGGTTGCAAATGTCAGCTGACCTCTGTAGACGTCATCGTAGAGCGGGGCGAGCGCGGTGTCGGGCGCGCCCCAGCAGCGGGACGTCTCGGGGTACACCATGGGGGCGCGCCGCTAGCGCAACATCGTAGAACAGCGCGGCGCGTGCGTCAGCGCCGACGGCTGCGCGCAGACTGACGCACCAGCTTGACTCTGCTGCGCCGGAGCACCTCCACAGACGAAAATAAACAGCCTGCCAGTTTTTACTAACCGCCCCGTGTAAGGACATTGCCTCTGTTCGACTCGTATTCATAAATTTAAAACCAATAAATTATATCCACACTCGGGAGTTAATGATGTATTTTAGTTGATAGTTTAAAGTTTCATTTAGTTCAGTTTACTTTCAATTTCATTTTTCCATTCTAAATTTAGATAAACCATTACTTACCATTGACGAACAATTTCTAAGAAAACATTGAATAAATTTGCATCAAGTCTACTGCATGCTCAATGTGACTGCGTTGTGGCTGGCAGTCTGCGGCCGGGCCGCGTGCTTCACTTTCGCACGGTCCGCGAACCCCGTCCCGACGCGACACTAGTTTAATTGCAGGCTGCAGCAAACCGGATTTATTGTCTGCCGCCACTCGATATCACTGGAACTGTGAGAAATCCGCCAGCGTCGAAGCGTTACGCGCAACCGGTCAACGAGCAGGTTCGGCCGCACCGGTGTTCGGTACTAAGTGCCTGCCGGTCGACAAATCTCGTCATTATTGACAGCCCTAGGCGTGGACGTGGAGCCTGTCTGCGTCCGTATGATGCGCAAAGGCAGGTTGCAAGGCGCATGTGTGGCGCGACACGCATAATTTCGGCTGTAGCGCGCATGTAGAGCCAAGAAAAGACTTCAACGCGTGCGCATTTTCATTTTGAACAAACATTATATTCTATTTATTTTAACACCATGACGACATGGATATAAGTTGTACACGACTGTTACAAATAATATAACAGTAAAAATAAGCTATTAACACATTTCTAATTAGTAAGTATTTTATCTAATGCATGTAAATATCTTTTATGTACTGTTTTATGTAGCATAATATGAGCACGCATACATATAGGTAGTATGTTTGTTCTACAGTTGTTTATGAGGTGGGAAATTCATTCATAAGTAGATATATTAGCAATCATCACGCTTGTTCATAAATTATGGACATGAGATAATAATGGTGTGTTTTGGTGTGCCGCTCAAAGTTCGGCCTGGCACTGCCTGCGCTCGTCATCCCATATTTATGTACATCCATTACAAGTCATATATAACGAATACATTTTTTTTTAAAAACATACGGGTCGAATTGATAATTGGTTTTTAACCGAAGTCGGTTAAAAACTACCACATAAGAGAACACTTTATCTTTATCAAAAATTCTCGCGGTAACGACAAAAGCGCTTCAAAATTGTCTTACACCAAAATATGTATATAAGTAATATGTATATATTTTTTATTGTAGGTCATCTGTGAAGTATAATTTTAAATATGTTAAATCAACACGCAAAATTTGTCGCGCCGCGTCTTCCTGTAAACACCCGTGAGTTTCGAATACTTCAGAAGACTGGCTAAGCTAACCTGCGCTGTACCATCATGATTAATCATATCCATCGATGTAAGAAAAGTAAATGGACGGGCCCAGAACACACAATCATCAAAAATACAAGCCAAAACATAAAACGTTACATCGTTCAAGTTCGTCGGGCGTCGGTATGTCGGTTGGCACTAGTCGCCGCCGTTGTGCACTATCCTTGTCGCACTTAGTTTAGTATTGTTGAGGATATTTCTGCCACGTTTTAAACTTCTGTACGAGTCAGCACGAGCCGCTATCGTTATTAAAGAAAACGCGCTATCCTATCACACAGTGTATAGTATATTTCTGTCCCGTAATAGTTCAGCACGTAGGTCACAAGAACATTTGTAATAGAAAAAAAACAGCAGATATAATTATCTTCGTGAGTAAAAGGGACCGCCTGTATTTGTCTGTACATCTGTACCCTATGAGTTGGTACTACTCGTCACAGATGCCAGACAAAGTGCGCTATCCTTGTTGCAATTTAGTGAAGTTTAATTAATTCGATAAAATATATATGTGTGAGATGCCTAAACTCTTATTTTGTTGTTTTGATGTGTTTATGCATCTAGGGAACGCACAGGACGGCATATTTTTTCAGGTTTTTGCGTCGAGTGTTGTCACTGACGTATGTACCGTTCTTCTCGTGGACAGACCTTAACTAACGCAAATGTGCGCGAAGTGTGTTCCGCGACCACACTTTAAAGGTATTATTTTTTGGCTTGGGCCCGTCCATTTACTCTGCTTATGTCGGTGATCATTATCAGCAGCTGATGATGATCACCGACATAAGCAGAGGTGCTATAAATACACTTTCAGTCACTTCATATTTCGGCACTGATGCCAAGTTTTGATAAATCATAGCCTGGGGTATGTTAGTGCCCTGATATAACATGGCCTGGCGTTTGAAAAGAAAATTTAACATATCTCTATATGTCGAGCACAGCTATCACCTATGTGCGGTATATGGGCTAGTTAAAAAAGCATCTAGCTGCAATAGTCTAGAAAATAAAGAAAATTTAATATATAATAAATTTTATATATTTCAATATCTTATCGATAAGTCAGAATATTCTTACGACCAAATATGATATACATAGAAGCATAGCAAACACAAAAACCTAAATAATTTTAAAACAGTTAGGTTTTATTATGTTGATGGTTATTGGGTTAATCGTTAGATAAAGGGGTTCAGAACAGGTGAGTAGGTAGTTATTATTTCTTGAATGAATGTAAGAGAACCAATGGAGGCTTCGTTAATATTTGTAACTGGGACTGGGCTGGTAGGTATATCATCATCATCATCTCAGTTATAGCCATAGGACGTCCACTGCTGGACAAAGCCTCCCCCATTGATTTCAACAAGGACCGGTTGGAAGCTGCCCGCATCCAGCACTTGCCTGCGATCTTAGTGAGGTCGTCTGTCCATCTGATCGGTGGCTGTTCTATGCTTGCCAGTCCGTGGTATCCATTCGAGAACCTTTCGACCACAACGGCCATCGGTTCTTCGAGCTATGTGTGGCCTGCCCACTGCTACTTGCTAATCCGCTGGGCTATGTCAGTGACTTTTGGTCTTGTACGGATCTCCTTATTTCTGATTCGATCGCGTGAGAAACCCCGAGAATAGCCCTCTCCATAGCTCATTGTGCCACTCTTAGCCTGCTCAAAAGGCCCATAGTCAGAGACCACGTTTCGGTTCCGTAAGTCATCACATATGACATATTAGAAAAGCCCTTGCTTTAGTATAAACTGTGTTGCAGAAAGAAGGTAGTGTCTTCCCCAAAACATAGGTATGAAAAAATACGTATATAAAAAACTTTTTAATGCAGGTAATATTGAAATAAAGTGGTTTTATATTAAGTTGAGGAACCTTTTTTGAAGCAGACTTTTTTGCATTTTTAGGCAAAAATTTAATAAATGAAATAAAAAGATAATCAAATTAAACTATAGATACTATGAAGTTCTAAATAATATAATTTTAGTGTTATAACTATGATGTCATGTACAAATGATGAGTAAGTAGACATGTGTGCGTGTTGTTAAGTAGCTGTATGATAAGCGTATTCAGCACACTATTCAATTTTTATAATTAGTTTTTCTACGTTCTCATAATCATATTTTTGCAACCAATCAGTAATAAGAGTTATAGGCTTACAAATGTTTATTTTTAAATTTGGCATTGAGTTTGTTATATAACACGGAAGACAGGTGGTTCTAGTGCCTCCAATTGGTGACGCTATAAATAAACGGATGTTGTAATCACAAAATTATTAATAAATTCACTTTGAAATTTTGAGGCAAGCATTAACAAGTCTGTTTCGGTAGAAAGCAGAAATTTTTGCAAAATATTAGTTATTTGAAACGAGGCAATCAAATGTATGGTGATAAAAGAGATCTATCTAGGGAAGAGGGTAGAGAGGTCGATTTTAGATCCAATATTCTGCATAATATGATGATTCTTCATATTGCTACGTTAAAATGATATTTAACATTATTCCTATATGGATACCATAGGTATGTATAAAACTACACACTTAATATAAATTTTATTAAGAGGCTAATTGTGGTCGTCATGCGTTATAATAGAATGTATGCAGAAAGTACGTCTTGAAAGTATATCTTTAACATATGGGGTTTTTGATTTCCCAATGTCAAGCAAAGCAAGCACTTTATGAGTCGTACCTTTACTGTACTCATATTATTTCAAGCTCTTTACTAATATTAGAATCTAGAATTACTAGAATATCTAGAAATTAATTAATTAACCTAGATGATAAAGCCAAAGTTTATTACGTCTAGTTTGATTCGGATCTCCATTACTTACTTATATATATATTATACAAAATCCAAGAGTTAGTTAATTTTTTCGAATTTCTCGATGCAACCATATCTATAAGATTTGCTGCATCTACATCGGCAGACTTTCTATATATATACCGTAGGTTTCCAATTCCCGAATTCCTAGACGAGATTGAAATCTGTAATTCTGAATAATAGGTAGGTAACCTTTTTTTTCTAACCTTTTTTTTTTTTTTTTTTTTTTTTTTTTTTTTTTTTTTTTTCCCGGGGAAATCCTTTATGGATACCACCGGCCGGGGGAGGCACGGTGGTTATGTGGGAGTCCCCGCCAGAGTGGCGAGTGTACCCACTAAAACCCCGGGGTGTTCCTCCGTCGTCGGCAAGTGACGGGGGGCACGGTTCCGCTCGCGCACTATCCGCAGCCCCCGTCGACGCCGCTGCCCGCCTTGCGACGGGCCCACCTCGGGGAGGGATTCCTCCCTCACCCCTCGTGCACGATGCCCTCGGGAACACATCGAGGGCATCGCCACCTCGGAGGGCTCATACTTGGGGGGTGCCAGACGCCCCCGCATCTAGCACCCCCGGCCCTCTCAGCGGAGACGGAGTGCGGGTCCGATCAGCCCGCCTCCGTGTCCGCGCTCGCCGAAGCGGGTGAGAGAGAGGATCCCTTTCTCTCTCCCGCTCCGCGGCCTCCCTCTGTGACATGACCGTTTCACAGAAGGAGGCGACCGCCTCCCACGACCTCTCATCACCGACCATCTTGGCTAAGACGACCGGCAAGGAGAGGTCAGTGCCTCCCAGAGCCGCGACCAAAGCTCGGCGCGGCTCGGCTCCTCCCGGACAAGCCTCCAGTGCGTGCTGGGCGGAGTCTTCCGCGTGCCCACACTGGTGGCAGACCGGGGAGACTTCCCTCCTGGCACAACGGTGCAGGTACCTCCCAAAGCAACCATGCCCCGAGAGGACCTGCGACAGCCTATAGGAGAGCCTCCCATGCCTCCGGTTAACCCACTCTCCGAGTATGGGACGGATAGCCTCGAGGAGTCGTCGAGCGCTATCCCCCCTCTGCGTGGGTTCTGCGAGGAGCCTTCCCTCCCACTGCGTGATGGCGGATGCTCTGGCTTCCTCCCGCCAGAGCATCACCTCCCTCGGCGCCGGTCGCTCGTTACGCTCCCGTGCTTCGGCTCTACGCCAGTAGACCGAGGCAAGGACTTCAGCCTCAAGGTCCCACGGAAGCGTCCCGGCGAGGGCGCATGCCACCTCATGAGAGAGTGTGCGGTACCCCCTGCACACTCTCTTCGCCATCACACGTTGTGCTCCGATCAGCAGGGCGGTAGTCTGCCGATCGAGCTCTCCCGCCCATATCGGGGCGCCATAGAGCGCCATGGAGCCGACCACCGCGGTATACAGCCGCCGGCAGCTCCCCTCTCCTCCACCGATGTTCGGGAGGAGGCGGCTCAGTGCTCCGGCCGTCGCCACGAGTTTCGGGGACAGCCGTCGCATATGCGCCCCGAACTTCCACCTCCCGTCAAGGACAACACCCAAGTACTTGAGCGTTGTCCGGACAGGGATGGGGGTACCTCCCACCACTATGGTGGAGCCTGCAGGTGGCGCTCGTCGGGGTCCATGAAAACACATGGCCTCCGACTTATGGAGCGCGACCTCCAGGCCCAGCATCCGGATCCTGGACACGGCCGTCGCGACAGCGGCTGTTGCCAGGATCACTGCCTCCCTGTAGCTCTGCCCCCGCGCGGTCACCAGTGTGTCGTCAGCGTAGCAAACTACGTCGACTCCACGAAGGTTACCGCAGCGGAGGACCCAATCGTACCCAATGTTCCACAAGAGTGGTCCGAGGACAGACCCCTGTGGAACACCGCGCGTCATGGGGCTACATCCCACCCCTTGGGTCGTCGAGTAGACTACCTCTCTATCGGAGAGGTAGTCCTCGACGAGCCTCCGCAGGTACCTGGGCACATTGTGGTGCCCCAGGCCCGCGTGTATCGTGCTCCACGGGAGCGTGTTGAATGCGTTGGCGATGTCCAACGATGTGGCCAACAACACGCCTCCACTGGAGCACGCCTCCTCGGAAAGGTCGCGGACGCGCGAGATCGCGTCGATCGTCGAGCGACCCCTCCGGAAACCGAACTGGTTGGGCGCCAGGTCCGGTCCGGTCGTCTCGAGGTGCTTGACAAGGCGGGCAGCGACTATTCTCTCGAACAGCTTGCCGGCCTCATCAAACAGCACGATCGGACGATACCCCACGGGCTCGTCCGCTGGACGACCCTCCTTTCTTATGAGGACGAGGATGCCCCTTCTCCACCGTCTGGGAAATCTGCCGACCCTGAGGCACTTGTCAAAGACACCTCTCAGGGCGGTGCCCAGGTGCTCCAAAGAGAGGGCCCACACGCGGCCCGGTATGCCGTCAGGCCCGGGCGCCGTGTTCTTGGCCCTCATCCTGAGCACTGCAGCACCTAGCTCTCCCTCGGAGATGGGGGCAGGCTCGTCCTCTCCCTCGGCGAGATCGGCCGATAGGGCGGCCACAGCAGTGGGAGGTGTGAAGTCGGTCCCCGGCGCACCGGGGAACAATCCCTCGACCACTCTTTGCAGCACCACCGGTTGGAGCGAGGCCGTGGTGGGGGGACCGCAGGGGCGGAGCTTTTGTCTCGCCCATAAGTACGGTCGACCCCACGGATCGCGCTCAAGCCCTTCCAGCAGTTGCTGCCAAGCCTGCTTCTTGGCCTCCCCTATCGCTAGGCGTAGGGCCCTGGAAGCCTCCCTGTAGGCGGCGTACAGAGACTCGGTGTTTTCGGTCTCTTGCCGCCTACGCCTTCTATACCGCTGGTATTGGCGTCTCCTCGTCACGCAGCGTCTCCGAAGTTCGGCGATCTCCTCCGACCACCAGTAGACCTGGCGTCTGGGCTGTGGGGCACGCGAACGCTGCATCGCGGCGTCGCAGATACGCGCAACCGCCTCACACAGCCTGTCCGCCATCGCGTCCGGGTCTACCGGTTCCGGTTCCTGAGGTGCGCCACTCCACGCTTCGACGAGGATCGCCTCCAGCAGTAGTTCGGCATCGAGGCGCTTCAGGGCCCACCGCGGGCCGATCTCGCTCCCTCCTCTTCCTCTTCCTCCTGACACTGCGTCCGTCGGGGACGGGGAGACGCTAAACCGGATGTACCGGTGATCGGATAGCGTCTCCGCGTCCACCAGCACCTGCCAGTCGCGAATGCGGCAGGTGAGGTCTGGGGTGGCAAGCGTCAGATCGACGATCGAGCCACCCCGTTGACGAACACAGGTGTTCTCCCTGCCTCGGTTCACGATACAGAGACCCACCTCGGTTGACCACTCCAACACCATGTCGCCCCGAAGATCCGTCGCCGGGGACCCCCACGCCAAGGATTTGGCATTGAAGTCCCCGAGCACGATAACGGGGCGTGGGCGGGTCTGACCAATGAAGGTCCCCACCTCACCGAGAAGAGTCTCTAGCTCGTGAACCGGCCTGTTGCCGGAGGTATACACTCCGACGATGACGACTTGGCCCAAACAAGCCGTCACGTATCCCCTGCCCCTCGGGCCACCCTCGAGGGGGGGGGAGTGGGCCGGCGACTGTGTTGTGATCGCCACTAAGCCGTCGAGGTCCCCAACCCAGTCAACCCGGGGTGGGACGGCGTACGGCTCGGCGATCACTCCGACGCTGATCAACCGCTCCGCCAAGGATTGAAGGAGTAAATCCTGTGCCCGGGCGGAGTGGTTGAGGTTCGCCTGGAGGAAGGTTAAGGCCATTAACCCACCTCCATTTGAGCCGCGGGCCCTTTGTCGGGGGGAGGCGGCCGCGGCTTGGCCTTGGCCTCAGCCGCAGCGGCCCTTCTCCTGGCCCCTGACTTGGCCGGGGGCTTGGCGCAAGCCTTGCCCCCGGAGAGGTGGTCCGCCGACTTCCCAGCTGCTTCGCAGATGGTGCAGTGGGGAGTGGCGGAGCAGTCCCGGGCCTTGTGGGCCTTTTGACCGCAGCGATAGCACTCATCGCTGCGGTCAACGTCGGACTTACACTGGGCCGCAATGTGGCCCAGCGTAAGGCAACGGAAGCAGCGGCGGGGTCGAGCGTCTAGGACGACGACCCGGGCCGCTACCCAGCCCACCAAAATACGACCCCCGCTGGCCATTACCCTCTTGGCCGCCACGGTGGGACAGCGCACGAAGGCGGTCCCCATCCCTCCGGCTCCGCGGCGAATCGTGCCGACTGAGACGGACTGGATGGGGCAGTCGCCCGCCTTCGCGAGCACCTCTGCCAGCTCCTCCGCCGTTATGGAGTCGTCCAGGCCGTTGACTCTCAGGTCACTGGTGGTGACCGGCCTGGAGACTCGCACCTCCTCCTCGCTCCCGAAGACTTCCTTAAGTCTTCCGGCGAGGACGTCCGCCTTGGTGGCATTGTCCGCGCCGGAGACCTCTAGGATTCGGGCCCCGGTGGCCGCCGTTCTGATTTTTAGCGGCGGCACCCCCAACTCCTTCAGATTTATGTTCGCCTTGGCCCGCTCGATGACCTTGGCAAACGTCATGCCCTTCTCCGCCGCCCCTGATTGCAGCGTCAGTACGACGGCTGCCGTTTTCGGGGGGCGGAGTTTTGCCGTTCGTGCGCCGGTGGTCTGCGCAATAGGAGCGGGCTTCTTCTTGGGCTTCTTCTTTTTTCCTCTGGAGTTGGAGGTAGGAGCAGGAGGAGCGTCCCTCTGCCTCTCCCGACCCCGTCTCGCCACCTCATTCCACGGCTCTGATAGTGGAGCCGGAGCGGGGGCGGGGACAAAGTGCTCCGTCGGTGTGGGGGCACCCCGTGTGCCACGCGTCTGGGTGGCAGGGGCTCTCGCTGGGGCGCGGGCGGGCGCAGTGCTGCGGCTTGTGGCCGCCGCCGGGCGCGACTCGGCCTCCCTACGCCGATCTGCGGCAAGTGGGGGCCTGACCGTCCTGGCCGGCAGCAGCCTCTCTTCCAGGCCTGCGAAGCGGGCATTGAGCATAGTGCCGACTTGCACCATGATCTGCCGCATACCCTCCTCCGTGACGGGAGATTGGGCCGAGGTCTTGGCCGGCACCAATCTCGGAGTTGGAATCAGGGTCGGCGCAGGAGGTGCTCGGGCCGCCTTCAGCTGTTGCAGCTCACGTCGGAGCTCTTTGAGGTCCGACGAGAGCTGCTTATTCGCCTCGACGAGGAGGGCCATCTCCTCCGTAATCGTGCGGGCACGTGTCTCCTGGAACGAGGCCTTGATGGTCGCAGCAGCGTCCTTCAAGGCCTTGACACACGTGCCCTTTAAATGCTTGGACCTGGTGGCCACCATCAAAACGGTGTCCACCGAGTCCATCATCATAGTCTCCAGCTGGGCGGCATCGCAGCTGCCCAGCTGGGGATTTTCCGGCGTCCGCGCTGGAACTTTCCGGAAGGAGGCCCTCTTCTCCAGCTCGTCTTCGAGCGACTGCTCGGCGGCAGCCCGTTTTTCCGCTTGAGCGGCGCGGGTTGGTGGGCGCCTTGAGGTGGTGGGTAGGCGTCCTTTTCCACGCTGCGTAGTTGGGACCTTGGGTGACGGTGAGGAGTCACCCTGGTCCTCTTCTTCCTCGGTGCCTCGCTGGCGCTTACGCAGTTTTCGTCTCGCGGCTACGCGAGACGAAACCGTCTCCCAGCTCATGTTGTCGGAATCCGACCCCCCCGAAACAGATATAACCTTTTTTTTTTTTTTTTTTTTTTTTTTTTCTAACCTAACCTAACCTTGCTTGCCAAAAACGATTCATCGCAACCTACTTAATAGTGCTATTTAACTGTCATGGTTTTTGTATACCTACAAATTATATAAAAAGCTTCTAAGCCGAAACATAGCGTAGGACGTAGGCGGGTACTGCCAGTTCCAACACGTCTGTGCTTGCATACCATACTATACAATACCTACGGGTGCGTAATCATGCCAATATCATTGAAACGTTGCACGTTCATATTTAATAATTTTGCAAACGCTTCCTTTTTTACAATAATTACCTACTCTATAAAAGTATTCTAATAAAAAAATGAAAAAGTAGCACAGACCCTACTGTCTCTACAGACAAGTACCTACTTGGTTTATTTATATGTGTCCCACTCTCCCACGATCAATGATTAGGCGCGAAAATGCAAAGTCCAGGCAGATTAGGGTGATATGTGGAGAAGCGCGGGCGCGGGCACAGGCGGGAGCGGTGAACTATGCAGACCCGCAGGCTCGGGACAGTCGCGGAACAAGGGCGAGGGGGGAGAAAGCTACCGCAACCAGTTTATGTTTTAAATTCGCGATAAAAAAATATGTGCAGCGGCGCGTGTCATTAGCCGCAATGTCCTCCCTCCCGCGTGCATTTATTAATCTTATTCTGAGAAATCGACGCATCGCCCACCGCCGCCGCCGCGTCGCTCCTTGGCCGGTCGCCTGGCGTTTTGGAAGCAGATTGATTTACCATGCTGTAGCTCTTTACGATCATCAATGACGACCAAATATCCATATTGCTGGTTAACGCAAGCTACATTATCATAAAATGATGTTGAACTGAGTAGGTTCCTATATGATAAGTATATCTACAAGTCTAATTTATTTATATTTAAAAATGAAAGCATAAACAAACATCTTAAATATAAATTTTATTCTTGGTCTAAATATCGAAATATAGACTATTAGTCTTATCATAAAACAAAATTACTTCGTTTTTGACGTGATAACGTTTTATAAATTGATGAATGCCAAAATGAAAAATAGTAACGTTCCGCCTAACGTTCCACCTAAGTTTTATCTAGATCTAGATAATATAATCAAAGTCAAAGTCAAGGTAGAGGTCGAGGTCAAGGTCAAGGTCAAAGTCAAAGTCAGTCAATGTCAATGTCAAAGTCATTGTCATTGTCATTGACAATGACAAAGTCAAAGTCAAAGTCATACATGATTATGTCGTTATCACGTAAATCTATCGTCCGTAAACCGACTTTACAGACAACCAATTTTTTTTATTAGGGTTCCATTCCAAAGATTCCTTATACTTAAGTATGTTGGTTCTACCTGTTCGTCACGAATCTTTAACTTATTTATATAGCTTCTGATTAAAAACAAAAATTATTCAGTTTAAACAAGTGGCGATGATGGTTCACCCAGTCGATACAGAATGCCCAGCAAGTTATACGGTAACAAACATTAAAAAAAAATATGGGTTGTGTTGAGAAACTGCTCCTCTTTTTTACTTACTTACAAATTACGGCCCAACAAAAATTACTTTGTAATCACATTTTTACACTATTTAATTGCCTTTCTTCTGGTGTAAGATACAGTAAAAACGCTGTCGTCATGGTCCTTCAAAAATATTTTTTTTTAATAACAAGTTAGGAAATTAAATCAAATTTTGTTCAATTCGAATTAACTTTTATGAACTGTTCTCAAAATTGGTATTTTTTTAGTTTAATAGACATTTAGGGCTCAACAAAACGAGCTGAAGACTCAAAATTACCTATTTAGCAAATGGTAAAACCCATAATCATGTGTCGCCAACACTCTTTAATCCAAATCCATTTTGCTAAGTGACAACATGCGGATGACAGCACTGACGATGCGCAATATACTGGATGTGAAAATATGCGCGCCATTGTGGAAGAATGTAAAAAAAATCAAGTCTTCCCTTGAACAGGTTTCTGAATGGGAGAAACTGAACTTAGTTCAGTTTAACCCTTTCCAGAAACAGGTTTGCATGTTCACTGCAAAAGAAAAACCATTTGTTTCATCTCCTCATTTCCAGAATACTCCTCTCAAGGTCTTGAGGAGCATAAGTATTCTGCGTATTGACATATCAGATTTGTCGAAAACTCCAGAATCACCGAAGACCTAGAGCCTCTGTAGAGATATAGGGTCTCTGTGTATTTTCTACTGTATATACAATGCGGAGTGTTCTGAAGAACTCTTCAACCTTATTCCGGCATCACCGTTTTACCACTGCATTAGCCTGCATCGCTTGGAACCTCATCCACATATTATTGAGTCATAGGAGTCACATACTGTGCAATTCCATAGACTGTTTCTGCCTCACACCTGCAAAATGTGAAACAAGCATCCTCTCTTGGTGTTTCCGACTATGGGATTCCTCGAAAGGAGAATTAACAGTCTTTAAAAAGATTGGCAAAATATCGTAATGTAAAACAACCCCCAGTATTAGATATCCATAGACGACAGTTATCGCTTACCATCAGGATGCCCATCTGCTTGTTTGCCACCTAATACATAGTCAGTCACCACACTAGAGCCTCCAATTTCAGAAAGTTAGATAAATCTTAGCTTATTGCACAGATTACCTTAACGAGTTCAACTTTAGTAAAAAAGAATTTAGTTATACTTGGAGAACACATTGGTTTCACTTATATAAAGAGTTGAAAGATAAAAACTTATGGTTAATGAAATACTCTCATCGAAACAACAGTTTTTTGGATAAGCATATTTTTTTTTGTGCTGTAAATACCTAAACTTTATCAGTTGAATATCCCCAAAATATAATGTCATATCCCAATATGGAAACAACTACAGTTAGAGTTTACTACTCCTCTTCCTAAGTTCACCTAATGCATAGGAGAATTATTTACTTAGCAAAATTGAGATAAGATGGAGTCTACTTGAGTTTGAGGTGCAAAATTTTAATAGAATTGTTAATCTATCGTTTATAAAGATTTAAAAAGAGTATGATTAATTTTACATTGACAATGAAGATTTATGTTTTCATAAAAATAGCTGAATTCACAAAAAACTACAGTTTTTCATTTTTAAAGGTAAACATAAGACCTGAATATAATTTTAATTCTGCAACTCAAAACATTGCCTATGGTAATTTATGGTTAAAACATTTTCATGAAATATCCTGCATGGTGCCAGGATTTTCCATATTTCTAAATGACAGTGTACCTAAACTATGCAAAATATACAAAATGACATTACACATCAGACACAAGTCATGAAGACCTTGTGCATGCCAAAAATAGATTATTGGGATTATGTATGTATGTGTATATATTACCTACATACTATCTAATATAATGCGGCCAGCCATTCCTTCTAGTATACTGCCCTATAATTAAACAGTCATATTAAAATACTGGATGCGTGCCGCTTCCAACAGGTGTGTGGACTTGTGGAAATCAATGGGGGAGGCCTATGTCCAGCAGTGGACGTCCTATGGCTGAGATGATGATGATTAAAATAGTACCCGCAAAAAAAATGCATGTAGAAAGCAAAATAAAAACATTTGGTAATTGTAATTATCCATTTATGTACATATTTACAAACAAAACAACCAACTTAACTTATGCCATGCTAGGTTTTGTAATTCTGTTGTATAAATCGATTTCAATTACTATGCACTTAAATGTCGATTTAAATATTTAGAACTTCAACCGTTTATTAAACGAAGAGTTTGAGGGAAAATCAAAAAGTAACAAAAGGCTCACATCGCAGACACGTTTCGATTACTTACGACCTATGTATATTTTTGAGGTTAGTTTTATCATTTTGCAGGAGTCGGTGCAGTAGGAGCAGCCGCCGCGCGTTTCTGCGCTGCAGAAAGCTGTGGCGTGGTTGTGGCTAGTGCTCTCAACTGCTGTTCCGCCGCAGCGTTCACCATTTTCGTCACCGTATTCTTCATCTTGTTCTTTTCAACGACAGCGTTTTTCTTGCTTTTTGCGGGCGCATTTGGACGCTTAGTTATCGCCTTCCCTTTTCCTTTCTTTGATTTAGTACCGGCAGGTAACTTATTCTTCACTTTAAGTTTCCCTTGAGCCATTATATCTCACTGCAAACTGCAAAGTTAGCAACTAAAACAGGTAAATAAAATTTAAAAAAGTAAGCCTATCTATGGATAACAATAACCAATTTTTTTTTATGATATTACGGCATTTGATACAAGTCTTTTGGCCAAATCATAGTTCAACTTTTAAAATCAGTACTTCCTTTATATTTTCCTTTCTTATATCAGTGTCAGTGTCAACTTCATTTGGTTACATTTTAAGGATGGCTGGGGTTACCAACTCCTAAAAAAAATACCCGTAAGATCAAGGACATACAATTATGCAGAGCATAGCCATATAATTAAACAAGATTCAAAAGCCAAAATAAACCTTGTATTGCGTACCCATGCAAAGATATTGTTCAGATGAATTTTACATTTTACTAAGGTCAACATAAAAATATAATTAAAAACAAAATTCTAAATTCCTTCGTCAGTGTCAACTTCATTGGCTGGTTTCATTTTAAGGACGGCTGGGGTTACCAACTCCTAAAAAAAAATACCCGTAAGATCGAGGGCTATGTAGGGCATAGCCCTTTAAGCGCCTTATTACCGTACGAAACGGTAGTTACTCTACTTCTGGCAACGCTCTTTTGGATTGGATCGGATTCTTTTTCCTTGTTCGTTGGTAAGCTAAAGTCTATAGTACTATGCCGCCTTGTAAATACGTAACCTTATGGCAATCCATTCGATATAATTTTCATAAATTTCTTTACTTTTGCACTCAAATTCCGTTTTAGACGCAACTACTGTGACCGAAATTTACTGTTCACACTGTTACTTGGCACTTTAGTTAAACTTCGGCTATCATTATCGCAACATTCTGAATTGATGAAATGAAATGAATTCCGTACGTATAAAACGATAATAATTAATACTTCTCCTTTTATCGAGGGAATAACATGTTGAGAAGTGTAATAGATCTATCGATCGATATATACACATGTTTCAGACCAAAAGCAGGACTCGTGTGAGGGATGTTGGACTTGTCACAAACAACGCTGCCTTCCAAATTATGCTGTTTATTAGCTATTCCGAATAAGAATAACACATTTAATCGTAACTAGAATTTTCACTTTGAACATTCTTAGCAAAATGGGCGTTCTTCTGCATTACGCCTTTAGAAAGTACCTAGGACGGTGCGTTCCGCATAATCACATTAGTGATACTATGTAATCGAGAATTCAGGATCTTGGAGTACGGATAGTCAATTGTAATTAATAAATTAATTGTTTATTAATTCTGGGCACTCTGCCAACTGGACCCTATTTTATAAAGCTACAAGTTCAAGCCCACAATTCTACTAGCTACTAGAATCAGAAACTACAAGTTATAAGTTACAGGTGTTTTGCATCGACGGCATTGTTATTTATAAGCTTAAAATATCGATTACAAGTGTAAATTACAACTCTAGCATATCTCGTTATTTATTATCTGTACATTTTACTTGCTCGACAGAAAATTATAAAAATGCAATAAATTTATTATTGTTTTCTATTCCGCTTGTGGTGGTAACTGGTAAATATTTAACCCCTTACCGCATAGCTACCCAGATATGGGTACATATTTTCAAACGTTCAGAAATAAAACAAATATGTTATTTTATCCTCTATGGCATATTAGGACAGATCTGGCAACGTCTAAGCTTCAATAAACATACATGTGCTTCCATCTAGTGTACCGCGTAACGAAACTATAACCTGTCAAAGTCAGTCGGCGGCGGTTACAATTTTTCGTTGGTTGGTCTATGTTTTTGAAATTTATTTTGTAAGCGTGGGACGATTTTTCGTTCGATCTTCATATCGTGGTGCTAAGAAGACCTATCAAAGGACTCAAAACACTGAAAACATGTAAGTAAAATGTAACAGTTTAGCGACAATCATGCCAAAACTTAGCATGCCAGATATGGAATATTATGCAGTAACGTGAAAGTTAGTTTTCCATATTTGGCATTGTATGCAGTACTGGTTATTTTTGCATTCTACCAGATTTGGCATTGCATGCAGTGAAGCAATATTTGATATTTTTTCAGATAAATGGATCCAATAAGATTTTACGGTCTAGATATACCGAACGAAAGCGAGGATGATGACGATGAGTTAACGTTATGATCAACGGGGGATGATCTGGATGATGAAGATTATTTGCCCAGTGGGAGTTCTGTGAGACGAAGAAACATAATTATTTATGCTTCTGATTCTGATGAGGATTCTTTGCCAGATGAAGGTGAACAGGCCTCTGTTGATCCCTTAGCTGCTGGCCCATCGCGTTCTCGGACCAAACGCAAAAATATACCTGATCGTTTAAATTGGCAAGACAAAGCTCTAGATTATAATGAAGCTGATTGCGCCTTTTTGGGAGACCAAAATATTCCTCAAGAAATTAAAGATTTAGAAACACCTCTTCTGTTTTTTTTATATTTATTCACTACAGAAACGATAGAATATATAACGCAAGAAATGTGTCGATATTCAGAGCAAACGCGGGGGTCGGCATTAGGAATGACAGGGAAAGAATTAGAAAAGTTTATAGGTGTATTAATTTATATGTCTATCGTGCATTTCCCCACTACTCGTCATTACTGGAATAGCGGTTCTAGCTTCACACCAATAAATAATGTGATGACGTCGCAATATGTACTAAGTTACGGGTAAAGTGAAGTTCCTAAGCAACAGATCTCAGTAAATTATTTTTTTTTATTTATTAAATTCTGAGTTTTATTGACGTGACAACGTCTTATAAATTGGTTTGCCGGGTGACACTTCAAGAAACTGCGTTACGCTCCGCTCACGTTATGCGCTCACAATGAGAGCGAGTGAGAGGCACGCGTCCCTTCCACTCGGGCATGGTTAGCCCGCCTAAGAGCGAGAGAGACAGACATAAAAAGTGAAAGGCACTCAAAGTCGTTGTCACGTAAAACTTTCGCCCGTATACCGACTTTACAGGCAACCAATTTTTTTATAAACCTTTTGTACTGAGGATTGACTTAAAATTACCTTTATAGCATGCAATGCCTAATATGGCAATTAGTTTCAGTTACCTTTCCTGCAATGCATATTATGCCATATTTGTCAAATTAGTTTTAGTTGCCTTTACTACATAATATGCCATATATGGAAAATATAAGTTTTTTATCATATTTCGAAAAGTAATTGGATTTTGGAAAACTGCTAGAACTAACATTATAGGACGTGTCAAAAACTATCAAATATATTTTTTCCGGGAAAAAATAAAAACGCATGCGGTAAGGGGTTAAATGTCAAAAATTTAAATAGAATGAATGTTGTCAATATTCAGAACATCGTAAACGTTGTCATGCAAGGGCGGAAGGGCTGCATACCTCGAAGTGTCCGAGCCACCGTAACAAATTCGTGATTTTCGCTATTATCTCTGATTAAATTACAAATTTGCGGGCAAAAGTTGTGATTTGTGTGTGACACGAGATTCTCGAATCATTTCATTGGTGCAAGGCGGTCTAAGAGTCTTCCTAATACACGAACTATAATTAACCTACTTAGGACATTCGACACTCTGTAGTTCGATATTTAAGGATACATGTCACATTTGTGGATAGTTAATTTTAAATATTATTATATCCGACGTGGTTTTTTACCATTCGATAATAAAAAAATTCTTTATTTTAATTTTCGGGTCTCTGTCGTTCGATAATTATATTTTCAATATTTGGGGGGGCAAATGCCTTTATTAAAATAAAACACTAATAACTTATTACAATACTGCAACTACTTCAATAACATTTGAGCAATCCACTAGCTATTGGTAGCCTGTCGATATTTTGAACATTGACATTTTACCCGTAGGTATTTTAATTTTCGACATTCAAATATGTATTCGAAATATATTATTTATACGAACCTACTAGAAATCAATACAACACAACAAAGATATAGACAACATACTCAGAATCACCAGAGTTTAGTTAAATAATTAACAGTGCTAATCCCCTTTAACAAGCTCAACAGTCAGGTAAAAATATTTACAAGTTGTAACTCCGTACTCTTGTAGCGACTTATTTCTGTAGAGTTGCAACACCAGTCTGATTAAACATTTAAAAAGTTTATTTAAACTATGGTTTGTCTTTGCTCTAACTACAAGTCGTGCAGGCCTGTAGTTGTACTTACCTACTTCTTCAACTTCACATCACTCTTCACAATATGTAGTGTAGCTCATACGCAGTATCTCTAAATAGTCTGTGGTGTAGCTTTCTAAAACGCGCTTGAGCATTCAATAATTTTGTTGCAAGTTTCTTAGTTTAGGACTTGTAGCTTTATAAAACAGACCCCTGGTAACGGGTTAGAGGCTCTAACCCGCTGGTTTATTTATCTGAGTAGCCTATAGATAGCAAACTCAAATGCTCTAACTCATATATTATACCTACCTAATATACGGCTCTAACTTAGAGCATTTGATAGAGTTGAGCTATCTATAGGTTAGCAACGGCTAAGTAGATTGCACAGATTTTGATGTACTTTAGTGGCTGTAGGCGCTGCAGGCTGTAGCGCACATTGTAATCAGTAAATTTTAATAAAGGCGTCGTGAATTATAACACATAACTCATTTTTATAAATAGTTGTAATGTTATAGCAGTAAGAATTCATTTCGTAATTGCACAGGCGAACACAAAGATCCCTAAGTAGGCCTCGCGATAATCACAAATTTTTGTGCAATTATTTCATGTCTAGCAGACCCGCAAGCTGCTGTGAATGAAAATGAATTCTGTATTCACTGGCATAAATACATACCTACCCATTTATTTCGGCTGTGTGTTGTAACTAGGTCCTTGTATGTCAATTGTCAGTCAGTTAGTTAGTGCTACAATTATATTAGTTTTCATTTACCTCTCAAACAAACGCCTGGCATAATAAGTGCGAAGGATAGGTACCTATGCTAAAATATGGAACATTAGCGGATTTCAATAAATAGATCGATTTAAAGAACAAGGTATGGACATGTGTGGTGCTATAGGATCCGAATTACAATTAAAGGCTAAGTAAACAAAGAAGCAGCGCATAAAAGTACCTACCCTATAAAAGTACCCTACCTGGGAATCTCATTGAAATACGTACATACCTATGTTGATATAGGTACCTAATATTTAATTTATTATAAAATTATACACCATTATACAACTGTGAAAACAACATCTACATACAGTCAGCCGTTCTTGAGTTAAAATCTAACAACCGACAAACTCCAGATCTCTTTTTGTGTAGGTAAATATTTTCTATGGACGGCCTATTTGATTTCACAGTTTTATTATAATAGGTATAGATCTATGATCATCTAAATGGTAAGTATATAGATAGATAGATAGATTGTTGGACAACATGTACTTATCAATGTATATACAACATTGATAACAACAAAAAATAACAAAACATGTACTTAGTGTATGCCTGCCTTTATTATGACAACTTGGGACTCAACTAAAAGAAACACTAATTTAAATATTACGGACTTTTATTCATATTTATGAACGACTGTTGCAGTATATGAAATCGAGTTTTATAAGTTAAGAAATATACATAATATGTAATATCTAAATATATCTTATGTACAGATAAATAGAAAAGTAGTCGAGTATAATAAATCGGCTATCGATAGATTAGAGCGGCGAGAGTGCAGGCGACCGGCGGGAAGCGGTGCGGACGAGGCGCACCTCGCCATAAAACGTCTAGAAAAATAGATAAATCGCTCAAAAACGTCAGGATCAGTCGAAAAGAGAGAAGAATGTGGAGCTCGCCGCCGCCCCGACGGCCTGCGCGAGACGCGCTAGATGTGGGCACGGTGCGGGGCCGGGCGCTCGGGCCGGGTCCCCGGCCGCCGCTGCCTCCGCCGCCGCCAGGCCCGGCGGCGCTGCTGCTCACGCGTACTCAGTGTCCGTGGACAGCGATCGCTCAGCTGGGGAGCGTCGCCCCGCGCCCTCAGCAGCCGCCCCTTCGCCCGCCTGCGCTTGCGCGTACGCTAGGCTCTTCTGGTAGCTGAACAGCTGCCGCTCCAGCGAATAGTTCTCCGACTGTAGAACGGCGATCTCACGCCTGTAACCAATAACACTTAATTAGGCGAAATTCTATGACTAAAATAAGGAAATGATCTATTATTGTCGCCCCATATTCACCTCATCTGATGCACGTGGAGGCGACAGAGATCGTCGTAGACGTGATAGGTCGCCTGGAAGAGTAAGTAGGTATCGCCCCACTCGAGACGCACTCGGAGCTCGCCACCTGGATGCATGAAGGGGCAGGTAGAGCGCGAAACGTCCTCGACGCGTAATGCCGTCTCCATCATGAGGCCTTCGTCAGCGCTGTCCTGCGCGTAATACTGTTCGAAAGGAACGCCCGGCAGCTCTTCGGCATCGGGCTCACCGGGTACGGGAGCGGCACGCACGAGCCACGCCGACCAGCTCACGTAGCGCAGGTGGTTGCGGGGCACGTGGTGTACGTCCCGATACAACATATGCAGCCGAACTGTCTCAGAGTGCGTGTCACAGCGTACCGCCCACGCTTGCTTGTCACGGTCGTAACAGGTGGCAGCGCGTCCTCCTGCGCACACTCCTAGCTCGGCCCACAGCCGTGCCCACACAAGCTCTAGTGTAACGCGCGTGCCCTTGTGTGGGAGCCGCGCAGGCGGCCTTGGCGACCACGGTGGTGTACGCCCATCTGCATCCGAGACGCACTCAAGCGGGCCTGAATGCACTCGCCGCTCTCCTTCTCCGAGCGCCAGCGCGTACCGCACGCGGCACTGCTGGCCCTCACCTGATAAGCGCACGAGACGTAGTGTTAGCGGTTCTTTGCCGCCGCCTCCTCCCGTGGCCGATACTTGCCAGTCGAACCCGGCGAACGCTATCGGAGGTGTGTCGAGACGCGGCGCACGCAACTCGCAAGAGTACAGCGTGCGGACACGGGACATCGTGAGCTCGAGCTGGAATTCGCCGCGTGCATCTGCGAACTTTGTATTGAGCTCAGCGAGCGAGACGCAGCGTCCGCGGCCCTGAGCCGCACAGCCCGCGTTGAACCGGACTTGCTTTCCGGAGAAACCCTCATTAGCGGTGAAGTGGTCCCGGCTTAGAAGAGTGAATGTGAAGTCGACATAGACTCGCATGCCCTCGCACGATCCTCTCCAGACGAGGTAGACGCCTGTCGAAATACAAAGAACTAAATCACCTACTTATCATTATAGATACGATGGCTACGACCACCCTGCCTATGGTCGAACAGTACATCTAGGTACTTGCTCATAGGTCATACTCACCGAGAGAAGCATCCGTACGACTGAAGGCGACAGCCCATCGTTGATGCGCGCAGCAGAAATCCTTAGAAGTAACGTCGCGGTCGGGCTCTCGCGTGGCGGAGCGCGTCACCACGAAGGTGAACACGTGGGTGTCGGCGCGGTCCTTCAGCCGCGTCGCTCGGTACAGCAGAGCCATGCGCCCGCTCGCACCCACTCGCCGCACGCCCGGCCCTGCCTGCGCACACGCCTGTCGACAGAAATTAACACTAAATATAGTAGAAGTAACACACAATATTGTAGTTTTCATAGTAGTTCCTTACGTGAAATACAGTTACTAATTGCGAGGTTATCGTAATTTACCACCGGGCGTTGGTTTTCGCCTGCAAATATTGGTCGATGGTACGAATTATTACGTATGTAAATAAAAGGTACATCAGAGGCTTTGTATAGAAAGTACAGTACCTATAGTTCAAAAAACCATTGGCCAGACGTTTATGCGTCAACGCTTATGTATCAATTTCCAAGCTGGCCATCGGCAAATAGAATAAAATATTTCATACCCTGCCGTAGCACGTCCGTCACGGCATCCACACCCAAGTCGTAGGATCGTTAGAAGCGAAGCACCCTTGCTTCCAAGGATAAGATGCAAAATTAGTTTGGATCAAAGTAAAGCTTCTCCTTGAGAAGTGTCAGGTGTATTTTGTGTACGTAATTAGTTGTTCAATGTGAGGTAATTTAATAAAAGTCTTTAACTAACATTATTTAAGATCCATAATCAAGTTTCTTCTTCTCAAGATTCTACACTTTTGTTCGTACAAGTAAAATATTGATTACCCAACATTATTAACCAAGAGATTATTTTTCAATGGAACGTTTAGTCCGTAAACGTCGTCGTTAAAACATGTAATAAACAGATTTCCAGAAAGTTCTTAACGGCTTTCCTGGCGATTAAATGAGGGAAATTCAAAGAAGGTCGTTGTACACTTCCACAAAGTACTTACATGAAAAATATCATCGTGTGCAACCTCGCCCTTACTAATTAAAGGGGCTGTTGTAATTCTCCTTACTGCCACATGAAAGTCTGTCCCTAAAATAATGGGCAGGTAACTTTTAACTTTTTTCCCGTAATAAACCTCCTGTGGTCCCCTTGTCAGGGTCTGTGTTAAATATTAAAGGAACATTAAATATGATGTCTCACTTTACATCTCATACATGACAAGCTTGTGATCTATACAAAAGTGTCAATTCTAAATTTTGTTTTTTTTTTCAAAATGAATGTCAATGAGAATTCGTAATCAAATAACATGGACTTTAATTCGGCGATACACCACATAGCATACATATTTAAACAAAAGCATTTTCAGAAATATTTAGTTCGTGTCGCCCTGAAATTTTATTAAGAAATCATTGCATGTCTTATATGTGCCTTAAGAACTTTATACAAAATATCTCTATACCTACATTGGAATATGTATATGTGTAATTATTTGTAAAAGGACAAGTGCGGAAGCCAATATTACAGGCTAGCGTAAGCAGAAGACTAGCGTAAGCATCTGGAATCTACACTTAGCAACAAGTTAATACTATGTATCATTATAGGATAACATAGACACAACGTTAAACTAAGGCCTCGAGCCAAGTGTGGATGTTTATTCGGGTTTAAGATAAATAATGCTACAATGGTAAATGGAGTACATATATAGTATATATAGTATACAGTATAATTTCCACTCCTCAGAAGGTGCTGCTGCCCAACTTCTGGTACGTGATCCCTTAGCCGACTCTTACGCCACACGCGGGAAGAGATGGGGGAGTACTATTACTAGGCCGGTACCACAACGGCACGTTGGGCGTGTTGGACTGACGTGATTAGACACGTGTATGTGTACCTTTTTCATTGTTAAATAAATAAATTAAATTAAAATAAAATGAATAGTGGCCATACAATTTTATTTATTTTTTACATCGGCCGGAATGGGTTAAACAAAAATTCAAAGCGCAAAATAAACGAGACTAGGAATTTTAAATATGACGTAAAACATCATATGGGTAACGGGAGTTCAACTTAATCTATAATAATATTATAGATAGGAATGATTTCATTGTTTGTTTGTTTGTTTGCATTGAATAGGCTCCAAAACTACTGATCTGAGTTAATTTTTTTTCACTTTTGGGAAACTAAAATATCCCCGGGTGACTTAAAATAGGCCATTACTTACAAAAAAAAATAGAGATCCTTATAATTTTAAAATTTTTTACACGTGCGAAGCTGGGGTGGACCGCTAGTTATATATAAAAGTTTTCGTATTCTGGATGGTTTCGCATTGGGATTTTCTCCCTGGTGAATCCGCGGGCTGCAACATGTTTTTTATAAAACGATGATTCATGGAACAAGCTTATATATTATGTGACGATATTTGCATGTTCATAAATCGATTATACACATTGTACTAATAAAAAATAATGCGCGGCAAGCTTAATGCGCACTTTTTGCAACCAACTATGGCGCGGAGATTTATTTGACTCAGAACTTACGATGTGTAAAATATTATTATATTTTCATATTATATTATGTAAGACATTATTTTTTCTAAATTAATATTATATTTTAATATGTAGGTAATGTTAATTTTCATAAACCTTATCCTACTAATATTATAAATGCGAAAGTTTGTGTGTACCTGTTACCTTTTCACGCTCAAACGGCTACACCGATTTCAATAAAACTTGGTATGGAGATAGTTTAAGCCCTGGATAACACATAGGTTACTTTTATCCCGGAAAAAGTATAGTTCCCTTGGGATAATTGAGATAGCGCGAAAACCGTAATCCACGCGGGTGAAACCGCGGGGCGCTACTAGTAATAAATAATGATAATAAAAAATATTACTAATTTTGATGAAATAAATTATGAATGAAGCTGTGTTCCTGACCATAAATATTGATTAAAAATAAAGGAAACGTTAAAAGCTTGCAAAATAAGTTATTGCTTTCATTTCGTTTTAAAATCCCCACAATATCAGCGAACGTGACTGTTTTCACAAAAAGGGGCCGGTTAAAAGGTATTAGGAGTGACGAGTCATGAAAACCTTCTGTTTCATATAAATGTTAATATACGAATATACCTAATACTTTTCACATAACGTACAGCCATGATCGAGACGCTTGATTGCATACTGGGTGAGCTCTATGGGGTGGAATCACATTATGGGGCTTGTTCCAAGAACTTTGAAGATATCTTTATATTCGTCGAGATATAAAAAACTCTCTTTACGTGCCCATAATCCTTTGCATTAATTTACGTACGTACGAAAGAAGTTTCGCTTGCACGGAATTGTGCTTCTTTTTCAGATTTGGCTCCCGAATGAATGTACAAAAGAAGCGTTGTCGATATGTCTGGCATCTAGAGCAATGTTAAAAGAGTTTGTTCTTTAAAGTTGGCGTGTGTGTGACGTAAGTGAAAAGTAAAGTTCCGTTCCACATCTATTGCGAATAACTTTACTCGTAGACTTTACTGGAACTTTCAATATACATACACATATCTATAGAGAGTTCAGTCAGAGTCAGAGAAGTTCGATGGCTGTTTGTAATGTTGAGAAGTTGAGAGTTGGTATGTCATTTCACATTCATTGTTCTTGAATATGTATTTCTTATAATCATAATGTAACATCGAGACGTGTTCATCAAATTCAAGGTATATTTTATTATATTATAAGTAGTATGAATTTGATTAAATGTTCATAGACATGTATTATATTTAGGTCCGTGTATTAAGCAAATAAAAAAATACTAAAAAGTATTTAGATCAAATCACAGATACCTCAGTAATTGGCTACAGTTTTTTCCAATAGTATGGAGAGCCTGTAAGTATTTCATAGTGAAAGCCTCTAGCAAGATCAAAGGCAGGTTTGTCATTACTTAAGTGCTCTTCATTGGCCTCTGGCCTCTAAAACATAAATAAATCTTCATCACCCCCTGTTCATTTATTATCAATGCTCCCCGACTTTCCCATTTATCCCAAAGTCATTAATCATAGCAATCACGCCGCGTCGCGCTGAGAGAAAATAAAAGTACACATCAACGGGATACACGAAAACATAAAAACTACAGATTTATATAAGAGTGCCAGTTATTCTGAACAATGACACTTCATATGCTGTATTTCAGTAGCTTTTCATGAGACACGTTGACAATTTACTAACGAAAAAATTTTAAATGAAGGAGTGAAGATTGTCTAGCAACAGGTATTTACTATATAATACATCCTACTATACAGACGACCTGAATAAGATCGCCGGAAAATACTAGACGCGGGCAACTTCCAGCCGGTCCTTGTGGAGACCAATGGGGAAGCATATGTCCAGCCGTGGGCAACCTATAGCTTAGATGGTGATGATGGTGATATCCCATTAGTAGGAAAATATTGATGGCAATGTAGGAAAGGCCGGTGCAAATGGGCAGTGAAAACATTATTTTAAAATAAAATACCACATACTGAATAAAAAGAAAAGAAAAGTTCTTTCTTCTTTTCTTTTACATACTGAATGTAATCGTATACTTGTACAAAAAAAAATTATAATACAAAATAAATAATAACCCCGTATAGCGATAGGGCTAAGAAAATGTTGATGATCGCTCTATGGATGAACTAGCAAGGTAAGCCGCCAGCAAGTCTATCAGTAAGGATACTGTAGCATTCCTATGGTGAAAGAATTTTTTAAAAACAGTCCATTTATTTTTATGTTATACGTTACGTTGTATTACGTACATACAAAAATACAAATCTTTTCCCTTTATAATGTTAATTATCTATTATAATATATATAATATAAAATAGTATTATATAATTAGTGTTATTGTAATTAGTTATTAGCATTTTATTTTTAAAAAGACATCGGCCCATTGAGAAATAATATATAAAATATGAATATTAAATATTAATATTAGAGTCATTGTCAGATGGGTACGAAGTATTTTTTTTGCAAGAGTCTGTGTTGCCCTTTGATACATACCTACCGTCTACAAGGCACGAGGCAGACGTCATACATTGTCAAAGTCAAAGTCACTTATTTGCAAATTGTAACGCATCATTACCTAACTTAGGATGAGATGTGATATACGCAAAAGTTTGACTACTAAGTCACTAGACTTAGTAGTCAAACTTTTGCGTATAGGCTATTAAGACGGTGTTTAGGTTTAACCACTCAGGGTGGAGTTCACCAAAATTTAAAACGTTCGATTATCAATTTAACCGTTGGTCAAACAGTTAACAGTTAAACTGTTTGACCGACGTTCAAATTTTGGTGAACTCCACCCTCAACAGAGTTCCGGCATATCGTAAAACTTCGATTAATTATCATTATTTTTGTCTAGTAACTTTAGACCACGCCGAGTGGAAAAGTATAATTAAATGTATCAACCGACACTTCTGCCAATCGCCTAATTAAGCCATGTAATATATTGTGTATGTATATATATATACAAATTTCTTGCTAACGCTGCAAATAAAATATTTTTCTATTTTTTCCTTCTTCGTGCTACGAGATCGGGCTACGCGGTACTGCTACGACAATCAGCGTATACGGTTTTTTGCTGTACTAGCAATATGCTGAATTTTATCAAATAAAAATAGCCATTCTGAAGAACAACCAATCGCTTTGCAGCAGCATTTTATGCAACTCAAGTAATATATTTTTATAATTGATTAAGTTTGATATAAAACTAGCGGTCCGCCCCGACTTTGCACGGGTAATTTTTTTTTTAATTATAAAGATTAGTATTTTTATATAGCCTATGTCCCTGGGATAGTGTAGCTTTTAAACAGTGAAAGAATTTTTCAAAACGGTTCAGTAGTTTCGGACCCTCTTTATTTATATTTATAAATATATATACGGTCGAATTGAGTAACCCTTCTTTTTTCGAAGTCGGTTAAAAATGAATACACTTCATGCTCCCTCTTAGAATACTGTGATAGAAATTAATTGTGTAGTACAGGTAGTCGACACGTACGTGTTGATCGACATACATCACGGTTTTGATTAGAATCGATCTTTGAACTGCGCCGCTCAGCCTCCAATTACTCGAAATTAGGAATTCAGGTCAACTGCCGAGGTGCGCAGTACGTGCAACATAAATCTACGTGAGATATTCCAAAATTATTAAGCTCTCGTTGGAAACCGTCTGAGAATTTCCCGCTCAATTGAACGCGGGAACGGTGATGGTGAGCTTACATGAAGCTTGATTCGTTTGAAAGTAATCCTTTAAGTTATTTTTTATGTACCGGAAAATGATAATTATAACAAAATAGAATAGAACAATATTGTTTAATACAGTTGCTCAAAAAGTGGCGTATTGTTGTAATTTGTTTCAATATCAGATTTAATTATTTGATTCAATGAGTTTGGTTAGGTTTCATTTCATTTCATCTCATTAAATTTCATTTCCATTTCAAATCAATACAAAAATTCTACTGAAGACTTGGCTGTATGGGCAAAGTACCCTTTGCCTACCCAGAATGTGTGAAGAAAACAAAAAAAATCTCTGCTTAAATTCTTTTACGTTTGGCGCCATTTTCCAAAAATGTTTTATGCGAGTTTAGTTGTTTGTTGCACAAAATGAGTAATTTCGACGATATTTTATTTGAATTAACACCACCGGAACTCAGTATAAATGCACAAAATGCTTCGGAGAACATTTTACCGGAAAAGTCAAAAAGTCGCTACATATTACGACGACGAATGTGACGAATTTATTGCGTGGAGTGAAAAGAAAAAAGTGAGTTTATTGTGTTTTTATTATTTTATTAAATTGCTTCATTTTTTCGCAACTGTATTAAAAACAGTTGTTCTGTACACGTGCGGAACCGTCATTGCAACTTGTTCCGACTGTCAAACCCCGCCTTCGGCTCGGGTAGACATTTGTCGGAACTCTTTGCAATGACAGGCTTTCCGCACTCGTAATGAAATATACTATATTCGTAGTAAAAAAACATACAAAACAGAAATATACTAAACTATGATATAAAAATAAAACTACTATGATACAATTACACTGCACACTTATCATCGAAGCAGTCCGTATTCTTATTGAAGAAATATCCAATTCTTAGGGTTGTGTAACATTTCAATTTCGATATTTTTTTTATTCACATCAAAAAATAAGTATAGGATCCATATAACATAATTACAGTTAGAAATTAAAATTAAATGTCATTTCCAAGGATTTAGAAGCAGCAGCATCACACTAGTCCATACATATTCCCTGACTAGGCTGTAGACTCGTGGAATCCTTATTTTTGGATTGTATCATATTATGTGATACTATATTTTAAAGTTGCAGTACTTATAAAATAATTTTAAATTTGTAAAGTTTTATTTTAATTCTTCATATAGGTATTATGTGACTAGAAGCGTGCGTGTGAATATGTGTAAAAGGTGTGTGTATGTGTATGTGTAAAGTCAGAACTTTTGTGAACATCAGACGTCAGAACGTCTGATGTTCACCATTGCAAAGAAGTGTTTTAATCGAAGGTTTACATGTTGGCTAGTGGGATGGTATCTTGCCAAGACATTGTCCAACGTTAAGTGTGTGTGAGGTCAAATCATGCTCCGACATCAGAGTTAAACATTTTTCGTGTTCAAATTATTGAATATAATATATGAATTGGATTTGTATGTAGGTAAATAGGTACATCTTGCTTCTATTCTTGGGGGGGGGGGGGGGGGGGGGGCACCGTGATAAAAGACCAAAGAAATGACGTAAATGAAGCACATTTCCAATTGAGACAATGTATAAGAATTGCTGTGGTCAAAAGGCTAAAACTCTACGTCAACATCTACAGTCGGATTATAGTAAATTGTTATTAAATACAAGACATAATTTTAGACTTTATATTGGTTCTCTCAAGAACATAATCCTCCACTCAACGAGGGTACAGCTCATAATCCAAGGCTCCTTTGGCCCGGGATCAACTGATTACAATAAATGAATTACATTTATTTGTAATGCTCTCAAGTTATAATTTGAAGCGTTTTGATTTAAAAGGTATTACGCAGCCTTTACTCGCGGATATATTAAATACTAGCTCTGCCCCGCAGTTTTACCCGCGTGGTGATGATGATGGTAATGAAAAGTAGCCTATGTGTTATTCCAGGACCTGAAGTATCTACATGCTAATTTTTATCGAAATCGGTGTAGCCGTTTGAGCATGAAGAAGTAACAAACATACACACAAGCTTCACTTTTATATGTTTAGTGGGATAGGATTACGCGAATCATTTACCTTTTTTCATTGAAATGTTAGTTCTATGCGTGGTTCAAAAAACTTGATAAGACATGTAGTCGTTTAGTGTTAGTATATATAAATAAGTACATGACAATCCATATTTTACAACAACATAATAACTATCTCCATTTCCTAGCACTCAGTTCTTGCCACTACTCGTTAAGCGCTAGATGTTCCTTCCATATAAACCATGCACACGTGCAGCCTTTGGGTTAACTATACAAAGCGTTCATACAACGAACTCAGAGTTCAATTCAACAACGGGTTTAGAGTGTTGATAGGGCTACCACGTTACTGCAGTGCATCCGGCATGTTTACTGAGGCACGGATCGATGATTTTCATGCCATCATCCGGAAGAGATGTGCCTCCCTACTGAGCAGGTGGCGGGGTAGTCCCAACATCATTCTTAAAACACTGGTAGATAGGTGGGATAGCGCATTGTTCGCTGATTGGATGCGTCAAAACTGTAAGTAGTGGCATCCACTTGCATTATTATCTGTGTGTTGCGTATTTGTTTTGTATTTTATATGTATTTAATTAATTATATTAAGTTATGGGTCTATGACCTGATATAAATAAATAATAATAATAATATGCGTCGTTATTATTTTTAGACATATAAATAAAAATTACGATTTAGCTTTTGACGGGGTGGTGATACTTTGAACGTAATAATTAAAGGTCAACTGACCTACTTACCTACCATAATCAAAGCACAGCGATTAAAAATATACTATCGTTACCGGAATCACATTTATCATTTTAAATATAATATTATAAATGACGCTGACCCTCGATTAAATCACGCAATAAGCCGTAACACCCGATTATCGTCACGCGACGCACCATTAAACGCGCTACTGAGAATTGCCATAAACAAAAACATCAGTGTAATAAAAATGTGAAAACAATTTTCTGCACGGGCATAATAAAAGGAGGTAGATAATTTGAAATAGGAACGTGGCATATTTCTCGTCTCGTTTTCATATTCCGAGCAAGCATTTGGGAGTATCCGATCGGCGTTGATACTTCTTTAGTTCCGTAAAGGAAAAAATAGAAATCAAGAAGCCAGTCAAATTTAAAACTCTCGCGATCAAAATCTTCCCCCCGCTTCTAGATTGCTTCACTCTGTCAGGCGTTGATTCCTTTTAAATCACCCAAACCGTCGACTGGCGATTCGTTTTCTGGATTGTATTTATAAATGCAGGACTCATCGGGCCTGCTTCTGAGCATCGATGAAGTTGTGCGGTGAAACTATCTTCCTCGCGCAAAGATGCACGTGTAGAATCTCGTGAAGGCTTCCCGATCCAATCTGCAGTATGTGCTGAATCTCCTGTTATGTACCTCGTATATTGTATTGGATCAATTTCTTTATTGCTAGTACGTTTCTTCCCTATTAGCAGTCAAAGGGCGACCACTTTTTTCTTCACTTTCCTAAGTTGGTCGACTGAGCTTGAACTCGATATACCAACGACTCGCGGTTGTCTTGGAAGAGCCTTCATCCATGAATGCCATTTAAAGTCTATCGTATCATTCATCCGGTTTCGGGAGACAATTAAAATCTTTGAAAATCAAAGTTCGCAAAAATAAGGCGCGCAAGATTGAAATTGGAACGGAAATTAGATTTTTTTTTATTTTTTATTCGCAATAGGCAGGCGTTTGACCACTATCTCACCTGATGTTAAGTGATGATGTGGTCTACGATGACGTCACGCCTGCCTAGAAGATACCTGTTCACTCGTGACTTGAAGATGCCCAGATTGTATTCATGTGGAAACACAGACTTAGGCAATGAGTTCCACTCGTTAGCTGTACGCACTATGAATGTGGAAGCAAAACGCTTGGTGCGACAGAGTGGAACGTCTACCATGTATGGATGTCGCATTGCAGTCCGTCTGGTCGTTTTTTGATGGAATGGGGAAGGAGGTACCAAGTTATGTAACTCCAGAGCACACTCCTCGAAATGTATCCGGTAAAAAACCGATAAGCTAGCGACTCTGCGTCGGTGCTGCAGGCTTTGAAGTCTTAGAAGTTTGAAGATTAGTACGTACCTAAATATTATATTTATAAATAATTATATTTTCAAGGATATATATTTGCCTATGTCCAGCAGTGGACGTCCTATGGCTGAGATGATGATGATGATGATGATATTTTCAAAAAAGATTATAAGTGGCCTGTCTCTCATACATAAAAACTTTTTTACGTAATACTTTTTAATACTTTCTTAGTGGCCTGGTACAATTATGATACATTCAGCGGTTATTTATGCAATAACAGACATATTCCCTTCACTTTTCCCTTCAACTCGCCCCAAATGTATGAAGTTAGCTGCCAATATTTCTAATACATGTGCTTATCCCGGTTATGTGAGCTCAGGACCATAATATTATCCCACTCATGCCATATTGTCAAAAGATTTAATTTGACTGTTGAGCGGGAGCTGTATAATGTAGTGATTGCATATTTCTTTATAAGTTCTTTCATCTCTTATTGCATAAGAAATGAAATAATGGGGGATTGTTAAGTTTAGGAGCCCGTGAATGTAAACAATTGTTGAAAAATGGATAATTGCTCAGTCTCGATTCACTATATTTTTTCGTAATCTTTCAGTAAACGTTTAGTAAAGTGACTACTACTTTACTGAATCAAAGGTAAATACGGACAGAGCCTCAGGCAAAGCTTTTAGCTTATGCAACTTGATGCGACAAAGCTAGAAACAAAACTTGCTATTTGAATATGAAATGCGAAGCTATAGGTAAAAAAAATATGTTTTACTAAAAAAAAGTAACCGTCTGCAGAACATATTCGCGTGATGATTTTTTATGATTAAAAATGTGACCTAAAAATATACCTTCAGACCGGAGACTTCAAGTTGCAATTGTAGGTGAAATCCTAACGAACTATGTACAGATGCTATACAGACAGTTGAAATAGAAAGTTTGAAATTTGTAAATTAAATATTATTACACGGTAGAAACATTCATTTCGGAATACAACAAAATTGATCTATATAAAAGTAAATAATTTTGCTATCACTATTTCCATCCAAAATCAACACGTACATTACATTCGTAATAGAATATGGAGAGTAATTGGAAATTAAATCTTAGCATTTTTTTCTATTATTGATCTTATTCACCGGCCAATATTTCATACATAAAAAGATTTTAAGTGAAATTTTCTGAGTGACCCAGTTACGCTTCGTCTCGCACTAACGAACAATTATCGATCGGGGTATTGTCTACGCTTTAGTTAGTCTATAATATTTAATGATTAGATAAGCGTGGCGGCAAGTAAGTCACGTTGTCAGATAAGTTGAAGAATCGCATTTTATTTGCTATAGCATTTTGGCATCACTACATTATGTTATTAATTGAGACTTGCATAATTACCACGGACCCGCAAATATAACGACGTTTACCTAACATGGCGGTGGCATAAAAAGGTCATAGGAAACGGTTGCATATGGAATTCTTCCGATCTGACTATGTATACATCAATATGCGAGGCACACACAAAAATCCATAACAGTGTACTTCATTTGGCCGAAACGATGATCTGAAGAATATTATCTAAATAATCAAATATAAAATTCTCAGGTAACCGTATCCGAATAGTAGACATGTTTTTGTTATTATTAGACTAAGCCGGTCAGTGTTAATTTGCAGATTTACATGTGTGTCCAAGCCAAGAGCACATAGTGTACTCATCCAAGGATTTATTTATTAACATTCACACAAGGTCTTCAGGTCCCAAACTAGGCAGAGCCTGTGCTATGGTAACCTGTTGACTGAGATATATATATATATATATATATATATATATATATATATATATATATATATATATATATATATATATAACACGCATTATTAGTCTATACTTATATATTGTATAGAGATTACTTATCTCTATACAATATAAGTATGTAAGGTTATAGGGGGTAATCTCTAGATGTACTGAAACGATTTTGAAATCCACGTTATTTGTGTCATAGGCTACTATTTATCATGAAGATCATCACTACGCAGGTGAAACCACGGGGCGTAGTTAGTAATTAATAACTGTTAATCTGTGCGATTAAGCCCCGTTTGATTTAATAACAATGTGTTCGAATCGCGAAAGTCTTAAAATTACAATTGTTAACCTGTGACCCTATTTGTACACTATTGATGTGAATTATGGTTCATCTGTGGTATAGATGTAAAACAAAGATGACGTTTTCCTAACATAACTCTTCCTCCTCAACCGTATTAGACATATACACGAATAAGAAGTGTATTCGTTGCAAATTGAACGACACCTCCTATAAATCTCGTTCGCGCGTTCACGCGGCTGCATTTAGACGGCTCGTGTAATATTTTCTCGTGTGTAAATATTGCCATCACATCGGTGCACCTGTGGTTGGTTCATGTTTGTGTAAATCACGTGAGGTAAGCCGAGATGTGTACATCACAGAATGGGAATGTTACAGTTAGCTTTCAAATTGCAGTATTAAGCTACCTGTGGAATTGATTATACCTGTTATATAATTTAATGATATTGGGTTTTTTTACAGTATATTTTTAAAAAAGTTCTTGCTAAGCAAAAGCTCAGCCTATGCGTTAGTTAATAATTATTAACCAACGCAGAGCCTAAACTACTACAATTCAGCATCATCATCATCATCAGCGCCCCTTCGTTTCACCCGCGTAGATTACGGTTTTCCCGCTACCCCATTTATCCCATGGGAACTATACTTTACTGGGATAAAAGTAGTCTATGCGTTATTCCAGGGTCTAACTTATCTTTATACCAAATTTTATCGATACAGTCATGACAGTGAATGAGTAACAGAAGTTTTAAAATTATTATGTGTTAATCTGGGGCCTAAACTATCTCCATACTTAATTTCATCGAAATCGGTGCAGTTCTTTGAGTGTAAAGGAGTAATATTTTAATTATTTGCGTATCTTACGGGAACAACATTTATTTTCAGGATGAAAAGTAGCCTATACGTTCCAGGGTCTAAACTATCTCCATAGGTACCAAATTTCGTTGAAATCGGTGCAGCCGTTTGAGCGTGAAGAAGTAACAAACATACACACAAACTTTCGCCTTTATAATATTAGTGGGATTAGATTAAATCTTTACAATATATAAAATTGACGTTTTGTAGAACAGGCAACTTTCAATAATTGATAAAAAATTCCAAAACATTTCATAATTATTAAAAATGCGGGAATGAATTGGAAAAAAGTTTCCCTTCATAGACTGTAAAATGGGAGTAATGCTGACGAATTTTCGTGACCACAATAACTAATAACTTGATTGAAACGTCTATATTAGTCAGAATTATATTTTGATAGCTCATATCAAGCAGACGAAGCGAGAAGACCCGATAGTCTCATTAAATATAATTACAACAATTAGAAGACGCAAGAAGGACACAAGAGCAGCCTATAATTAGTTAGTATCATGGAAATGTAATAACAATATATTATATGAATGTCGGAGCGTGTTAGATTTTACTACGTCGCTATATATAATAAAGTAATATCTCTGTGGTCGTTTGACCTTATCTAAACCTTTAATGGAGTGATAATGTCAGCACTGGTGACACAACGTTATCGACACCGTTTACCGCCACTCAGTTTTTACGTTACATTATGATAATGCTGACTTGACATTGCATGAGTGCTAATAATCAATCGGTCTCGTAATTCTTCTTCTCTCAGCCATGTGCGTCCACTGCTGGACACATGCCTCCCCCATATAGGGGGGATTTGCCAATACTCGCCACGCTTGGCGGGCGGGTTGGCGAGCGCAGTATGATTTCCGATCCTCAGAAGGCGCTGCTGCCCACCTCCTGGTACGTGATCCCTTAGCCGACTCTTATGGCACCCGCGGGAAGAGATGGGGGAGTACTATTCTAGACCGGTACCCCACGGCAAGGTCTCGTAATAATGTATATATAAAAAAAAATACCAAAAAATGCAACCGACTTCAACAACAAAAAATTGTGAAATAACTTGTCGAAGTCTAACGAACAACGAATAACCCGAAATTATAATAATAGCTTAAATATAAATAAAAGAATTATAAAAAGGACCAGTGATCAATCATGCTCCCGACATAATGGATATTGATCGGGTCTCGCACTGAAGTCAACGGAATGACTGTCCGTTTGAACACGTCACATACGTATGTCCCATACATGTATACATATTATATAATGTGTTAAACACAGAGCAAACATATTGATATCATTTACATATTTTTTGGCGATTATTTATTTTTACAAAGGCAAAGTGGCAAAGTGGTTGTCATGTGTTAATCTCGCGTTTTGTAAATCGTAACTGCTGACCTATGAAGTCATAAGTGAAGTTATGGTCAGAGGTTTCTGATATTAAAACTCAAATTATGGTCATATTTAAAATATCGACTGGCCGGTTGGCGCAGTTGGTAGCACTCTGCCTTCTGAGCCGCTGGTCCCGGGTTCGATTCCCGGACAGGTCAAACATTTGTGTGCATGAATATGTCTGTTTGACCTGTGTCTGGGTGTGTATATGTATATAAGTATATATCAGTCATCAGGTTACCATAGCACAGGCTCTGCCTAGTTTGGGACCTGAAGACCTTGTGTGAATGTTAATAAATAAATAAATAAAAACAAAAAAAAGAAATTTAAAATATATATTTATATGTACATTTTTTTTTACACTGCGTAAAAATCGTCAGGGATATGTCAGTTATTACGCCATTACATGACTGACAAATGTCCAAAGATCGTTAGGGTAACTCATGGCGACCGATAGTAAACAATTAGTAAACAATAAGACCTTTAAAATATAAATCCATATTTTAAAAGACGATTTCTATTCCAATCATAGCAGAGGCGGTAAAATCAAAAAAACGTAATATCACAGTTTTCACGGTCATACAAGACTTGATTACTATTATTAAATTCATTCACGCAGTTTCTCATTTTAACTTTCCTGTTCACAAACTACTTTTGAATGGATATTCGGGGTTATTATAACAGGTTTACACCATTTGGGACACACTCGGAAACCCAGAATAAGCTTCGTCGTTTATACGCAAAATTACCAAAAAGTAAAGATATAGCAATCACATAGCAATCTAAGTGATCTAAGTATCACTTAGATTGCTATGGTTTACCTAGATACGATGGGTGGGTACATATGTACATAACATGTAGATGTAAGTTATTGCGAAAGTGTTGTGTATATTATCATAATCATGACTATGTTGTGGCGTCATCAGAAATATTGGTTGCAGTTCCCACAACATGGCGCGTTTTCATTTTTTTTTTTTATCGCACTCAGACCCTCGTACTAGGATTCCCTGTATTGCGGGAGGCATGGACACACACAATCACAGCACAAACATCCAAGACCCGGGACAATGTTTGCCCCTGCCGGGATTCGAACCCAGGGTCCCGGAGCCACAATAGTCATGTCAATGACACTAACCACTGCGCCACGGCGACCATCATCATATTAGTTATATATAATATAACTAGAGGTCCGCCCCGCCTTTGCACGGGTGACAAATTTCAAAATTAAAAATTATAAGGGTCTCTATATTTTTTTTAATATGTCACCCGGGGATAGTGTAGCTTCCCTACAGTGAAAGAATTTTTCAAATCGGTTTAGTAGTTTCGCAGCCTATTCAATGCAAACAAACAAACAAACAATCAAATCGTGACAATATTATGTATAATTATGAATGTATAAAACACGGGAGTTACTCGCGTAATAAGTCAGAGGGTTCCGACTGCTAGTGTACATAATATATATTTATATTAAAAACTATCTGCACCCCGCGGTTTCACCCGTGTGGTGATGATTGATGATTATTATGATGATGATGAACAGTAGAATGTGTTATTCCCGGCCCTGAAGTATCTACTTACAACATTTCACCCAAATCCCTTTTACCCGACTGTTGAGGAAAAACGGTGATGATGATGATGATGAAAAGAAGCCTATGTGTTAATCCATGGTATAAACTATCAGTGTTCCAAGTTTCTTCAAAATCCATTCAGTAGTTTTTGCGTGAAAGAGAAACAAATATCCATACATCCATACTCACAAACTTTCGCATTTATAATATAAGTAGGATGTAATCTAGGTTTTCATTATACTACAAGAGTTTTATTTTAAACGAAATAATGCCGTCTGAATTCTTAAATAGTCATTAAATTAAAAAAACTCTAGAACAACCCAATTAGTCACTGCCAACGAGTTGGATGCACTTCTCGAGTGTTTTAGCCGTCCTTGTTCCTCTCTAAGTACGAAAACCTAAACTTGATTTGAGCAGGAAAGGCACTGGGGTAAACTAATTAACATTAAGTTGAAACAGCTTTTTCTAGAATCAACTATAGCTTTTTAAGCGAGCATTTTTTTGCTGAGTTGCCATACCAACCGAAGTTGCGTTGATAATGGCAAAAGCAGGCGATGAAGACTTATTGGTAGGTACTAGACGAACTAATGAAATAAAATTCATTATATTATTTTATTATATATCGGTTTGATTAAATTTTATTATTTATAGAATAATTATACGATTAATTACATACTAAATACATAAAGCATTTACGCACTTGCAACTGACAGAAACACAATTTCTCTTGGTTCTGTTGAGAGTGTAGGCAGGGTTGCCACATGCAAGTTGATTATTTTAATCAAAATCTGGTAGCGATAAAATCTGACCTAGATCTTCAACGACTTTTGTCGTTTTGACTAGCTCAATATGGTGTTCTTTAGGTACGTACCTTCCCAAATTTCCAAAACGTATTATATACTTATATATACCGTCCCATTGACACAACAAACAAAAGTTTTCATCATAGTTTTTTAATTTATTAATATTAATTTTATAATTATTCATAATTAACTATTATTAGTGATAAGTATAATTATCTAAATGTGTCAGTAGGTACTCGTACGAACCACCGCATCAGATTGTTGTCTATTTCTGGTAGTTACTATTCGTGATTAATTTTGTGTTTCTTTAAATAAATATGTGCGAAAAAATTAACCGAGAAGTTATTTTTTTTCAAATAAATTAATCAAAGTGAATAACTGACTATTATGAAGAATAATGTTAAAGCATATATTCCTCAGTAAAAGTGATCAGTCTTAATTTCCAATTGTCCATAATATATTCAAATATAGAATAACATATTGTACTACTCGTATACCTAAGCTAATATTTTTTTTTATGAAACCACGATTAGGATTAAAAAGTAGTATTTTATTTGAATAAAGACATCGGCCCCTTTTACGACATATAAAACTGTACAAACTAACTAACAAAGATATAAGACACCGAGATTAGTGTGTTTGTATACTAAGGAAGTGGCATAATCATAATTGATCAAACTCCTTTTAATAAATTAAGATTAATAAAAATCTATCTAGTTACAAACACTTATTTACTCATATAAAGCCATTAACGCTTCAATAACGGCTACGCAAATGCTACGACGTTGCTACGCGGAACAATTTCTTTGTCTTTCATAACTAAAACGCGGGAAACTGCTACGCGGAATACGTACGTAGTGTTAAGCCACCATTCTACGAAACTTAATACATATTGTCCGCATATTTGTGTCATATACATTTTATTTTAATAATATTCATTGTGTGCAGAAAACTAAGAGAGGGTTTATTTAAAAATGGCGTATAATTGTAGTGTATGTGGAATCCAAGACAATATTGTTATTAAAAAAAACTTACGGTTCGCTTTGGATATTTTTTCGGCCTTCCCTCAGGCTAGACCTTTTGCGAGAACTATTATAACTTTTTCATATTCACTGTCTCTATTCGGTATGTAAACATAAGCCAGCGAAGTGTTAAATCGAAAGTGCCTAAAAAAAACGTGCGTAAAGGAAAATCTATCCAGACATAAAATTACAATCACCTACGCAAACAGAGGGCCACATTCAATTTCTCCAAATTGAATTTGGAAACAAAAATAAAGCTGAAAGAGAAAGAGTCGCGTCTATTAAGATCTATTTAGATTCGATTTTCAAAGCATAAAGTTGAAAATAGAAGATAAACATCGTAGTGCAATGCGCAACAGGGTGGCGCGGGAAAGTGGAAGCTGCGAGCGGGCGCCGGACGGGCGGGCGCGGGGGCGGGCGCGGGCGCGGGCGCGGGCGAGGCGTACCTGATGGCGGGCCGGGAGCGCGGGGTTCGAAGCGCTCCGGTCAGACCAGCCGCGCCGCCACACGCGGACTGCCGCGCTCGCCCGTTCCCGCGCACTACCGCCCGCCGGCGCCCAGCGCCCAGGGGTGCCGCGCCACGGTGAACTCTCCTAGGGTGGTTGCTACACAACATCCAATCTAATCTATAGACAAAAGGCTCTGCCTCATAAATTGCTTTTAGAAATTGAAAGTAATGCATAACTTTTATTAAACGCAACACAGAAGGTTGCACGCTATTTTTATTTTAACTCTAATAATATCTTATACGTACTCATTAATAAAAGTTTTCAAGTTTTGATTTTTAATAAAATTAGAACTATTCTTCAGATTGACAATGAAACTCGCAATACTATATTTAGTTTAATACAAAAATAAGCTATTCAACCTAAAGTAACTGAGCCAAAACCCGATTAATAGCTTGTTTAGTATCCATTAATTCAGTATGTTAGCACTACTGTAGCACAAAAAATGTCCCTAGAAACGTGCTAGACTCTCGTACGCTCTGGCAACATAGTTTCCCCCCGAGCCCCTGCGACCCGGGTCCCGAATAATGAAGCGGGGGGAAGCGAGATTGTGGAGCGGGCATTGCCGGATGACATGCCGGGCCGGGCCGGATGAGCGCAGCAAGGCGGATCGCCTGCCGCTCGCACTTTCCTACGTCACGCTGCAAACGCGCCACAATGCAAAGAAAAAAAGAACTCGCTTTATTAGAACGAGGCGTCGTTTCACGGAACATTAGCCTCCAACTTTCCCGCTCAGCCTCATTGTTCTGCTACTTATACTGCCTCCTGGAATAGGTCACTTGTGGAATAGAAATATAGCTAAGTACGCTTCTCGATACGATGTGTAAGCTCCACTTGTTGAGTACCTAACGGTTATTCAAACCCGATAGCAGAATACTGTACAATTTCGATAGTTTTTCGATAGTTTGTCAATCATACCTGTAGCAGTAAGTACCTTGTGGGTGTGTGCGAATTTCGAGTGTTGGACAGATGGCTCGATAAATAGTACGTCTAGTATCATGATTGTTGAAAATAAAATAGTTTTAACGAGCCATATCTTGTTATTGACTACAATTACATGGTGGAGTTTGTACGAGGTTTTGTGGGACTTTGATTTGGTATATACCAGAGATTCTGGTGATTGGTATAATTTTGCAGGTGTAGTACACTTTAATCCCCTTAATTTCCGGGAGCAATACAGTTCTAAGAAATACATTATCAAACGTTATCATGAGAGAACGAGTCGCTGTATTAAATGTAGCTGTAGGTTTAGTTTACTATCACTAGGGTGACGCTGATTCTTAAGACTGTTAACATGAGTTGGACATGAATACCAAGGGAGTAAATTCGTTTCTCTATTACCTGATTTTTTTTATTGGCCCACTTTTAACCTCTTAAAATTCTTACGTTCTATACCAAACTCTTGCCCACATAGTCATTAATTTATTTAAAGCATATCTAACGAAGTAACATTAGAACACACAATCGTGAACCTTGTATCATAACCATGGTATATTTTGATCAAATATTCTATCACGCTGATTGTTCGCGGTAAGCGAAAGGTTAGATAAGCTAGTACATTCTTTACATAAAACCATTGGACCACTCATCAAATCGTTAATGTTGTAAACACTTGTAAAATGTGTACGTATCAGAACTTAGAAATTAATTTAATGCTACGTTTAAGAGTATATTAATAATGATAAAAATACACCCATTAAATTTGGTGGCCGTGTTATAAATGCTGCAACTATATATTGTAGTCTAAAACGAGAATACTACAATAGCCAATGCGGAGAAGCACTCCTTATGAGAAAGAAATAAATAGACCTAAACGTAGACAATGTTTTTCTTCAAAAATTACTTCATAAAACTTCTGGGAACGCGGCCTCGTTTCTCATTTAATCTTAAACAAAAAGATTACCTTGTAAGTAGGTATCTAGAGAGTATTCGACTTGGAGCAGGGGAGAAAATAAGGGAATAAAGGGCCTACTTACGAAATGGCTTTTTTATCATTGCCTACTCTCAGTGTCTGAGATATTCATACATTATATCACACATGTGCTGGACGCATACGTATGTACAAATGTGTTGCCAAAATGTTGGAAAACGTTTGAGAAACCATGATAATATTGGCTTAGGTTTAACAGCCAGTTACCTTCCTGACGCTAACAATCTTTGGGAATGCTGTTATTCGTAGTTAATAGTGTGTAGTATTAGGTAGTGATCCTACGTGCTTTTCGGGTTTTTCCCATAGTCGCCTTTTACGACACCCACGCCACAAAACAGACACGTACCCACGCAAAGGGGTACGGGGGTGAGATTCTATCATCCCACTGGCAACAGAATAAGCCTTTATAAACAGTTATTAATAACGTTTGAAACATCCATTCAATCTGTAAGTTGCAAAATTGTCAACTTTATGAGTTACAAGGCCAGTGTATGCTTACGTTCATTTGCTTTGTACGTTAACTTTTGTCCAACGTGAAAGTTAAACAAACTCACTCACGGATTCATTATATTAGTAATATTTATTCGACAATCGACATGGGTTTCGATCGATACACTTCAGAATCTATTGTCTTGGACGACCTATTACGAAAAATGTAAATGCGTATTGTATTTTTTTTATTATTCACACGCTTTTATTACTTAAGCATGTTGACGCCTATGTAATAGTTATTTAACAACCTTCAAAACGTCGGATTAATTTGGATCCATGCCTCATCAAGGATCGATGGTAATGTAATAATAATTTAAATCCACAAAATACGTAATTTTTAGTTTTTATAAACTGTTAATGTAATATAATACTGACGAGTGACAATAATAATTGTCACTAAGCTCTAGCTCGAAATAAACCAATGTTTGCGGAACGCAGAAAACGAGGGAAAGAAGAGGGTAGACAGAAATGTTTGCACTCGGAAATGCGAGCCACCCGCAATTACTCGGGCTCGCTCGTGATCCCGTGATCACAACCTCGGTGTGCTAATGTCTAAATATAGCGCGATGCTATTGAATATTCATGACGAACCTCAAACACTTAGTGAAGCTTTAAATGTTTTTATTTCTGACCAAGATTGAGGTACAGAGTATTCGTTCTTGTCCAGACATATATTATGCACACTCTATATATGTATATGGTAGCCTAAGCTGAAAACCATTTTATTTTCGGCAATTATTTTAAGCGAATTCCGTACGTACCAAAGAGGAAATTTTAGGAAATTATTGTTCAGTAGAACAATCCTTTCTTTTCGAGATTACTAGCATGTACACAACAAACATTATTTTAACATGAGTGAACTAGTTCTGGATTTATAGCCGGACGGCTGAGAACTTCTAAACAAGAGGCAAGAATGGAGTTGCAAATCAGCAACCGTACAACTTTGTTGCCTTGAATTCCGGACTTTGGTTTGATAACTTTTCTTGTGTGTATGGGACAACGTACGTAATTAACTCTTTGTTATTGAAGCTGAAGTACAAAACAATATACACACACTAGCTGCTCCCGCTGTTTCCCCCACACTTTTTCCAGGATAAAAAGTAGCCTATGTCCGTTTCTAAGGTTACATCTATCTATTTCCCTCAAGATGTCTCTATTCAATAAAATTAGTTCAGTGGTTTAGGCGTGAAAACGTAACAAATAGAGTAATCTACTTTTACATTTGTAAAATTTTTACGTTTTTGTTATATCTCAGAGAAACCATCATTTTTTCGGGATTATATGCCTATGTCCAGATTATAAGGTGTTTACATTCCAAATTTCATTCAAATCCACCCGTAAAGGCGTAAATAGGTAACAAAACCAAACTTTCACATTTATAATATTAGTATGATATAAATCTTAATTTGACCATTACAGAAAATCATTCCAAATTTCTAATGATGGCGGCTAGTACGCTGATTAAACTGTCACGGCAGCTAGATAGTGTAGCTTTCCAACAGTAAAATATTGTTTCAAATTGTTTTGGTACTTTCGGAGCCTATTCAATGCCAACAAACAAACAATCATATCGTTCCTCTTTATAATATTAGTATAGGAATAGATGATGGTTTTCCTTCAAATATTTGAACATAGATGTTAGGTAACCTAGGTAGTGGTTACATATTTGAACCGTTTGGGGTCGAGACATTAGGCCCGTGGGACCTGGAGCTCATCGGATTTTCCAAAATTTATCTGAGCGTTTGATCGATGCGACGCGTGACCAAAATGCTGGCACATATTTGGCTCATCGAATCAGCATTGAAATTTAGCGTGGCAATGCTGCTAGCATTCTGGGCACGCTGCAGGCCGGTAGCGGGTTAGAACATTTGAGTTATCTGTATGCTACCAATAGCTTGTGGACTGCTCAAATGTTATTGTAGTAGCTGCAGTATTGTAATTATAATTTTTAGACTTTTGCGATTCAAACTCATTGTTATGAAATCAAACGGGGCTTGATCGCGAGAAAAACATTTAGTAATTTATTTACCTCGACGTTTCGACCAAGTTGCATTGGTCGTGGTCACGAGAAGACTGACCAATGCAACTTGGTCGAAACGTCGAGGTAAATAAATTACTAAATGTTTTTCTCGCGATTAAGCCCCGTTTGATTTAATAACAATGTTTTGTAAGTAGTTATTGGTATTTAGAAATCTTAATATAAAGTTTAATTGATCAGTTTTATAGCTCAGCGTAATTCTGACCGAGATAAAACATGTTTATGTATTTTTCCAAAGCCCACTCTGGCAGCACCCACGTAAAACTCTTTGCATGTGATAGATATATAAACTTTCTTGTCACATTTAGACCTCGTCTCGTCCTGAAAAAGTATATCCAAGTTCATTATAAAATGTAGATCGAATTAAAGTCTTGTAACTCAGCGAGAGTTGAAGGTACCCAATGTGAAAGTTTTCGAATTTTCATTGTAGAGTGATGAGCATATGAAAAGTTGAGCGCGGGGTGGCCGGAAAAGTATCTACTGAGCCGTAACCGGCAGCCATCTCGCACATTAAAATGAATATTTCATATATCACGTTATGAAATCTTTTTGTTCTCCTAATGCTACATTTCTCTGTATTGTTTAAAAAGTAGTCAGTTAAGACTTTTATACAGTGTAGTAAGATATATATGTATATGTATATAAGTATATATATCATTCATCAGGTTACCATAGCACAGGCTCTGCCTAGTTTGGGACCTGAAGACCTTGTGTGAATTTAAAATATATTTTTAAAAAAAGTATAAAAAAAATTACATAATAATTATTTCTGAAATGTTTAGTTCATAGCAGCAGAAAGTTGACGCAAGACATGGACATAATTAATATTAAATGTGAGGTCATACAATTTATGCTTACAAATTAATTTACGCAAACTTAAGCAAAACTTAAAAGTTTTCTTCATAAAACATTAAATTACTCCAAACATGTTTTTCAGTGAGGCGTCGTGAAAGTTTTCACCTAAGCAAACAAAAGATTTCACCTAAGCAAAACAAAGTTGGCCACTGTTTTCATAACACAAACACCGACAAATATAGACACAATGGCTCGCAGTAAGGACACCTTAAGAGGCTGAACCTAGACAGTAAGAGCTTGTATGGCTTGTTGCGTTAACCTCATGCTAGGTGGAAGTAACGTTCAAATTTTTGAAGGAAAATTTCCGCTGTGCCGGCAGAAGTGAAAACTTGCATTTATGTGGTAAAATGCAATATTCATTTATAGCGCTATCGTATACAAACATGACAATAGGTATTTAAGATTATTGATTTCATGTACCTATACATTAAACACTATAATGAGGGCGATAGAGCATACAATAGAATGAAGTAAACTCAACATTTAAACGAGCGAGCGAGGTGAGCGCGGTCTGCTTCAAAACGGTCGTATTATACCTCCCAACAAACGAAAATGTTCCTTATTCGTAACATATTTAAGTTTAAATTTCAACTACTCTCCTTCCATCTTACGAATTTTCAACGTCACGCGCCTCAAAAATTTTGCGATCAGTATCACATTTTCTGACGCGAAATGTCTTGACGCGAGATTAAAATTTTTGCCCTATACAAAAGTACACAAGGCCGCTAAAGAAGTTACCACTTCAAAAACTCCGTGCAGAGCTATCCTACTGGCTATTTATCATATGTATATATGGGGTGGGGGTGGGGGTGAGCGGAGGGCGAGGTAAACATTGCACCTGGCGCCACCTTAAATAGCGCGTAAAAAGGCAATTTCATTATTTTTTGTTTGCCTTTTATTTTTCACCTGCTACGCAAATGCACTGAGAATATCACTGTGATTTACTGATTGTTACTAGATAAGGTGGAAGATAATGTTAAGTATCATTACTGTCGCGCGAGTTATAATAATATAATTATTTGAAATCGGCAATTTACATGTGTATCCATCTGAATACTAAGATAACAAAAAAATATATATATTTCAAAGAAATTATAGTATTAACTCCTTTTCATGATAAAAAAACTACTAAATAAATTACTATTAATATATTTCGCTATGAGGAAATGGAAAATCTCCTGAAAATTCTTTTATAACACTCACTTTTACACGTATTCCAACCACACAGACCCTGCACACACTTACTTTTGTATGTAGTACATATCAGTCGCGAATAGTACATAGTAAGTAATTCTGGTAAAATCTTCTTGACGACCTAACTAAGATTGCAGGAAGGGGTTGGTTGCAAGCCGCTTCGAACCGGATTTTGTAGAGATCAATGGAGGAGCTGATCTTTATTCCGAATTTCGCGCGAATCCGTTCAGCCGTTTCAACGTGAAGAACTAACAATCATACAAACGACAAAAAAACTTTCGCCTGAACAATATTAATCTATAAATAATTGTTATGTAATTTTGTTCATGTATTTAGGTTGAACCATACCTTGAAAGGATATGGAATCGAAAAAATTAAATGCATTTGTACTTTTTCATTCAACGTTAAGGAAAGGAAATGAGATCCGTAGAAGAATTAAAGTCGCCAACATAGCTCAGCTGGTTAGCAAATAGAAATGGCAGTTGAGAACTGTCGACCGGTGGGTTCGAAAGTTCTTAAGTGGAGACAACGGACAGGCAAGCGCACCATAGGAAATCCACCGCCCGCGCCAAGGTGGGCAGACGACCTGACCAAGATCGCGGGAAGGAGCTTGCTTGCTGTTTCGAACCGTTCCTTGTGGATATCAATGGGGTGGCTTATGTCTAGCAGTGGATGGTCTTATGGCTGACATGATGATGATGTTGAATTTAACGGCACATACGGGTGTCCCTTGACACATTTAGTTAACATTATTCTGATAAAAACTTTGTAAGCAGAAGCCTTTACGTTATCTGAGTTTAACTGTCAGTATCTTGCAAACTAAGTGGGATAGGGGCTTGTATGCCAATATGTAGTTGTACCACTATCTGTCACCCCTCTATTGTGTGGAGAAATGGAAAATCCATGTCGGTATTTGAGCTATTTATGCTCCTTTTCAACCACTTTCTCCATTTTGATACGGACATTTATTTCAGATAAAGGTATTACATACCGCTTACTATATTTCTGATGATAAAGGACCCACATGATATACGACCTTTTATATATTCACCGAGATTGTAGGACATATTTGATTTAGCTGACTAGATATATGATAATATATGATGATATGTATATATCTTACCCCACGCGAGTTTTACCCGCGTGGTGATGATTATTGATGAAGATGAAAAGTAGTCTAAGTGTTATTCCGAGACCTGGGGTATTTATATACCAAATTTCATCGTAATTGGAGCAGCCGTCTGAGTGTGAAAAAGTAACAAACATACACACAATGTTTCGCCTTTATATTGTTAGTAAGATAAATAAAGCTTTAATTAAAGTTAGTTTGTCATAAGCTTTAATTAAAGCTTATGACAAACTCATTGGATGATCAGTGAAGACGTGGTTGGAGGTGGAATTACTGTAGATCCAGTATGTTGATTGACTCTGAAAGACAGCTGCCTGAACGCTCTGGTGTGGCAGTTTTTCCCTTACCTTGCTATTATGATGTGGATTTCAGAACAATATTGTTTTTAAAGTATTTAATAGTTTATTGCATTAACTACTAGGCGGAACTTACGTTCAAATATGTAAACAACATTCCCTCAAATTTTAAAAAGGAAGGAAGTAATTCGGCCCTAGTGGTATGCGGCTGTATGGGCTGCTATAGCTTAGTTGGACAAAGCGACAGGACGGTATTCAGTAGTCGTGGGTTCAAATCTCACTGGCAGCCGATTTTTTCCTTCAAATATTTGAACGTAATATTGCCTTTACTGAAAGCTCAAGGGATTGAATCAGCGGCCACCAGATTGACGTTCTACTCGCACGGCTCCGATGCGGTAATACCGTGAACGGTGAACGGTGTGAACGTGTGAACGGTGATACTGTTTCAAACAATGCCGAAATACACCGCAATAAACTCAAGGGTCATCAAAGACCTTTGGTAATGCCATAATACATATTAAATTATTCAGGCTTGTCAACGTAGTAGCTTCATTTAGAATGTCAGGTTTGATTGAGAGCATAATTCCGAATGCAGCGTTAAGCTTTCATCGTTGAGCGGACACTTGTAAAGCGAACTAGCTCCAGTATGTATAAATTAATCTTTAACCACCGTACAAGCCGCAGTCTTGAAGTTCATCCACATATTATTGATTAGTGGGAGTCACACACTGTGCGATTCAACCGATCGTTTTTACCACACAACTACAAAATGTGGAATGAGCTTCGACCTTCGGTTTTCCCGAGTAGCGAAAAGAAGAAAATTATTTATTTGGGCAAACAATAAGATAAGCAAACGAATACAAACATTGTATAAAATGGTACGAAATTCATACAGTTCTAAATAAAACACAAATAATTGTAATGTAACAAACCGACTAGGACTCACGTGGTAAACACTGGAAAATTACTCTCCGACCAGTTTCGAACTTATTTGCATAATAATTAATTAATTAAACACAAATAGGTCAAAAACAATAAGAGATACTTACATAGCTTCTTAAATATTGTACAAAAACTTGAGATGAATTGCATTCATCAAACTGAACTGAAACAACATCAAATTGAAATTGAACTGAAATCCGAATTTAATCAAACTATTGCAATTATTACAATAGTTTGAATTCAGACTTCAAATAATGACATAATAGACATAATAGAGCAAAAATAGCCACGTACATTAGTGTATTATTCTATTTTTTGTGAAATATATATTTAAAACAAAACATTTTATTTTATTACAGCAAGAATTTCCTTGTATACCATAATCAAAGTGTAAGTCAAGGCAAAATCATTTGTTCAATTTAGGTATCTTATACATACAATAACATTATTTAGGTACTACTAAAATTTCCGCTTATCCACATAGCAACCATGACTTGCGAATCTGAGCTTATGTTGAGCAACCAATGTCTTTAATGTGGCCTCTTTGCCCAGAGTTTTTGCCCAGTTGCCTATGGAATACATACGTATATTTTACATAAAGGAACACACGTTAGAAGTGGGACTAAGCCACCAACTGTAACGTGTGGAGGTTTTGTGCATACCAAAACGGACGTGGGGTATTAGTTTTAACATTGAGATAATACTGTAGAGACGAGGTACATTTACCTATTTCTCAAAATTCGCCGCAATCTTCATTGTAAATACTCCGAAAACAAGCATCGTACGTTTCTGAAACTAGAATATCAACAGAGAAAATGTTAACATTTAAGTTTTGTTTCATCGCTGTTGTTTAGAACGATGGGCATAAGTGCAAAATCACAGACTGCTAAAGGAAGCGAATTTCGCAACTCGGTGACGGTACGTCTCCATAGGTTAGATACCTCATTGCTTCTAGCATAAGGTTGCTTTTGTGAAAACAGGAATTTAAACCCACGTGTATAAGTTGATGCACAGATATTGTAGCTGTGGTTAGACCTCATACCTCGAATTTGCTGGCCACACAATTCTGTAGGGAAAAGCAATGATATGTTTAATGCTAAATGATATTATTTGAATTCTACAGAATGTTATTTGTATGGGACGCAGAGGGCACGTAGGCCGCAAGTAATAACTTAACAATTGATAAATGTTAGCTATTCATACAGTTAGGCTAAATTGGACTACTACGACTAATACCTCAACTTGACACCAATTTATCGCCCAATCCGTTTGCCAATCTGCTTTTGCAGAGAGCTAAGAAAACGACTTTTTCGAGACACATGACATACACAATAGAAAACGATCCTGCATTTCACGAAATGAATATTTTATATGAAACATATACAAATATTATAAATGTATAAAACACGGGAGTTACTCACGTAATAAGTCAGAGGGTTCCGAGTCTCCGACGCGGTCGCGATTCGCCTAGTACTGTACTAGGCGAATCGCGACCGCGTCCGCGAGCTATTCTCCTTGAAAAAGACCACCGAATGTGGTTGAAACTATAGTCGGAACCCTCTGACTTATTACGTGAGTAACTCCCGTGTTTTATACATTTATAATATTTGTATATGTTTCATATAAAATATTCATTCCTTATACACGAGACGAAATCTACGGTGAAAGTCATAGAGTGCTTGAATTGACCCTCACATTATATTGGGTAGCAAATTTCCTCTATGTAGGTAGGTTGGTAATTTCTCGCCGTTTCAACAATTATTAACCCCTATTGTTACAGTTAATTAACTTCCTTTCAATGTGAATTTATAGAAACCTACCGAGCACATTTTCCAACTCGGTGGAGTTAATTAAACAATTTCTATGTACGTGCGAATATTTGGTTTTTATTTCAGCTACCCAAATATTTACAAACATTGTATATTTATATTACTAGGTAAAGCTTAGGAATTTTGATACGACAGCATTTAATATAAACGAATATTTTTATAATTAAACAAACATATTAACTTTCTTATAGCTCAACTGTACTATCATAATTGTTGTTCAATCGTTAAACCCATAAGTTGCATTAAACAAAATTACTGATTTATGTACTGTTTGACCATTATTTCAATTGATGCTCAGTAACGAGTGATGGAATCTGCAAATCGGGAATTAGAAATAGATTACAAGCCCGATCAGACCACTAATTTAAACTAGGTTATTGGTCTGTGAAAAACCAAAACACGATAATATTCAATAAATATAAGAGAAGAGTGAACATGCAAAACATTTTTTCCTCGTCGACCACCAGATATAAAACATTGCCTATAACTACTTCGTTCTTTTTATATAAAATGTAAGTTATAACTACACACAAATTGAATTTATGGCCTGTAGCTGAGCTTATTTTTATCCAATCAAGCCGCAACACCGCCCTTAGGGACTTAATGCAATCAGACTAAATAAATACCTTAAACTAAAGCTACGGAGCTAAAAAAATACAAGAGGAACGTGCAGGTTAATCAGGAATTAAAATCAAGCGAAAACTCTGTCGTGTATACTTGTGTTGAATTTACGAAAATACGCTATTTCTTATTGTTGTGCCGTCTAAAACATACAATAATAACGCAAGTAGGTGACCTAGCAAACGCTGTTCTGACATATACATTATTGAAATGTCAAAGTGACGCGACACTTCATGTAAATGACGTCACGTCAATCAAAGACGCGAGACGGTTCAATCATAGTTACTTAAGTATGGGTTCAATTATTTGGACATTTATTCATGCAAAATTAATAAATCGCAATAAATAAATGGGAGAGGAGGGAAGGGGGTGTTAGTAAGAGGGCCCAAACACTTTACGACCTACCAAATATACACAAAAAATCATATAAATTAATCATCAATTAGTTAATAATTAATCATATAAAAAAGCCGTTTCGCATTATTTCGATAACAACTTGGTATATGTAATACAATATATGTATAGTTTACATATTTTTTTGTAATATTTTTTCGCTATAATAAATTAGATCTATGTAGCCATTACAATTTATACTCCAAATGGAAAATCAAAACTTGTAAAAACGACAATTTAATAACAATCTGACAGGACAATTTAATGAGCAATATGTTTTGGGGAATTGATACGTTGTAAGTTCCAGAGTTGCCACTGGTCTCACAAACTTAACATTTTGCACTGCTGTAGAATATTGAAACATTAACAAGTTTCATGCGGTGCTAGTTTGTCGTTTTTATTATGAAACTTACTACAGTACTAGCGAACTTGCTCAGACACTTAAAGTCAGCTTGTTGAAAATGAGTGTATAAAACTCTAGAAGTTAATTATTGTTTGTGAAATATGTTTTCACGCTTAATACGTAATTTTACCTTATTTACCTAATACGTAATTTACCTACCATTCAAATTTTAGAAGGAAACATATCGGCTACTATTGTGACATGAACCCAATATTACAGAATACGGTTCCTGTCGCTTTGCCAGCTAAGCTATACTTAGTAGATCTCCACTAGCAGTCCGAATTTGTTCCTTCATTACAGATACTTCTTACGGGATGTTTTTCAAAGTATCCAATTTTATTCCTTCAAAATTTGAACGTAATTTCTGCCTAGGACGACGTTTTTGCAAAGAACAAAAACACTGTTAAGCGTGCTATGTTAATGTTATTTAAATTTGTTTATGTTTCCCCTCCACACGCAAGTAGGTAGTCAAATTTCAGGATCACCGAAATAGTTTTTTAAAAACACAAGAAATTTAATTTCAATTAATATAATTTTAATTGATGTGCGATACATTCAAGAGTTGATTTAGAAGTAACTTACGTGACTAAAGCACAGAGGTACGGTCCCCTTATCTTTGTTTATGCAGTTCCGAGAACATCGGACCACCGTGCGATCCGCAGACGCAATTCAGCGGTTTTGCCGCCTACGCTTGTATGGTTACCGTGTTACCGGAACGCATAACTAGGTAAGCCATTAGGCTCTCGGAAAAAATAAATATGTTCAAACATTAATATTAGTGATGAGTGTAGATGTTTATCCCGGGTCTTGGATGTTTGTGTGCTGTGATTGTGTGTGTCCATGCTTCCCGCGACACAGGGAATCCTAGTGCGAGGGTCTGAGTGTGATTAAAAAAATAAAAAAATATGAAAACGTGCAAGCTACTACCATGTTGTGGGAACTGCAACCATAATTCCTGATGACGCCACAACATAGTCATGATTATGATAATATACACAACACTTTTGCAATAACTTACATCTACATGTTATGTACATATGTACCCACCCGGGAACCCCCCAGGGAAACCTAGTGCGGGGGTCTGAGTGTGATTAAAAAAAATGTATTTAAGGACTCTTATAAATTGTGAAGTCTTAACCTAGTTCTGGTTTTCTCTGATCATGGAAAGCTATTTGATATAATGAAGAGTATTCTGATGACGAGGCAATCGAAAAAATATTTGAAAGAAGTCGTGCTGCATTCACGTGCAATATTTAAGTCCCCCTTAAGTACCTAACTACTGAAATGTTTATTATCTTACTTATAAATATTATCATTATCTGTTATTTTATCAGCACAGCCACAAAACACCCACTGCTGGACATAAGCCTCCTAGGTCTTTTAGGGGGGTTTGCCACTCGCCACGCTTGGCAGGTGGGTTCGCGAGTATGTTGATTACATCCGTTAGAAGACGATGCTGCCCACCTTCTGGTACATGATCCATTAGCTGACTGTTACGGCACCCACGGGTAGAGATGGGTGGGTACAATTCTAGGCAGGTATTTTGTTGGTATGTCTTTCTTAATTATTTTGATTCGCAGAATGTATCTTGTAACAAAGGACTTTATACTTGGCCTGATAGTTCCAACAATACTGTCAACACAGGCTTTAAATGTACAAAAACGTTCTTGGTTATTTTGTAAACGTTATTTACGCTACCCGATTATAGGAGTGCAATCAAACAACTGGCTATGCGAGCCATTTAGACTTGCTTATTAGTTTTTTTGCGTCGATAATTTTACATATACATTTACAATGCTTTTTAACGAGCTTGAATCCATTGTTCTTTCGGAAATATACGTAAATACAAAGCTCCGCTTCGGACGAATAAAATGTGAATAAAATCAAATACTGAAGTATTCGATTTTTCTGTTAGAAGCATGGAATGAAAAGTGTTGTAATATGATATTTTGTTGAAAGATTGTGTTTACTGCGGACTATTATAGGGACCGGAAAGAAAAGGTTTCCTTTAAAGCAGTGGAAAATAATTGGCCTCTGTGCAAATATCAAAGCCCTCCACTGGCGTCGTATTATTACTTTGTAAGGATATGCTTGGTATTTGCTTTTTCTTCGCTTTATCTGCAGAAGGTTTCTTATGGCGGGTTTTTTTATTCGCACGAATAATTGGGTTAACTACTTGTTGCAATAACTATAGTTAAAAACTACGCAAATGTTCAGTGAAGATTTAGTATTTTGAACATTGCACAACTGTTGGTCAAAACGCTATTGTGCAATTTCAATTGACGGAATCAATAAAACATCAAGGGAATTTCATAACGGATACTTTGATTACTAGACTTTTCTAGAAGAATATCAAATAATTATAATGCTGAAAAGGCATTACCCACTATATTAACATAGAAAACATTCACATGGGTACTCCAGTCAAGTTTGATTTTGATTTTGGAAAATAATTGGAAAAACATCACAACAGAGATGTGGGCGGTTTAAAATCTTAATCTTAAATAAAAAAATTACATCGTTTGGGAACTAGCTGTATATAGTATATATATATAATATTTTTAAAGCTAAGTTAAGTTATGAAACTTTATTATTAGTATTAAGATCCATGTACGCCTTGGTCTAAATAAACATCAAATAAATAAATGTCAAATGTCAAAAGTCATTCCAGTAGCATTTACTCAAATTAAAATTCTAAATTCAAAATGTTTTTATATGTCGACTGGCTCGACTGGCCGGTTGGCGCAGTTGGTAGCACTCTGCCTTCTGAGCCGCTGGTTCCGGGTTCGATTCCCGGACAGGTCAAACATTTGTGTGTATGAACACGTCTGTTTGACCTGTGTCTGGGTGTGTGTATGTATATAAGTATATATATCAGTCATCAGGTTACCATAGCACAGGCTTTGCCTAGTTTGGGACCTGAAGACCTTGTGTGAATGTTAAAAAAAAAATTGTTTACTTAATGGGCTTTAAAATGACACCAATATTGGTGGGGTAAATGGGTGTGTTAAGGGTTATAATACAACGCTTGAAAGTTATTTTCACGGAAGTGTGATTTTTTTGACGCCGAGTGTATATGGAGAGGATGTTCTCATGACCATATCCGGAGATATCTCATATTATGCATATTTACTGTTTCATTCCCACCGACTATCGTCGCCGCTTCCCTTCCGCCTCCCGGAACAATTAGGGAAACTCTCGCTGATCCAAAGGTCCTGCGGCGCCGGCCCGCAGTACGTCCGAACTTTACAATTTATTACCAGCCGGGGCCCAACGCCCTCTGATTACTTTATGTTGTATTTGAACCCAAATCAACACAGCCATCATGTCTGTTTGAACGTTGCCCACACAAATTCATGAATCACAGTTTGTTTGACATTTTAGCTTACGCTGCTAACACAAAATGTCTCCAACGCTATTCTCTTCGCTTCTACAAGCTGTAATATTGTTCGGCCTTATAAAGATTTCAAAGGTTTGAAATGCGCTGAACTGATATTTACTGCTCCCCAGATAAACACAGACGCTTTAATACATTCTACATCAATCGTGTTACTTGTCTTCGTTAACTATTCATTCTTTTCTATCTTTACCTTTATATGTATATCTTATTCTTCTTTGCGTGGGTATGTCGGTCAACTCCTCTTAAACTACAAGAGCGATTTCGGTGTTTTTTTTTATGTGTAGGCCTCAGGAGATGTCCATTAAAACGGACATAAACCTATATGCAGATTTCAGAGGAAGGTTTTCGACTTTTTTCGATTTTTTATACGCCATAGCGGACTCAGTAGAGCTAAATGTGCTGGGAGCGTTAGCATATTTATATAATATTAGTAGCGCGCCGCGGTTTCACCCGCGTGGCTTACGGGTTTCCCGCTACCGCAACTATCCCACGGGAAGTATACTTTTTCCGGGATAAAAGTAGTATATGTGTTAATCCAGGGTATAAGCTATATCCATACCAAATTTCATCCAAATCGATGTAGCCGTTTGAGTGTGAAGAGGTAACAAACATACACACAACCTTTCGCATTTATAATGTTAGTAGGATTGTCTTATGTAATTCGACGTCGTGGGTCAGTGATCTATGACACTGACCTTACAAGCACTAGTAACAATTAATTGTCATCAAAAAAGAACCAAGTAGGTATATAACATAAAATAATCTTAGATTTACGTTTTATGTGTTTTTATGGCGAATTTATCAACTTGACATAGGTGGCATTGGTTGTATCGGCGTTACTGCATAAGTTAGTAATATATTAATTGCATAAGTTGATAAAAGAATGCTATGCAATAGCTTTACCGCAGCAGTCCCCGAGTGCCACACGTCTTTTTTTATATATATACTGCATTTATGTAATGATAATGATAATTTTATAGAACTTATACGCCGACCAACAACCGAATCTTGACTTATCAATTTCAAAGAAAACAAAAAATCACATAATATTTTGTAAAAGACGATCGTATTAAATTGACAATTTAAGTACTACTTAAAGTATATGAAGTCTCTGAAAAATCGAAATTGCTTTAATGTTTTAAACGTTCGTGTGCTGTGATAGTGTGTGTCTATTCCTCCCGCGACACAGGAAATACTAGTGCAGTTATTAGTGTCATAAGAAATAAAAAAAAACAGCTCAAAAAATAGAAGATCGGCAAAAAACTAAACATATTAACATAATCCCGAGTTGTCGAAAAAGGAAATATTTAGATGAAGAAAGAGAGGAATTATACTTATGTATAACATATAATATAATATATACTTATATTCATATAAGGGTTCGTTTATTATATTATTATAATAAACGAACCCTTATATGAATATAAAAGTTTGAAAATATCACTAGTAATAAACAATTGAACAACGATAGAGTGACCTTGTTGAGAGCTAATCATGTGCGCGACTGTTCTAATTTCAAACGGTTTATTTCAAATTTCATATGTTTGGTGTTGACAGTTATGGAGCTATAATGTCTGCAGCTAATAATCAATTCTCAGGTCAATTTAATTAAGGTGAGAATTTTAAAAAGGAGTAGAAATAGGAAGTTTTAATCGAAGGCTCGCATGTGCTTACAGGCTGAACAAGCAGGACAAATCCTGTTGCGTCTTGTTCCAAACCTTCCATCCTACCATTCTCCTTCTGTAAGAAACAGTTCGAACGCATTTGTCGTTATCGCGAGAATTTGTGGATAAAGCAAAAATATGGTCGCTAGATAATATTTCATACACTAATAAAACATTTGTTTATCATAATTGACCTTCACGAACTGCTCTCATAACTGATATTCTTTTCAGGTTTATTAGATTTTTAAAAAAATTGCTGAAAAGACTCAACATTTTCTATTGAGCGAATGGGTAAATAAAACCTTAAATTTTAAGCAATTAAGCCTAGCGGGGTGAGCATAGTCCGTCAAACAGACGGTTGATAGTTCGATCACCACCTCTGGTTTTAGCTTTAGGAGATAGTCCTCTGCGGAACGTAATAATAGACCTGCACAGATTGTGCTAGGGTACTTTCCATAACCCGCCTTCCACACTACCACTCTCAAGTTTGAATAATATTGGAAAAATACATAGTGTGACTATGTTATTCTCCTTGAGAGTCAGTTAAGCTTGGCCCAAGCGCGATTCCACCTTAGGCCATGTCGCCACTGACCATCATTTGAAATAGTAATCAAACGCTTGATATAAAGGAATACCACTTATCCCACTATAATATTATAAATGTGAAAGTTTGGATGGATGGATGGATGTTTGTTACCCAATCACGCTCAAACGGCTGGACGGATTTGGATGAAATTTGGTATGTAGATACTTCAGGACCTGGAATAACACATAGGCTATTTTTACCCTGGAAAAAGTATAGTTCCCGTGAGATGATTGAGGTAGCGGGAAAACCGTAATCCACGCGGACGAAACCGCGGGGCGCTACTAGTATTTAAATAAATGTACAATATTTTATCTTAACCAACTAACGAATACGGCAACGCCACCGCCAGCATTTTGGGAACTTTAAAAACTGGTAGCGGATTGTTAGATTATGTAGTAGAAGGTAGGTAAATTTTTACAGTATATTATTACCAGTTTATATGTATTTAGTGTTATTTTATATATAATTTTAAATTTATAATAAACTTTCAATATCGTATATAACGAATATGGTCAAATTGCAAGTTTGATAAAAAATAATAGATGTACAAAAGGTAATAAAAATTGATTCTCAGTCTCGTCGCTGTCTTAAAATACCTAATAACCTATACATAAATTTTGAATACGTCTTATCGTCTCTAAGCATATATAAATACTTCTTTGCCTGTTCAAGGTGCTTTGTACCTACACTGTATTCATATATCAGCTTTAACTCTATCTAATAGCGACAATATATTGAAAATCAATGTTCAACGAACTCTCCGAAAACGCTAGTAATACCTATACTACCCTATTGTGCTTCGAATTACACCTTCACTCCACCCTCGCCCCGATACCGACCAACAAAAAGATAAACCGAACACCGATCACTGCTTGACTAAACATTCTCCGAATACCTTGTGTATCTCGATACACCTTTAAAATAAATCCGTATAATATATGACGACTATGAGGTAGTTGAGTACCTACTGAGCGTCACTTGAGTACGGTTTTTATTCATGGCGTCCTCTTTTTATTATTCTGCACTAAGACCTTTAGAGCCAGGTTTAGAAGCTCGTTTACATAACCGAAATAGATAATTTGTATGTCTATTTGTGGGTATTTCAAAATAACTAGCAGTTGGTAGCACTCTGCCTTCTGAGCCTCTGGTCCCGGGTTCGATTCCCGGACAGGTCAAACATTTGTGTGAATGAACATGTCTGTTTGACCTGTGTCTGGGTGTGTATATGTATATCTTTCTTAATATATATAAATCTCGTGTCACAATGTTTGTCCTCAATGGACTCCTAAACCACTTAACCGATTATAATAAAATTCGCACACCATGTGCAGTTCGATCCAACTTGAGAGATAGGATAGTTTAAATCTCAAATTATAGTCGCAATTTTAATTTATTGCTAATTATTAGCACACTTATTACAGTCACAATTATCTGTTAACTCCAAATGATTCTAACAGATGTCGATACCTTTTGACTGGGTTGAGTAAGTAATCAATAGATGGTGCTGCTATGGTAAATCTACGAACGTGTCATATAAGCTACATTTTAACAGCATAATTACCACGTGTTGTTGACGCTATAAAATTAATTAAATTTATTTTGTAGTGAACGAAATACTTGGTGTTAGCATAGCCGGCCACGTGTTACTTAGACTGAAGTGTAAATTGAATTCATATTATAATGAAGATAATACAGTGAAATTAATCCTGTTTTTTACTTATTTGTGCTTCATTGATCAAAACTTTATAATTTATTTTCGCAATTTTAATTTATTGCTAATTATTTGTCTGTTATTATTTGACAGTCACAATTGTCTGTTAACTCCAAATGATTCTAGCAGATGTCGATACCTTTCGACTGGGTTGAGTAAGTAATCAATAGATGGCGCTGCTATTGTAAATCTACGAACGTGTCATATAAGCCACATTTTAACAGCATAATTACCACGTGTTGGCCACAGCAACGCGTGGCCGGGTCAGCTAGTAAGTATATATATCAGTCATCAGGTTACCATAGCACAGACTCTGCCTAGTTTGGGACCTGAAGACCTTGTGTGAATGTTAATAAATAAAAAATAAATAAAAACTAACACACTTGGGTCATTTATCGATCTTCGCGTCTGTCTAATATAATCATCATAATTGTTTTATCTCAGTTTGATGGAAAGTTGTAAAAGTTTGGTATTAGCCATGTTACATAACCTAACCAGAAAAAACACATTTCGTTTTGGTTTTTGATATTTCCTTTTTTCCTTTAATGTGATAAATAAAAATTGTCTTTTTGCCGTTGTCTTTATTATCTCCTTTCCTTTCGTCATTGAATTAAATATTATATTACCAATGTGCAACCGGCTAAAATAATTTAACTACCGCAAAAAAGGAGTTCTCATTAAATTAATTTCTAATTCAACTATCGAGTCGATGCTCCTGAACCAAAGTAATGGTAAAGAAACTGTGTAATTACATACAACACACAAAACACAAAACGTGTAATTACATAACGTTAAGATAAACATCGTCGTTATTGTGAACTCAGTTTGCAGAACAGACTATGAAATACTAAACTAGTAATGAGGAACGTTGTGACTCATGTATTAATAGTACATGATATTCGGCTTGTACCCGAATCCCGAATACATGTTCGGGATAAATCTACGTAATGTTGCTTCGTTACTTCATATAGTACTAACTTTATCTCACTGAATTTTGTATATAATTCTGGCAGATATTGTAAGTAATGTTTTGAGGTGACGGGCGGTATTGAGTTCTGCTCAGAAGTATATAACTTTGTAGCGGTGAATGCTACTTGTTTATTTTAACTGACAATGATCTGGCGCGGCGCCAGATAACTTTCAAGCTTCTGTAACTATTATTTTCTTTACGATATCATACATTGTTGCCACAACAGAATTACAGAACAGAAAGAAGTATTTTTTAAATGCACTGCAGTCGGTTACCGTATTACATTGAGATGTAAAATACAAATACCATTTTTTATTATTGCAAAACTTTAACTTAACTTACTATAACTTAAAGGTTACAATAAAAGTTGTAATTAAAAGTAATTGTGATACTAATGGCACTGTCTTCTCAAAACATATCTATTTCACAACAATGTATCAAAGAAGTATCTTAATATAAATATGAACAAAATATGCATTATTTACACAGACACAAACACACATTACTTTCAGGAATATACAATATTTAGGTTAACTACACAAATGTTTATGCGTGTAATGTTAGTTTTAATTACGTATGTGAGTGTATGTGTGTATTTTTTTATCTTAAATAAAAATAAAACAATGTCATCAAATTAGACTATTCTTATTCGAGAGTAAAAACAGGAATACTTGTAGATTTGCTAACTTTTCGTTTCTCCAACAGCAACTGGTTGAGAAGTTACATACGTCGATTAAAACTTATTCCGTTGAAATCGCCCGTCTTACTCCTTATACTTGCATAGTAAAAAATATGGCCGCTTTGCCACAGCTGACTACGGTTATTAAAAGTAACTATTCAAAAAGGTATGGTCTGTTGTGTTTACAAGTGTTTACTTCAGCATAATTAAATAATTCCAGGGAAGATATTGTTCTCGTTGTTACAAAAGTTAACAAATAAAATAGAAAGTTGTTACTAACGTATTTATGTGCTTACTGAAATTAAGTATATTGATTGATACATGAGTCCTAAAATGTCGAATGGCCAGCCACCCGATTCAGAATTCTTTGATGTCAAACCGAACATATTCGGTAAAGAATGAATCCCTTATTACAGAGTCTCTATAGAATTATTTCAAATATTTGTTACACAATTTTGTTAAAGATAGCAGCATAGATGAGAATATCCCATTATATTTACGAAATCTGGGCAAATTATAAAACTTAGCAATATAATATGTATGAATAATATTGAATCGAATCAGTGGGCTGGTTTATTTAAACTCAATATCTTCAAGTTACAAGTGAAATAGGCCCAAATCAATATTGGAGCTGTAGTAGCTTAGTATGGCCATCGACACGAATGCGAATGGCTAATTTAATTATAGATTATAGCCTCATTAATTGAGCAACCCGTAAACGTGCCCAGGGTACATTTTGGATAAGTGGCTTCCGTATAATTAATTGGTCCCGCCACCTGAGGGCTTCATGTTCAATAACAAAATCCTATTTACTCAAATAAATGAAATGAGTTAAATTATACATTATTCTGAAGCTCTAGAAACCTATTATACAAAGAATTATCTACTTAGTAAGTTAGCTTTGATTACCCAAGAGGCACACCCCCTTCTGTTCCAACTTGCCTGCGAGGAACTTTATTAATATTTCTTTTATCCCGAGATTTATTATCCATTTATCTGCATTAGTCATAGCAGCTCCGCATAAAACTTAGAGGAATAAAAAGCTATTACAGAAAAGGAGCTTTTTATAAATCCAATCATTTACAAACCGCTGTGAAATATCCACTAAAACTTGTCTACAATCTGAGAAAACTGACTTTGTTGAGAGCTTATTCTGTACACTTAAAATACTGGCACAACTCTTCATTTATCATTATTATGTCTTTTTATATTCTTTTTTTCTTAGGTTTAGTTTTCTTACAGTATAAATATCAAAAACAAAAATTAATAAAGATGTTGTAAAAACCTACGAATAAAATTGTATTTATCATTATCATTAATACCATTCCGATCTTAGAATATTCAATTTTACAAATGCTCCTCTATACGGACGATCCGGAAATGAATTGCTTGCAGCTTCCTCCTGCATTATCTACAAAAAATTACAGGAAATGTATTATATAAGTGAGTAAACCGGCACACGTGCGAATCTCCAAATCCAAGCATTAGTGGTTTATCTATGAATTGAAGTGTGAGGTCTGCTACATCTGTCACGCTACACTTTCCAGACCGTGGTCTCCAGTCAAGAGTCCTTCAAACCCACCAGCTAGTTCTACGTGAACATGCCCCGCCCACTGTTACTTCAAATCAAATTGCTTGGAAACCCCTAGCCCATTACCATTTGCATGACTCGTTGCTAGTTATTGAGAGTGCTAATGAAGTGTAGTTGAAGATCACGTAACGATTCCATCTTCAAGTCACGAGTGAATAGATATCTTCTAGGCAGACGTACTCCATCATAGACCGCGTCATCACTCAGGTGAGATGATGATCAAACGCTTGCTTATTCTCAATAACAAAATAATTAAAAAGTCCCCACTGCGTACACATTCTGAACTCTTTACTTGGCGCGTTAGGTGTTTTCAATGAATAGAAACATATTTGTATACATCTTTACATCTAGGTATACATGTAGATGGGAAAAATTCAATCAAGGCTCGGCTGGCCGCAGCCAATCACACCATGAATGGATCAGCCCGCAGTCGAGAAGTGCGCCACTCGGGTTGTTATACCTATTGGATTGGTTCAATACAGATATTTATTTATTTATTTATTTATTTATTTATTCATACAGCACATGTAACTTACAGACTGTCCAAGGCATGCAAACGTGCAGTAATAAACGTTAGTTTATTGGAAGTTAGTCGTGATAAAAGCTCTGAAACATTTCCTTGGGTGCACAAGCAGATTTGTTTAGATATCGTAATAGACCAGATCGCAGTATAATTTTAGTTAAAAAGCTATACATTTTGTAACCTATGACCTATCTGTAGTAGCCAAATAAAAGTCCCAGACAAAACGAATTGTCTAAATATGTCAATACATACGCGTGCTAATTTCCGACCTAAAACGAAATAGGTACGAGTATATTTATCTTTCAGTCGCAGCCGCCGTGGCTCAGTGGTCAGTGACATGACTTTTATTCCCCGGTTTGAATCCCGGTAAGGGGCAAACTAGCAAGAGCAATTAAATAAAATAAAAAATGCATTTATATGTCACATCATGTGTGTATGTTTGTGTAATCCACCACAATCTACGTGTGTTATTACATTTATGTTTGTGTGTCATTGCCTTAAAAAAATAATGAAGGTTACATGCCGTCAATAATTTAAATTAAATTTCTGGCGTTACGATAGTTACTCACCGTACTAGATTGTCATTCTATAAGATTACTTGGTGTAGTTAGTACGCATGTAGGTTTCTAGTGATGTAGGTTTGGTTACATGTGTGCCGTGCCTCAGATGGCATGGATCGATCCGTTGCGGCTACAAAGGCCGCCCGCCATCGGCCTCTCGATTGTCTGAAACTACGATATCTGTATCACATCACACGACGTACAGAGCTACCGTAGTGTTCAGACTGACGCAGAGTTACTCGTACAACTGCTATGCTATACGTTTGCAGCGAGCTAGATACTGTCGCGATACGTGAGTGGCTATTGTCACTTATGCTCGTAGTTCCATCCATCTTCCCCGGGGCGCGGCTGCGCAAGGTTAGTAGAGGTGAAAAATGTGAAGTTATAAATCAAATATTTGTGCACTACGTCGTCGCGCTGAAATGCACTATGATAACTGTGTTTGGTACATTTTGATGATAGGGAAATCACATCAGCTACAATCTATATACATTTTTGGAGGTCTATTCATGCAAAAGGAGGCGGTATGCGTTAAGGGAGTTGTGACTAGGTGGGCGCAGCGCACCAGCGATTTGAGAAATAAACTTTCTATTGCAAATAAACAAAACTTGCAGTGTTTAAAAATACAATAAAGTTTTCTTATTGATAACGTAATGAAGTTCTTATTTGATATCAAAATTATTGAATCAAATATTAATTTTAATATTTGTACTGTATGCATAATATACATACTCGTAGACCTCTACACGGTTCTTAGCGGGGCGAAGGCTCGCTCTGCGCGCTGTGACCGCGCATAGCGCGCTGCCTTCTGGGCTGCGTTCAGGAGCTTCGTCCGCCAAATGTTGATCGATCAATATTTGATCGACATCTCACGAACGGCTACTTCATAGCATGTTACAGGGAAGAAGAAGTAATTTACATTGTTAATGGATCACATGATAGTTAATACTGCATACGTCAATTTTGGCAGCCGACCAAGATTTGATCGATTCTAGAGTTAGAAAGACCATGGTCTCGTCGAGCATAATTTGCATTGACAGGTTGACGTGAACGGTCATGATCCAATATCGGGTGGGGAAAATAATGTTCTAATTGAGTTCGTGAACGCCGCATATCCGCTGTCAGAGCAAGATATGGCTTGGCTGAATCCGCTCACGAACGCAGTCCGGGGCCTCACTGCCTGTCCGGCTGCCGAGGGCGTGGCAGTGTCCGAGTTTGTACTCATGTTCAACTTGCACCCATTTGCACCATTAATCAAACGCTACAATATGATTTACTATTTTTTTTTCTAAAATCAATTAGCTACAATCAGCTTAGTTCTGAGTTCCCAAACAGATGCGTACAAAAGTACCTACAACAACTTAAGTATAATTGTATCTTGCACTTGAAATGAGAAAATTATTTGTATTTTTAAGTATCTCTCTGTTAGTAAATACTTTGATATGATAATTTCAGTTATTGAAAGCACGGCAAAGTCAAAGAACAGCCTAATAAACGTTTTTGTATACAGAAAAATTAAATAAGATTGTATTTTCTTGTTTTCTATTCCATTTTATTCATTCTCTTCCTTTTATTCGGGATGCTACATTATTTACGATAAAATAATCCTTAGGATTAGCCCTTTCAATCATTATCATAAAACCACCGCCATGTTTTTTATTTTCAATTTAGGGCAGGTTCAATACAGGGGGTTTAAAAAAACATCATTGAATACTGTCTGAGTCAGTGTAAGCTTGCGCTGTAGATTTGATATCAATGTTGCCTACGTTGTTATCAAACCTACAGCGCATCGTGGTACCGTACTTCCCAGTACCTACCAGCCTGGCTAGCTCCCCACAATTTTGTAGTACTATTACCAAACACAGTAATGAGCATTCTAGGTCTAGCGTGATAACATCACGACCACATCGTCACTGACCATCAAGTGAGATAGTGGTCAAACGCTATATCTATATTGTATTTTAAAAAAAAAAAAAATATACCGTATCAATCTAGCGTCTGACAACTATCTCACTTGATGGTCAGTGACGATGTTTCTGAACACGCTAAACCTAGATGTTTACTGGCTCTCAAGGATTGTTGCCTGAACACCACCTGAACTCACTATGCGTTTGGTAACAGTTTTTAAAACTTGAGCTTCGGAGCTAGCCAGGTGGGTATTTACTCGAAAGTACCACCATGCTGGTTGTTTTTGATAACGGTCTAACCTTCAGCAGAAGCTCAAGTCATTGGTGAGGATCGAACCATTCTGTCCGTCAGTTTGACAGTTGACGTTCCCACCGCTGAGATATCATCGCTTTAAAAGTTCACGAGTAAACTGAATAACGTTCACGAGTCTACTTTAAAAAACGTCAATAAAATACATGGTACCAAATACCACGACAATAATATTAAATTATATAAATATTAATTCAATATACAGACTACAAAGACAGCACCCGTCGCTTCAGAAACGACAGCCTCATTTCCTCAGGATAGATCGCGTTGTGCTGCAGATCACAGCTGCCGGCCTCCTTGATATCTTGTTAATTGAACAATTCAATACGATGCTAAATCTATTGCGATTAGATCCTGAACTAATTAACATTGTGGAATTGATGCCGTATCTCGAAGGAAATTGATTTTAAAGTTAAACCTAGTATCTCATTAATCACTGACCCTGACATCGAAGCTTGCGGCCCTAGGTTCAACCCCGGCAAATATTTTTGTGTTGTAGGTACATCTGAGCTCATTACATAAATGTTTGGCGTGGACTCGGGTCTTGAATGTTTGTGTAGTGTGTTTGAGTGTGGACGGATCCATATCCTTTCGCGACTCAGAGTATCCAAGAGCGGGAGTGTGCATCTTTTTTATATGTAGACATTTTAAGTTTCCTTAGAGACGGCATGTCTTTAAAACTGTTTAGTTTGTATACAGAATTTCAACGAGTAAATTTACGTTTACAAATAAACACTTTGACTTTGAATATGGAAGCGAGAACACATTGTTTTCAGAATGTCGTTATACGAGTATATTTTTATCTAACAGCTAGAGTAACTCGCATAAATGAGAACAGCAACTAGATTCTAAAACAACGATGTGAGAAAAAATTCTACACCACTTTTTGTAAGGCATCTAATAATTGGCTTAAAAAAAACAACTTACGCAAATGTCCAAATCAAATCTTTTAGAAACAATGGGTATATGTTTTATAATTTTTTTATAATAATGAAGAAAAAGGACACCGTGAATCAGTGGTCGGTCCCCTGACTTCTGATCCACCTGTCCCTAGGTTCAAGTCCCGACTGGTGCAAACAAAAAAAAGGTATGTCATGAGCTTTATATTACATTAATATATGGCCAGAGTTTAGATGTCTTTTTCATGTGATAGTGTGCGTTCACGCCTCCCGGGACACAGGGAATCCTAGTGCGGGGGTGTGAGTGTGAAACGTTTTTTTGTTAATAAATTTGTTACAAATAAGAATAGAATACATGATATTAGATACATAATATTTAATGTTAATTCCGCGACTTTAAATTGTTTCAGACTAACATGCAATGTGCACAGCCCCGGTTCCCGCAAAAATTGCATGCAGGAAGTATACAGGACGATATACACATGCAATCTTACGTAACCGGAACCTCCTCAACACGTGTTTCGCCTCGAGGCCTGCAAGAGGCATCCTCAGGAGCTGTTGACTCGTTCACCGTCGGGACGAGACATATCTCACATAAAGTTCCGAGAAATTATTCCCGGTACATACAGTTATCGTAAAGGCCTTCAATAAAATGTAAACGACTTCAACTACGAATCAAAAAGATAATAAATTTACGGTTAAACAAAACAAATTTATTTCAGTTTGCATAGTATCTAGATAAATAACTAAGTATTCCTCTATACTCGAGTACGTTGAAATAAATTCCCTTGCACGTCGTACAGGATAACCACAAAGGATGCGAGAGGTTGTATAAACAGAGTTTACAAGTGACGCAAATACCGTATCAATAATGTATGATGCAACGTAGATCCCACATCTCTGCTGTTTTATCTGAAACGAGGAAAAGTTTAAATGGATCCAAACAGGGGTTACACTAAGGGTCGATAACAGAGGTAAATTATGTCCCTCTTAATGCCAATAACTCGAGGATGGTATATAATGTAGGAAATGAATGTATGTAAACGTTTTTTTTTTTTACTATTATAAGTTTGCGTTTGACAACTGTCTCACCTGATGTTAAGTGATGACGTTGTCTAGGATTTAGCACGCAAACCTAGGAGGTACCTATTCACTCGCGACTTGACGACTCCAGGATTATACATATCGGGAATCACTAATAAACGATAACGCTTGATATGAGATTGTATCCCCTATATGTATAAGCCGCGACTTTGCCTTACACACCTACACTGCCTTGAACAAAACACATGTAGAAAATACACTATGGGCACATGACGTGTGTCAGAGAATTTACTTTACAAAGCAATCTTCCTAAACTAGCATGTACGGACATTGACAGAATTGTGACAAGTAGCCACAGAAGCCATATTTGAAGAAGAAGAAGAATTTTCCCTCAAAGTATAAACTGAATGACACAGATTTTTGAATGCTAATATACTAGCGATTCGAACACATTGTTAATAAATCGATCGGGAATTAATCGCTTGAAAAACATTTAGTAATTTTTTAACCTCGACCATGTTTCGAACAAGTTGCATTGGTCGTGGTCACAACAAGACAACAATATGGTATAGTATAATCAATATAAAATCTTGCATTGTTATCCCTTTCTACAGCAGGTATAGTAGGTATACCATCGATTTTCGCAATCGATACTCACACAAGGCACAATAGCCCTGGTTTCAATACTCCTGTCTATCTGCCACGTAGATAGAATAGCTTGGAATGTTAAATGGTTCGGACGAGAAGTGCACAGAACGTTTCACAAACGTTTGCCTTTATAATATTAGTGTGATATATATAAAGAATCTCGGAAACATTTCATAGAATATAAATGAAAGTTTTAAATTTGATAATGTTATACGTAACAAGTTTTTAAGTTTATATAGTTGTCTTGCGTGAGCTTGGTTGCTCATTTACTAGTAGGTACCTACTTATACTGTTATTATTATGTCGCTTGCGAGGGTTATTCATCAATTCGATACGAATAATTTTAGACAACGGAGTTAGATAATTAGTTAGTTTTAATATTTATTATTTATAGTTCAGAGTATGTCAAAGTAAGTATCACTTATTGTTTTGCCATAAGTACACATTAAGATGTCAATGTTTTAAATTTGTAACACATTAACAGCCGAAAAAATACTAATTTTGGCAAAATTAAACGAAAAACCAAACTTCTGTAGCAAAATTTCCCACCACTATCCAAATTGGTGGTAAAAGACCGAAGGTCAGACCTACGTATCGGTAAGTCATAGGACAGATAAGGAGGTCACTGTTTTTATCTGACTTTTAAAGTAGACCTTTTTACGCTGGATAGAAAATCGATTTTATGTCTGATCAGTTAGATCAAGTTAGCCTAGTAATCCACATGACAAGAAACCTCTACTGCATCCTAAAACACATAGCTACCATTCAAAAATATTTCGAACACTGGAGAAATTACAATACATTACATACTGGTGTCAGGTTGATACGCATCGCATCTTTAAATCAGATGTTTTTGGCATAAAAAAAATTCCAAAAATTCCAGATTTATGTATTTGACATAACAATTACACTTCTATCAAAGCTCAGTCGCCCGGTAACAAAGTTATTAGTTTGATCTCGATCAGACAGTTTTCTAAGAATTCTTATGGCAACCATATACCGTATATATACATAACCATATATCCTACAAGAGAAACCTGTAACAATAGATAAAAAATACTAGAAGATTGAAAAAGTTAGCCATTCTTGCAGATGAGTAGTTAGCAATTCTTATTTAATTAATTATTGTTTTACTTAACATTGTTCACTTAATTGGCTGTAAATTTTCTCGGAATAACATTAATATTAGCCTAGCACTGTCATGTTATTCAAAGATTTGGATCGGGCGGTGTTTTTCTGAAAAGATATCAAGTAAAATCATTAGAAAGCAGGGTCAGCTGGTACTCAGAATGGAATTCAATCTATTTCAAATATTCCTTACGTCCTTTTCATAATTTATGCTGAGAAGTCGACGAAATGATCATAAAAACGAGATCCTCTTTCATCTTTATCTTTATATAAGAAGTAATAAATTATAATCGACTTAAAAAATGAAGTTAATATTAATTACTTTGTATTTTTTTTTTTCAACTGATTTCCAATAAAATCCAATTCCAATGAAATCGACGGTATTTTTTATGAACGATTCCAATTTAATTTACTCACAATCCGAATAGTGAAGCCACTTGAATTGGGAATGGGAATGTAGCTTGTGTTAAGGAATTAATTAAATATATCTACTTAAAAATACCTACGTTTAACGTGTACGTTGTACGTAATACGTTGTAAATGGACGGAATGAGAAGTGGAGATCGGTTTGTATATGTAGCTTAATTACGTCAATATTTTAAGATGGTCACTATCATTTAGATAAATATAGATTTGGAAAACCTATTTTTACATTTAAAAGGATGCACATGATTGGTTCCATTGTATCTTCGATATTGGTTCATTACTTTTTTTCACTGTCGAGTAAAAAGCGGAGCATACAGTAGTTAAGAGTTGAAAATGTCCTAGAATTCGGTTAAATAAATTATTAGACAAGGAATCATTGTATATACCTCCAAGGAATTTCGGAAACAGCTTAAACTACTTGCTTTTACTTGCTTGCGTTATGCTCAACAAATTTGTAGACTTGCATGAGAAAACGCCCAACAATGCTCGGTAGCCCATTTACTTGCTATAATACACTACAAGTTTCAACATTTTTTTTCAATTTTAAACACAGATTCACCTTCCATATTATAATTTCTAGATGGAATATGAGTACAAAATTAACGAATTTTTAAAAATAATGTCGAATGGAACGCACTCTTTAAAGCAATACCTACTTGTTATGGGGAGACTGTTGCTACTGTCTCGTGTCTAACAATATTCATTGTAACTTTATCTACATATTTATAAACATCTGACCTGAAAAATCTGTCCCCATTAACGGCGAACAAACAGCGTCAGATTGAAATATGTAAATCCTCACATGACCCAGGGAGGCGATATCTATAACGAGCGCTAAAACTCAAATGTGCCTCCCCATTAGACGTTTGGTGGGGGCTAACTCATATATATGTACATCCTAGACAACGTCATCACTTAACATCAGGTGAGACACTTGTCGCAAGCTTGTAATAAGTTTAAAAAAACATAGTTTACTCTCATATTTCTTGTCATAACACTGTCGCGTATTTTAAATCCTAAAATTGTTATATTTCATATGTAGATAATATTTATTTCTGTTAGGTGAGAAAACTAACGACGACGACGATTAAGCAGCATATAAATTTCTAATATATCAATTTCCGATTTTTTAATTTGAATCGTTTGGCGTTTAGGGAATGGAGGGTTCCCCTTCCCTTCCCCACCAGTTTAATTACAAGGTAATGCATAGTTTTTGAGTTATGCCTTTTTTGTAAAAACATAACCTCACTTTTGTTAAAAATCTCTATTATCTACAAGGTGTTAATCTTATGCGTACGTTATGAACGCCTCTCTGCTTACTAGCCACCATAATATATATAAACATATATAATAATACACAAGTACTCCACAAATAGCTACACATAGCACCACAATACCTACAATCTACATTACACAAGTACATACACATTACGTCACAACGAGGCGTCGTCTTCCGCCACTCTCCTTTGTGGGCGCCTCGATATATGGAGCTGACAACACTTTAATGGGATCCTTATCTTTTGCTCTATTTAATGTGAAAAAAGCCTTTACATCGGCGCTAGCTGCGCACAGCGGTTTCACCCACGCCGAAACATACTTTTCCTGGGATAAAAGCATATCTTTTTTATAAAGTAATACCACCGAAGTTCTTATAAGGTGGTATAAACTAACTTCTTTCCGAATTTCATGTAAATCCATACAGCCGTTTCAGCGTGAATGAGTAACAAACATACTAACGGCAAACGACTGACAAACTTTCGCCCTTATAATATAAGTGTGGTTTAACGAAACCATTATTTTAGATTCCTACAGGTAAGGCTTTTCAAATTGAGATATCAGATGATTAGATCTAAATCCGGATCCAAAAATGCTATTTTATACTATCCTGTATTGTTTTTTTGTGTAGGTTTATAGATATTAAATTTTCTTTATTTAATTACTTTTATTTTATTGTTAAGTTTGATATGTTACCATTCTTGCTAAATCATGATTTTTACCTATAATGGAATCTCAAGAAATTATAAGAAAAAGCCGTAAAAATTGGCTACAGCTCAGTACTTCGACAATTATTCTTGAATAACTTTTTCATACACATAAAAGATTAGGAAGAAAATAAACCAGCTAACGTAAGAACCATTGGGTTTTTAAGTTAGTTGCTTTATTTTCTTCCGCAAACATTTATAATAGCTAGCACCTTCAAAGCTTGAGAACCTGTACCAAATATAAATCACAAATACCTTAATTTTTACGAAAATTTTACCCATAGAATAAATATAACCTGTTATTTTCCTAAAAACTACAATAGTTTGAATTGACGGCTAATTTCAATAGAAATCTCCTTGGTCAAAACCTGTCACTGTTCTTTTATTTCGAACAATGGACATCTCGCGGAAAGCGTGCCCGCTCACACTTGGCTCACACAGCTGCCAGTTATACAATAGACTACTTGCAAATTTCGGGGGTCTTACTTACCCCATCTTCCGTATAGTCCAGATTTAGCTCCATTCAATTTCATTTCATTTCCCACTGTAAAAAAAATGCTACTACAGACGCGACCGTCGAAGAATTTCGGAATATAGCATAGGAATCCTAGGGAATATTTTGAAATAAATTATAGTTTTTCTGTAAATAATTCGGGCTCATCGTAAATTATTCGTGTGTGATATATTATGTTAGTCTTATTTTTATATTTTATATAGCTAGGGAAAGTTCATTGACTGGCCGGTTGGCGCAGTTGGTAGCACTCTGCCTTTTGAGCCGCTAGTCCCGGGTTCGATTCCCGGACAGGTCAAACATTTGTGTGTATGAACATGTCTGATTGACCTGTGTCTGGGTGTGTATATGTATATAATGTATATCAGTCATCAGGTTACCATATTACAGGCTTTGCCTAGTTTGGTTTTTAATTTAAGTAGCAAGTAGGACATACATGAAAAATCGTAGCTTGTGAAAAATCACACTTATGGTTTCACCTGTGATTCTCATATGAGCAATGTAAATAGTTTAATAGAATGAACTTAAAATAAAAGTAGCAATCATTGCCATGCTTACTTTAAGCCTTAGAGGGTTCCTTCTCTTGCTACGCTTTAAATTAAAACAAAGAGTGCCAACTTCTATTTCAATTCTATTGCAATCCTGCAACCCTGGAGTGACATTTACCCTTACGGATATGGATCATCTTAAAGGCATAAAAAATGAGCAAAAACAAAGTATCCATTTATATTGCATACCTCCAAATTTGTCACCTAAATGAAATATTTCCATTTGTAAGTACGTTAGAATGAAACCGCGAACTCAATTGAGAACACACTTGGGGATGATATTTGGAGCGGGCTTACCCAATTTTTGTTACGAATATGAATAGAGCGTCGACAGAAACGTTTTTTACTAATTTATACAGCTCAATTGGTACTCTGTATGTCTACTCTATGAAAGAATTAGTCAGCGATATAAATAATTACATTTTAAAACGGAAAGTGGATCGTCGATAATAAATATCGTGGCTGAAACACGAATGACAATCACAGCCGTATCGCAGCGTCAATAAGTTAACTACAACTGTGACACAGACTTGCCTTATTTTGGGAGACTAGGAAACTCAATTATTTGTTATTTAAGATCGTTGAAAGAAGATTACATAAGTCGCGTTGTGACTATATCTCGTGGCTGGTGTATGATATGAACTACGTTTCCCGACGCCTTACGACATTGATATTGTTTTACAATTACCTATAGGTCTAGCTTTTGACCACTATATCACATGATTCACTTTTAGATGTTCGCTGACCCTCAAGAACAGTTGTCTGAGCTTTATTTGTGTGTGTTAAGTTTTTAAGCTCCAGGAGTTGGAGTGGTAGTTAGTCTTGCAAGTTAAATCTAATCAACAAATATTTCTATAACACAAACACACACCCCCGATTTCCTCGTGGATTATTCTTTCTGTATTAATTTTAAAATTTGACTTTGAAATATGCAAGTTCTAGTGGCCTAAGAATAAGCAGAAAGCCGCTTTATACACTTTATAACTCTTGCCATTTACTTTTGCATTCGCTTAAGACTACAAAGTCTGTAAACGCCTTAGTCTGGATGAACCCGGCACCACATTTGTAATCTCCCAGATTTGGGACAACGCACAACTACGAATACTTTTGTAGTTTGGCCCATAATATGGTTGAAAATAGCAAATTTATAATCCATAAAAAATCTCGTTGCCCGAGTCTGTGTTTCCCGATATGTACAATCTTGGAGTCTTCAAATCGCGAGTGAATAGGTACCTTCTACGAGTAGGTTTGCGTGCTAAATCCTAGACAATGTCATCACTTAACATCAGGTGAGACAGTTGTCAAACGCAAACTTATTAAAAGTAAAATAAATAACTATGAATAGATATCACTATTTATAACTAGAAATGCTAACGTGATTATTACTAAGTACATAACCCTCAAAAGACAGTAAGAAATACTTTCGTCGACAAGTAGTAACTGGTCATTGTGACTTTGGCTGCTAACTCCAATAAAACACATGATCCTGTCTGTATCTTAAATTACACATGTAACATATCTCAATCACTCGGTTTTGGTCTTTGAGTTGCAATATTAAAGGTGAAAATTGCGTTACCAAGATCTCACCCGTGACAGGGTGCGCCGTCATTCAACCTTGTAATTGGCCGAACCTAGCCCCGATATTCCCGGACGTGCAATTGTTTCCTTTTCTTTAAATTGCCCATCCTTAAGTAATATTGAAGATCGTTTAGAAGCATTGGAATAAAGGGAAGCATATTTTTTGCTGTAATGTTATTTGTATCTAAAGAAGATAATGTAAAATATGTAATTTTATAAAAAAGTAAAGAGAAAAATATTTTTTAATCGCAAGTACTTGAACTCCCAATTTCAAAGGTTTTATAAAGATTACCATTAAAGTTGGATGTATGCAAGGTAAGCCGCGTTTCACACATGAGATAATGGCTGATATATTTTTTTGCATTTCAAATATCAAACGGCTCTTATTTTTTTTGTTTAAAAAATACGCTTTTTGGTTTGAAGCGATTTTTATGAAAAAGCATATCAGCGAGCTATTTTTAGGACAGTCAATCTTTAAATGTTAGTTTTGCAATAAAGAACCATTAGTGCCCATTAGTGGACCGTTAGTGGAGTAACCATTAGTGGACCATTAGTGGAGTAACCATTAGTGGAGATGTGAAAGGAAAAAGGATTACTAGATTTGGCTTCAATCGATTTTAGATGGTTTTAGTCATTATAACATATAGAGATAATGTTGATATCATAAAGGGAATATCTTAGATTTTTTTGAACACAAGAGGTGACAAACAGGCAGACCCGTCGCCAGATGGTAAGCGATCATTGCTACACGGGAAGCATTACGATACGTCGTCGACCAGGCAACCAACCAAGAATAATCACTGTAATCCCATTCATAGTCACAGTTTACCACTTGTGAAATGGATCAATGTATACAAGCCAGTATTGTTTGAAGTTACGTTCGAAGCGATGATAGCCTTGACTTAGTGAGAGAGGGCCGTCAATCAAGCGTTCCCCGGATCGAGTCTCGGCTTGAGATTCCGATGCAACTTGAAAGAAGTCTGTGAAAGAATGCTTCCCGCCGTGCGCCTTGCAAGTTCCTCGCTAGTTAGTTTAGAAAATTGTTGTGTTTCAATAATGGGTAAAGTTGTTTGGTGTTTCGTATTTTGTAACCTTCGCTACGCTTAGGGTTCTTTTAGATCCTAAATCCCGTCTCTCGCTCAGCACTCACGCCAAAAATCAACTTTACCCACGTGTAAAACAAAAGGTATTCTAGTACCAGCCTAGATTGTACATCTGGAACCAAACACACAATGCAGCTGTCCTCGAGATCCAGTCAACATTCTATGTCTAGCGTGATTCCACCATAGACCACATAATCACTAACCATCAAGGTTTTTTTTACTGTATAGATCTAGCGTTTGACCACTATCTCACTTGAACGTCAGTGACGATGTGGTCGAAGATGTTATCACGCTAGACCTAGAATACTCACTAGCTCTAAGGACTGCTTTTCTGTGTGCCTGAACACACTATGTGTTTGGTGACAGTTCTTCAAACTTGAGGGTGGTAGCTAGCCAGGCGGGTACTCGAAAGTACCCTACCACCATGCTGGGGATTTGATATCGGTGTTACATTCACTGGAAGCTCAAGCTGTTGTTGGGGATCAAACCAGTGTCCGTCAGTTTGACAGCCGACGCTCCTCCCGCTGAGCTATCATCGCTTCATAGTGAAATAGTGTTTATGCTGTCTATTATACAACAGACAGCATAAACACTAAGGGAAATAGTGTTTAAATTTTTAGACTATTGCGATTCGAACACAAAGTGTTAAAAAAGTTACGGGCCTTAATCGGACGAAAATCCGTTTAAAAGCTGCTTTTGCCGTTGCTTAAAACTGAATGAGTTTTAAGCAACTCATCCCCGTTATACATTTTATAAGAAAAATCAGTTGAACTTTGCTGAATATATGTTTACAAAAATCTACTAAGAGCGAGTGAAAATACAGAATGACACGAGGGAGAAGTTATATATCGCTTGCCAAGACGGATACCGTCCATTTACTAGCTGTAGCGGGTCTCAGGACTCACAGGTGATTGCTTCTCTAACACGTGTAAACAGAGGGTAGATGTAAATAAACTTAGATATAGATGTGTATATCTGACTCCACTTTAGTAAATAATTTAATGATTAGAAGCGTTGACTCGACAACCCGCACACATTTAGAACTAGCCGCGCCTCGCGGGTTCATTCGTGTGTACTACAGTTTTCCCGCAACCTCAGTAAAATTATGGCACGAAAACCATACTTTTTCCAGGATAAAAAGTAGCCTATGTCCTTCTCCAAGGTACCATCTATCTCTATACCAGAATGTATCACAACTTTGCGGTTCTGAGATTTAGGCGTAAAAACGTAATAGACAGACAGCTGTCTGAGTTACATTCACGTTTATAATAACATTAGATTTTCATTCTATCCTAGGGGAACTATCACATGATAGTTCTTCTGGGATATATAGTTCAAAAAATATAGTTTAAAATCACATAATGTCGTATATATCTTTCGTTCACTACTCGTATTACAAACAAGACGGTCCATCTACCTGTGTATATTACATATATGTAATTACTTTATATAGTTCTTTTATTTACTAATCAAATATCCGTTTATTTTTTTCTTTAAAATTAAATCTAGTTGCTCGATCTGAAATCAGGCGCCCTTGTTAAATCTCTAGACAAAAGCTTACAGGGCCAGCCTGACCTATATTAACCGAATGGCCAGCTATCTAATCGTAAGCAGGCCATTCGCCAAATTGACCTAAGATAAAAAATACATTACGACAGCGCCTAATGTCTTTTATACAAATAGAGAAATAGCTTGACACAGCTTTCCCAAAGCACCGATCCTATAAAAATATTGCCTCCATTATGCATGACTAATTCATAAAGTATCATCATACTGGTGCGCGTGATAAAACCGAAATGACCCTTTTAGGAAATATTTATGAGGAAAAATATGCCTCGTATCTTTGTGGGAGGTCAGGTGCTGTTTTGTACTAGTCATTTGTTACTAAGAGACCTCCGAGATAGGAATAGATATGTTTTGCAAATCATATCCAACAACTCACGGTGATAAACTCGGTTACTTCAAGTAGTAGTAGTAAGTCGGTTAGTAAGTAGTTATTGTTTTTTTATGTTTGTTCCCTCAGAAGTTTCGACTATGGCTGCACCGATTTTGATGATTCTTTTTTTATTTGAAAGATGGTGCATTCCATTTGGTACCATCCTACTCCCAAATGATGTAATGAGTAGCAAGGGTCACTGAAAAGGGTGAAAGAAAATGTATCTAAAAATGGTCACAGTGTATTGTGTGCAATTTTCACAGACTTCAACACTCAAAAGTGTGAAATAACTTGTCGAATTCGGTACCATGCGCACAATATTTTGCTAATAATTACTTTTAAACTATCATGGTACCGACTTCAACAATTTATTTCACAATTTTGAGTGTTTAAGTCGGTGAAAATTGCATACAATACACTGTGCGGAACAAACTTTGAAAAAAAAAATCCGTAACAATTTGTATTGAATCTTGTAAAACTCAGTTATTATTCGAGTACTTATATGTTACATATTTGAACCGAATTGCGTCGATACATTGGCCCCGTCGAGACCATAGGCTCATCGCATTTTCCAAAGCTTACCAGAGAGGCTAGGTCGATGCGACGCGTGACTAAAATGCTGGGACATACTTATTTGACTCAACAAATTAGCATTGCAATTCAACGGGGTAAAGCTGCTAGCATTCTGGGTACACTGCCAACTGGTAGCGGGTTTGGAATATTCAAGGTATGCTTGCAACAATTGTGAATGCAACTCAGATGTAATTGTAGTAGCTGTAGTATTTTAATGACTTTGGAGTTTTATTTTTTTTATTGCACTCGGTTTTTTTATTGCACACACTAGGACTCCCTGTGTCGCGGGAGGCATGGACACACACAATCACAGCACACAAACAACCAAGAGCCGGGACAAACACATACACTCATCGTACAAATGTTTGCCCCTGCCAGGATCCGAGCCCTAGAACCCAGGGCCCCGGAGACACAGAAGTCATGTCACTGACCACTGAACCACGGCGACCGTCCCATAAAATTGCATTTGTAAACTACCTACATCATTTACATACATCTATCGATTTAGCGCTATATGCTTCATACCTGAGGCGCTAACCTTCAACAAGGCTATATATACCTACACTTAGAATAATAACGCTATTCTAAGTATATACATATCTGTAAAATACATATAAGCATCCTATGAAAGTAATTAAAATCAACACAAACGCTGAATTTACATTGTAATATTGATTTAAGGCACCGCATTCCTATATTAGTTCAATTTATGGCTATTGTACGGCTAGCTACAATACTGATGCGAACATCGTAACGACCTAACTATACACAGAATATTAATGCAGAGCTAACACAAGTTACCAATTAGATTAAACAACAGAATAGAACGTTACAACGAAGAAACCCATGTGAATGTTGAACTTTGAGCGTTTCTAATACAACTGTAATGCAGACAATGGCAGCCAAGTTCAACTCAGAGATTGCGAATCAATTCCCAACAAGAACTTTACTTACGTATGTTCAGAACTAAGTTTGCGAAAAGTTCACACGAGATCCCTTGAGACAGAATATAAGTTTTCCTGTTGATTTTTCTATAAGCTTCGTGCAGCCGTTCAGAAAAACGTGCTATTTTCATTACTCTAGTGTTGAATAGGTACATGATTGTTTATTATTTTTATTTTTAGATCCAGTCCTTGAAGAAGGAGGGGGAGACTTATATCCTGCAGTGGACGTCCTATGGCTGCGAAGATGATGATGGCGATGCTGCTGATGATGATGATTTAAGATATTGGCGCGAGGGACAAAAATTATGAATAGGATTGACGTGATAAAATATGAGAGCTGCAGTTTAGGAATACATAAAGACATAATGCAGATACTACGTTTGAACTTTTTACTTTATTACTTATTATTTTATTACTTTCAAGATGTCTACATCCCCTGCAACTTCATTATTCATATCCCATGTCGATTGTCAACTCTGAGATGGCGAACTGACAAACTTTTCTTCCTTATATAGCCAATACGAACAAGTGTGCCAACAGCATCATACGATTTTTAGTTTAGATTACACTCGTCTACTCGTATAACGCGTAGTTTAAGGTTGAGTAGGTAGACACAAATATATTTTTTATGGGATGTGGTGAAGGAACAAGCAAAAGGCCCACATGATGTTGAGTGGTAACCTCTGCCTACAGACAGATACAAATTCGGTAAGAACTGCACTGCGCCCGTCACCTTAATGACTCAAGACTGAACTCAAGGCTTGCAGTTGATAGGTCTCATGTGCATGAAATTTCACCGAAAATCAGATCCTTCAAACGGGAACACAGTAATGCGAACACTACTGCCTGACGGTGGAAATGGATATGGTGGCAGTACTTTCCCGGGTGAACTCTCACATAGAGTGCTACTGCTCTTCAAAATTAAAAAGGCGTGGGTACAATGTTTCTTACATAAAAGTAATAAAATCATATGATCTAAACAATTAACAGTAAAAATTATCTCGATGTGTGAGCTCCTGCTCCCATACTAGTCAATACTGGATTACAGGGTACAGGACCTTCCCTATATGAGGTGGTCCTATTGAATGCTTTATTAATAATAGACCACAAAAATTAGGGTGCAAATGGTGAAACTGAAACAAAATCGAACAAAAAGTTACTTTTCTTGGCTCTAATGTTAGTACTGTATGACTTCGTATTAGTATCAGAGACAAATCTCAATTGAGCGCGATTTTAGTTGCCTTAAAGTCAACCGACCCATATTTTAAATGTAAAAGTGAAGAAGTGGAAGTATACTTGAATGAATCAATTTCGCCAAAACATCTTAAGGGTTCTGAATTCAATTTGGCATAAAGATTTATTTCAGATTTCATTCAATAAAACCGGTTTATTTACTGTCGGGTGTATAATTTTTGTCGTAATGTGTCCTTTTTATTATCTTGCAGGTTTGAACGATAGAGCCGGAGGCACACCTATTGGTATGCAACACGTAACGCCATATATGAAAGGCCGAAAAAGTAGATTTGCTGTAGAACGACGTATTCAAATAATATGTGCGAATTTTGCGTGCACATGCGAAAGCGGTAAGGTCAATAAATATTTTTATTACAATATTTTCTGGATAGAAAGAGCTCTGTACCTACTACATATAGTTCAGACAAATCTGATCAACTAGGCACTTTATATTTCCGTTATATAAACTTGACCTTAGAGAGTCATGAATTATTCTTTATATCTTCGCAGTACAGGCTACGAATTATATATATGTGTAAGACATGTACTTACTTTCTTCTCATATTGCGTGTGGTTTTATGGTTCAGAGATCAAAAAGAGATACAGGCATACGAATCTTTAAGACCTTTGCTTTCAGTCGAAGCCGATTTTGCATACATGAAGTAAATTTATAAATATCCAAGCCTTGATATAATTATGCATGTACATTTTACAAGTACGACTGGTTCAAAAAAATAAGGATGAGTGTGCCTTTGAGTAGTAAGAAAATGAGATAAAAAGAAAACAAATCACTATTGCAACAGAGGTTATTAGTTTAATTAAAAAATGTTTTGTTCAGTCAGATAACCAAACGATATTAAACGTGAACAGCTAGTGCGGTTTTAGCACAGAGCAATCGGTGGCCTAAGGCCGCACGCGGCGGTTGGATGCCGCGCTGCTCTGTGATTAATATGCACGATACATTGTGTTTGTTCTCCACTGCCTCCTTTACATAATATACGTCATTTTGGATCGAAGTAGCGCCTCTTTTCTTGTGGAATTTGTACCGAGTGAGACTTTTTAACTTATTATACATATTCGTAGGATAAATCTAATTATGATTCAGATTGTTGAATATTCAAATTGCTCAAAATCGTGCACATACCATATTTCATAGGAACGTTAATATTCAATTATTAAATATTTAAAACGTATTTGTTTGAATTAGAAAATAGAATATTTTAAAAAACACTATTCCTGACTGTAGGAAATGAACGTGTATTGACTCCAATCGTTCTTACGCCGTAATTAGTCCATCCATTGACCGTTCCTCGAGCAGACACAATTAAAAAACCATCTATCTAGGCGCCAGCTGCTTCAGACCTCTGGACAATGATCTATCACTTCTGGATGAAATCTAGTGTGCGAGTATGTGATATGACTGAACAATATGTATGGTTAAATTAGTATATAAATAATCTGATTGTTCCTATGTTACAGGAACTACTAATAATACTAAATAGGCCGATGCCTTTATTGAAATAAAATAGTTGCTCATATATAACAAAATGTAATAAAACAATTAAAATCTTCAAAATAGTTATGTACATATTTGTAAAATTTTAATTCAACACGCACCAGAATTTGTCCTGCCTCTTTTGCATCTGTAACCTCATCGGCACCTTATAGCCCCTGAAGATGTCGTTTAGAAGTAGAAAAATGTTGTTTTTGGAGTTCCGTACCTCAAAAGGAAAAAAGGAAACCCTTATAAGATTACTTTAGTCGGCTCTAGTGGTATGGGCTGCTATAGCTTATGTGGACAAAGCGACAGGACGGTATTCTGTAGTCGTGGGTTCAAGTCCCATTAGCAGCCGATTTTTTTCCTTCAAATATTTCAACGTAAGTTCCGCCTAGCATGTTGTTCATGCAATAAACCATACAACTCTTAACATGAGTACTGTGCGATATACCCGGCTCTTTTTCCTTACATTGCAAAGTTCGGAACAAGCTTCCTCGTTGAGTATTCCCGTAGCTCCCATTGTATTAGTAGTTAGCCAGTAGTAATATAAAAATGTTCAAAAAAAGAGTTAAAAATTCTTAAAATTTTCGAAAACATGTGTTACAGATATCGATAGACGAAGGTAATCGATTACCATCAGGCGGGTTATTCCCAAAGTACTCGATTCCTTTGTTCTAAAAAGATAATGATAGCTGAAGTAATTCTCAAAGTACTCTAGTGGTAGCTAATCCACAATCCTTATATATAGACTTATATATATTTTTACCAGCATGCTGGAGTACTTTTAGAACAGAATAAACTCCCATGGAGTAAAATGAAAGTAAAATATATATATTTCATTTTTTTTTTTTTCATTTTCAAATATTTATTTATGCAGAACTAAAAACAATACAATAAATAGTGCAGAATCGATGACACCTGCAGTAGTGTAAAACTGTATCGGAGATGTCAAAGCCCCCTCCAAAATAGGTACATGCAGTTCCAGTTATTAAATAAAATATACATATAAAAACTAGAATGATATAAGTAGCAAATAAGAACTAATTATAATTAGCGCTACTACGCTAGCGTGTGTGTGTGTGTGTGTGTGTTTGTTTGTGTTTTATTTTTATTTGTCAACTGCAAGTAGGTCTTCCGTGTCCTTGTAGGATAGTGATTGCAACCATTCGACACATATCTAAATGTAGTATTTTTTTCGTGGAGTAGTTTGAGAAATAATCTTGGAGTACTTTGGGAATAAGCCCCATCAGGCAGCCCGTTCGATTAATTGTCTCCTATTTATATTTAGCTTTACCCTTCAATCTTCGTACAGACCCTCCCTGCTTGCGTGTGGCTTTTATATTCATCAGCTCATTTGTCCAACTTGTCGATGGACGTCCAATGTTACGCTTGCTGATCCGTGGTCCCACTCGAGAACTTTAAGGCACCCATTGTCACTCAGCTCTATGTAATAAGTGCCAGTGTGAAATAACTTGTCGAATTCGGTACCATGCGCACAATATTTTGCTAATAATTACTTTTAAACTATCATGGTACCGACTTCCACAATTTATTTCACAATTTTGAGTGTTTAAGTCGGTGAAAATTGCATACAATACACTGTGCGGAACAAACTTTGAAAAAAAAATCCGTAACAATTTGTATTGAATCTTGTAAAACTCAGTTATTATTCGAGTACTTATATGTTACATATTTGAACCGAATTGCGTCGATACATTGGCCCCGTCGAGACCATAGGCTCATCGGATTTTCCAAAGCTTACCAGAGAGGCTAGGTCGATGCGACGCGTGACTAAAATGCTGGGACATACTTATTTGACTCAACAAATTAGCATTACAATTCAACGGGGTAAAGCTGCTAGCATTCTGGGTACACTGCCAACTGGTAGCAGGTTTGGAATATTCAAGGTATGCTTGCAACAATTGTGAATGCAACTCAGATGTAATTGTAGTAGCTGTAGTATTTTAATGACTTTGGAGTTTTATTTTTTTTATTGCACTCGGTTTTTTTATTGCACGCACTAGGACTCCCTGTGTCGCGGGAGACATGGACACAAACAATCACAGCACACAAACAACCAAGAGCCGGGACAAACAGATACACTCATCGTAAAAATGTTTGCCCCTGCCGGGATCCGAGCCCTAGAACCCAGGGCCCCGGAGACACAGAAGTCATGTCACTGACCACTGAACCACGGCGACCGTCCCATAAAATTACATTTGTAAACGACCTACATCATTTATATACATCTATCGATTTAGCGCTATATGCTTCATACCTGAGGTGCTAACCTTCAACAAGGCTATATATACACTTAGAATAATAACGCTATTCTAAGTATATACATATCTGTAAAATACATATAAGCATCCTATGAAAGTAATTAAAATCAACACAAACGCTGAATTTACATTGTAATATTGATTTAAGGCACCGCATTCCTATATTAGTTCAATTTATGGCTATTGTACGTAACTACAATACTGATGCGAACATCGTAACGACCTAACTATACACAGAATATTAATGCAGAGCTAACACAAGTTACCAATTAGATTAAACAACAGAATAGAACGTTACAACGAAGAAACCCATGTGAATGTTGAACTTTGAGCGTTTCTAATACAACTGTAATGCAGACAATGGCAGCCAAGTTCAACTCAGAGATTGCGAATCAATTCCCAACAAGAACTTTACTTACGTATGTTCAGAACTAAGTTTGCGAAAAGTTCACACGAGATCCCTTGAGACAGGATATAAGTTTTCCTGTTGATTTTTCTATAAGCTTCGTGCAGCCGTTCAGAAAAACGTGCTATTTTCATTACTTTAGTATTGAATAGGTACATGATTGTTTTAGATTTTTATTTTTAGATCCTGTCCTTGAAGAAGGAGGGGGAGACTTATATCCTGCAGTGGACGTCCTATGGCTGCGAAGATGATGATGACGATGCTGATGATGATGATGATGATGATTTAAGATATTGGCGCGAGGGACAAAAATTATGAATAGGAAGGATTGATGTGATAAAATATGAGAGCTGCAGTTTAGGAATACATAAAGACATAATGCGGATACTACGTTTGAACTTTTTACTTTATTACTTATTATTTTATTACTTTCAAGATGTCTACATCCCCTGCAACTTCATTATTCATATCCCATATCGATTGTCAACTCTGAGATGGCGAACTGACAAACTTTTCTTCCTTATATAGCCAATACGAACAAGTGTGCCAACAGCATCATACGATTTTTAGTTTAGATTACACTCGTCTACTCGTATAACGCATAGTTTAAGGTTGAGTAGGTAGACACAAATATATTTTTTATGGGATGTGGTGAAGGAACAAGCAAAAGGCCCACATGATGTTGAGTGGTAACCTCTGCCTACAGACAGATACAAATTCGGTAAGAACTGCACTGCGCCCGTCACCTTAATGACTCAAGACTGAACTCAAGGCTTGCAGTTGATAGGTCTCATGTGCATGAAATTTCACCGAAAATCAGATCCTTCAAACGGGAACACAGTAATGCGAACACTACTGCCTGACGGTGGAAATGGATATGGTGGCAGTACTTTCCCGGGTGAACTCTCACATAGAGTGCTACTGCTCTTCAAAATTAAAAAGGCGTGGGTACAATGTTTCTTACATAAAAGTAATAAAATCATATGATCTAAACAATTAACAGTAAAAATTATCTCGATGTGTGAGCTCCTGCTCCCATACTAGTCAATACTGGATTACAGGGTACAGGACCTTCCCTATATGAGGTGGTCCTATTGAATGCTTTATTAATAATAGACCACAAAAATTAGGGTGCAAATGGTGAAACTGAAACAAAATCGAACAAAAAGTTACTTTTCTTGGCTCTAATGTTAGTACTGTATGACTTCGTATTAGTATCAGAGACAAATCTCAATTGAGCGCGATTTTAGTTGCCTTAAAGTCAACCGACCCATATTTTCAGATCACCAAACGATATTAAACGTGAACAGCTAGTGCGGTTTTAGCACAGAGCAATCGCGGGCCTAAGGCCGCACGCGGCGGTTGGATGCCGCGCTGCTCTGTGATTAATATGCACGATACATTGTGTTTGTTCTCCACTGCCTCCTTTACATAATATACGTCATTTTGGATCGAAGTAGCGCCTCTTTTCTTGTGGAATTTGTACCGAGTGAGACTTTTTAACTTATTATACATATTCGTAGGATAAATCTAATTATGATTCAGATTGTTGAATATTCAAATTGCTCAAAATCGTGCACATACCATATTTCATAGGAACGTTAATATTCAATTATTAAATATTTAAAACGTATTTGTTTGAATTAGAAAATAGAATATTTTAAAAAACACTATTCCTGACTGTAGGAAATGAACGTGTATTGACTCCAATCGTTCTTACGCCGTAATTAGTCCATCCATTGACCGTTCCTCGAGCAGACACAATTAAAAAACCATCTATCTAGGCGCCAGCTGCTTCAGACCTCTGGACAATGATCTATCACTTCTGGATGAAATCTAGTGTGCGAGTATGTGATATGACTGAACAATATGTATGGTTAAATTAGTATATAAATAATCTGATTGTTCCTATGTTACAGGAACTACTAATAATACTAAATAGGCCGATGCCTTTATTGAAATAAAATAGTTGCTCATATATAACAAAATGTAATAAAACAGTTAAAATCTTCAAAATAGTTATGTACATATTTGTAAAATTTTAATTCAACACGCACCAGAATTTGTCCTGCCTCTTTTGCATCTGTAACCTCATCGGCACCTTATAGCCCCTGAAGATGTCGTTTAGAAGTAGAAAAATGTGGTTTTTGGAGTTCCGTACCTCAAAAGGAAAAAAGGAAACCCTTATAAGATTACTTTAGTCGGCTCTAGTGGTATGGGCTGCTATAGCTTATGTGGACAAAGCGACAGGACGGTATTCTGTAGTCGTGGGTTCAAGTCCCATTAGCAGCCGATTTTTTTCCTTCAAATATTTCAACGTAAGTTCCGCCTAGCATGTTGTTCATGCAATAAACCATACAACTCTTAACATGAGTACTGTGCGATATACCCGGCTCTTTTTCCTTACATTGCAAAGTTCGGAACAAGCTTCCTCGTTGAGTATTCCCGTAGCTCCCATTGTATTAGTAGTTAGCCAGTAGTAATATAAAAATGTTCAAAAAAAGAGTTAAAAATTCTTAAAATTTTCGAAAACATGTGTTACAGATATCGATAGACGAAGGTAATCGATTACCATCAGGCGGGTTATTCCCAAAGTACTCGATTCCTTTGTTCTAAAAAGATAATGATAGCTGAAGTAATTCTCAAAGTACTCTAGTGGTAGCTAATCCACAATCCTTATATATAGACTTATATATATTTTTACCAGCATGCTGGAGTACTTTTAGAACAGAATAAAGTCCCATGGAGTAAAATGAAAGTAAAATATATATATTTCATTTTTTTTTTTTTCATTTTCAAATATTTATTTATGCAGAACTAAAAACAATACAATAAATAGTGCAGAATCGATGACACCTGCAGTAGTGTAAAACTGTATCGGAGATGTCAAAGCCCCCTCCAAAATAGGTACATGCAGTTCCAGTTATTAAATAAAATATACATATAAAAACTAGAATGATATAAGTAGCAAATAAGAACTAATTATAATTAGCGCTACTACGCTAGCGTGTGTGTGTGTGTGTGTGTTTGTTTGTGTTTTATTTTTATTTGTCAACTGCAAGTAGGTCTTCCGTGTCCTTGTAGGATAGTGATTGCAACCATTCGACACATATCTAAATGTAGTATTTTTTTCGTGGAGTAGTTTGAGAAATAATCTTGGAGTACTTTGGGAATAAGCCCCATCAGGCAGCCCGTTCGATTAATTGTCTCCTATTTATATTTAGCTTTACCCTTCAATCTTCGTACAGACCCTCCCTGCTTGCGTGTGGCTTTTATATTCATCAGCTCATTTGTCCAACTTGTCGATGGACGTCCAATGTTACGCTTGCTGATCCGTGGTCCCACTCGAGAACTTTAAGGCACCCATTGTCACTCAGCTCTATGTAATAAGTGCCAATCCAGTTAGCAGTACAACTTGCTAACCAACTGTGCAATAAAGCCGTGGATGATCTCCATAAACACTCATGTGAAGCCAACGATGGATCGATGGTCGATCCCCAACAACACCTTGAGCTTCCGGTGAAGGTGACACCGTTATCAAATTCCCAGCATGGTTAGCTACCACCCCAAGTTCGAAAAACTGTCACCAAACAAATACTGTGTTCAGGCAGCAGTTTTTGAGAGCCAGTAAGCATTCTAGGTTTTTTTCTGAAACGCTGGGGTGACATTCGTCGAAAGGCTGAATACGAGGCAAAGGAATGGAGGGCGCTCATAACAAAATTTTATCGATTTTCAATATCTTGCTCGGCTTCCTTATCATAACTTACGCTGAGGGCTCAACGAAATGATCGTAAATTGATGCAAAGGGAATTCTGTTTTTTTTTTACTTTTACTTTAAGATGATTCAGAAAGCAATGTCTATATTTTGTTATCAATCTGGGTACAGGTTGTTAAACCGATAAATTTTTGATTGGAAATTGTTCTGAGTTTGACACCGGAACATCTCAGACAATGACGCAGCACGCTACCAGTCCCCAACGCACCTCTTTAGCATTCTTCAATACCTCTTCAGTAAAGCCGGATATACATATATAACAAACGATAATAATAATAATAATAATAATAATAATAATAATAATAGCACTTTATTTCAGACACAAGATAGTTATACATCCGCCCGAACCTTCCATTTTAGATTAATAAGCATTGTTCTCGGTATTCCTCCGCTGACTTCACATCGTCAGCGGTTTATGTAAAAGTTTTCTCGGAACGGCCACACGCGATGGTGTGCCTTCCTGTAGGTTAAGTTTTATATTATGAGCACATTAAATCGAGCCTCCAAATCGGCTGGACGTAATTGTCGTTTTAATTAATTAATTTAGTTTTTAAAAAGCCTTTTACCCGAAAGGGAAGTTTGACTGGCGCAGCCGGTAGGATCGTTTCGATAAGGCTGTGTCGCTTTCGGTGAAGTTCGGGTGTCCAAATCCACCTGGAAATAACGCGAGTGCGGCGCGAATAGCTGTGGAACGATCCACGAACCAAACAAATTCGTCATACTCCTGATGGTGCCGAGTATGGGAGCAGCGGTCGGTTGGTGAGTAAAACTCTTTGCCTTCCTTGCCATTACCTGTCCCATATTTTTCATTGAAAGGTTTTAGTTATTAGTATTTTATTGTTATAATCGAGATCAAAATTCTCTCGTTATAACGTATCTGGTTGTTTGATATAAAACTCTGTCGAGCAGCTATCTAATTCTAAGAAAGTCTGAACCATTCTGATAAGCGTATGAACAAAGGTTAAAGAAAAATAGATGTGGCATTTAATTGAATTTTAATAATTGAGAAAATTGTGAAATTAGAATATTAATTTGTTTTAAGGATATTATACAGTTTTATTTTAATATATATATTTTATACAATTTTATATATGATTTAGGATTTTACTTTTATACTTTTATGTTGATTTTATAACCGTGTTTTATACTTTTATACCGATTTTATAACCGTGTTTTTTTGTTGTAACTTGTGCATTTGTGTAATTGATTTAGAGTTTAATTTCGGTGATTAAATTTTTACGTAATTACAATGGAATCACGTCAAGTTCCACAACCAGCTGAAGCAGCTACAACAATTCAAATTATAGTTATACCTAATGAAATTTTACGGCTTATCCCATTATTTGGAGGCGATAAGCGACAACTTAGTTTATTTATAAGAAAGTGTGAATATGTTATAAGCCGATATAGAGGTCATGAAGAACAAAATGTTTATGTACTGCACGCGATCACGAGCCGGTTAATTGACAATGCAGCCGCGTTATTATCTGAGAGAGAAGACGTTACAAACTGGTCTTCTTTAAAAGAATTATTATTACAACATTTCGGTGATCCGCGAAGTGAGGAGTGCATAAGCATTGAGTTGGAATCATGTAAAATTAAATCAGGTGAATCATATCTGGATTTCTGTTGTAGAGTTCAAAATATTCGGTCTCTGCTTATTTCGAAGGTCAATTTATTGGGTGATACCGAACTTAAACGCGCAAAAATAGCTATCTACAACAACACGGCTCTGAATGTATTCCTATATAATTTACCCGAGAATATGGTTCGTATAGTTAGGCTTAAGTCACCAGCCACTTTAGAAGACGCTCTAGGCGTAGTACTAGAGGAAGTCAACTTCCATGAACAGTATTCTATGCGAAATCGTATCAATAATAATAACCCAGTGCAAAAGCCAGCAATGACGTCACAACTTCAATTCGGCTTTAAGCCCCAAAATAATTTCACAACACCACAAAAATTTAATTTTGGTATTCCACAAAAATTTAATTTTGGTATTCCACAAAAATTTAATTTTGGTATTCCACAAAATTCAAATACTTTGAGACCACAATTTGGACAGCAACAATTAGGTTATAAACCTCAACAATTCGGTTACAAACCACAACAATTCGGTTACAAGCCGCCACAATTTGGTTATAGGCCACAGTTTGGCAATAGGCCTCCGCCTAACTTTGGCATGACCCCTCAACAGTTTGGGTACAAACCCCCACAGGTACAAAGCCCTCAACATCAAACGACTGACGTGTCCATGAGGACAATTCCTTCCAAGCCTCAGCCCCAAGTACAAAATCAAGGCTTTAGGCTAAACGAGCTTACCTCGGATAGTAATGAGACGGTATTTTATGACGGTTACTATGACAATGACTATTACTATGACTATAGCGACTATTACCCTAGTGAAGACGTAGAATGGACTCCAACGCAGGACTGTGTAGATGAAACGACACTGACAGAAAGACAAGATGCCCCTAACACTGAAGCTGAAAATTTTCACATAGCAGCCTCACACATAGCCCAGAAGTTATAGAACTTAACTGTGACTCTAACTTAAAACTACCTTACATCTATATACCGGAAATCAATGCCAAGTTTATGATAGATACGGGAAGTACTCGTTCTTTCATAAGCCCTCGCATGGCCTATTATTATTTCTCAGCTTATATTAAACATGAACCATTCCAAGTAGTCAGCACGCATGCAACTAGTCGACATAACGAGGTCATAGAAATACCACTGCTACCGACATTTAACAGTAACGACTACCATAAGTTTTATTTGTACGACGTAGACGGACGGTATGATGGACTTATTGGTAATGACTTACTGAAACAGTTAGATGCAATTATCGACTTAAAACACCTGGTATTACGTACAAATACAACTTGTATTCCAATTGTAAATAATTTAAATTACGTCATTGAATTAAAACCACGATGTGAACAACGCGTTAAAATCCCGATAGACCAGCACTCAGGCGAAGCTATAGTTGAGTTCAAAGAATTCACCTCTGGTGTACGTATGCCCAGTGCCCTGGTCAACTGCACAAATGGGTACGCATCGACTGTCATACAGAACATCACTGACCAGCCCTTAACTCTGACTGTATTCCGGCCTTTCACAGTAACACAGTTTGACGCGACTGACTGTAACATTAATTTTACTAGACATAGTACAGACATAGAGACAGACCAACTACTGGAACAAAACCTACAAAAATTAAGGCTTGAACACACTAATAGTGAGGAACATGAAAAAATATTGCGACTTTGTAGAGACTATAAAGACATATTTTATTGTGACCAAATTCCTTTGAGTTTCACAAATCAGGTTAAACATAGAATACGTACAAAGAACGAAGACCCAATTTTTGTCAGACCTTTTAGACAATCGCCTGCTCAAGTAAATGAAATAAACCAACAAGTTGAAAAGCTTTTGAAAGATAACGTCATTCAGGAATCTCATTCTCCCTGGAATGCCCCCGTCCATCTCGTTCCAAAGAAGATGGATGCATCCGGAGAACTAAAATGGCGTATGGTAGTTGATTTTAGACGACTAAATGACATCACTATTGATGACCGTTACCCCTTACCTAACATAAACGACTTATTTGACAAATTAGGGAAAAGCTCATACTTCAGCACGCTTGATTTAGCTAGTGGATACCATCAGATTGAGGTCGAGGAACAGGATAAAGAGAAGACAGCATTCAGCACGCAGAACGGCCATTATCACTTTTTGCGTATGCCCTTTGGCTTGAAGACAGCCCCGGCTACCTTTCAGCGAGCCATGGATAATGTGTTAAGAGGGTTGCAGGGAATACACTGTATGGTATATCTTGATGACGTCATAGTGTTTTCAGCGAGCTTAGACGACCATATCCAAAAGCTACGGACTATATTTGACAGACTCAGGGCAACCAATCTTAAAGTTCAGTTAGACAAGTCTGAATTCTTGAGAAAGGAAGTCCTTTACTTAGGTCATACTATTACAAAAGACGGGCTTAAGCCCAACGACGATAAGGTTACTGCAGTATTGAACTACCCTTTACCCACGACGACTACCGAAATAAAAAGTTTCCTCGGACTTATTGGTTATTACCGACGCTTCATCAAAGACTTTGCACAAGTGACTAAGCCTCTAACATCATGCCTAAAGAAACGTAACAAAATAGTAACTGACCAAAATTACATTGATGCATTCAACAAATGTAAGGAACTTTTGACAAATGCCCCGTTGCTTCAATACCCTGACTTTGATAAGACATTTATACTCACGACTGACGCATCGAATGTTGCACTTGGCGCTGTTTTATCACAAGGCCAAATAGGCAGTGACAAACCAATTGCATACGCGAGTAGGACCCTCAGCGATACTGAATCACGCTATAGCACGATTGAACGAGAATGCTTAGCTATTATTTGGGCCGTTAAACATTTTCGTCCGTATCTCTACGGTCGTAAATTCACCATCTATACTGACCACATGCCTTTATCGTGGCTTGAAGCCCAACAAGATTCTAGTAGTAAACTTACCCGTTGGAGACTGAGACTACTTGACTATGACTATGACATTGTATACAAGAAAGGTAAGCAGAACACGAATGCCGACGCTCTATCGAGAATAAAGGTAAATGCTCTCTCTGACACTGACGACGGAGGTCAGTCCATGAAGGTTAATGTTGACAGCAAGGAACAACAACTTAGGGAACATGTAGATAATTTAGTAAACGACATTGTACGACTGACAGCTAAAAAGAAAAATGAACGAAATGACTCCTCAACCATTACAATATCTGACGCTAGCGCCACAGCTTCAGCAAGTCCTATGTCCATTTCAGGCTCTGATACGCTGTCTATTGCAAGCGCAGATAGCGAAATCAAATACCCTATTAGAGAACCATCTCTTTCTAACACAGTGCATTCTGCTATGGATGTAGACGTAACAGATATACCGATATTAAAAGAGGCTATTGACACAAAACCAAACCAAATTCTTGTCTTTACATGGTTCAATAATGACATACAGGTTAAAGACATATCTCGCCTTAAACAAAAGGTGCTAGAAGTGTTTTTACCTATAGATAATTCAGAGTTAGTAAAGAAGTTTCTCAAAGAATATATCAGGCCAAAGATAAAATACTTTATATATTTCGAACATGAAGAACATCGCCGTCAGTTCAGTCGTATAGTGGTAGAGTTGTTTAGGAAAGGTACCGTACAGTTAATTGAATGTACAGAACGCGTAGTATATGTAGAGGATGAAGGAGAACAGAGAGCTATAGTGTTAAAGTACCATGAAGGAAAAACGTGCCATCGTGGCATTAAAGAGACTTTAGCTAACATACGTAGAACTTATTATTGGGTCAACATGCACGAAACAATTGCAGCAATAATTAACGCTTGTGAAATATGCCGTAAAATGAAATATGATCGTAAGCCCCTCAAACCCTTCTTACAGCTAACTCAAACGCAAGACGCTCCGTTCCAAGAGCTATTTATAGATCTATTCCAAATTGAAGGTCAATACTTTTTAACACTTGTAGACGCTTTTAGTAAGTTAGGCCAAGCTATACCAATTACCAACAGATCAACGCCCGAAGTAGTTCGCGCGCTTATGAAATATTTCTCATTCTATGGTATTCCAAAAAGAATTAGTTCAGATCCAGGCACAGAGTTCAACAATGAGCTAATTAAAGAATTTTTATCTCTACATAAAATTGAACTTCATATTGGCACACCCAATAACCCTAACTCGATGGGTCTGATAGAACGTTTACATTCTACTATCTGCGAAATCTATAGATGCGCTAAGTATGAACAAAAGTGTACAGATGTAGCATCAGTCATGATGTACTCTATAATCGCATATAACAATTCCATCCATTCAGTCACGGGCCTAACCCCATTCGAAGTAGCTTTCGGACACACCGACTCAGGTAGTCCTTTCGGTATGGAATCGGAAAGACAGTATATACAACAATTAGTGAAAGACCACGCTAAGCGAACGAAATTTGTATACAAACAATTAGCAGAGAAAATGACAGAGTGTAAGGAAAAGATCAGGGAAAAGAAAGGTGGGGAGGAGAGAATAGATTTTCAAGACGGAAAAACTATTTTCGCCAAAGACGTGAATAAAAGGAAAAGTAAAGACAAACCCAGATATACTAAAGCAAAAGTTGTAGGCAGGACAGATAGGAATGTAGTACCCATACAAATAGGCGAACGAGTTACGAAGGTACCTATTAAAAACATAAAACGCCCTCCGCAGGTGGAGCGTTCTGATCGTAGCGATGCCGGTGCTGGGCCTTCATCTGCGATCACTTGAGGGAAACCCAGGCATACTACCAGTAAAGGAAGGTCAAGCTCATATGCAAACTGATCATTGGACTATTATTAAAACTTTGGACTTGGAAAGAATCTACGATGATTTATGCTTTGTAATACATAATTATAACGAATTTAATATTTTAATAAAACAAAACGAATCATATCCTCGTGATTTTGTGACCATGAATATGCATTTGGATTACTTACGTGATATAACTACTCAGAAATACAGACAACTTGTTCCGCAACAACGATTTAAGCGAGGTTTACTTAACCCTTTGGGTTCACTCATTAAAATTATAACAGGTAATCTCGACCACGATGATGCAACAAAGTATGATCAACTTACGTCTAAACTTGGAAAGAACCAAATTATTATTTCAAAGAAATTAACTTTAGTTTCACAAGTAATTGATAGCTTTATTAACACAACAGATACCATGTATAAGAACTCAGTTTTATTAGAGGCACGCATGAAAATTTTAGAATCAATGTTAAAAGAACTGGCGTCTCAAAAGAAACGCTGGGACTATTCCACATATATTGTTAGCTTCTATAATCTATTCATAAGTAACTTTAGGACAATATTTGTAAAATTAGGTGAAATTGAAACTGCCCTAGCCTTCAGCAAATTATCAGTATTGCACCAGTCTATAGTGAACTCCACTGAACTGTTACATCATTTAACGCTTATAAGTAACACCGAAAACTTGGTATATCCTGTAACTGAAAGAAATTTGGTAAAGCTCGAAGAAACATTTAGCATTAAGTCTTATATCAAACATAACCAGATTACGTTTATAATAGAGGTGCCCCTTACCGACAATACTACTTACAATTATTTTAAACTATATTCGTTACCAATGTTCCATGAGTTTGAAAATAAAACCTTATCCATTTTTCCCCAATATCCTTACCTTTTGGCAAAGGGAATGAAATACCTTCCGATTGAGAATCCATGCCGACCTCTTGCCGCTGGAGACCACTACCTGTGTGCTGATAACAACAAGGCTCCTTACCCAGAGCCTACCTGCATCGAACAACTCATGAGGTTTGATACTAACCTCACTCGCTGCGTGCAACGACAAATCCAACTTGAAGACGTACGTGTTCAACAAATTGCTGCTACTAGTTGGATTTTATATTCACGACTTAAAACTGTAGTAACAACATATTGCGATGCCGAGGTTACTAAGCATCCAGTCTTCGGAACATATATTGCAACTCTGGATAAGCCCTGTGATTTTGAAATCCACGGCATTCAGATCCGACATCATCGTTCCTACACCGAGAGCATATTTGATGACCAGATTCCTGTCATCGATCTGCCTCGCCTCCACAACAGTGCGAGTATTGGCACATCGCTATCCAGTACAAGTGCACTAAACATGCAAAGAATCAGTTTAGATGAAGTGAAATATATGTCTTATGCGCTAAAGCACAGTGAAATGGTGAACAGTGTTTTTGGAGAATCGGACTCTAACTTCAGTGTAGTTGTATACTCTTCTTTAGTTTTAGTTATTATATGTTTCTTTGTAATTATGTCATATGTGTTTCGAAATAAGATAATTTTAATTTGTTCACGAAATTATCGGCACGTTATTAAAAACGAACGCACCGATAATTTCCCTCTTGGGGAGGGAGGAGTTATACATCCGCCCGAACCTTCCATTTTAGATTAATAAGCATTGTTCTCGGTATTCCTCCGCTGACTTCACATCGTCAGCGGTTTATGTAAAAGTTTTCTCGGAACGGCCACACGCGATGGTGTGCCTTCCTGTAGGTTAAGTTTTATATTATGAGCACATTAAATCGAGCCTCCAAATCGGCTGGACGTAATTGTCGTTTTAATTAATTAATTTAGTTTTTAAAAAGCCTTTTACCCGAAAGGGAAGTTTGACTAGATCCATATTGTATATATAACTAAAATAATAATAAATAAAAATAAATAAAATTAGCACATAATTAATCATTTATACTTAGTCCTAAGTGACAATCTCCACCCATCGTCTGTAGGTCGCAGTCAGCATTAGTCGCTCTGCCAGACTTTTAACTATAGCATTGCTACACCTGTCAACTCTGGACATAAAGGACGATATACGTTTTCGTTGGATAGCGTTAAAGGAGTCGATACGGGCCTGAGTGAACATTTCAGAAGCACTACAATAGCGCTTTAGTCCCATCAAGTGCCTGAAGGTATTGTTATAAGCGACACGTATGGCATCATGCGACTTCTTCGTATAGTTTGTCCAGAGCTGACAAGTGTAGAACGTCTGGCAAAAGGACTTAAATAGGGTAACTTTCACGTCAGGAGATGACTTAAAAAACTTTCGCGCAATCATGTTACCTACTACGCAAAGTGCTCTTCTCTGCCTTTCTACATCGGCGTCATCTTTTAGGCTAGAAGTTAAAATATGCCCAAGATACTTGAAGTGGTCCACTACTTTAACAAGTTGTCCGTTAAGGTAAAGTCCGGGAATATGTTGCGTTCCCTGGCACGATTTGAATACCACCATCTCAGTTTTCTTTACATTATATATTAAATCGTGATCTTTTGCGTACCTTTGACAAATATTAATAAGTTTTTGCAAACCTTTGATCGAGGGGCTGATCAGCACCATATCATCGGCATAGCTCAGGTTATTCACATATCTGTCATCCAACCTGAGCCCGACTAGAGTGCTGCTCAGCTCCACGATCAGATCATTGACATAGGTGTTAAACAGACCGGGAGAGGTAAGCCCACCTTGCCTAACTCCGCAGGAGAGTCGGTAATCATCTGAGATCTCTGTGCCCCACCTAACGTTGTTAGTCTGATTACGGTACCAGTACCCCAGAAGGTCAACAACCTCTTCCGGGACATTTTTGTCACGCAGCTTTCTCCAGAGCAACTCATGATTGAGCGTGTCAAAGGCACGGCTTAGATCTAAGAAGCATGCGTACACTGTGGTGTTATGTCGTTTATAAAAATTTACAACCTGCTTTAACGAAAAAATTGCCATATCAGTCGATACCTGAGGACGAAAGCCAAACTGTCCATCATCGACGCTAACTGAAAGGATGTAAGCATGATGGACCCTTTCAAGTACCTTGGCTACTATTGTTGCCAGCGAAATTGGCCTATAGTTGGAGATGCTTGAGATATCTCCTGTCTTATTCTTTAGAATAGGGACAACCAGAGTGCGAGTTAGTTCCCCGGGCAGATAGCAATGCCTCATACATAGGCTGAAAAAATGCGCTAGCGCTGTACAAATATGCTGACCCGCAAACATCAAATGCTCTATGCTAAGGCCGTCGTAGCCCGGAGACTTTCCTCGTTTCATGTCTCGCAAAATTGTCTCAATCTGTTTTGGCGTGACTGTTATACATTTAGTCTCTGAGCCGCGACTAACCTGCTGTACATAATTATTAGTAACATAGCTGCTGCGCTGATGCACTAAATTAAAATGGTTTCGGAATAAATTTGCAATATTTTTCCTGCTATTATGACCCTCCACATTAGTGGGCAAGGAGTGAGTACGATCCAATTTCTTTGTTTTCTTCCAGAAATCTACAAAATTACCATCAGCATGATGACGGGCCAGCATGTCCATCTTTATTTCATCCTGATGGGATTGAACGTATTTCAGGGCAGCCTTGAACTTCCTACGCGAATCAGCCATGCTCTCATAATGATAACCCAAGCATGGTCTGCCATGTAAAACCCACAACGAGAACTGTTCCCTAGCTTTAACGTGTAAATGCCTGACGTGAAAGTTCCACCCAATTACTTTTTTCCCCATTTTCCTGTTTTTTAAACTAAAACTTTGTTCAGCTGCTGATTGTAAGGTACTAATAATATCATTGTATAACTTGTCTACATATTTAAAATGCTGCTCATTGTTGCAATGTCCTTCCCCATTAATACAGTTTATATTGTCAGGATTACCCAGCACTGAAGAAAGCTTTTGATTACAAAGCTTTGAGTACAACATTCGTTGTTCATTGTCCCTATTACCCCATAAATACTTAGGACTATAATCTCGGCTATCGCCGGTATCACACATTAATTTCGTTCTTATAAGGTTAAAATTACATTTAATGACTAGAGGAAAATGATCAGACCAGTAAACATCATAATTTACATACAAATCCGTAACTAGTCTCGCTGCGGCCGCAGTCACGAGACAGTGATCGAGCCAGCTGCAAGTGCCATGCGCTTCACTCACGAATGTGTACGAGTCTGAATCAAGCCGCTCGATATCCAAACATTGTAACGAATGCTCTCCACAATAATCTACCAACTCTTTTCCAAAAAGAGTACCCGGATGTGCGTTAAAGTCGCCTAGGATTAGGACACATTCAGTCACTGAACTTTCAATCACCGCACTTATCTGCGCAAGACACTGGGTAAACTCTGGCAAATTATCTAATTTATCGATAGGCATGTACACACTAAATACAAGAATGTCGCGAGTACCTTGCATCAAACGCACCGCCACTATTCTGTCACTGTCACACCGAATAACCTCGACCTTGGTAAACAGACTCGAACGCCACATGAGTGCAGTTCCACCATAAGGCCTCCCACGCAGTACACCTGCTGATGTATCGATGGAAGATTTAGCACAGCAACCAAACTCCTTGTTGATATCATTCATGAAACCCAAGTCGTGAGGCATTAGCCACGTCTCTTGAAGTGCGATGACGTCAGCAGTCTTACATAATTCTCGTACGTGTTGTACGGATCTCTTTATTGATTTACAATTGAAAGATACAATTACTAAATTATCAATAGTTTGTCTGTCCATACTTATTTGTTTGAAGTAACGGTTTCGCTCACTCCTATGGAACGCTGTTGTCGATAACGCCTGAACACCAAACCTTTGGGCCAGAAATCCTTTTGTAGAAACTTGTTAACTATTGATGCGGGTACGGTTATCTTAAACGAGTTAAAGTTAGTTTCTCGAATTTGATTTAACAATTCGACTTTAAGACATTCTTCTTTCATTTCCTTTATGTATTCCATAATATCGGTCTCTGTTATATGTTTCATAGTACGGGATAAGTATACATAAGCAAACGACTCAGCAGCCTGTAGTTTACTCGTACTAGGTAAAGTACCTCTTGCATTTCGATACCTGTACATATGCTTTTTTCTGGTCACCGTCGTAAAACCACCGTCGTCTTTTTCTTTAAGTAACTCGCTCGGAATAGTTGTATTTACAATATCCCTATACGTAGGTATGTTAGACAAGTCATTGACAGTAGTCAGCTGTTGTTGCGATAAGGTGTCCAAGGCCGCAAGGTCGCTAGGGACGGATGGCTGCGCGGGCGCAGGCGGCGGGGCTCCCCTCTCTGTCCGCACACTCTGGCATTCATTCTGACACTCCGTGTCCGTTCGAGATGCATCGATGTGAGGTGGTATATTACCTTCAGTTGCTTTTGATAAACTCTTAGAGGTTTGCTTGTTTCTAGTATTCTTATCATTATGATAACACCTAAGAAGCAGGTTGTCTTGATTCGTCTGAGCAACTTTGCGGGCTATTTGAAGCTCTGTGATTATATTCTTGACTTCAATTATTTCTTTTTTAATCGCGCCAAAATCCGACAGTGATGCCGGATTTTCGTTGACTGTCGTTTGTTTATTCTTAATACTTGCAACTTCTCTTTTTAGTAAAGTTAATTCTTTTAGAAATGACGACACATCGATAAAATCAAATGTCACCGACGGTAAGGCATTCAAATTTTTCGCGACAAATACAGGCAAGGAACTAGTTTCATACTCCTTAATAAGCTTGATCATCTCTTGAATGCTCTTTTGTTCACTACCTTCTTTTCGCCTCATTATTTTTTTTGATGGGGCCAATAATTTAAGCGCGATGGATCTTGCGTCTTCAATTGCTTCATTAGAATAGGCACTAAGACATATCTGAATGATTCCGGTCTCTGGCAAAGTATCAACTTTATTGCTTATAAAGGTCAGCAACTCGTTAACCACTACCTTGCACTCATTGCACTGCGAAGGACACATAATTACGTGTGTCGCGCGCGACAGCGGGGGGTGAACTGATGATAAAATTATTGATAATTTATTACGATATTTCTTGTAATATTATGCTATTATTTCATTGGTTAAATATTTGCATCGATCAGTCTGCTTTTTTTCGCCCGCAGGTTATCTATAAAGTACATATTTGTGATATTTTAAATCAAAATGCATCAGGATTTGTCCCGCCCTCTCCGCCTGGAAACACCCGTGAGCCCCTGCTATGTGATCGGCACCAATGATATTATATGTTTATATGAGGTAGATATCGCACAAGCGCGCGGAAAATGAGGCGGCAAAATTAAGTCAATTGTAGTAATTTTTATTACGACGCGTATTTCAAGCGCAAGTCTAAACATATAGCTATCCTTTTCTATATTATTTGTACCGTATTATCTGTCGCAGTAAGCATGTTTAAGTCGTAAAGGAACAAAATCTGAGCACCGCGCAGCATGAATATACGTCATCTTTAGTAAAACATCATTGGATCGGCACCTGTTAAGGCCTTAATCGTTTCAAGTCTCGGACGAGCACGCTCGCCGCTTGAATGTGTCTGCCACACTCTTACGAATGTCCTGGAAGATACAAGTTAATTCTTCTCAACGCACACGTATTGACATTATTATTATTAAAAACTGTGACATCCATTTCAACTTTGCTGCTTGGATAGAGTACAGCTCATAGTGGGATAAATGGTAATAAAAACTGAACCCGTCATTTTATAGGCATTTATTGTTATTTTACATTAAGGTAATATGCAGCACGTAACAACAAAATTTTCCTGACTTTAACCCTTTATTCTATACAATAAAGATGAAACAAGCAACGTAAGGGTCTAAACCCGAGAAGAGAATTGCGTCGTCATTCAACCCCTTAATTGGCCAAAGAAATTTAGATCCGTCATTCTCAAACATGTAATTGTTTTGTTTTCTCTAATTTTCTCTGTTTTTATTGATATTGAAGATTGTAAAGAAGGATTGGAATGTAGAAACGAAATAAAAATCCCGTTTATGATGTTAGAGTGAACGAAAAGACTGAAAAGTTGAAGTTATTAAACGAATGAGCAAATTGTTTATTCTGGTTAGATCGTCGGCCACCAATTTTAAGGATGTGTGCGTAAAAGCGTTTCCTTAAAAGTAAAATGCTTATAATGTGGTCATTTTGCTAATTCGGTGCTATGTAATCCTCGTCCTTCAGAATCATCTATTGCAATATGAATATATGTATGTACCTATTATAATAAATTGGAAATCTGAAACATTAAACATATTAAAATAATTATGAAAGTAGATAAATCATACTCTATTAGCAATTGTAATTTTTAGACTTTCGCGATTCGAACACATTGTTATTATAAATCAAACGGGGCTTAATCGCGAGAAAAACATTTAGTAATTTATTTACCGCGACGTTTCGACCAAGTTGCATTGGTCGTGACCAATAACATTACTCTATTAGCACTCAGACAACACGTTTGGATTTACGGGTAATTCCTAGTTGGGCATAGTTTTTACGGCTTCACTAGATTGTTCGTAATGAACCGTCTCTTTATTTCCCTTGTCAGAGCCACCAGTATATACTCTATTCTCTTCACGTTTTTATTTTGTAGTACATCTGTGTAAATGTATCCCCTAGAAAAACGATGCTTTATAAAAAATATCATAAATGTAGATTTTTTGCAGAATTTTCGTTTTTGTAAAAGTTTTCGTAGTCGTACTTTGATTTAATTATGAGACCTCCCAGCGAAGCCCGTTCCACCCAGGTACTTAATTCTTGAAGTGCCGTGTATCATCATGCTCGCACGCGTAATAAAAACGAAATGACCCTTGGCAGAATTATTTATGAGGAAAATTATGGGTCGTGACTATAGTACAAGCACAAATTACTTGAGTAGAAGCAGAGTAATAATAATGGTATTATTATAAGCTACGGAGCTTAAAACAATTGAGTCTAGACTTACAAGCAAAATATTATCTATTTATAATTCTCGCACAAATATTATATATATGTGTAAGCATCGTATAATAGATTGTGTAATATATATACAGAAACCGTGCGAGATCAAAAAAATATGCAATAAAAATCCTGACAGCTTCTTGACTATGCCTATTTGTACCTACCGAAGTTAAGTTTTGTATGAATATTCTTCTTATTTGGTATAATAATCATCTCAGCCATAAGACGTCCACTGCTGGACATCCAGCCTCTCCCAATGATTTCCAAAAGGACCACTCGGAAGCGCACCACCAGCGCCCACTTCCAGCCCATACCTGCGATCTTAGTCAGGGCGTCTGTCCACCGAGTCGGTGGCCGTCCTATGCTGCGCTTGCCAGTCCGTTCTTATTTTGAATACCTACGTATTTTAATTAGATGAAAGTGAGTTATAAATGATGCATTCCAGAGAATTCTACATAACCGTATTATGACTTCTGACAAATCCTTTATACTGAACCAAAGATACTAAAACTAACTAAGCTATGTTCTGAAATAAAGTTGTATTTATTTATTTTAAAACTGCTAAAATAAACCTGTGTCTAGCAGATGATTTTTAATTATTTTTAAATAGATACAATTTGTATTTGTGCAGCGCTGTAACGTCTTGGACGACTTGTAGTAACAGGTGCAATCATGTCGATCGGAAGTTCAGCGAGGGAATACTAGCCACAGAATTTTTAACCACTAGTTTTAACGAGACGCGAGGAATAGTGTTGAAGAATCGTATGTATGGTTGTTTCATTTGCAGCTTGGGTGCATTCCCATAACATTAAAACAGATAAAAAATACGTAATAAAGGAGAATGAATGTATAAAAAGCTAGTTATGAATATTCTGTTTTAAGCCTTGGGTAACGGGATTATGTACAACGGATGGGTTCACTTACCCCGCAATGAAATAACACCGGCGGTAGATTCAGGTTTGTAGCTGAGTCCTAATTGAGGTTTTGATTGGCATCTAGGTGCCTTGTTTGTGCCCTAGTTAGAGTAACGCTTACGTAAGTGTATGACACTCGTAGTACGGATCTCACAAATGAATCCCTAAATTTATTGATTCTGGGATTTAGTCACGTGTATCTAGACCGTTTTTAGGATACCTAAAAAGGAAAAAACGGACCCTTCTAGGCTCACTTTGTTGGCCGTCCCTTGGAGCTGTGAAAAAAAGAATTTTCCAAGCCAACGCAATTAAAAGATTTTTTTTATACTGCATAGATCTAGCGTTTGACCACAATCTCACTTGATGGTCGGTGACGATATAATATTATATATATATATATATATATATATATATATATATATATATATATATATATATATATATATATATAATAATATTATATATATATATATATATATATATATATATATATATATATATAACACAATACACCCGTTTATGCTGCAAATTTTCGATACTCGCAAGGGAATCAACCTATACTAGAGGGTACTTCCCGTGAACTCAGAATCTTGAAATTTGGAACGTAGCAACGTCTTATAGCGCAGATAAAGGAAAAGTTGCTGACATTAGACAAGCTATAATTATTTTATTTTTAAATGGTATATCATCACTATTTGTCTTTTACGTAAATCTGCATTAAATCACCTTATATGTGTTAGGCCACCGAACACTTATTACTATACTGTTCATTTAAGGTTATCTTGTGAACTATGCAGAAGAACAAAATCATGACGAAGTCTCTCCGACAAAGCCTAAAAAAAATGTCGATAGTGATATCAAAATCCCGAAAGGTCACGTTGATCCTTTCTAATATAGGCTAAAACCTCGTATTTATCTTGCAAGCTTCGTAGATACCTAGAATAGAACAGGAACACTAGAAACTGATAACGGTTTCTAACCCTAATGGTTTTAAAAAATCTTTCTTAACCTACGTCTAAATATCTGAGTGGAAACGTTCAGCCTAATCCGCTTAGTAGTTTGAGGTAGCTATGTGCTGATATTACATTAGTGAATGAGTCCGTCTGTAACGGCCTGCACAGAGATCGAGCTATCGTTTTGTTTTGTAGCCGTACTCTTCTAACTAAATTCATGTAGGGATGAATAAATTATAGTAAACGTTAACGGCTATCAGCGCTTCAGAAATACACTCCAATACAGTTTACAACCCAAAAAGTTTTCAAGTCACGAATACGCAAGCTATGCTTATCCTAGGCTATGCAAAGCTGCACGCTACTTCGTATAGCCATAGATGAATTTCGTCTATGGTATAGCCCATCGACTCTAGATAATGGTTAAACAAAAGCTAATAATTGTTAAAAACCTATCGTATCAGATACAAATTCGTAAGCACATACTGGAAATTTTCCAAGGAAAAGAAAATCCTACGATTTTCTTTTTTTAGCAACATCAAAAAAATTAGGTTCTCAAATCGACAGTACTTTTTGTTATCAACTTTTTTAGGTGAACCGATTTTGATAATTCTTTATATTTATATTTGTAAGCTCGTGCTTCCTATTTAAATTTTATCAAGATAATATGACCAGTTTTTGTGTTATCTTTAGTTAGTCGTATTTAATTGACTTCGAGTACATTGACGACGCTCTGTTCTATTTCTCAAAAAATCGTTGAATATGTACCACTAATAAGTAGTTGAAATCTGTTTATAAAGAAAGAAACAAAACTACGTACCGAACGAGGTTTGTTTCTTTCTTTATCGTAAATCTACCAAACCTCTTAATTCAGCGTTAAACGACTTCAAAAAAGTGGAGGCTTAAAATTAATCTGTATTTATTACTTCTGTACAATTTTTATCTAATTTGTTTTGATCTAAATTGAATTTCATTTTTCGAAATCGAACGTTATACAGATTTTTTTTGGGATAACGTGACGGAACAAGTAAAAGGCCTACATGATGTTAAGTGGTAACCTCTAAAGTTCAGAAAATAAAAAACACAATGTACATACATGCTTGGTACCCTTAATTCCACAGACCTTGTGTTCTTTAGCAACAGATTGTGTAAACGACTGTCTAGCTTGTACAGCTTGTTCTAACCTTATTGTCATTGTTAAAATAGGCAGTAACTTACACATTTTGTAGTTGTTTTTCGCTTTACCTCTCTTGCCTATTCGGAAAATCTATATATAGTTTGTCTTTAGTCTTATACAAAATACTATTATCCAGAAAAACCTATAGCAAATCTCACTTCACCTGTCTTGCCTTTTCGGAAAGATATACTTATGTAGAGTCTGAGCCTAGAGTCTGTCGATGGAGTTTTTTTTTTACAGAAGTATGTAACAAAATCAAAAAAGATATACCTACAGTTCGCATTTACAAATGAAAAGTTTTCTCCAATCCTTAGTTATCCAGCACCCACTTTACTCTTTGAATGGCTTTTATGAATATTAATCCGCGTTTCCTATCGCAGCGGAAGCTATTAATGTTTTTTTCTCCCCCTTTGTTCTATTTTAATTGTTCGTGACTGGGAGAAAAATGGGGAAAGTTTCTGTCTTTGGTATGTAAATATGACCGAGATTTCGGAAACAACAAGATAAAAACTAGTTCAGCCATCTCACTATAGTTATATGATATCATTGGGCTTTTATTACTGTAGGAAATTAATAGCAAATGAAAATTATACAGTACTCATAGAGTGTTTCTATTTTTTATTGAGTTTCTTGGCAAACGTTGAGGTCAACAGAGCATCTGTTATTCTAAAAAAATATTATAAAGAGGAAAGATTTGATTGTTTGTTTGTTTGCATTGAATAAGCTCCGAAATTACTGAAATGTTTTCAAAAATTCTTTCACTGTTGGGAAGCTACACTATCCTCGGTTGACATAGGCGATATTATATTTTCAAAAAAATTAGGGATTTTAATTATGAAATATTTTACCCGTGTAAAGCTAGGGCGAACCACTAGTTCTAAACAAAATAGGAATAAGTTAAAGCAGCATACATTTAAATATATATTACATACATAAAATAATAGGAGTGTCAATCAAAATGGGTCAGGGGTGGGAGTCGGGCGGAAATCGTGTGAAAAGATTTTGGGGAGACCATTATAAAGAGGAAGCAAAAACGAAGGTACAGCCGGCGCTCGGGACGAAATTCAATCGATTAGCAATATTTTATCCAACGTCCTTTGCACAAGGTACTGGACTTGAAACGATCTTTAAAATGTAATGAACTATGGGCTATAACTATTTTATGCGACCCTAGTGACCGTGATTATTGTTAGTGCTAAATAGCGATTGATGGTAATACAAGCACTTCTGTGTTATTGTGTTGTAATTTGTGCTAATATTTAAGGCAATTAATGAAATTTTATCTATATTTTTATCTTATCTTTAATAAAGAAGCACAACGAATAAAGATAAGGTTTTGTTTGTTTTATTCTTATTAAAATGTAATTGACCGCTGTCTCACCTGATGAGTTGCGTACTACGCGGTTAGACCGGTGTAGTACGCAAACTTAAAACCTATTCACTCGCTGTCACTCGCGACTTGAAAACTCCGGGGTTGTACCGTTCGGGAAACACAGACTCAGGCAGTGAGTTCCACTCCTTGGCAATACTCATTTTAAAAGTGGAAGCAAAACGCTTCTAGCATAACAAGTTCATGCTGTTAATAAGTAATATACTCGTATATGTAAATACGTATAATTTTTAGTGAGCGTCCTTACAAGCTAGATTTGTTTAGGAAGTAGCCTAGCAGAGTAACACATGGCTATCCTACCACGCTGTTAAAAGGACGCTATTACGTCGGATAGAGATATACGGATATTTTTAGAAGAGGCCTGACATTACTGTTTATAGACTGTTAATCCCATAATTATATTTGGTTATACATATACATAAACTACCAGGCTTCAAAATCTCGTCACTTTCATATCCCATTAACGCGAACAAACAGGGTCAGATTGGAATATGTTAATCCATACAAGACGCGGGAGGGCTGGTTACGAACATCCGACCGCGGTGCGACGCATTAATAGTTCGCACTTCAATTTAGCGGCAGAATACTGTCACAAGTCCAATCTTATTTGCATAGTAACTATTAATAGCTGAGTTATAGTATCCTCTCCCAATCCTAAAATGTATAGTCTCTCTGCACCACGCCCAGTTATGAGTTATATAATATATGATATAGATTGTATCTTTTTTGCATTACGATGTACATGACCCGTATATTTTTTTCTCCAATATCTATAATATAAGATAAGATAAAGATAAGATAAAATTTCATTTATTGCCTTAAATATTAGCACAAATTACAACACAATTACAAAGACATGACAGAAACATTACATGTAAGGCAAAAGGGCTATGCTCAATATATTGTGTAAGTAAAATTAGATTATTGCTCTACTTCAGTAAAAAAGTATCTATCATTTTAGGGGAATAGTACTTACTCCTGTAATATAATATAATGTAAAAGGGCGGCCGCAGACGCTCGGTTTCCTGATTAGGTTTCCTGATCAGGAATTTTGGAATTGAAAAAAATTCGGAATTCTGTGAGACTACCGCAAACGCCCAGTTTTTTGTATTAGGAGTTTTATACTACGTATATCAAAGCATCAGATTTTTTCCGTTTGTAAAAAATAAGAAGACGTGTGCGCCTTACTGAACATTTTGTATGTGAGAGAGCATTCCGGTTTCCGATTCTGAACTCCTGATCAGGAAACATAACGTCTGCGGCCGCCCTTAGTAATTATTTATTTTTAAAGTAATTAAAAGTAATTAAATTAAAAATCAGTAAAAATTGTCTGTCGTGGAGTTTTCGCGACACAAGTAATCACACTATTATACAGGCGAAAGTTTGTCTGTCTTTTGTCATTTTATGTGTTACTCTTTCACGCTGAAATGGCTCAATAGATTTGCATGCATTTTGGAATGAATATAGCGTATAGCTTGGAATAAGACAGGCTACTTTTTATCCTGGAAAAAGTATGGTTGCAGTGGGATAATTGAGGTAGCGGGAAAACCTTAGTCCACGCAGGTGAAACCGCGGCGCGCAGCTAGTTTTTATATAAAATTAGCTGTGCCCCGCGGTTTTACTCGCGTGGTGATGATCGATGATGATGAAAAGTAGACTACGTGTTCTTACGGGACCTAAAGTATCTACGTACCAAATATCATCGAAATCGATGTAGCTGTTTGAGCGTGAAGAAGTAACAAACATACACGCATACACGCAAACTTTCGTCTTTATAATATTAGTATAACTGATATAATATATATATATATATATATATATATATATATATATATATATACCCCAACTGATGGCCGTTGGGGCCGAAAAGTTCTAGAATGGAGACCACGGACTGGCAAGCGTAGCATAGGACGGCCACCGACGAGGTGGACAGACGACCTGACTAATATCGCAGGCAAGGGCTGGATGCGGGCCGCTTCCAACAGGTCCTTGTGGAAATCAATGGGGGAGGCATATGTCCAGCAGTGGACGTCCTATGGCTGAGATGATGATGATGATGATGAATATTAGTAGAACTAGACTAGTAGACTGCAAAAATAATGTATATTCCATAGGATAATGAAATACAGTCGGCAATAAATTTACACATAATTTGTAAAAAGTGTATAATAAATAATTCATATTGTATGTACATACATAATGGAAAGGTACACATAGGAAAGAAATACTTCTAAAAAGTTCTACTTAAATTAATAAAGCTCACGTTGTGTATTATATTACAATCATAACGAATATCATGTAATATATAAGATTTATGACACTTATTTTCTCTTTGTTTTTCTTATTTTTATATACTTACTCATTTTATTTATTTTTAAGCTATGTAACACCCCCGTTATTCAAATTTCTTTCGATCCTCTCCATACAAAGGTTGCCTGGTAGAGATCACTTTTAGTGATAAGGCCGCCCATTGTCCACTCTATGTAAATTTATGTTTATTGTAAATATTGTTTTATATTTAAGGTGTAACAAAAAAGTATTTTCTAATCTAAATAATTGCCTGGAAGAAATCGCTTTAAGCGATAAGGCCGCCCTTTGTATCACTGTATCTATATTTGTTTGTTTGATTTCTTTATGTGTAGTTTTGAAATAGTGTGCAAATAAAGAGTTTTCTATCTATCTATTATAAATGGTTTTACACGCAAGGTCTAGCCTACGTTCACATAAAGTCGGGGCGCGCCTTGATGCCACCCGGCGCTGCTCTGTGTACGTCTCCAAATATGGAAATGATAACTCTTTAATGGGATTCATATGTTTTGCTCTATTTAATGGGAGAAAACCTCTTTGTCCTATATACCGTATAGTGATATATTTTCTGACTGGAGCTATTACAAGACATACAACAGGTGTATGTCTAGAAAAATGACATGTAATGTTAGCGTTGAAGCCATTGTTACATTATCAAGTTACAAAATTGGCAAGTTCTTCATGACCTTGAACATACCTACAGCATATAGCTACGGATATGTTACAATGAAACATCGGACAGGGATGAAATTTATGTTCAAATATTTGAAGGAAAAAATTCGGCTGCTAGTGGGACTTGAACCCACGACTACAGAATACCGTCCTGTCGCTCTGTCCAACTAAGCTATAGCAGCCCATACCACTAGGGCCGAATTACCTCCTTGCTTATTAACATCTGCGGGGGATGTTATTGGGATGAAATTCATTCACACTTGGCCGATTTCTTTATGAATATGAATGGAGTGTCCAGAGAAGCGCTGCTTTTAATTTATATCGGAGAGTTTTCCGTTCTATTTATTCCAGCATTTTATTGAATCAACGAAAGAAAATAATTCGACACCAAGTGATACTTCAGAAGTTAAAGCTTATAGGGTAAGTTAATGCTTATTTTCCCAAGTCTTTTAAAGGATCCACGTTAATAATGGTCACTTTTATACAATTTGATAACGATATTTCAAAGCCAGATCAAAAGTACTCGTAAACGAGGAGGTTGACATACCACGGGGAATTATTTATTGTTTTTTTTTATTTATTGCTTATTAACATTCACACAAGGTCTTCAGGTCCCAAACTAGGCAGAGCCTGTACTATGGTAACCTGATGACTGATCATCATCATCATCATCATCTCAGCCATAGGACGTCCACTGCTGGACATAGCCTCCCCCATTGATTTCCACAAGGACCGGTTGGAAGCGGCCCACATCTAGCCCTTGCCTGCGATCTTAGTCAGGTCATCTGTGCACCTGGTCGGTGGCCGTCCTAAGCTGCGCTTGCCAGTCTGTGGTCTCCATTCGAGAACCTTTCGGCCCCAACGGCCATCGGTTCTTCGAACTATATGCCCTGCCCACTGCCACTTCAACTTGCTAATCCGCTGGGCTATATCGATATATAGATGACTGATATATATACTTATATACATATACACACTCAGACACAGGTCAAACAGACATGTTCATACACACAAATGTTTGACCTGTCCGGGAATCGAACCCGGGACCAGCTGTTCATAAGGCAGAGTGCTACCAACTGCGCCAACCAGCCAGTCAAAAAAGTTGACGCGTGATTGTATGTATATTTCAAATTGACCGATATTAATTGTATTCTATTAAACTGTTTTGTTGAGCGACTCTGCGGTGATAACATGTATGGGTACTACTACTACTACTACTGGGAGCATGTGGAGCGGTCGGTATGTTTCGTTGTTGAGATTACACTTTTTAACCGACTTCAAAAAAGGAGATTACTCAATTCGACGGCATATATATTTTTTTTATGTGTGGTAGGGGATAACTTCGTCGTATATGAATCGATTTTAATGTTTTTTTTTGTTTGAAAGAATATACTTTCGAGCTGGTTCCATTTAAATTTCATCCAAATCGGATGAAGTAGATTAAATTAATAAATTAAATTAATTTAATCTACTTCAACACTCAACAGTGTGAAATAACTTGTCGAAGTCGGTACTTTTGTTACTTTTAAGGCTCAGGGGCTCGGGGTTTCTCTGCATGATTGAATCCGAATGAGGACATCCGTAGGAGAACGAAATTCACCGGCATAGCCTAGCGAATTAGCAAGTTGAAGTGGCAATGGGCAGGACACATAACTCGAAAAACTGGTGCCCGTTGCGGTCAAAAAGTTATCTAATGCAGACCACGGACTGGCAAGCGCTGCATAAGACGGCCACGGACTAAGTAGAAAGACGACCTGACTAAGATCGCAGGTAGGGGCTGGATGCGGGCCGCTTCCATCCGGTCCCTGTGGAAATCAAAGAGGGAGTCGTTTGTCCAGCATTGGACGTCGTATGGCTGAGATGATAATGATGATGACGATAAGGTTTAAATCTTCTTCTCTCAGCCATGTGCGTCCACTGCTGGACATATGCCTCCCCCATATAGGGGGGATTTGCCAATACTCGCCACGCTTGGCATGCGGGTTGGCGAGCGCAGTATGATTTACAATCCTCAGAAGGCGCTGCTGCCCACCTTCTGGTACGTGATCCCTTAGCCGACTCTTACGGCACCCGCGGGAAGAGATGGGGGAGTACTTTTCTAGGCCGGTACCACCACGGCAAAGGTTTAAATAACCAACACAAATTAACACAATATTGCTATTACCACTTAAGTAAACGAAATTTTTCTGATGAATTATATAATTTTAATTAGCTCTGGAGTTTAAAACGTTACCTTGTATATTTTCAAAGGATACAATATTGTACTTTCTCAAGTTGTGGTATCCAAATAACATTAGATTAAATATGTTGTACTGTGCTGGTGAAAACGTGATCGAGATACTCGGTGCCAAAGAAAAGTTAACCGGGTTGAATGATTTATGCGTACAAGTCAGTTTTGTTTCGAGATTGGGTAAGCAACATTAATCTTTGCTGTGTATTGGTTGTGACGTATCTCTCGAGAACTTCTTAGTTTGGAGGGTAAATTCATGGCGATGGTGGCATAGGGTTTATTTATCTACCCTCATAGTGACGGATAACAACTATTACTTATACTTTAATTTTAGTGATATAGGTGACGGTCGCGGTGGCGCAGTGGTTACCGTCAGTGAGATGACTTCTATGTCTCCGGTACCCCGGGTTCGAATCCCGGCAGGGGCAAACATTTGTGCGATGAGTGTAGATGTTTGTCTCGGGTCTTGGGTGTTTGTGTATATTTATTTTGATTCACATAACTTGTTTCAGAGTTTCGGGCCAATGAGCCAGTGTTGGGAAAATGTTCGTACTGCTACGTCAGAAGCCCTCGACTGCTTTGAAAACTACGACATTCGGCTGCAACTAGCCTATCAGATCTGACCCCCTACATTAGCAGGCGGGTCGATTATGGCTATTACTCCTCTCTCTATGGGAGACGAAGGTTCCTTCTCTGGAAACGTATTATAATACTATTATCAGGATGTCGTGGTGGTACCAGCCTAGAATAGTACTCCCCCATCTCTTACCGCGGGTGCCGTTAGAGTCGGCTAAGACCACGTACCAGAAGATGGGCAGCAGCGCCTTCTGAGGATCGGAAATCATACTGCTCTCGCCAACCAGGTGGGTTGGCGAGAGCAGCCCACCTGCCAAGCGTGGCGAGTTATGGCAAATCCCTCCTAAATGGGGGAGGCATATGTCCAGCAATGGATATCCTATGGCTAAGAAGATGATGGATGTGTGTGTGTTATACCTATTACGCTATGATACAATTTCACATAAATTGATACCTTGAAGCAAATTAATATATCGCAACCGACCAGGTGTTATTAACTTATTATCGACCAATTGGATCATACAATAATTATAAACCTGGGTATCAATACACATGTTCATAATTACGATAGACGTATCGTACATATTATATTATGTGGTGCCAGTGGCGGATTTGCGCATTCGCCGCCAGGAGGCTAGTTTTTTGGGGTATTTCTAAGAAAAGCTTAATCCTGTTAGTCCTATATGTTACCTATGTACCTTTAAACTACTCAGGTACACAATATGAACACAGCTTAGGTACACATAATAATTTTCAATCGGTAAAGTTTTTAAATACCATTTATTGTACTGAAAGCTTAAAAAAGTACGAATAATATCCCTTGTTATTTTATAAAATGTATATTATTAAGTTAACAATCAGTTTCGTGGTAACATTGAAATTAATTAAGCCATGAAGGTTTTACATTGTTTTTTACGATGAAGTACCTACTTGTATAAGTGCACCTAATAACATTTAGGTACACGCGGCTGTTTATTTATTTTTGAACTATAAATAAAATTTTCAGGTCCAATTCGCCGCCCCAAAAACTGCCGCCCTAGGCTCCAGCCTACTCAGCCAGCTGGTAAATCCGCCACTCTGTGGTGCACTATATAACAGCTCTAGACTAATTGATCCTCATAATTGAATAACGTGTACGGCCACGAACAAAACATGTTAATAAAATTAGACTTGTTTGGATGATTCTTCATTTATTTATAAGTATTATATATACCTACGTATTATTTGAGAATAACGTTGTACCTAAACCGATTGAAATAAATGTTGTTTTTATACTGTGTAGATCTATCGTTTGACCACTATCTCACTTGATGGTCAGTGACGATGTGGTCGAAGATTTACTCGCGCTAGACCTGGAAAGTTTACTGGCTCTCAAGGACTGCTGTCTGAACACACTATGTGCTTGGTGACAGTTTTTTGAAACTTGAGGATGGTAGCTAGCCAGACGTCACGGGTACTCGAAAGTACCCCATGATTATAGTCGGCATTTGATAACTGTACTACCTTCACCGGAAGCTCAAGCCGTTGGTGAGGATCGAACCAGCGTCCGTCAGTGTGACAGCCGATGTTCGTAGCGCTGCGCTATCAACGCTTCACAAAACATACCTATATCAGTCCCATAGAAATTTCATCAGAACTTGGTTTAGCATTTCTCTATATATTCAATTAAATCCCTAAGCAGAAGATCGTATTAGAAGTTGTAAGCTACGTTGTTATCTCTAACCTCACTTGCACTGCTGCTTCAAAATACATGTCACTACTGAGAAACCCACAAGACTAAGGCAGTTTTGAGTAGAACTATATGACTATAAAACCCTATGATAGCCAGATAATAATAATATTACGTATGCCGTAGCTAAAAGTAAGAGTAGAGTTGGTTGTACCATATTATAATACAAGGTACGATCCGCCGTTTCCCTTGATTGGCCTACGATTTGCCCTGTAGTTACGGCTACCTCAATCTCGCCACGGGAACCCTACGCTTTTCCGGAATAACAATTGTTTTTAACCGAGGTTACTCAATTCGAATATATGTTTTTTTTTTTAGTGTGTTCGCGGATAACTTCGTCGTTTATGAACCGATTTTGATGATTCTTTTTTTGTTAGATAGAGAGAGAGATTTTTTTGTTAGAATATACTTTCGTGGTGGTCCCATTCAACTTTCATCAAAATCGGACAAGCGGTTTTTGAATTATACTCCAATAACTGAATTTTTACGTCTATCGGGATGACTTCCTTATAGAGGTGAACTCCAATAACTGAAAAGTGCTACGCGTATCTTGATGATATTATTGTCGCGGTTGAAGACATCGACATCCCGTGAGTAGCACAGGTCGCTGAAAAGGGTGAAAAAAAAATTTACCGGTACCGACTTCGACAAGTTAGTTCACACTTTTGAGTGTTGAAGTCGGTTGCATTTTTTGTTAATTTTTTTTTTGTACAATAATTACATTGGTTCCTATACCCATTTCTGTGCTAAATTTGATACAAACCCGTGCAGCCGTTCTGGCGTGATTGAGTAACAAACATCAATCCATCCTAACTTTCCCACTTACAATAGTAGCAAGTAAACCTACCGTGAAATATGTGATATTGCGCTGCTATATATCACTCATCAAATATTAAAGCAGGTGGGTGTTTTAAAAACCTGGTGAAAGGGCGATGGGGACGTAAAGCTAGTTATGAATATTCTGATATGAACCCTGTCAAAGGAGATTATGCAAAATGGTTGGGCTCTGATTCACACGCTATATATATTACCTTTGTCAGTATCACATTTGTATGTGAATACTAATTGAAGTCTCGAATCAAACATAAGATAATGAAAGGGAACCTCATGCTCTGCTTAATTTTGATATTTATAAAACCTTAGTTGTGTTAGGATAATTATTTACGTACTAGGTAGTCTATATCACGTTGTTTTTAAAAAAACAAGTTATTACACAAACAATTATTTATAATGGTTCCTGCACCTCACTTTTTACTGAACTGATAGCATGGCAGCTTGAAGAGCAATTTAAAACACTATATATGGGAGTAATTTGGAAACCACTGTATTTATAGGACATATATATAGCTGACATTGCTTTATAAGTTTTGGTTGGGGTTTGCCCCTAGGTCAGCAATATTAATTGTGTAACAGTACTCTCTTAATTTGACATTCGACGCTCCCACCGGTAGGCTACCATAACGTTAGCTATTGGTTATGGTGTTATTAAATAATAACTATAATACATAACAGCTAAAATAGGTAACTTTAGATCCCCCTGAAAGGGTAAATTCAAAATTATGTCTTTCAACACAAGCTAACCGAAAATTTGGAGTGTCTGGAACATCAAACCTACGTAACAATTTGACGGTCCGGTCGCCTTGACTCAGAGGTCGGGCGGGGCCCTCGGTTCTTGGTCTTAGATTTTTGTGTGCTGTGATTGTGCAGCCGTGCCTCCCGTAACACAGGGAATTATAGAGAATTATAGAGGGGGGCGTGATGGTAAGGAAAAGAATCGTAAGCTGACTTAAGTTAAACTCCAAGGAGGAGATCCATACACTTGGTCCACCCGTGGACCAATCTAGACCAAATAGCTCTCGGAGCTTCAACAAAGGGCGCGCCTCCCGAGGACGCGTGCGCTTTGCCTCGAAGCCTGTTTTTAGACACACTGACCACAAACTAAATAGAGTACTGTGCACACACTGACACAGAATTCTAATCCCTTGTATTTTATTGCTGCTTCATGGCACTTCGCTCCCCGCGCCTCCCGAGCCCAGGGTAACTGTCACATCCACGCGCCAAGCCCCGAACGAACGTTTTCTTCTAAACAACATCATCTAAGGAAAGTAGAACCAATTACCGTGTGGATGATGAAACTATGGAACGAACACTATGAACAGAAAAGCCATATTATAAATAATAAAATTTAATCTCTTTACGTAATCTATACCAATATTATAAAAGGCAAGATTTGATTGTTTGTTTGCTTGTTTGCATTGAATAGGCTTCGAAACTACTGAACCGATTTGAAAAATTCTTTCACTGTTGGGAAGATATTCAATACTCAATAGCTTATTGCATTCATTAGGCGTTACATGCAGGTCTTAAATACATATTTTTCCAGCGTACATATGATCCTGGCAGAGTATAGCAATGTGGAGCGACACTATTAGAACACTATCCCCGGGTGACATAGACTATATTATTAATTTTCTTAATAAGGAGTCTGTATAGGTATTTTTTTATTTTCTTACCCATGCGAAGCCGGGGCGCACCGCTAGTATACTATAAATGAACAAAGACAACTAAGTTTAACTTCGCCCAATTCAGTCGCGCATTGAAAATCAATTTTATTACCGACCAAACTTCATGTAAAGTGACTTAATTCAGAAATCGTTTTGCAAATATGTGACTTTCTTAGGGCAAAAAGCAAGGAAGAGAACTGTATGATATTCTTAACCTTTATCTTAGAATTAGAATAGCTGCTAAGAGAGACATTTATTTGTTCTTGATTACATTAATTCATTAATATGACATTTTCGAATAGGTATCGCTAAATATTCATTTTACAATATTATACTTTCACACATAATTATAATACTTTTTAATTACTATTTATAATATTGCGATGTATTACAACGCAATACAAATACACTTTATATCTTTGTACAAAGAAATAACAACACGCGATGCTATCGCTAACAGACAATCTTTGGATATAGAGAACTAGCTGCGTGCCGCGGTTTTACCCGCGTGGTGATGAAAAACGGTAATAATGGTGAGGATAGTGTGATTTACAAAAATAAGAACTTTATTGTAAAAAAAACCATGGGGTGATTTTTAATAAAATTGTTTAATGGCATATGCATTTATTAAATTAAAACACTAATAACTAATTACAATACTGCAGCTACTACAATAACATTTGAGCAATCCACTACCTATTGGTAGCCTATAGATAACTCAAATGCTCTAACCCGCTACCGGCTGGCAGCGTGCCCAGAATGCTAGCAGCATTGCCACGTTGAATTACAATACTGATTCATTGAGCCAAATATGTGCCAGCATTTTGGTCACGCGTCGCATCGATCAAACGTTCAGATAATACAGATAAATTTTGGAAAATCCGATCAGCTTCCGGTCCCCACGGGCCCAATGTTTCGACCCCAAACGGTTCAAATATGTAACCACTACCTAGTTTAGCATATTTTCGCCGTTTCAATTGCTCCGCCGAATAAGCCGCGGCGCCAGCCCTAACATGTGTCTCGGGAAAATGTGACGGCGCCAAAGTGTCAACGCATGTAGCGTCCCACACTAAAGGCCGCCCTAACTTCCAGGGAACAAGTGTCATGCCGTCAGGTTTTTTACCATCGTTACGCATGAGACCATTCGGTTCAAGAATGGCTGCAACATTGGCGCTGATAAAAGCCCAACGCATGATATCGTTAATGCTAGCGTGGCGAGAAATTCGACCAGCACTTCTGGAATAAGAAAGTCCGTGGTGACCGAGTTGATCAACTGCAGTACCACACTGGCAGTGATGGGTTTCATAGCATTTTGCACCCAAATGTAAGCTAGCAGCTAAACGAAAAGCAGATGAGTCTAAAAGATTACCGAAGGAACTGTCTGTAACCAAAGACCAGATTCATTTGAATTTGCCATTATAGTCAGAACTCTGAACAAGAAAATAAGATATAAAGCTCACCGATAGCAAAACATTATCAAGAAAACGTATTATCTAATTGTATTAATCAACACAGTGCAGATATCCGCATTGATTCACAATATTAAGATGATTTCTTTTTAATTTAGTCACAATTTAAAAATGCTAAGTTTTCGTAGAAAACTTGTCATCAAACAGGCACATTTTCACATAACATAAGCAATGTATACAGTTACAGGGATTAATGAGGTAGACAGACTCCCTAATTGTGGAGGATTAAATGTGTTAAAAGCGATTGCGGCGTTAAGGCACAGAATACTTAACAGTAAGAGGTGCTATGGTGGAAGCGATTAATCATCATCATCCCAGGCGCCTGCAGCCCCTTTGACGTCACTAATTTATGCTGCTCATCCCTCCGTGTCGACTCCGAGATATTAAGCGAAGTAACCAACCTTGTATTCTTATCTAACGCCGACAAGTCTTCCAGCAGGGCGCCTTAAAATACCGGCGAAATAGACTCAATTGAAGAGAGCTCAAGTATTTGTCAAGAGTTTGAGATAGAGTTTTATAACTAAATGTATATGGTGAAAGTGCTATTAACAGTAATTGATAGTTGCTTTTTATTATCTGAACTAGAAATCCGCCCCAGTTTCGCACGGGTAAGAAATTTCTAAGTTAAAAATTATAAGAATCCCTAATATTTTGAAAATATAATATATAGCCTATGTCACCCCGGGATAGTGTAGCTTCCCAACAGTGAAAGAGTTTTTCAAATCGGTTCAATAGTTTCGGAGCCTATTCAATGCAAACAAACAATCAAATCTTTCTTTTTTATAATCTTTATTTATAATTCTACTGTACGTGTATGTCACTGAACAGCTCCTAAACGGCTGGACCGATTTGAATGTTTTTTTTTTATGCGTTTGGGTGTCACCCCGGATGACTTAGATCCACAAATTAGGGTTCCTTATAATTTTGAAATTTTTTAACCGTGCGAAGCCGGGGCGGACCGCTAGTATCGGTAGAGATAATGTTACCCTACTTGTTGTTGTTTTTTCTTATAACAATCATAATTATGCCTCCCGCGACACAGAGAATCCTTTGCTGGGGAATTAGAATACATTGTGTCCCGAGAGGCATGGACACACGACACCACAACAAAAATCCAAGATACGGGACAAACATCACTGACACAAATGTTTCCTGCTGCCGGGATTCGAACCGCGGGGACTAGAATTAATGCGACTGACGACTGAGTCACGGTGACCGTCAAAGTAGACCTCCTGCGCCTACCTTAAATGAACTGAGACCAGAGCAAGAAATATAAAGTGGTGGTAGTGGTAGGGTACTTTCGCGTACCCACCTGGCTAGCAACCGGCCTAATGTTCGAAAAACTGTCACCAAATACAAAGTGTGTTCAGGCAGCAGTACTTGAGAACCAGTGAGCACTCTAGGCCTAGCGTGATAACATCTTGAGTGAGGTAGTGGTCAAACGTTAGATTATACAGCATGAAAATAGAAAATTTAAGAAGAAGTCAACGTTAGTTGTTTTCAAAAATTTGAAATGTATTGAGACCGTCGACCCCTTGGGTTTTTCTCTCCATCCAAATTTTATCTCGAAGAGATCACTTTGACAACGATGAAACCACCAAATCACTTATCTTATGTCGTTGTTTTGTTAAAACTGCTTTTGTAAATATTTTTAATGTGTTCTATAACATGTCCATCTATCTATTGAAGAAGCTTTTATTATCTTCTAAGTGTCGAAATTCTTCAGAACTTCACTGAATCGGTCCAAACATTGTATAAGTGAGCTGCCGGTGAAGATAAAATCGTTATCAACAATGGTATGGTGGTTAAGTACTTTCTAGAGCCCGGAATGCCCTACCACCATCAAAATTAAGTTACCAAGATCACAGTCTGTTAGACTAGCGTATTCAGACATCAAGCGGGTTAAAACCAAATATGAAGACATTCTTTTAATCCCTTTTTTTTCAAAACTTTAGAAATGAAGTTGTTTTTTTTATTTTAAAAATATGAACGACTGTTGCTCTGTAAGGAGCATGACTTTTGTTATTTTGGAGTAGGTAAATATTGACATAAGAGAATTCATGAAATATAAAACTGACAAGAAATACAAAACATTTGTATTTAGGTGTATTTAACTGAGACATGGAACAGTAATAGTTGCTACGGATGGCTAAGTATTCAATTGTGTAGACTGTAAACGAATGCGATAGAATGACCATAGATAAGTAACTATATACTAAGAATGAAAGTGACGCAAATACTTGTAACTCATGTAGTTACATGTTTTCGAACTGAACTAAACACGCGATACCCGACCACGCGCGTCTCGCATTGACGTAATCTCTCAAATATCAATCCGACAAATTCAAATCCGCCGCCGTGTGGGCGGAAAGCTATTCATGAATAAGTACCTAAATGGCGTAATTGTTTGCATTGTACTAAAGTATAATATTTTTTATTCATGCGTGCTTAATCAGCAAATGGGGCACATGAGGCAAAACAAACATATAAAATTCATAGCCACGGCATGAGTGTGTATGAGTACGTAACAAACATGTTAGGAATGAATAAAGCGGTTGGAATACATCCACAGCATTGAAGCATAGAGAGACTATGACACAAGGAGATGCTATAAACACACTTCAAATCAATTAATTCCGCCAAACCACTCTTTATTTGATAATTGTTCAGTTACCATTTGTTTCTTCGAAATCACAATTTTGTTTGGCGATTACCACAAAACAGATAGGTATCTGTTGTACGTATGTTTCTGTTTTGTGGTATTATTTAATTATAGGCAAAATTCCTATGTATGGAGAGCGAGCAATAACTACAATTTTCTTATTAAGCGCTTCGACTTAGACCTATTTTGTACAAGTATAGAATCGGCCAGGCAGCTGTTGAGCAGAGAGTTCTTTGAGTAAACTGGTTTTGTTAGTACTATAATGCATATACGTGTAAAAGTAATGCTTGCATAATATGTGGTTCACGATATTATTGTAAAAATATAATGTCATTATCCGTGAGGACCTATAATTGGCCTTTTGTTAAATATTAAGTTGTTATATTGTAAAGAAGGCCGTTGGTCTTCCATGTAAAAATAAATAAATTTATAATACAGACAAGAAATTTGGGCTAGCCCAAAGAGAAGAATTTCTTGTCTTTATTTTTTTCTTTCTAGTATTACTCGAAGCATTCAGGATATAAAATTACAGTGTATCTTGCTCACGGGTTTACCTACGAAATGGCACGTAAAATAAATATTTCCGTTTTTCTTACCGAAGACCTGCAGCCTTACCACGGACATGTCAATATTGCTTCTCGTAATCGTATCGAGCTCACTCTACGATAACGGAGTAAAACTATGTTTGCGACCACGAACCATCCACGAGGTACCGCGGTTAGCTTATCGAGTCCTCGATACGTGTTTAAAATTGACGTCATAATGTATAGGTAAAGATAGGTTTAGTTATTAGTTTAATGGACTCTGATAAATTAAACAGATAATCTTTTTTTTATTAATTAAAAAAGAAATAGCTAATTTGCTTACGTCTGACCACTGTCTCACTTATTTATACAAACTTATTTATAAGGAACCCGTAGGAGCAATGTTAGTGAGCAAAAATGTATTTATAATCCTGAAACAATTTTTGAAACTTATAGACAGTATAACTGAAATAAAATACAGCACAATTAGATTACATAAAAAACATGGAAATAATTTTTAAATTTCATTTGACAATAATAAAAGCATGCAGGTAAATTATAATTTTACAAAGATGCCCGAATTGGAGCTCCAGCTCTTACAGTAGGATACCTTGAACCTGCAAGAGCTAGTTTTTTCAAAAATTGCTAACATTATATAAGTAGATTTTGTACAATTTCTACAAAATCTCTCTCATTCATCTAGCAAAGCAAACGCTTGTGCACCATTAACACACCGTAGCGTGGGTGTCTGATGTGGCGTTATTTTTAAACGATTCCAAAGAAAGCAGGCGGTTCTCAATTTGACCCGTATGATTTTTCTTTGATGTTTGTTACCTCAGAACTTTCGACTGGGTGAACCGATTTTAAATGTTTTTTTTTTATTTGAAAGGTAGTGCTTCCCGCCTCTTCCCACAAAGTTCATCAAAATCGGTCTTGCTCTTTTTGAATTACACTCCAATAACTGAAAAGTGCTAGGCGTACGTCGATGACATTGTAGTTGCGGGTGGATAAATCGGTGAACATACACAATGACAATTGATCCCGTGAGTACCGACTTCAACTAGTTATTGCACACTTTTGAATGCTGAAGTCGGTTCTAGTTTTTTGGTAAAATTTTTTTAGTCATTTAAATTTGTATTTGTAAAAGCTGTTCTGTGTCAGTGAGGTAAAGATTACGTAGCTTTCTGATTTTTCACTTCCTCCGCGCACGTGCACACTGCTCATGTCTGCTCGCGCCTTCAGTATGTTGAAGACTAACGAAAAACTTACCTAGGGTGGTGTTTTCCTCTACGTCTTAAAGCAAACGCGACATACACTTCGACGGCCGGGTGAAGAAACGATCTACGTGACAGCGGTGGACCGTAACCAAATGCATCCATTAGAAAATCGAGCTTTATGGCGGACAATAAAACCGACATTCATTGAGGATGCAATGGGTGTCAATGATACCGTAAAGTTGCTAGTTTATCGGTGATACAAACCGTGGTGGTGCCCTGAAGGTACGTACATAATTTGAGCCCAATTCCATCTACGAACGACCAGACAAACAGAGGGTAGGGCGCTACCCATACCTAGTTCATAGCCCACCATTAGGAGCAATGCGATTCGTTTCCTCATTCAAAATGTGTTCGCGAATGTCATGTCATGTCAAAGTAGCATTCAAGAGCGCAGGTGACCCTTGTGAACGTGGATATCCCTACTTGTAGTTTAATTTAAGTAGGAACAGGAAAAGGTTGGGTATAAAGTGGCTGTTATGATTGAAGGTCAAGTTTTGGTCCTACAATCTTCAATCACAGGTTAAGCAACCCTTATTAGGCATCACAATTTTTGGTACACCTTAACGCATTAAGTTTACTTATGAGTACCTATCTAAGTGAGTGAATAACATGAGCTTGAATGTTAAAGTTTATAATTCAAACCAAATCATATTTTCTAGCATACAACACTTTTATTACAGTAATTAAATATTACGAGAATACGTGGTTAGAGATAAATAAATATAACATAAAAAACCTTTAGCAGCCGTGCTAGGGTCACCTGTGTTACGCCTGCTAAGCTACTTCCTGTGACATCATATACAGCGAGCATCGAGACAATAATAATATATGTAAACTCTAAGGCTTTCACGGCCGGCGTTGCATGTTGTATGTATTGCTTCCGGGCTGTTTGGCCGTGGTCTATGTAAAACTTTTGTTCCAGACGTTTCGTCGATCACTGCGGTCGACATCTTCAGTGGTTCAGGTCCGAGCGGCGACAAGAGCGTAGAACTCTCCTTCGCGGCGTCTTCTCTGATACTGATGACTAATATAATTAATCATATTAAATAATGGCCCTAATTCTGTTAATCCCACGAACTAGCTAAAACTCACTAAAATTCTTCAAGTTGAAATAGTTCATATTCTATTTACCCTAAAATTCAAGTTCGTATAACTCCATACAACGCTCTCACTAATATTAGATGAGTTTTATTTCATTGCTGGCCAATTGCGGGTAGTTTTAGTAGGCACCAAATAAGTGGCGATTTAATTTCGCTAAAACTACCCGCAAATTTAATAAATACATTAAATTTTAGTGATGTTATTGATAAGTCTCATACCAATTTAGACTTTATCGTAACCGTATAAGAACTGATTTAGTTTTCCAAAATTTTAGTTTAGTTCTGTTGAATAAGCGAATCACTACCAATATATAATAATAATATATAATGAATAATAATATATAATATTAAAGATAGTAAGATATGAATTACGTAGTCTTCAACATCAATGTCCTACCTATAATATTTTAGCACTGTATTCAGGTACCTATCCTTGCTTGAGCAGGTACCACGAGACATTATACAGACCTGGCCTGATTCCATCTTGGAACAAAATAGCACTGACCATCAAATATCCCGGTCGCTGTAGCTCAGCGGTCAATGACATGACTTTTGGGTCTGGGTCCAAATCCCAGCAGGGGCAAACATTTATGCGATGAGTGTAGGTGTTTTACTCGGGTCTTGGATGTTTGTGTGCTGTGATTGTGTGAGTCAATGCTTCCCGCTACACAGGGAATTCTAGTACGGAGGTCAGGGTATGAAAAAAAATTATATATTGTAGTAGAACCTATAAACGTAGTAGTCAAGTGTATCGTTCATTGTTATAATATGACCAATCATCATCATCATGACAGCCATCCATGACCATGACGGCCCGCATCCAGCGTCTTCTTGCGATCTTACTCAATAAAAAAGTAAAAAATCGTAATATTTATAATTTACTAGGCGCAACGGCTTAATTATACAATCCCAAAGGGCTATCGCATAATAAACACGCATGTATATGTTAATCCCCTGCTGAAACTATGAACACCTGAAACTTTGATATCCTCTCACTTTGTGGAGTTGGCTCCGCTTCAAACTTTACCCATAAAATGAAGATAATTACTTTCACGATTGCTCCCTTCTATGTGATCCTATGTGGCGCCGAAGTTCCGAGTTACAACTGCGTTTAGTAGGTCGTGTTCCATGTAAGAAATATTGATAAATGTAAGCGTGTAAATGGAAACACTAGGGGTTAGTCATAGGGTTGAGAGATGGCGATGACATTACAAAGGCTCTGTGTCGGCAACCGACACAGAGGGCGGGACATATCCTGGTGCGTGTTGATTTAAAATATTACAAATATTTGTACATATGTACATTATAGATATACTACGATCACACAAAAATATTAATATATTATTTTAATTATCTATTGATAAGTTCATATATTTTTTTATTATATAAGTAATAAAAATCTCTTTAATTTCCGTTCTTCCTGGTGTAAGACACAGTTCAAGCTTATTTGTCGTTATCGCGAAAATCCTACCAATATTATAAATGCGAAAGTTTGTGTATGTTTGTATGTTTGTTACTTCTTCACGCTCAAACGGCTACACCGATTCCAATTAAAATTGGTATGGAGATAGTTTAAGCCCTGGATTAACACATATGCTACTTTTATCTCGGAAAAAGTATAGTTCCCGTGGGATAATTGAAGTAGCGGGAAAACCGTAATCCACGCGGGTGAAACCGCGAGGCGCTACTAGTAAATACTATGTATTTTAAATTTGTTATATGTCTTACGATTTTCCAATTAACTATATTTGAGGCGAGGTAATTGAATGCTATTACGCGGACTGCGTGGGTAGGTGGGTGGGTGTTACGAGGATAAAGGAAAATCGAGGTTATAGAATGGCGCCGCCGTCTTGCATAATTGTATTTTGAATATTCGCCATAGTTACATTATAAGACCAATAAAAAAAAATACTTTCAGCAAACACATAGTGTGTTCAGGCACCAGTCCTTGAGAGCCAGTGAGCATTCTAGGTATAGTGTGATAACATCATGAGTGTAGGTGTTTGTCCCGGGTCTTGGTTGTTTGTGTGCTTGTGTATGTCAATGCCTCCTGCGACACAGGGAACCCTAGTGCGGGGGTTAGAGTGTAATAAAAATAAAATAAATAAAATCTTCGACCACATCGTCACTGACCATCAAGTGAGATAGTGGTCAAACGCTAGATCTATACAGTACTAAAATGTACATGCGTCACCTTCATTCTCAAATATACCATTTCATTTTAAATCTTTAATTAAAACATCCCCTAGTTTAGGTAGGATATTGCATAATATAACAGATCTAATGACGAGAGCAGGTGACAACTTCCCATAACCTATCGATATTTCCTCGCGTCATGTCAGCGTGATCACACACGTCGCAGGCCGAGTGGTGTGAAGGCAGGTCAGCGGGCGAGGGGGCACCGAGCAACAGGCGCTGGCTAGGACGCTGATCAATGAGCGCACCCCCCGCCGCGCCGCACCTGCGCCGCACTTGTTGCGCGCACGACTCAAACAATTCACTGAAACCCGTCCAACTCAATTTACAAATACAATCTTTAATACTACCCCCATATGGCTCACAGATCTATTATTGCATTAATTCGTTTCTAGGGTTCCGTAATTTTCTGAATACCTATATTAAAGCCAACGGTGATTTACTGATCTGTCAAGACGCTGGATAGAAGACATTGATCAAATTTGTCAACGGGTTACTTAGCCTGAAATTTAGGACACCTAAAGATAGTTACTATGACGTAGCTTCCCCGTAAGCACGGAATTTTTTTAAAAATCAACTAAGTTAGGAATATAATTAGGTTTTTTATAAATATATTTATTGCAATAAATTATATTGAAAGTTCTGGATAAACGATAAAATCATTGTCTACGCGAAAAATAAAATTGTAGTTTTAATAATAATAAAAATTAGATATTATTACATCCGTCGTTCATCTGGCACAATTTATTCAGTTTTTGAATCGGCTAATTAGGTACTGGTTTTGGGACAAGAGCTCACGCAATCTCTCACTATAAGAGCGACTCATACATATTATAGGTACAGTTCAATTGCATTTGAAATAAATAAGTTTTATTTAGTACGGCTCCTACAGAATTTGTTCGTAAATTGAATAAGTATCTCTGAAAATTCATTTACGTAATGCTCTCAACGGTGACAATAGTGTCGATAAATTTGTAACTTGTTTTGATCTTAGACCGAAACAGAAATTGTAACACTTACGAAACAATTCATTTTGGATTCAGGATTTTGATACCAATGGGCATGAGTAAATAAATGTAATGTATTCTGAAAACTACTGGTGTAGACTTATAAGCGTACATTATGAACCAATGTATGAATTGCTTAACATGTTATACTTTTTCTATATATTGACAATAAGGTGTACTTAAAATTAAATTTTTATTTTGTAGGCACAACAAGCCCATTTAAATCAAATATAATCATTTATTTGCTAGAACACACATATACAGAGATCTTAATTTTTTTTCGAGATATTGAAATCGGTCTTCACTTAAACGAGAAAAATTAAATGTTTTCTATCGAAACTTAGTCTTGCTTACGTTGAGTAAGCAAGAGTAAGTTTCGATCTTCGTCTAATCCCTCATTGAGAGATGCAAGCATTCTCTCAATGAGGTGTTTACTTAAAAAACAGGTCAATTTTTATGACTATCGCGCCATCTAGGAAGTAATTTTATTTAATTTTATTTTCTTTGGAAAACAGACAGTGTTATATAACTTATGTAATTAAATATAAGTTTCTATACACCATTAAAACGTTTTCGAATACAAACCTATAATAAGCTTGTTTGCTTCACAACGTATCACTTACGAATCTAACATAAACAAAAAACAGATATTCTACAGTATCCATTATAACAAGACAGTTAGGGAACAGCACTAAACCAGTTTTGGGTCAATCGATTTCTAACTGCATTCGGAGAAGAATTGAACAGATCAAATTCCGCAAAGTTGTAATGTCGAACTAGTTTATGTTTTTAAGAAAACGGTCAACCACAATGGCTAAAAGATATGCAAGGATTGTTCAAAACTTCCAAAGAGCATTATAATATACCGGAACTGCCACACTATCGTGGATTTGATATAGTTCGTGCACACCATACACCAACTTCTTCACCAATCTCCTGTCAACCAACAGCAGTGTTGATAATGGGGACGTCTTATTGGACACATACCGTAAAAGCGCACGAGTGTAGGAAAGTGGAAATATTTATTTTCAGAATATTATTTATTTATATATTTTAGGAAAACTTACAGCTAGGCTACATTAAAAGGATTGCAGAATATGTACAGAAGGCCAATTAAAAGTTTTCACTGACAATTCAATAACAGGTAATTAAATACAGGTACCGTGAAAAAAAAAGAATCTTAAGGTAAAAAGAAACTTCATTGAAAAAGTTACTGGTAAACGTTTTTTTGAGCCGGGAAACACTAGTATTAAATAAGTCCATTTCGTCAGCAATTTTTTTTTTTTTTTTTTTTCTCAGCCATGTGCGTCCACTGCTGGACGTATGCCTCCCCCATATAGGGGGGATTTGCCAATACTCGCCACGCTTGGCAGACGGGTTGGCGAGCGCAGTATGATTTCTGATCCTCAGAAGGCGCTGCTGCCCATCTCCAGGTACGTGATCCCTTAGCCGACTCTTACGGCACCCACGGGAAGAGATGGGGGAGTACTATTCTAGGCCGGTACCACCACGGCCTTCGTCAGCAATATCATTGTAAAATGTACTCGCTCTCACGAAGTAGGGTTTTTGTCTGTAGTTGGTTTTTACTGCGGGTATGTAGAGTGACATAGGTCTTCGAGGTAGGTAGAAACGTATGGAGATTTTAGATCAATATGCTCGAACAACTCAGGACAATCAACTGCGCCATTTGCTATTTTGAACAAATATACAAGATCCGAGATCCTCCTCCTTTCGTGTAGTGGTAAAATGTTGCCAACGCTTAGTGTAGTCAGGCACATAATAATTAATCCGGAATTGGATATAACGTAAAAAGCGTTTCTATACACTTTCAATGCGAGTGATATACGTATCGTAACAAGGGTTCCTTTTAATTTTATTTATTATTTATTTTATTTAACAAGGGTTCCAGACTTCAGACGCGTATTCTAAATGGCTACGTACAAAGGCACAATATAGAATTTCAAATGTCTTAATAGACCTGAAATCAAACGCGATTCTTAAGATGAAACCAAGTGATTTAGATGCCTTGCTAATATTATTTATATGCTCTTCAGATAATAACTTTGAATCAAAGGTAACACCAAGATCACGTATAGAATGAACTCTGGCAACTTTGAGATTTTTTAGTTTGTAAGGAAAAATCAAAGGGTTTGGTTTACGAGTGTATGAACAAACAAAGCACTTAGAGAAATTGAGGTCTAGTTTATTTTGCTTGCAGTAACTTTCAAATCTACTTAGGTCGTTTTGAAGGTTCTGCGCACTATAAATTGAGTTGACTGGACATAGGATTTTCATGTCATCTGCGTATAAAATTATTTTTGAAGTAATGAAGCATGATGATATGTCATTAATGAATATATTAAAAAGCAGTGGTCCTAATAAAGAGCCTTGTGGTACACCAGAAGGGATTTGAATAGCGGCAGAAGTATAGTCATTTAGTACAACTGTCTGACATCTGTTTTGAACATATGACGTAAACCATCTAAACAAGTTCCCCCTTATTCCGATAGAATGCAGTTTATTCAGCAGAAGCAAATGGTCAATTCGATCAAAGCATTTACTGTAGTCAGTTTACAAAACATCGACTTGAGAGGGTTCTGACATATGCTTAGAAAGGAAGTTGCTACAGAGAATAAAATTGGAAGTTGTGGACCTACCTTGCATGAACCCATGCTGTTGTAAGCTGAGGGAATGTTTCAAAGAAGCGTAAAGCTGCTTGTAAACAATTCTTTCTAACACTTTAGCGAACAAGCACTGCTTAGAGATAGGCCTGTCATTCTCAATACAATATTTTTCTCCACATAATCCACGAAATATCTACCAAAGTACTTTACTGAAACAAGGGGAACGGGGAGGGACTTCCGGGCACACGTTTTACCATATGCACACAACTTCATTCAACGAAGTTTGCAGAATATTCAACTTGACACTGGTACATGAAATGCGGAACCAAAACGAAAAACAAAAAACTATCAGAAATGTCAACTGATTCGTGAATTACACTTATCACTAAAAAAGCGCTAAGTCTAGCTTTTTTAAAAATAAAATGTGATATCTAGTTATCAGTGTCAAATCATGCGTATTACCTTACCTAGATAAACAATCACTATACCCGTAATTATTTATTTGTTTATCGTTGCACAATACTGCTTTTCAGCTTCAAAGTCGATGTGCAAGTTGCTGGTATAAACTTCTGACTACTCGTTATATTAACTACTAAGTCTCGTGTGAGGATGGCCAATTCCGCAAATAACATGACTATGTGATTTTTCAGTCAGTGCCATGCTTGACAAATTATTAATCGTATTATTCTTGATAATCCATTATTACTATTAATATATTAGATGAACAAAATAATAATATCTATCTGTGAAATTTTGCAAACATAATGTTAATAAATAGATCAAACCACGGCAATGACTAATGATACACCTCTTTGTGTAACACCTTTTCAAGATACCTTACCATTCCATGTAGAAACTATGTATTCTTTACATAAACTACTATTGGAATTCTGAAACTCCTGAAAGAAAGGTACTGGAACATGGTTGCTGGTGCTTCATACATGGACTGGTCAAACTCTCTTCTTAGAGATTTCTTCTGAATCGACGAATTATTATTAGTCATAATTTTTGGTCTTCTTTCAGTTAAACTTCTTTGTAAAAACTGTTTTTCCTTAACAAACTGATATATGTGTATACCTACCTCGCTTAGTATCAGTTTGAGAAATTAACACAATAAAAAAAATACAGTTATAAAATTTATTTTTTTTCGGTTGACGGAATTTAACACAAACTAGCCGGATTATCGAAACTAGAGTTAGGCGTTGGCAGCACTGTGTGTGAATAAAGTGAATGTCAATTCTATGCTATTTTTGTATTTACAATATTTTATTTCCATCTTGTTTTAGCGTAAAATCAACTTTCTTCATCGTTGTAGAAAATTAAGTAGCTGTATAAGTAAAGCTCCTCGTTATAGAGGAATCGTAAGTTGACCTTGCAGTAATAACCCTAGTTAGTCCGGTGATTTCCTCAGTTTCGTTCGTAGTAGTTACATTGTGAGACTAGTGAACGATGCAAGCGGTTGGAAAAAGTTGGCGTGACTCTGCGTCGTTGATAGTGGTCGCTCGTCGTACTGCAGAGATTGTGAAGACGCATCACGGCAAAGATGTTAACTACGACATCTTGTTGCAGACTAGAACGCGCAGTGCCTCGTTTCCCAACAGCGTGGTGTTCCCAGGCGGAGTGAACGAGCCCGCAGACGCCGCTGACAGCTGGCTGGCCCACATAAGGTCATTCGGCTATTCCAACTCAGACTTTGAAGCATTACACTGCACTGGCACTGTTGTCGCTCCTATTTTCCAGAATAACCCTGTTCTAAGGTAAGGTATTTGTAATCTTCACTTATTTAATTTACTTTCTTACCTGCTCAAACTATACAGCAATAGCTATTGGCAACCCTGTTCTATGCATAAAGTTATCCTTCATCTACATAATATTATGTACTTTGACCCTGAATCTGGTAGGTACTCATGTATAATATTAATATTTTTGTAACAACTTCCTTATGATTTAAGAGTAGTTCTATGAGTCTAGGTCCCACCTAATAATACATGTTTCATTAACATTGATCAAATAGTTCTAAAATATTCATTTAATTTATAACCATTAAAGTTTCTCAAGGTGTTTTCTAGATGGAAAGTTGATGTTTATGACAGCTTACAACTCAAAAAGTTTTGATTTGAGTATGTGGCACTTGTGGCAAAAACAAGTTTTCCTAAATCAAACAAAACAAAACATCATTTACATGAGAGCCTTCAAATACGACATTTTAATATTCATTATTCATTTTAATATGAATTAATGACATAAATGTTTCAATACCTCTATTATTAGCTTAAATCTTAATGAGAATTGCATGTTCATAACTGAACTAGAAAGAAAAGTGGCATATCACTGTGGCATTTTTAACAGTTTTCATGCATCTCAAACAGTGAATGAAAACAGTTCACAACACCACCTATGACAAAATGAACATTAAGTGTTTTATAGGTCATTATAGGCATTTGTTCCTTAGTGTACTTCAAGTGTTCCTTAGCCCATCTCGAAGGCACTGTCATTAAGTTGTGTTGAAAGTTAGCACTTATAGACCATTTTTATATCCCACAACTGCTTTGTATAAATTTTATGTTGTTCTTTCCATTTCACAGCTTTTTTATACTAAGCACGATTCTAAGACAACACTCATGTTAAGGTTTGAATTTTCTAACACAAGTAAAACGAAGGAAATAATATAATGTCTGTAGTCGACAAGACCAAATTAAAACATTTTTTGTATAATGTTTTACTTGATTTCTAGGCCCATTTCTCTATAGTAAGGCTAACAAAATTCTCAACATTTATCCCTTAGCAAGATGTGAAGAAAAATTATAAGTCACTATACTTGGCTGAAATCACTCAGTTATGATAAAACTGAAGAGCTTTTGAAAGTAATATCACAACATAATCAGAGTTTTGTCCGAGGATATTGTACGGGAATGGGAGATGTGGAAGAACTTGTGTGTACGATCAGATCTATGGCAAACTTTTTTTTTTGTTTATACTCAAATCCCTGCGCTCAGATTTGCTATGTTGCGGGAGGCATGGACACACAAAAACCTAAGATCCGGGGAAAACATCTATACACATTGCACAAATGGTTCCCCTGCCAGGTTTCGAACGTAGGGTCCCAGAGAAACAGAAGTCATGTCACTGACCACTGTGCCACGGCGAATTGTTGATACTGTAGTATTTTGCTTAGATACACAACTGACACCCTCTAACATTCACACATGCACTGTCAGTATACACACAGAGAGGATCCTTTCCATCATTATGTACATAATTGTATATTGAATGCTAAAAGCATTTATCTAATCAATATGCATTATATGTTTAATCTTAAGTATCATATTTTATTATGGTCGCCGTGGCGCAGTGGTTAGTGTCATTGACATGACTTCTGTGTCTCCCCCGGGACCCCGGATTCGAATCCTGGCAGGGGCAAATATTTGTGCGATGAGTGTAGATGTTTATCCCGGGTCTTGGATGTTTGTGATTGTGTGTGCCCATGCCTCACTGCTGATACAGGGAATTCTAGGGAGGGGGTCACAGTGTGATAAAAACAAATTGTTTCTCGTCTCTCTCGTTTAATTATTAGGGGTATCTCATTAGTGCAATGCCTTGCTCCAATTTGTAGTATAAATAACTGATTCATTGTATTAGGGTAATCTATCAATGTGAGTGCTTTGTAAAGTAGCTGTAAGTTCATATTTGTGATAAAGAAAGGTAGCCAGGAGCAGGGCATGCTTGAGTACCATTTGTACATATTTAACTCATAGATCTCTGATAATACCATTCTTATTCATGTTGGGGGTCATAAGTCCTGCACTGACGGCCCGCTTGGAGTGTATTGGGCATATAAATATACCCTAACCCCAATTGCAAATAGAATATTTAGTAAAACATGCAATAAATCATTACAACACAAGCTAACCGTAACAGTCATTATGGTCTATATTTAGACTAGGGCCTTGACCACAGACCAATTCCTGATAAATTGCTCAACCATGGTTCCTATATACCTACCAACTGATTGAAGACTATATTGTGTCATTGAAAAAACTAACAATGATTTATTTAATCATAATAGCTTGACATTTGGAATAATATATATATAGTGGTGTCAGTCAATGTTAATTTAAAAAGGTAAACATGTAATGCCCCCAATGAACTCAATATGTTCCATGGACTTTTGTAAAGGACTACTAAATATTTATGTTGAACATTATATTCACCTATATCAAACCATTTAGTCATCACACGCCGATAATACAACACATTGGTCCGTTTCTATCGAATTTGGAAAAATATTATTTATCATTATCAAATATCTGTCATTCAGGAATATGTTGTGAAGCAATGATAGATCAGCGGGAGGAGCGTCAAACTGACAGACACTGATTCGATCCCCAACAACAGCTTGAGCTTCCGGTGAAGGTAGCACCGTTATCAAATCCCCAACATGGTGGTAGGGTACTTTCGAGTACCCGCCTGGCTTGCTACCACCCTCAAGCTTGAAAAACTGTCACCAAACACATAGTATGTTCAGGCAGCAGTCCTTGAGAGCCAGTGATTATTCTAGGTTTAGCGTGATAACATCTTCGACCACATCGTCACTGACCATCAAGTGAGATAGTGGACAAAACGCTAGACTTATACAGTATATAAAATAAAAATGTACGTATCGGGCCGGGCGTTTCCTCATTGGCCGACCAGGGGGGTCATCCGCCTAAAGAAATTGCTTTGTCTATTGCTATAGCTTTCGATATTTTTTCCTTCTTTTAGAACCTAAGAAAGCTTTAACAATGAACGATTTTTTAATTATAATAAAATTGGTAAAAAATTATAAAATAAATAATTATAAAATTGATTTATTTAGAATTAATCAAATGTTTGCTGCTTAGGTACGGAAAGATAGTCGGGAGCTATAGCAATAGTCGAAGCAATATTTTTAGGCGGATGACCCCCAGGCCCGGCAGCGCGGCACCGACATCAGTAGACGCATTGTACTGCACTCAGTCTTGTATGACACGTCGTCAACAATCTGACATGTCGTCGGCCGCAAGTCTCTTATGGATGTCGGGCCGGCTTCTTACGTTTGTGTTGTGTAGATACGCAAGCTTTCGGTTAAGTGTGCGGTTGACTCGCTGATATTCTCGCCCGCCCGTCTCAGTCGTGTCGGAGTGTGACGTCGTTCATATGAAGAATGTAGCTGCCGATGTCGGGTCATCGAATATAGCTTTATCGTATTACTGTATTACTCTGTGATAGCATTTCACTTGGGACATAAATTTTAATTTCGATCCAGTCTATACAATAAAAAAATACTTTTAAACAAATTAGTTTATTAATTATTATCAAAGTATAGTATTTGGACATTTATTTCTTAAAAATAATATCGTCTAAATGTAAACCTTCGCGTTGTTCACGGCATTCATTTAGTCGAGTTATAAGATTTTCAATGACGGCTCGGCAGATCGACTCCTTGATGGCTGCAATTTCATAGCGAATATTTTGATCAAATGCGCGAGAGAAGTCGCTTTATTGTTATACACTTGAGATTTGAATTAAAATACGCTCTGAATTACTGTCACCGCCCGTTGTCTTGCAACCTGAAAAAAAAATTAGGGACAATAATTCCTCGCGCTTTCACTTTTGTTGAATGAAGCAGCGATTTTGTAATCCGAAATCATAATCCGAAATCCGAATTCGAAATACAAGCTTGTGTTTCGGATTCGTTGTACCTCAATAGCGGCAGATTTTCTTATTTACGTGTCCATTAAAGTGAAAATGAACTTCATCCTAAAAGTCGAGAAGCGCTCAATTGCCCGGTTTGCTAAGTCAAGCCTACCTGAGGTTTTAATTCTTTCATTTGATTTTTGTACGGATTCAGTTTTAGATCTTGATGCAAAATGTGGTGATCAATGATGATCTGTGCACATTTAAAGCACTTGCGCGCTTCCGGATTGAAAGATTCGGATCCTCACGAACCGACTGGTTTAAACTCTCCACGTTTTCCGTTGTTCTTGATGACGTTGGCCGCCTAGATTTTGGTTTTTCCAGTGTTGAACCAGTTTTTAAAAGTTTTTGACTCATTTTCGGATGAGAGAGATGCGGTGCATCATTGAAGTGACCAAGACCAAGACCTCGTACACTGCAGAATTTTCTACGCGCTACAGCCGCTGAATTACCGATTTTATAAAACTCGCAAGCACAGAGGGTGGTCCGCTCCCTCCACAGAGACTGAATTCCCAAGACCCAGGCTACCTACTGACATACCCCCCGCGCCCCTCAGTTTCAATGCGATCACGCAGTCAGCTAAACAAATAATTATAAACTTTCTTTTGAGACACCTTGTCCTACTAATATTATAATTGCAAAAGTTTGTGTGATGAAGATGAAAATTGGTATGGAGATAGCTTATGCCCTGGATTAACACATAGCCTTATTTTCATCATCACCATCATCGCCGTTTTTCATCACCACGCGGGTACAACCGCGGGGCGCAGCTAGTATTTTATGAAGCAGTGTTATGTAATTAACCTACTTAAAAAGGGGGAGGTTCTAATTCCGCTGTATGGTTTTTTTTTCATCGCTATGCTCCAAAGGTGGTCCCATTGTCTGCAACTCAAGATTTATAATGGGATTAACACATCAGCAACATAAACTGAATAAGAACTATGTTAATTCATGTCCAGTTCCAGAACATAATAGAAAGCTCAGGAATCATTATAAAAGTTTAGTATGAGAAACGTTGCGCCTTGACGCACAGCCAGTAGCGATTTTTGAAACAGATTAGCTACACCACGCGGCTTCTCCCGCGCTCACCGTTATTTTCCCCTTAGGGGTAAAATTATCAAAAAAACAGTTCTTAGCTCTACCTACATAATTAGATCATAAGCTATATATTTGTATGTCGAATTTCAACTACACAGGTTTGAAAGTTTCTTTCCTTCAATGACTATTGTCTAAGCTATAATAAATATTTATATATGCTGATGGAGCATTCATGTTTTTAGACACATATCTTTAAGAATAACCGCTATACGGGAGACCTTTGAGGAATTGGGCCTTCTACTGTGCAGTACAGTTCATAAGAAGGATAGAGCCAGCGACTGTGCCAGCGTCATAACTGACGTAGATGTCAAACATTGGCAGCCAAGGGTGAGAGTCATTCGATTTGTTGCCATTTTTACCCGACCACTGCCAAGCCAAATTTATATACATACCACCTATATATTGTACCACATCAAACAAATAAACTATCATTTCATATCAAGAATAATGTTACATCGAAAGCAAATGGGACCGCGTGATTTTGATTATGTAGCAGTAAAATATAAAATACAATTAGAATTTCATATAAAAGAAATGTTAAAATTATTTTTTTCTATAAGAGGGATAAAATATTGTATTTGTTATGTTTAGTTTTCCTACTTCAAGTTTAAAGGTGAAAACTTGTAATTGGCCCAGTTAAACCTAAGTTTTGTATGTATAAAGATTTAATTATTAGGCTGTAAGTTTTTCAATGAAAATAAAATAAATAAAAACAATACTATGTGGATACTAGCTGTGCCCAGCAGTTGCGTTGGCGTGGTCTACAGTATCACGTTATTAATAATTTACCCTCATTTACCCCCTGAAAACTGATAATATGTCAGATATAATGTGGCATACTTATTATATAATAATAATAATAATATGGGACAACATTCACACAAGGTCTTCACGTCCCAAACTAGGCAGAGCCTGTACTATGGTAACCTGATGACTGATATATATATACTTAAATACATACTTATATATACTTTTTTTTTTTTTTTTAATACATATATACACCCAGACACAGGTCAAACAGACATGTTCATTCACACAAATGTTTGACCTGTCCGGGAATCGAACCCGGGACCAGCGGCTCAGAAGGCAGAGTGCTACCAACTGCGCCAACCGGCCATTATGTTATTTTATACCACAATTTATATCTGTGCCAAATTTTATCGAGATTCGTTCAGCCGATCTGGAGTAAGAATATTTGTTTAAAATGATATTGCATTACATAATTAATTATGCACAATGTATATATATGTATGTCATCGGAATTTTCTAAGAATCATTAGTTTATAAAAAAATCTATAACTCATATTGTTTAGTTTATAATCTGAATTTTTTTTCTATAAACTAACTGTTTATACAATTTTCCTTGAGACCTTATCTATAAGTTTAATTAGATAATTTGATGCTATGAGTCGTAACACATTATTATTAGATTGAA